>JAJNNQ010000092.1:365000-965000 GCA_027886175.1 Phylloscopus collybita
TGGACATTCATCCCCAGGGTTTGGACATTCACCCCCAGGTTTTGGACATTCACCCCCAGGGTTTGGACATTCATCCCCAGGTTTTGGACATTCACCCCCAGGTTTTGGACGTTCACCCCCAGGGTTTGGACATTCACCCCCAGGTTTTGAACATTCATCCCCAGGTTTTGGACATTCATCCCCAGGGTTTGGACATTCACCCCCAGGTTTTGGACGTTCATCCCCAGGTTTTGCAGCTCCCCTGGCACTCCTGGTGTGTGGTTTTGTGCTCCTGAGCCTCCCTTGGGCAGGGGATCTGGGGGCTTTTTTTGGGAGGGGGAACAGGAGGTGGCACATTTTGCTGTGATCTTGGTTACTCTCCTGCCTCCTCTGATTTGTGGAGCAGTTCTGGTGCAAACTGCCTCTCTCCTTGGAATTGAATGGAAGGGTTTGGTCCAGGGGGGTCTTTCGTGCATGACTGCTTGATCTCTGGACAGAACTGCTCTACCTCAGGTTCTGGGGTGCTCTGGGACACGAGGAAAATCACCTCCAAGGGATGGCCATGGTCTGAGGTGTCTCTTTTCAGAATTGCATTGCACTTGTGTGGATGGCAGGTGCAGGCACTGCTGCCACAGGAACTGACTGGGGAAAGCTCCTGGCCCTGCACTCCAGACTTGTGGTAAAACTCAGCCCAAGGGGAGGCTGTTGTGGGCAGCACGAGTGTCCTGGGCCCTCTCTTTGGGCACAGCTGGGACCTCCTGGGGCAGTGGGAGCTGCAGCAGGGAGAGGAGGAGCTGGAGTGATCCCTCTGGGGCTGGAGGTGCCTGTGGATCTGCCCAGCCTGGTGCAAACCTGAGCAGAGCCTGGCAGCAGAGACCTGAGCCAACCCCGTCCCCTGCTGCTGCCCCAGAGCACTCTGTGTGTGCACAAACCTTGGGGTGGGTGTCACCCAAGCCTCCTGCTCTGAGTGCAGCACCTCTCCCTGCCAGCCACAGAGCAGGAGCTGGAACGAGCAGGGGGAGCTGAATGGGGGGAGCCAAGGAGCTGCTCCATCCCCACCTGGAGGGCACAGGCAGAAGCAGGAGCCTGTGGGAGCCAGTGATGTGTGGCAAGGACACCGTGGCCAGGTGATGTGCTTGCTCAGCAGCCCTGCTTCCAGGGCAGGACCTCACTCCATCGCCTGGGAAAACGTTTTCTTTGCAAACCCAAGGAAGCTCTGTGTGTGTGTGTGTGTGTGTGCAGGGGAGAGGCCTGAGCTGTCCCCAGCCACTGCCTTGCTCTGCTTACACATAAATTGACATCTTGTAGGAGAGCTGTCCAGAATACTGAGTAATTATAGCTCACCCAGCATCACAGAGCAGTGTGGGCACAGCAGCTCTCTTACAAATCACTGCAGAGGCCTTACAGATTAAACCCTTCTCCCCCCCTGTTAAAGGGCTGCATTTGTGCTGTAAACAGTAAAAATGGCAAGTGCTGTTATTAACGAGGATGTGCTGCAACTGCTGACTCGAAGGCACAGCTTGTCTCCATATGGCCATTACAGCTGAAGGACAAAACCAATATTTTATGTTTCTCACAGTTATTGTTCATCAAATGTTAATGAAAATGCATAATGACTGCGTATGATGAGCGCGCTTTTCAGCACCAGGAGTGATACCAGGACCTGTGTGAATTTCCAATCCAAGCAAGAAAGACCATTAAATTAATAGCTTAATTACGTGATAAATTTCGAAACATTTTCTAGAATGCATTTTATTTTTATTTACCCTAATAACACATTTAGCTGCAACTCTTTCTGGGATCTGTGCTGTGGTGAACCCGCAGCAGTGGTGAAGCCCCTCTGAGTCTCAGTTTGTATTTTTGTTGCTGTTCTGGAGGGTGCTGAGGGCGGGCTCCTGCTGCCCTGGGGTCCCCAGGCCCACTCCAGGCTGGGGTGTGGGATCACAGACAGGCTCTGGGAGGGTTACTGCTCCCAGAAATGCTGAATGCATCTCAGTGCTGCTCTCTGCCCTGCAGCACCAGCGTGGGTGCATTCTCTCTCTCACAGACTCTGAGGTGCTCCCTGCCAGCTCAGGGCCCTGCACAAGTGAGATTCCATGGCACAAGTGAGATTCCATGGCACAAGTGAGATTCCATGGTGCATCTCCCAAGGAAACAATTGCAGTTCATTACCCTCCCTTCCTCACCGTGTTCTGTGCCGCGTCCCCGTGGTGCCATCCCCAGCTCTGAGGGAGTGACTGCATCCCCTGGCTGAGGGTGGCACCCCCACCTTCTCAGGGGTGCTGCTGAAGTGGGAGATGGACAGAAGAGAGCTCCAGGGAGGGCAGAGGGGCTGGAAAAGCTGCCTTGGGCTGGGCAGGGGTGTCAGCCCTCGCTCTGGGAGAGTGGAGCAGGTGGGAGACAGGAGTTTGGGTGAGAGCAGAACACAGAGAAGAGCCCGTGGTACAAACAGCCACTAGGATGAGTCAGACCAGAAATCAAAGATGTGCCTGAGCAGCTTCATTAAGGATCCATCAGATTTGGTGTCAGGGATGATCTCCTCCCTGTCAGGGAGCTGTCAGGGAGCCTTGGGTCTCTGCCCACGGTGCTTTGAGGTCAGTGGAGAGGGGGGCTGAGAGATGGTGGGAGCTAAATCCTGCAGTGTGAGGTGTGTGAGGTGAGGTGTGTGAGGTGTGTGAGGTGTGTGAGGTGTGTGAGGTGAGGTGTGTGAGGTGTGTGAGGTGTGTGAGGTGTGTGAGGGCTGCTGGGGCTGTGATCCTTCCTCCACATCTCCTTCCCTTGGCTCTGCCTGTGTCCTCATCCCCCTGAAGCCACGTGTCCCTGTGCGCCTCCGGCTCCTCCTGCACATCCCCCGTGGTGCCTCCTCACCCAAAAATGCAGTGCTCACACCGTGGCCCAGAAAACTCTCTGGGAATGGTCTTGCAGTAGTTTTGGGAGCAGCCTCTGGTGTCCCATCACTGTCCTCTCATGGATGGGCTCCTGGCTTGGCCTGTGCACATTGCTTCAGAAAATTGGGGCAATTTCTCTCCAAATCCATGAGAGAAACCAACAAATGGGGTATTTCCTATCCCTTTTCTGGCTGAACTATCAATGGAAACGTCCCTGCTTGCAGTTAATGTGTCAGGCAGGGAGATTTGAGGCCTGTGCTCCTCAGCAGATCTGCTGAGCACTCTCAGCTGCAGGGATGTCAGTAACAACCCACACCCCACAACAGCAGCAGGGCCTTGCCAGCAGCTTCTGAGAGGCATCATGCAATTAGCTGAAACTTCTGTAAACGATAAATATATAATTAGAGTCTGTCTAACGAGTTATAGTGGTGGAGGGGGGTGCTGTGTGCACAGTTCCTGGGCACAAACACCTCCCTTGCTGAGAGCAGCACATTCCAGCAGTGCTGCAGTGTTTATGTCCCACTTAATATTCCACTTGCAAAAAGGTGTTTTATTAAATGACAATTTGAAACTTAATTGTATTAATTTTCCGTTGATTGCATATCCAATTCTAAATGAACTCACTGGCAAACTCACTTCCCTGCTGCACATTGAATCAATCCCAGCAGCTGATACAGCTGCAAACACCACCTGAAGGAGTCACAGGCTTGTCACCCGCCCGTCCCTCCCTCCTGCAGGTGCTGAATGCTCACCTTTTGCACCCCAAGAGCAGGGCCAAGGCTTTTGCTCTGCAGGGGATGATGCTCTCAGGGCTTTCCATCCAGCCAGGGCTCCTGGCCTGACCTTGGCTCTTGGCTCTCTGCTTGTTGGGATCCTGCTGGAGGCTCATGAGTGGTGCCAGGCTGGTCACAAACAGGCACCCTCAGCAGGTGTGGGTGTCTCAGAGATGGTGTCCACGGCCCCATGATTGCTCCAGGGATGGCTGAGCCCCCAAAGGAAGCAAGGAGCGCTGCCAGGGTCTCCTTTGTGTCCCTGGATTTCTCTCCTGTGCTTTTCCAGGGGGCTGTTGCTCTCTGTCCAAGGGAACAGCTAGCCTTGAGCCCTTTCAGGCCCTGCTGCCCTGGAGGTACCCCCATGTGTCCAAGCACTGGGGTGCACAGAGGGGTGGGATGGGCTGTGAAGACCCAGTGAAGCCACCACAGCTCCATCAGCCACAGCCACTGCTGCCCCTCTTGGTGCTTCTGTGCCATCTGCCCCTGACCAGGGTTGTCCCTGTCACCAGGAGCTGTGCTGGGTCAGTGGCCCTGCCTGGAGAACTGGACTCTGGGGTAAGGTCCATGGTATGGGAGGATCCCTGACACAGCTGAAACTCCATCCTGCCACCACAAGAATGAGCCCAGATGTTTCTCCAAAAAGCCTTTGAGGTGTGGGAGATGCTGTGCAGTCTCTGCCCCTCAATAGTCTCATTTCCCCTGATGCTGGATCCAGAAGATGAGCTGAAGAACAGTCACCAACAGCTTCTTCCATCCAGGGCTACCCCAGACGCTCCTGTGACTGGAGGAAGGAGAGGCTCTCAAGAAGAACCCTTTGCAGGTGCCCAGCAAGGACCTTGCTGAGTCCATGAGCATCACCGTGGGCTGCTGTCAGTGCTCTGCTGCCCTGGACCCTCCCCAGCCCCAAATCCATGTCCTCCTGATGAAAACAAAGAGCGTGTCTCACTTGGGAACACCCATGCCCTGGTTCCCACTCCCACAGAAGCTTCTCTATCCACACCAGGTGTCAGAAGAGGCTTGGGCAGGTCCCCAGTCCCAGTTTGCTGGGTGGTGGGAGCTGTGTAGTGGCCAGGAGGGGGGTGGTGGCCTTTCCCTTCAAAGGGACACGGGACCCTGGTGTCTGGGGGCCTGTGGGATAAGAGCCTGTGTGCAGAGCAGGCACCCAGAGAGGTCCTGGGCTGCAGGGGGGGCTGCTCTGGGCCCTGTGGACCAGGATGGCCGGAGGAGCTGGGCAGTGTCCTTGCCCCGGGCACCGTGTCCCTGCTCCTGCTGCTCTCAGGCTCAGCACCTCGCTGAGCACGGCCATCACCACTTTTACAGGCACCACAGCAGCCACTGCTCCATTCCAATGGAGGCTCCTTACGGTTTAGTACCATTAAATACAGATGCAACTTGTGTTCCTAAAGCCATAATGCCCCTTCCTGTTACTGCCTCACAATTAACTGGGCTATAAAGCTTTCAAACATATTGCAGGCACTAATTCAGCTGGATGGTGAAGAAACACGGTTTTATTGGGCAATTACAGCCCTTGGAACACGTTCCAGTCTGCAAGGTACCTTCCCAGCAGCAGCAGGGGCTGCCAGGCCGTGTCACTGAGAAGGGTCCAAAGGTGGCATCCAAACGTCTCCAGGCTGCAGGGCTGGTGTTATTTACATCCTCATAAAAAGCTCTCCAGGGGTGATGGGAGCTCCATGATCTGTGCAAGCTGGGCTGGACCATCCCCTCTGCAGCCATGCTCTGCTGTGTGACAGCATCCTATGGGTGGGAAGGCAAGAAGCCCCTCCATGGAGCTGGAGCCTGGTGGGGCCAGCAAAGGACACCCCTGTTGCAGCTCTTTACTGCTTGCAAATGAGCCACAGCCTTGGAAATGTTCACAGGAATGACTCCAAGTAACAAATTCTTTTGAGAAAGCCACAATCTGCTCGTGGCTAATTTGAGAACAGAAAGAGAGGAGAGCTGGGGCATGTGATGAATTATTCACAGGGTGCTGAGGGGGTGCAGGAGGTCTGTGCTGCAGGGGGGTGATGCATCCATGGCTTGGGCTTTGCAGCTTCAGGTGGGGTGTAGCCTGAGCTGCCCCCAGGTCTGGAAGCAAACTCCTGTCCTTGTGAAAAACTCCCCTGCCCGCCCTCCTGGGCTTCCTGAAGCTAGCTCAGTTTTCTTGAGGGGCTTTGGAGAAAATCTCAGGGGAACAGGGCAAAAGATTCCAAAAGAGGCTCTCACCCCAGGATCAGTGCAAGGCTTTATTCTTGAAGGGTTCCAGGGCAGAGAGAGAACAATGAAGGAGCAGGGGTTTATCTGGTCTTTGGCCCAGAAGAGAGAGCTGGGGGCTTAGGGCTCAGTCAGCTCTGAGAACAAACATTTTTGGGCAGAAGTGACAAGAAAAATCTAATCCTTAAGCTAAGTCCAGGTGAAGCCATTAAGTGTCATTTTCTCATTTAAGAAGTTTTTAAAGAATCTGCGTGGTTCCTGCGGATGAGATGGAATGGGAAAGAGGGGGATCACTCTCCAGCTCTGTGCTTTGAGCACCCCCTCCCAGAAATGTCCCCCACCCCCTGTGCCCTGGATTTGGCTCTCCCCTTTCTTTCTGGAGGGCAGTGCCTTTTGCAGGCAGTGTCCTTGCTGCAGGGCTCGGGAGCAGGAGCCTCCATTAACCTGCCCGGTGCCCTGCCTGACCCTGCTGTTTGTCAGGGCTTTGCCATTTAATTTGAATTTATTGATTTGTTTGTCACAGCCCGGGATCAATCACGGCGGCGATCGGGATCCAGAGCTCAGGGGGGTTTCTGAGAGCTGGGGACTGGCTTCCTCCCAAGGCACCAGGCAGAGTCTCTGCCAGACCTGCTGCTGTGCTCAGCAGCACGTGGATAATCCTGTTACCAGTGTAGATTTACAAGATCTGCTTCTGTCTCACTAAATTCCCAACTGAAGTGTCTTCAGGTACCGAGAGGCCCACAGGCACCTTCTGCAAGAAGATGTTGTCTCTCCCCATGGGAGCTGCTGCTTTCCAGATTCGCCGGGTGTCCTTGGATTTCGAGGCAGGGAGAACAGATGCTGTGAGTCGCTCTTTTCTGGATCATTTACCACATCCTTGGGCCCCTCTGGCCTGCGCCTTCTCCAAAAAGCACTCACAGGCTGGCTGACCTCTCTTCATGGCTGGGCTGCTCCAGGCCCCAGGCTCTGCCTGACATTCTCCAGCAGCACTTCAGCTCTGCCCCTTCCTTCTAGTGGCTCCATTTTCCTGGTTTAAGCCACATCATCAGCACAAACTGCGATTTCAGCCACCTGCACTTGCTCTCAGACACCATGCAGGGGCACCACAGGCAGGTTCCTCCAGGGCAGGTGCCCCTGCAGCCCCGATTTCTGGGCAGGGCTGCCCGGAGGCCCTGCACCCCTCCCAGCCCATCAGGGCTCGGTTTGCAGGGCTGCAGTGTCCCCAGCTGTGGTCTGGGTTTTGCTGTTCTCCTCTGTCCCCTTTAAGGAGTTTGTAAAAGTCTTGTTTTTAGCCTTCTGTGTCTTTGGAGGCAGATACACTCTCATATAAACAAGCCATTTGTTAGGGTGAAATCTAGAGATGTTCACATTCTTTCCATAAAGGAGGAGACTGCTGATGGACTGCTGCATGGTCCAGTGTGGAGGGAGAAGAAGATTTTCTTCCTCCAATCCATGATCACTGCTGGAATTCGATAAATCCTGGTTCTGTAAATAAAGTGCTTCTTCTCTCCACCTGGGACATGGCAAGGTGTGGGGGTGAGTTCTTGTGTGGGTTGTGACACCCAGGGAAGCTGGAGCTCCTTGGCCAGGCCAGGGCAGCTGGGGAGGCTGCTGCTCCTGGGCAGCACCGGGTTTGCCTCGGGGGGATGCTGCTGCTGGGAGGAGCAGAGAGATAAAGGAGACTGGAGCCCAGGCCAGGCTGCAGGGTGGGTGCTGCTGGAGGTGCTGCACCCCAGGGAGGTGGGGAGCAGCTTCCCAGCCTTGCTGGGACAGCCAGGTCCGTGGGGAGATGTCGCTGTGGGACACAAGGAATGAGATGTGGACTCGTGATTTCAGAAGGTTGATGCTCCAAAGAAGGGCTGGTTTATTCTCAGAACCTATTTTTATACTTTTTACAATGTGCCCACCTAAGAGGTGGGATCTCTGGACTCATTGGCCACACCAAGGGTCAACAAGCAAAGTCCCTCCTTACGAGAGAAAAAAGTGAAAAACAAGAGAGCTTACAGAGAGTGACCTTGTTTACCATTTTAGATCCCTGGGAAAGAACTTAAGAAAAACCCAAACATGACAAACAGTGACTACAGGGGGCAGGGACACCTGAGCACACCTGAGCACACCTGAGCACAGCAGCACTGCTCCCTGCAGGAGGCTGCAGCAGAGGGACTTTGCTGAATGCTCACTGTTTGCTGTGGGAGATAAGGCTACTGGGAGCTAAAAAATACAGGAAGTGCTCTGATAGCTGAGCTTTCTGCAAATATTTGGTGAGTGCATTTGACTCCCTGTGGACAGAGACCACCAGTGTGCTGTATCTGTCATGGAGAGATTGTTTCCCAGGTTGTCAGGGGAGTTCTGGTTGTTGTCTCCATCTGGAGCTGTTTTCAATCTTGAGCCCACGGCCTCAGCTCACATCTGGTTTGGTCCTGACCCAGCCTGGAGCTGACCCAGCAGATGGAAGTTCCAGTCACAGGAGAGGGAAGCTTGCTGTACCCTCCTGGCCAGGAGCTGGGGTGCAGCAATTCCTGACGGTCTGTCTGGTGCCAGGGACACCTGATACTGTCCCTTTGCTGTGATGGAAAGCCAGGCTGGTCCAGAAGGGAGCCCAGGGCAGGGCAAGACACGCAGGGCAGGGGACAGGGGCTTGTGTGCCATTGTGAGACCCCCTTAGCTCTGTTCTGGTCCTTGCTCAGTCTTTGCTCAAATGATTCTTCCCCAGCAGCATCCTGGCTGTGAGGGGAGCTGCTCCCAGAGCTGCAAACCCTGCTGCCCCTCACCTCTCTCAGGCTGTTTCTCCTGTTGGTCCTGCTGGTGTCTCATGTGATGGCCTTCAGCACAGAGAGCTGTGCCCTGCTGCTCCCAGGCTCCCCAGACCTCTCCTCTGCTCCTGACCTGCTGGATCCTGACCCAGGCTCTCACCCTGGGGTGCAGCCTGGCTCCAGAGGGGGTTTCTCATTGATGCCACATCCAGAGATGGCAGCACTAAGCTTTGCTGTCCTATGACAAATTATTTGAATTGATTGAGGTTTCTGCTGGTAGCTGGGGTGCAGCAAGCTCTGGAGGCATGGCCCCACCTGCAGATGCTCTGAGTGCAGGGGCAGCCCACCCCTGGGGACACTTTGGGGTGACAAGTCCTCTGCTCAGCTGCCACTGCCCTCAGCAATGCCTGAGCAATGCCCATCTGCTTGCTGGTGGGCTTGTCTGAGTGCAAGAGGCCTTATTTATTTCCTTGGAGAAAAATGCAATTATGAATGGGACTTTGGCCTCTAAGCTGTGCTGAACTGTCATTTCTTTAAGGGATGTGGGAGTTTCCCCAAGGAGTCTGTCCTGGAGGAGTGGGGAGGCTTTGCTGGGCAGGAATCCTTGTAAGCTAAGCCTTCCCAGCAGGGGAGTGGAAACAAGTGACACACAAGTTCAAGTGAGGATCCTTGTGGCTTCCTGGCCTCCAGCAAGTCACAGCCTATTGCATTTCACCCACCCAGGCCTCCTACAGAGTCGTGTCACCTGCTTGCAGCTCAAGCATCCCCAGGACAGCCTCTGTCCCCAGGAGAGGTGCAGACCTGAGGAAGCTCCTGCTTCCCTTTCCCACTCCCTGGGACATTTCCCTGCTGGTTAAAGCTCCCTCCAGCACCACGTGTCTCCTCCACAGGAAGGGGTTTGTGTGGGATGGCTGAAGCAGCCCCCAGAATTTATCAAGACAGACGTGTGGAGCTCCTTTGAGCCCCTCATTTCCCCTCCCTCCCAGCCCTGAATGCCCGGGCTCTGCACAGCCAGGCTGGGCTCTGCACACACAGAGGGGACATTTGTCCCCCTCTGTCCCAGGGAGCACTCACAGAGCCATGTCCAGCCCTGGAGGGCTCCTTGGTGAAGCACTGGGCTGTAGCACAACCCATGGGGCAGGGTTCAGCCTCCTGGGAGATCCCAGCCTGTCCCCAGCTCTGCTGAGAGCTCCTCGAGATTTATCCATCTCTCCACACTTTGTGTCAGCCACAGATTTCCTGTGAGTGAGTTTTTAATATGTCTGTTTGAATCACTGATGAAAATATTGACTAGTCTGAGCCTCCTGCTCCAGAACATGAGGAGAAACCCAGTTTTAATGACAGTTCCCCATTAGGGCCTGCTGCCTGGGCTCCTCCCTGGTTCCCTCTTCCACGTGTGTGTTATAAATGAAACAGCCAATTCATCAATAGAAGAATTTATTGAGAAATTGCAAAGAACAATTACTTTCCCTCCCACCTCCCAGCCAAGTTAACCCCTGCAGAGGGGGATGTCCATTCACCACAGGTCCAAACCCCAGCCTGTGCCCAGCCTTGTGCCTGCTGCTCCCAGGGAGACCAAACAAAAGCCCCCTTGGGACTGACTGGGAGGGACTGGCCCCCTCCAAAAGGCAGGGACAGCCTGTCCTGCTGCAAGGGGGACCTGAGCACTTCTGGGGCACCTTCAGTGAGAGCTCTAGCTCCTGGAGAGCTGCAACCTGAAAAGAGAACAGGGTAAATTGAAATTAATAATTTATGAGTGACAGTAACAATTTCTACCATTCGAGGAAGCAAAGAAAATTGCTCCATAAACATTTTTCTTTTCAATTTCCTACCAGTTACTTGAAATTTGATTTCCATCTAGTTTGTTTCATCAAACCTCCCCAAAGTGATTTAAAAGGTGTCGCTGGCAATTACCCATCTGCAGAAGGAAAGAAGTGGCAGCGGGGCAGCTGCAATTCCCCAGCCCAGGAGGAACAGGGAGGAGAAGGGCTGGGGTCAGCAGCAGAGAAACAATCAGCCAGCACCAGAAATCTCTTGTCAGGAGCTTGGCCAGCCCAGCCTCGGCCACGCTCTGCTGCATGACAGCCCTGGGTTGTCAGGGACAGCAGAGCTCATTGCTGGGACAGGGAGGAGGTTCAGGGCTGGGGGCAGCAGGAGGAGCCCCTCTGCAGCAGCCTGTGCCTCACCCTCCCTCCCTCCCTCCCTCCACTGCTGGAACCTCAGCGCTGCTGAGCCTGGGGAGACACAAGGAGGTGCTGCTGAGGGCAGGCTCCCCTCTGTGATAATTACACCTGTGTTAATTATCCTAGAGTGGGAGCAGCCTTGCCCTGACAGCCATGGGGGTGATAAAGAGTGAGGGAGCTGGGAAGGCTCAGTTGGAGTTTGGTGGCTGTGCTGTGAGGAGCTGGGGACAGGAGGTGGTGCCAGGGCCAGCAAAGGTGAGCTGCTGCAGGTGGGACAGACAGGGTGAGGGGGCTGGGACAGGCACAGGAAGGAGCCAGAGCTGTGTGGAGCTGCTCTTGGGAGACACAGAGAGAAGGTGTGGGAGACTTTTGAATAACAAGGTGCTGGTGCTTGAAGCCTTCTGATGATTCTAAGGAAGCACCTGAGTGCAGTGTCCATGTCCACTGCCACATATCGACTGGGACACCTGAACTCCTCCTTTCCAGCCCTGCTGGGGCTGGGGTTGGTTTCCACCATGTGCTCCTGTTCTGCCTTCACTGGGGTGAGGGCCCCTCTGGGCTTGGCCAAGGGATTCTCCCTGCAGAGTGCTGAGGGCAGGGGGAGCTGCCTTGTCTTCCTCACTTCTCACACTGTGACCCTGCCTTGGCTGTCTCAACTCTTTTCTGCTTTGGGCTCTGCTTCTGCCCCTCTCCCAGGGATGTCCTGCACCTTTCCAAGCAGCAGAGGCCAATCTCTTCTGCAGGACCAGTTGTCTCTGATGCTGCAGCATGAGCAGGTGCCATCCCTTTCTTTCACAGCTCTCCCACGTGGGATCAGGCCCTGAGCACCATCCTGGCACCAGGGCAAAACTGCTGTGAGTGCCCCAGCAGGAGCAATCACTCCTGGCTGGGATTCGCTCCAAGAGCTGCATCTCTTCAAGTGGCTCGCAGAGCAGGGAGCTGCTGGTGGGGCTGGGCTGGCTCACCCTCACTCATCCAGCAGTGGGGTATTTACCTGGAGGTCAAAGACAGGGCTCCCTCTGCAGCTGGAGTTCCCCGAGGTGCTTGGGTACGAGGCCACTGGAGCCCTTTGCTGGGGTCTCCAGATGTGCCACAGCAGCATTGCCACTGATTTAAATAACACAGACTGAGAGCAGGGAAATGATCCCTGGAAACAAGGGATTGGAGGGGCTGGAAGGCTGGTGATGGATTAACATCCCCGGCTTGCAGTGAGTCACTGCACATCCTCCAACATCCCTGAGCACCGATGCCGGGAGTCGAGGAAGGTGAGGAGAGGAAGCTGCTCACCCCAAAGCCTCACCAAAACTTCCCTGTGCCTCGGGTAATTGGGGAAGACAAGTGTTGAGTAGGCAGCAGCCCCAATGGGCACAATTCAAGCCTGGAAGTGTTTACAGTGTCAACCCTTTGAGCATAATAGGGAATTACATGAATGGGCTGGCTGAGTTCCTGAAGTAATAGCTTTGCTAAAAGCAGTTAGGATCAGGCACTGCTGGTGCCCGTGGCACTCACGGCTCGCTGTCCTGTGACTTTCTGCCCAAGCGACACAATCCTTTCCCTTCTGAAGCAAGCGGCAATAGGTGAATACAGAAATGAAGAGCAATTCTCAGCACCTGTTGTGCAGGAGCACTCCGGGTGTCTAAAGCCCTCCTGCAGGGCATGGGCAGCGATGTCACCGCTCTGGCAAGGAGCTGTTCTCTTTTGCATTTAAATAAAGGGCGGGATGACCGCTCTGGGTGTGAATTCGTTATCCCGAGGGATCCCTGCGGAAGGTGGGAGGGAATCTGACCGGCAGCAGGGGCTGCAGGTGTGGGGCCGTGCCCTGGGTGTCCCCCCGCCCCAGGGGAGAGCTCCGCACACGGCAGAGGCAGCACCACAGCCACGGAGGGCAGGTGCTCCCCTGGAGAAGGGGATGGCCCTGGGACCTGTGGGACTCGTGCCTGGGGGTCAAATGGGACCTGATGCTGCAGGGATCAGACCCAGGGACAGGTAACCTTGTCTTTGGGATATTCCATCCCTGCAGCGCTCCCCACGACACCCGGTGTGGCACTGCAGGTCACAGAACACAATGCAGCACCAGGGTCACACCCTCTCACCCTAAGTGCTAAGGAGGTTTCCATGGAGATCCTTTTTTTAGCTTCTCTTTGCTCCTTGGAGTTCAGAGTCTTCCTCTCTCACCTGCTCACCACAGCTGATGCCAGCAGAGCCTCTGCCAGCTCTCACCTGGCTGTGTTTGGGTTGCTGCTCCTGTGTTTCAGAGAAGCCAGAGCCTTGAAAAATTCATGTGGAGCGCCAGAAGGAAAAAACCCAAACTTAATTTGGGTTTTCATGACACACAAGCCCTCTATTAGGCCTTGTAAACTTTTTTTGACATTACCACTTCATGAAAACTTTGATTTCAGCTGTTGACTAAATCTTTAATCTCCCTCTACCTGCTAGGTCTGTCTCCTTTTCTTACTTAAAAAAACCTTTTGGATTTTTCTTCAACAGCATCTTTCAAATGTCAGCAGTTACCAGACTAACACGGAATGCTAAGGCCTTGGCAAACAGTCTTTTAAAGAGCTGGGGCATATAAATTCAAAGGCATGATATAATCTAGGAGGAATCCATCAGCCAGGGGAGCCTCTTGCATGAAGTGTATTGAGAACTAAGCACAATATGAACAGAAGGAAAATTGCTTTTTCCCTTTTGAATTTTTATTCACTTAGCAGCAATATTTACTGGTAGCAGGCAGAGCCCATTTTTCATTTTCTGGGGAGATGCGAGAATTCCAGTGCCACTCATCTTGTCACCAGATCCAATCTGTCAACTTGCTGCCAGGTCACCGCGATATTAATGATACAATTGTAATCCCTTCCTTTTGGGAGGCCCGCGGATGGAGAAGTAACACACTTGACCATTGTTCACATCTTGTAATGGAAGGAAAAACAGCGCTTCTGAAATCCTGGGAAATTGCAGCTCCCTCTGCCATCGATTTCCTTCACAGAGCCGGGCTGCCAGCAGCTCCGCGTGGCAGCCACCAGCCCCATCTGGTAATTAGTCAGCAGCCTCGTTTGCTAATTAGTCAGCAGAGGGGAGCCGGTGCTCTGCGCAGGGCCGGGCTCCGCAGCTCGGCGGTGCCGGGGTTAATTTAAATTTAATTTAATTTCATTTAACACCCGGCTGTCAGCGGCCGGAGCAGCCCGGGACGGGCTCTCGCATCCCTGCCCCGGCCGGGGCGGTGCCGGGGTTAATTTAATTTAATTTAATTTAATTTAATTTAATTTAATTTAATTTAATTTGGCTGTCAGCGGCCGGAGCAGCCCGGGACGAGCTCTCACCTCCTGAACCCTTCCCAAACTGTGCACACAGCTCAGAACTCCCCTGCTCCCTAAAGCTTTGTGTCATCCCCAACCTGGCTGTGGGGCTGTGGGGCTGCTATGGGAAAAGCTGAGCTCCCAGTGATGGATTTGGCTTTGAGCTTCCCTGGGGAGGGAACCCCGGGCTGTCTGTGCTGACCCTGGCAGAGGTGTCCCCTGGGCTGGCCCTGAGCAGGCTGGTGGCACTGCCAGCACCCTGTCCCCAGCAGGGTGAGAGCAGCCCCAGCTGCCCTTGGAGCCCTGCTGGAGCCTCTGCCCGGGCAGCACCCACCTCCAGGGCAGGATGGAGGGGATCAGACCCTGTCTGTGCCCTTCTGGCTCGCCGCCTCCTAATTAGCATTCTTTTGGCACGCCTAATTAGCACATTCCTGCCTTTAAGTTATGGGCTGCTTTCCTATATTTACACCCTCCTAAAGCATCAAGGGAGAGGTCCATAAATTACATCTCATGGAAAACATTAATTGTGTGAGCTCCCTTCTAGCATTTGTAACGCTCAGCTCGTTCTCTGCTCCACCTGCAAACAACAGAGACATTCACACAGGTGCTGCACACACCTGCACACACCTGCACACACCTGCACACACCTGCACACAGGTACCCACCAGCCCCAGGTACGAAATACCCTCCAGCCACAGACATGGCTGGTTTTTCACATCTCACTCATTTTTTTGTCATGGCTTCCTCTTTCTTTTCAGGTTTTGATTTATGGGAAATTCCTTTAGATGTTGGCTGAGACACTGAATAAGGGAAAAAAAAAATAAAACAACAAAAGGCAAACTGCCTTTCCCTTACAGATGATCTACCACTGTGTTAAATTTCGGGTTCATACTTGGGGCATCTGACATTACCATTGTTCAAAGAGATCTGAAAGACAGCAGCTAAATTATTCCTCATCTTGTCTCCTAGGCTGCTTAAAACACGGTTGTGTTGCTCTAAAAAATACATATACCCCAAGGCAGGGAGCGTGGGTTGAAATGAGGGGTCGAGGGGACAGGTGCAGTTAAAAGTGACTAAAAGCAGAGTTACAGAGGCTGCTGTGGCTCTGCCTTCAGTGAATCTGCAGGGCTGGATGGTTTGGGGCTTGCAGAGCAGAGCACCTGTTTTCTCTGCTGCTTTAAAGGCTTTTCCTCACTCCTTCCATGGCTGCAGCATGGCTGGTGCTGGCTCAGGTGTCTGAGCATCCTTTTCCAGAAAAAAAAAAAAGAAAAAAAAAAAGAAAGAAAAGCAGCTTTTTGGCTCAGGGTTTCTGCATTTTGTGAGAGTTTGTCTTGGTTTCTGCTCAGTGATGTTTGAGTGACCTTCAAACACAGGGCAGCAAAATGCTTCCTGGTGCACCACAAAAAATGAAAGGGCCAAAGTCTCTGCTGCTCAGGGGGATTGTGCTGGTCCCTCGTGCCACTGTGTGACCCCTCCTGCTCTTCAGCACCTGCTGCTGTTTGGGCTTCAGATGCCTCTGGAGAAATCCTCCAGGTGCTGCAGGTGGGGCAGGGTGTGCCCAGGCAGCCCCAGCACCCCCTGGGCAGCTCTGGGCTGTGCCCAGCACCTCGGGGCTGCTTCCTTTGGAAAAAGGAGCTCACTCAGGAGATTCCACCTGCTCTTGCCTGAGCCGCTGGGGTTTGAGCCAGGGAGGGGGCAGGTCTGCTCTGGACCCCAGCTGCACCAGCCAGTGGAGATGGTGTGGTGTGGATGTCTCCCAAAACCATGGTGCCCCATCCAAGGGGACAGAAATGCAGCTCCTGCAGCACCTGCAGCGTCTCCTCCAAGCTTCCTCGTGTCTGAGTTTTTAACAGTCTGGGCTACACTTGGAATGGGACAAAATGGGCATTCTAGAGCTGGGAAACTGGCAAGGCTGTTTATCCCAAGTGTCTGGCCTTGATGTTCACTAAGATTAAAAAAAAATAAAGGAGGGGGAAAATGCTGCAAACTTACATGACAAGCCAAATCCTGGGATTTATTGCTGCCTCCTGAGGGATTAGAGTAGCAGGAAGGAGCTGAGCCAGTTTTCTCTCTGATGGGTGATTGCAGTGGGTACTGTCTCTCCTGAGCCCTCCCGACAGGAACTTTGGCTTTGCTTCATGCACCTGAGCTGTGGCTGAATTGCTGGGGGGATCCTACAGACCTTGAGCAGCTTCAGTTCCTGTGAGGCTTTGCTGCATCCCAAAGTGCCTGGTGAGGTGGGAAGCAGCCCTTCCACGTGTGACCCCCCTCCTTTGGCTGGGGCTGGGGCTCTTTGCTGTCCCTGTGCTGTGCCTGCCACACCTGCCCCTGCTGTGGTGATGTTTGCTGCCCAGCACCTGCCCTGGCAGGGTGGGCAGGGCTGGCTGGGAGATTGGGCAGGAATTGTTCCCTGGCAGGGTGGGCAGGCCCTGGCACAGGGTGCCCAGAGCAGCTGTGGCTGCCCCTGGATCCCTGGCAGTGCCCAAGGCCAGGCTGGACACTGGGGCTGGGAGCAGCCTGGGGCAGTGGGAGGTGTCCCTGCCCATGGGATGGGGTGGGAATGGATGGGATTTAAGGTCCCGTTCAAACCAAGCCATTTTATGATCCTGTGATTCTATGACCTTGTTGCTCAGAATTTAATAGGAATTTAGTACAGACTGAGCACCCCTGGGAGCCTAAATAAGGTGATGGGATCTTGGCTGGTGGGATCTGGGACAGGAAGTGTGTCAAGGTAAAGCAGCATTTGGACTGCAGAGGGGTGGTGTCCAAAGGGACATCCAGGGCCCCCCAGGAGCCCAGGGTTAGTGACAGTGCGTGGGCAGGGCCATGGGCAGGCAGTGCTGACCTGGGGTGCTGGAAAGCAGGGATCAGGCCTTTCCCTTGAAAGCTGCTGCCCCCCAAGGGCTCAGTAAACAAATCCAGCCTGGAGAGGGAAGGAGCTAAGCTCAGCTCTTGAATCGTGGTCCAGGGGGAAGCAGAGTGATTTTGTAAAAGTTCTGTCAGTGCATTTTAGCAAATCAGTGCATCCCCTTTGGCCTGGCTTCCCTCAAGTAGGTCACTGGTTAATCTGATGCAGGCAATGAGCCACTTCCTTTCTATTTATTCTTTGATTTTGCTGTTCTAGCAGGTATGGCTTCACAACCAGCAGGATGAAAGAGCATTTAGTGCTGGCACCTGAAAGCATTGTGCTCCAGTGGGTGTCTGCATTTTATTTCAAACACATCAGGATGTCTCTAATTCCCCAGCCATGGGAAGTTGGGTGTTGTGAACTTTGGAATAATTTTTTTATTAGTTCTCTAGCGAGGCTATAGTGAAGCTGAATTTTAAAAGTTAAGGACAAATGTCTGGTTCTGTCCAATTAGAATCATTTCAGAATGGTGGCAACACTAGTTTTATGTGTGCAAATGAAGTTATGGCAATTAAAAGTTTTGCAAGAAGGAAAATTCTCTGAAGTTCTCCGAAAGAGCAATGATAATATTGTTTATAGACTCTGGGAGTGAGGGCTGCTAAAGGCACAGGCTTGGGAACTGTTTGCTGCAATGTATTAAAAGAAGCAGGAAGGCAACTCAGTGCAAGGGGTTTTTGGTGCTTTGCAGGAAGCATCATGGAATTTTCTTTTGGGAGCACAAGGCAACAAGGAAGCCCTTGATGTTTTTGTGATCTGTGTCTGTCCCTGTGTGTTCTGAGACAGCACTGTCTGAATATTGTGATCAATAAATCAGCTGGGAAATTATTCATGTTATTTGGTTTAAAAATGATTGCCTTGTCCCTTTAATAGGCAATTGAGAGCTTTTTTTTTCAAACAGTTATTTCAGGCTGCCTTCAGGTGTGGGGAAGCGATTGCTGCCTCTGATTCACATCTGCAGGCTTCTCCAGCAAACACCAATGCTATAAACTTTTATTTGCAATGAAAGTTTAGATTATGGAACATTCTGAGGACAGATTCACTAATTACTTTCATACCTGAAATAAAGTGTGGGAGCAAAATGATGTCTGCAAATTCCAGCTGCAGGGGGAGATGCTGTTTGGGAGTGGGACACAACCTGTGAGTCCTGGACTGCTCAGGCAGCTCCCACAGCAGGGAACAACCACTGTGCTCATTCACTGCTGGAGGAGCCCAGAGGGGCCACGGAGCTGCTCCAGGGCTGGAGCCAGCCTGGGAGAGCTGGGGGTGCTCACCTGGAGAGGAGAAGCTCCAGGGAGAGCTCAGAGCCCCTGGCAGGGCCTGAAGGGGCTCCAGGAGAGCTGGAGAGGGACTGGGGACAAGGGCTGGAGGGACAGGACACAGGGAATGGCTTCCCAGTGCCAGAGGGCAGGGCTGGCTGGGAGATTGGGCAGGAATTGTTCCCTGGCAGGGTGGGCAGGGCTGGCACAGGGTGCCCAGAGCAGCTGTGGCTGCCCCTGGATCCCTGGCAGTGCCCAAGGCCAGGCTGGACACTGGGGCTGGGAGCAGCCTGGGGCAGTGGGAGCTGTCCCTGCCCAGGGCAGGGATGGGGTGAGATGAGCTGTGACCTCCCTGCCAAACCAAACCAAACCAAACCAAACCAAACCAAACCAAACCAAACCAAACCAAACCAAACCAAACCAAACCATGAATCTGTGACTATCCCTCCTGTTCCCTGCAGTGAAGGCAGCCCCCCAGGGCCAGCTGTGGCACACAGAGGGATGTCACCACCCTCCACCCCCATCACTCAAATGAAGGAGCCACAGGACACGACGTGGGACCTTGGACTTGCCTCAGTGCTCTTGGCTCTTCACCCTGTTCAGTAATAACTGATGTAAAGCTGAAGAATCTCCCTGTCTCCCCTCCCTCTGAGCACACACATCTGACAGGGCTCCTACAAACTTCTGTTGCCAGACAAAATGGAGCACAGAGAGCCAGGGCGAGGAATAAATCAGCCCAAAGTGAATCCCATCAATGGTGCTCACTCACAGACCATTAACAGACCTCTGCTTAGGAGGATTTCTCTGACCACCTACTCCAGGGCTCTGCTCTGCAGATTATAAGGAAGCTTCTCCAACACCAAGCAGCTTTTGGCCTTTGCTGGACTTCAGGCTCAAACCTTTTTTGAACTTTCATTTTTTTTTTTTTTTTTTTGCGCTCATCATCTTCCCTCTTCTGTTGCATCAGGAGCAAATGCAGAAATTGTGTAGAATTAAGAGGATCCCAAATGATGAACCTATAAAACAATTCCAACCAGAGCATGCTTAGACATTTCCCCCCTCTCATTCTGCCTGAAGAAGCAGCTATCAGGGAAAAAAGGAAAGTTTGAAGGCGGTTTTTCTTGACAATTGCTTGCTCTGAAGCTGCTGAAGAGTTTCACATTTTTCAGACAAGTCAAGCAGAAGGCTTGTCTGAAGACTAAGTGCACCCAGCTGTGGCACAGAAAATTGGGGGCTGCACAGCCCATGGAGAAAATAAACCCCACGAGCGAGAGGCTTTTGAGCAGAGGGCACACAAAGGAGGCAAAATCATAGGATTACTGGGGATTGATCTAGAGGGAAGATTCAATCTTGCAATTTTGGGGGCTTGCTGAGTCTCTGATAAAAGACAGGGCTGCAACTGAGATCTGAGAAGGAGGAACCACAGGGAGACAGGGAGTGAGAAATGATGTGGGGGAAGACCCAGCTGTAGTTCTCTTGACAAAATAGTCACAATTTCCAAGTAGAAAGACCTCCATGATGGGAGAATTTGGTCACTGGAGGGAAAAAGGAGCGTCCAGATGCTGTCAGATGGGACTCACACCGTGGAAGAAAGCCCTCCTGAATTTCTGAGTGCAGTGGCTATTTGGGGAGGTGCCCGATGTCAGCAGCTCCTGGTCACGACAGCTCACTGAGCTGGCTGGCTCCACCAGAGCTGTGCCTCCTGCAAAGCCAATGCTGAAATCAGGAGCCACTGGGGATGGAAGCTGGCCCTGCAGAAATGGTGGGGCAGGAGGGGGCTGCCCACCCTGCCCAGGGGCTTTGCTGTGGGCAGCACTGTGCTGTGACCCTGGGCAGGTTCCTGTCTGCAGCACCAACCAGCGGCTGCCCTGAGCCCTCAGACAAGTGCAGGCTGCCTCCCTGGTGACAGTTTTTCACTTACACACTCCCAGGTAATGGATGATGAAGACATATTGCCGTGTTATGTAATTTAAAGTGGATTTTGCCTGTCAGCACAGTTGAAATAAATGTGTTCATTTCCCCAAAATGGCCGATCTGTCACATTATCCCCTGTCCTTTCTTCCCCCAACCAGTCTAACAGTGGAAATTGGAGATCTGATTGTTTTAAAAAGTGAATTTATCAAAAATCCTTAATTTCCCTCTACTATGAACAGCCATCTTTAATGTTTGTTTGTCCAGTCCTGGGCAGTGCTGCTGGCAGGGGCAGGGTGAGGAGCTGCCCCAGGGTTTGTGTGAAGCACCCCAGAGCAGCTTGGGCAGGGCAGTCAGGTCTCCCTGCTCTCCCAAAAGCCAAACCTCCTTGTGCTGGTTGCTGCTGCTGCTCCTCAGTTTTATCTCAGAGCAGTGGCACAGCTCTGGTCCTTTCCTGTGCAGCCCACCAGGAACAGGCTGCCTCCCTGCAACTGCACTGCTTGGTGTTAATTCTGTCTTTTAGTTCTTTATCAGCTGAACCTGGTGTTGCTTTTCCTGTTATTGTCTGTGGCTGATTTCAGATGAGAGACCCACTTTATCCATGGGGTACAGCAGAGTAAAACACCAGTGTTCTCCCCAGCTCCTTGTTGTCTCTGATGGAGCCAGAATTAACAAAGGCCAGGTATCTCCTTGTTAGCTCAGAGGGTGCTGGGGTACCTTGAATGCTGTGATTAGTTTGGAAGTGCTTCCCAGAGAGAGGCTCTTTAACCCTCCACAGCAGTGGGGGAAACTCTCCCTGGCTCTCGTGGAGACCCAGCACATCCTCAGGCTCCCCTCCACACAGCACATAAATATTTCTGCTCCTCTCCTCCCTGTCTCATTACTAGCAATTTTATCATCTCTGTCTAATAACAGTCCTGCTGACTTGTATTCTTTGATGAATCCTCTATCTCCTTTCCCAGTGGGAAGTTGCTGGCTGTGGTTATCTGCATCCCAAAGAGCTGGAGCACTGCTGGGAATGGTGTTTCCCAGCCTGTGTTCAAGCCCTGTGCCTGCTCCTGCCCTGCTCTCTGGAGCTGGCTCCCAGAGTGTTTTGATGGAGCAGGTGGCTGCAGATGGGCTGGAAGCTCTCACTCCTGCTCATTGTCTTGCTCATGGAATCATGGAATATCCTGGCTTGGGAGAATCCCACAGGATCACTGACCCAGCCCCTGTCCCTGCCCAGAGCCCCCAACAACCCCACCCTGGGCACCCCTGGCAGCGCTGCCCAAAGGCTCCTGGAGCTCTGGCAGCCTCGGGGCCGTGCCCATTCCCTGGGGAGCCTGGGCAGTGCCCAGCACCCTCTGGGGGAAGAACCTTGCCCTCAGCTCCAAGCTGACCCTCCCCTGGCACAGCTCCACGCTCCCCATCTCCTCCTGCCCTGCCGTGGCTCCCATCCCTGGCTCTTGGTGCTGCTCCTCCTGGCCCTTGGCAAGGTTGTGCCTGCAGAGCCAGAGCCCAGCCTGCTGAGACAATCCCCTGCCTGAGGGCCAGACTGGACCCTGGGTGCCCTGCAGGGGATGCACTGGACTTGTCAGGAGCAGAGCTGAGGCAAGCTGCTTTTCTCCCTGTTTGCTGGGAGTGTTTCCTCCTGCCCTCCCTGCTCTGTGATAGGCTCAGAGACAGTGGGAATGGGAGTTTCTTCTTCTTGGAACACGAGGGCTGGTGGGATGGCTGTGCTTGGGGCAAGGGAACAGTTAAAAGGAATTTGATTCTGTGCATCTCTTCCCTCCAACAGCCCCATTATTTCATACAACTTATTCTTTCCATTGAAACCTTCGAATAATTTCCCTTTATAATCAAACTTTTCTATCCCTAAATCAGTTTTATAACCACCTTATTATACCTTGAAACTCAAAATGAAAAATAACTGTTATAAATAACTGGGCTGTGCTGTGAATACCAAGCACACCCGTGGCTTCCAGAGGACAGGATAACAGGAATGTCCTCTGCCACTCACCCAGGGGAGGGGTTGCTAGCTTAGCTTGCCTTCTTCAGTGCACCTAGGGGGGTGCAGAGAGGAGAGGGGAAGGGGCATTCAGTCTTTGCCAGGCTCTGGACCTGCCCTGGAGTCACCAGGAGACTCTGTGCCACCGCTGTGGGTCGTGTCTGTGAAAATGCAGTGATCCTGGTGCTCGCTCCAGCTGGGAGCTGGGGCTGTGCACCCCCATGTGTGCTCAGCTGTCCCCAGAGCCCCCACCCCTGGAAGGGGTCAGCCCTGGGCTGGGAGCCTCCCTGAGTGCCCTGGCAGGGTCCCTGTGCTGCCCCTGCCCACGGGAAGGCTCCTGAGTGGGGCTGCAGCTGCTGCCCATCCCCAGCTCATCGCTGCCTTCCCCTGCACCAGGGGAATCAAAGCCTGAGGATCACAGAATCCCACACCGCTGTGGGTTGGAAGGGACCTTAAACCCCCCCCAGTGCCACCCCTGCCCTGGGCAGGGACACCTCCCACTGCCCCAGGCTGCTCCCAGCCCCAGTGTCCAGCCTGGCCTTGGGCACTGCCAGGGATCCAGGGGCAGCCACAGCTGCTCTGGGCCTTTAATCTCAGCCATTTCCTCACCCATCTCAAGCTGCACTCAGCTGACACAAGGCAGGAAGGAGCTGTTCCCCCAGCCTCCCCTCTGGACATGGCAGGGATGTGTCTGTCTCTCTCCAGAGTGGGATGTGCCTCCAGGACAGCTCCAGCCATCTCCTCTTCACCTGTGTGTCAGGAAAAGGAATTTGTTGCTGGCTTGCAGCTTGTGTGATGATTTTATTCAATAGATTCACAGAGACTAAAGCCAGAGAGATGCATTAGATCATCACACTTGATTTCCTGTAAATCACAGACCATTACATCTCACCAGGTTCATCATGCAGTGCATCCAGCCACTTGGGTTTGACTGAAACACATCCTTCAGGAAGATCTCTTCAGGCCACTTTCAGTGGTGGATAAATGTTTTCCTTCAAAAAAAGTGTCTAATTTATAATTCAAATGTTGCTGGCTTCAGCTCCCAGCTCTTGTTTTGCCTTTCGCATTGCAGTCACAGAGTCTTTATTGCAAGATATTTTCTCCCCCTGAAGGGGTTTAGATGTGATGATGAAGTCACTTCTCAGTCTTCTTTAAAAGCTAACCAGCTCGGAGCCTTTAAATCTCTGCATGGAAGGTGTTCTCCCTGGCCTTTAAATCAACTTTGCAGCTTTTTTCCCTGCACCTCTCGTCTATTCCTCCAACTATTCTTTAGAATTTATTTAAGCAGGGACCTACAGAAATACTGCAATTTGGCAGGACCTGGTGTTGAACTGAAGAGTGGGGAACAGACCAATCCCGGGCTCTAGAGAATGGCCCACATTCCTGCCACCCAAACAAATAATTACAGAGCTGCAAATGAGGTGCAGGCAGCTCCTTTATCCCTGGGCTCCTTCAGCAGCTCCAGGCTGCCAGGGCGGTGGCTGAGCAGGAAGGGGCCAAGGGAGACACCAAAGGAACAATTTCCATGCTGGCATCAGGAACCCTTCTCTCCCCTCCTGGGCTCCAGCTGGGGGGCTGGAGGAGATGCTGCCCTGGGATTCTGCTGTGATCTCTCTGCTGGAAACTCCCCATCAGGAGCCAGCGTGTCCCTGGGGGACATGGACAAATGCTTGTCTTGATTTCTATATTCCTTTACAAAAATGCATTTTTACTTTAATTTTCCAAGCATATCAATAACTGTCCCTCCTGACCCCAGCACCAAAGGCAATATTCAAACTGAATCTGCTGCTGGAGGGGCTCCTGTAGCTGCAGGTCATGGACCTCCTCAGCAGCTCTGGGGGATGCAGGTGGGACAGACAGGAAGGCACCACCCAGACCTGGTGCAAACCCTCACACAGCATCACTGCCACACTCCACAGCTCTGTGTGGCTGCAGATGTGATGAGTGAAGTCAGACCCCAAAGGCTTCCCCTCCAGCCCACTGGGAGATGCTCCTGGGGCCATTGCCCGCGGGGAGCTCCTGACTGGCTGGCAATAACTCTCTTTTTAAAAAAAGGCCAAAATTTAGCCAAGGGGCACCTGAATGCCCAGAGGCTGAGTGTTCCTCAGTGTCTGCTGATCCCAAGAGGTGGAGTTGGTCTGTTATCCACCACAGCTGAGGCAGGTTCAACAGCCACAGTTAATGAACCTGACTTTTTAATTGTTGAGGAAAGGAGAGAGAACAGGAATGGTAAACAGTGGCTGCAGCCATCAGCTCTGCTGGGAGCTGATAATTGGGATGTGTGGGACAAGAGCACGTGTGCCTGGAGGGTCTCTGTCCTCTGCCAGGCAGGACAAAGCACATCCTTTCCTGAGCTGCTGGTGAGCTCCCCCTTACCCACTTTACACAATTAAAGGAGCTTAGAGATAGGCACAATAGCCAAATTCAAAGGCTGGAGAATCCTCTTTACGTATCTCACATAATCTAAATGGTATCTGCATATGTAAAGCTGATTAATCTCAGTTAAATCCAATGCAACCAAAGAAAGCATTTAAATAAGTTATTTAAAAGAAGTCACTCAAAGGAGTAGTATTGAAACCCACCCAATGTCTGGATGCAGAGCCCTAAACCCGAATTAAATCCCACTATTTCTCTGTGTTTACCAAGATTAGCACATGTCTTTTCTGAAGGAACACATGGTCTAAGCAAGTTGGTATTTAACAGGAGAAGATGTTAATACCTTCAATTACAACAGCATTTCATTATCCCATTAAATTCATTATGAGAATACATTAACTCTGATTCCTTGCCAGAACACTGACAGCCTCCTATTGCTCTCAGTGCTGAGGAAATAATGTGCTGTGTGGCATTAAAACCCGGGGCTGTCATGACTCCTTCCCACCTCCCCTGCCTTAGCTGTCTAGCCACCGCTTACCCGAAAAAAAACGAAACTGTGCCAGCTGAAAGGAAATGGTGATTCCTGCCATCCTTTCCCTGGCTGGCTGCTTTCACCTGCCCATGGCTGGAGAGCACCTTTGTGCATGTGCAGCATCCCCACAGCTGCTGCTGCTGGGCTGGGGGAGCCCCAGAGCACCTGCAGGGCTCACCTCTCTGCTTTGGGCCACGCTCTCAAATGCCCCTGGAGATCATCAGGAGTTTAAAGCAGCTGACACTCGGCTTCACCCGTGGGCAAATCTCTGCTCTCATGGCTCCTGTTTTTGAGGAACTGAGATCTTAGAGAGCGTTTTGAAACAGAGCCACCATCACTCACTGCAGAGATCATGTGGATCCCCAAATCCCCATACCTCTGCCTGAAAGCTCCTGTAATCTCCTAAACTATAATAATTTGAATAATTATATTATTATAATAATTATAATAATTCGGAGGGAGGGGATTTGGACTCTGCATTTCCAGGGAGGCCCTGCCCCTCCCTAGCAGATGCCAAAGGAGGCAGCCCAGGTAGCACAGCTCTGTGCACCAGGTGAGGCACCCACAGCTCTGCTTAGAGCAGGACTGGGCCCACTTCTGCTCCATTCTGTACTCAGGCAGTGCCTGCTTTGAGATCCAATTATGACATCAAATGGCCTTGCAACACTTGTACACCTCCATCTCCCGCACTCAGAACAAAAGCAACAGGAGTTATTGTATGAGGCTTACATGTGGAAGCAGATCATTTGTAAATAAACACCTCTGAAGGAGCTTATCAAGGAAAAAATACCCAGAAAAGCTTTGACCTTTATGCAGAAACATGAATTTAGATGTAAGGAAGGTGTTCAGAAATACATTCTCCAGTTCTAAATGTTCTACTTAACATTTGAGGAATAAAGATGTTAGCATGCTTATGAAATTGATTCATTTTAATAAGAGTCATTTTTAAGCTGCACAGAATCTTCTTGAAAGGAAGGCTTTTTCTTCTTCTCTTTTTTTTTTTTTTTTTGTGAGGCTGGGTAAAAGTTATTTCACTTTTATGATGTAGTTTACAGCTTTTGGTAAGGATCCCTGGGGTCATCCTTTTTGATCCGAAATAAAGCTCTTCTCTCTTCCTAAAGATGGGGTTTTCTACACCTGAATGACTGGGAAAGTTTTTTTCTCCTGCCATAGTGCTACTCAGGTGTTTGAGAGGCATCTTGCTTTTAAGAGGCCAGCTGTGTCATTGCTTCTTTCTGACCCCAAATTCCCTGTGATATGATGAGTCCCGTGTGTACTGTCGCAGTGTGCAATTGCAGGGTAACAAATTCTGCAGAGGGCACCACTCCAAGGGACAGTGACAGTGGCCCTGGGGTGCTTTGGGGCTGTGGCACAGGGGCAGCAGGGTGAGGAGCCCCAGCCAGGAGGGGGATGAGAGCCCAGCTGAGCCCTGCCTGGGCACAGGGGGAGCACAGGGAGCCCCAGGGTGAGCCGGGTGTGCAGGGGCAGCTCTGCACCTTTGTCCCTGGGAGAGCCTTGTCCCTGCCTTGCTCCAGCAGAGCCTGACACTGTGACACTGCTGACCCACATCTCCCTTCAGGTGTTTCCTGTGAGGTTGATTGTTGGGGAGGATGAAGTAGCTCGGCCCTGCAGAGATGATTTATTAGTAAAAGATTCTAAAAGTATGAAACCCAGAAGAGGAATAGAATTAAAAGCAAAGTTTGAACTGTAAGTTGCTGGACAGGAGGAAGGTGATTAGACAGCTGAAAAGGACTTGGCTGAGTGAATCAGTGACACCCCTGCCAAGACAAAAGGATGAATAAAAGGTTGGACCTTCTCAGGTATCAGGGATAAGGTGGGTTTCACAGGTTTTGGTCTGTAGAGTAGTATTGTAATGTTGTAGTTCCCATAGGCTGTATGTAGATTCTGTAGGTTTTGTATCTTAAGGTGATTGGTTGATGCTCATTAGAATATTCACGATAGAAAGGGTTCAAATGGAATGTAACAAGGAGCTCGGCCTCTTTGCGCCTTCCCTTGGACCCTCTTGGACTTTGCACTGGATCCCTGGACCCTTCCCCAGTCAGGCTGCCTCCCCACCACCAATAAAGCACGTGTTCCAAAGAGCATCCTGATCCTCAGATCCTCTCTCTCGCTGGACAGACAGCTTTCTCATAGTTGATTTTGATCCCCAGCCTGCCAGGATGGGCAGGCCTGGCCTGTCTGAGCCCTGTGCTGCCCCAGGGGGTCACAGCCAGGGGCTGTCACCTCCTCTGGCTGTGGCTCTGCCTCCCAGTGCCCCCCTGGCCATTCAGCCCTCCAGGAGCTGCTGCATCACCCCCTCCTGACACGGGAGGGACAAGGGGCTGCTGGCCTTTGGCACTGTCCCCAGAGCCTGCCAGGCCTGAGCTCTGGGCCAAGGGGGGCCGTGCAGAGCCAGGGCCACCAGGAGCATTCCACAGGCTGCTGTGGCTGGCTGGGGAGGGCCCCACTCCTGCAGCCTTGATTCCTGCTTGCCATGGTTTGGTTTTAAGAAATTCTGTTCCCAGGATAAAACTGGGAACACAAGGTCACGCTCTTTGTAAACTTAACATGCTTTTCCACACGCTTTCCCATGGGAGGGACTTTGTGTGGGAGTCTCTACGAGTGACCAATGGTTCCAGGGGTCCCACCTCTAAGGTGGGCACATTTGAAAAAGGTATAAAATGGGTTCAGAAGATAAACCTGTCGGCTCCTCCTCTGGGGAGTCCACGCAGCCTTCTGAATTCACGAGTCCGTGTCTTTCCTCTGTGTCCAACAGCGACACACTCCTGCTGCCAGGGCCCCCAAAACTGTGCATTCCTCTGTCCCCATCTGTCACCCCAGCCCCCTCCCTGAGACCTGGTGCCACAGAGGGCTGGGCTGAGCCCAAAGCACCTGAGCCCCAAGGCTCTTGAGGGGCACCAGGAGGTGACCACTCCTGTGTCCTGCTGTGTGCCAAGTGTCTGAAATCAGGCCAAAGGTGAGATTGATGCTGCACAATCAGGAGAGTAGAGAAAAGCCTCTGACTTTTGTTTTTTTTTTTTTTTTAATTGGGGTGCTAGGAACATCTCAGCAGCTCTAAGATGGTTCTGCAGTTTTGTGTAAATGCCTCATCAAAGTGGTAATATATTCTAATTATTAGCAGAGCCCTGGCTTCCTCCTGAACCCATAATATTTTGTGACATGTGACATTACAATGAAAATGTATGAATAACAATTTTTCATTGAAATTACCAGCTGTATGATCGAGTTTTTTTGTAGTATTATGAGGTTTGGGGTAAATACTCCATAAATATGTAAATAACTTGAGATGTCGCTGCGTTAGGTAATTGCAGGAGGACACAGCTTGTGGTACAGATGAACCAGGAGTGGAGCTCTCTGAGATTCTGTTTCCTTTGGGTGCATGCCTGGGGCTGCCTGATTCTTGCATTTGCTCCCTGGGGTGTGGGCTCCCACCCTTGGAGGACACCTGGAACACCTTCCCAAGGGCTGCACCCTTTGCAGCCACATTTCCCACCCAGCTGGGGATCTCTCTGTGCCCCCTGGGGGACAGACAGACATCTCTGTCTGTGAGGGACACTGTCACTGTGGGACAGACAGACATCTCTGTCTGTGAGGGACACTGTCACTGTGGGACAGACAGACACCTCTGTCTGTTGGGGACACTGTCACTGTGGGACAGACACCTTGTTAGGGACACTGTCACTGTGGGACAGACAGACACCTCTGTCTGTGAGGGACACGGTCACTGTGGGACAGACAGACACCTCTGTCTGTGAGGGACACGGTCACTGTGGGACAAACACCTTGTTAGGGACATGGTCCCTTTGGGACAGACAGACACCTCTGTCTGTGAGGGACACTGTCACTGTGGGACAGACAGACACCTTGTTAGGGACACTGTCACTGTGGGACAGACAGACACCTCTGTCTGTTGGGGACACGGTCACTGTCCCTCTCCTCCCCAGGTGCTGCTCTGGCCCTGCCAGAGGTGCCCAAGGCACACAGGGCAGGGGAGCAGCTCCCAGCCCTGCAGAGGGGAAGGGGCTGCAGGGCAGGAGCAGAAAGGCCCCGTGCCCACCTGTGTCCTCAGGCTGTCCTTGGGGATGACAGTGGCATGAGCTGTGCCCAGGAGCTGCAGTGCCCTCAGGGTCCCTGCAGAGGCTGAGGGGACACGGGGGGGCTCCTCTCTGAGCACACCAGCAGGTCACTGTCACCTGCCACACAAGCAGGTGTCACTGTGCTGCAGCAGAGCTGCTGAGCAGCTGCAGAGTGGGGAAAGGTGGGGAGCCCTCACCTCTGCCAGCCCAGGCTCCCTGGGAGGAACCCACAGAATGAGGCAGAGTGGAGCTGGGGGGCCCTGAGGGGACAGAGGGCACACAGGGGACAGGGGTTGTGGCAGTGATGCTGTGCCTGTGCAGGGCTGGTGGGGGCAGGTGCTGCACAGGGAGCACAGCCAGCTCCCACCACTCCTGTCAAGTGAAGAGAGGAGGACTCAGCACTGATTAATTATTTAGATTAGAGCAATCCAAAGGGGATTAAAATATGCCTGGGAAATGGTGATTTGACAAGTGTATCTGGGGGGGGGTGACAGTGCTGTCACCCACCCCCTGTGTCTGGCTGGCCCATGGGGAGCTTGCTGGGGGCTGGGGAGGCTGAGGGGGGGCCACAGCCCCTTCTTCTCACTGGGAGCAGCAAACAGAATAGGTTTTCCTTTTTCTCTGCCTGAGCTCTGTAAGCAGCTCAGAGTGTGACTGGAAAAGCAATGGAGCTGGGAGAGGGAATCCCACCATTGCAGGGCCTCAAGAGAGGGAATATTTGATGAAGCTGAGTCCTGTGAAGAGAAAGCAGAGGCTGTTACCATCACAGATACTTCAGCACAGATGCCACAGAAGAAAGAAGCCGGGCTTTGTAAAGAGCCTTTGTATTATTTCCTGCCTCTCCAGCTTCACTGAAGTGAAAATGAGGCATTTTTTTTAAGAGCGAGAAAAAAAAAAAAAATAAAGAAAAGAAAGGCAGAAGAACTTTTTGTCTCTGCTGAAAGCTTGATGCTGTGCTTTAACTCTTCCCTGAGCTCATCCACCAGAGACAGGCTCCTCACAGGCTCTCTGGGCTCAGGGCAGAATGGATTTTCTTTAGCAGGCCCTGGCGAGTCACTTCTCTCAGCAGCTGGATCTGCTGAGGGCAGCTCTGCCCAGCCTGGCTGGGGCCAGCCCGGGGGGTGCAGACCAGAAACACCAAATCCTGGATCACCAGCCCCTGCGGGCCAGGCAGGAGCAGCTGGCAGCTCCCCAGCCCCAGCCAGGTGCTCCCAGGGGCTGCCCCTTCCTCCCCAGCACTCCAGGAGTTATCCTGACTCTCTCTCTCTCCAGCTGTGGCTGGGTCCAAAGCCTCTGCCCTGCCAAGAGCTCAGCTCCTCTTGGCATTGAGAGCTTTCTAAGTTTGAGCCAAGGCTTTTGTTCCCCTCGCAGGCATCACAAATGAATGAAGAGCTCCATTCTCCTCTTTGTTTTACTTCTTCCAGAGCAGGAGCACGCTGGCCTTGCGCAGGGCAGGGAGGAGCAGGGGGAGGGAGCAGCCCAGCTGTGTGACACCCCGTGGGGCAGGGGACGTGTGTCCACACTCCTGCCCCTGCTCCCAGGGAGCTGCCCGAGCCACGGGCTCATGATCTGCCCTGTCAGCCCTGGGTGAGCTGCACCTGCACACTGACACCTGTGAAAACACCCCCAAAATATTGCTTTTCACCTGCATTTTCTAACAGGAGCCGCAGGAGGGACCAGATGCTGATCCTTGCCGTGAGGAAGGCCACTGACATCCTGCTGGTGCGTTCTGGGCTGTTGGGGAAGCCTGCACATTCTGGATCCAATCCGTTCTGGATCCAATCCGTTCTGGCTCGTGCCCTCTGTGTTTAGGTTGTGCTGCTTCCCATGGCAGGAGATGGCACATTCTCCCTCCTGCCTGGGATAAGGATTTTCTCCTTTACCTCTGGTTGCTGGGAGACAGCCCCAGCTCTGGGTGGTGAGAAGGTGAGGCACAACTGCCTGGAGGATCCCACTCTGACCTACAAATAATGCAGGACACTCCAAGCCAGAACTGCTACAATTCACAGGGCCATGAGATTAAAGGATGTTTGAGAAGAAAACCCTGAAGCCCCATAAACTTCATACATTTCTATTTATTGTAGAACATCCTACAGTTTCTGCATACATATTTCTTCCTATCTACATACATATGGCACAAGGGGGAATGGCTTCACGCCGACAGAGGAGAGATTTACTTTTGGTATTAGGAGGAAATCCTTCACTAGGAGAGGGGTTGAGCCCTGGCAGAGGTTGCCAAGAGAAGCCGTGGCTGTCCCATCCCTGAAGGTGTCCAAGGCCAGGTGGGATGGGGCTGGTTACCCCAAGGGCAGGTGTCCCTGCCCATGGCAGGGGGCTGGAAGGTCCCTTCCAACCCTGAACCATTCTATGATTCCATGACACACACACAAAGTCTGTTACTCCCACAGACTTTGCTCTTTGTCACTTGGATCCCATTTATTTGACTGCAATTTCACAGTATATGGGCAAACTCAGCTGTAGAACTAACATCTCCAGCACCAAGCTGCTGCCCGTGTGGGGACAGACAACTACATTTATATGGAAGCTGACCCTGAGTGATGAACTGTGAGATGGAAATTGAATTAGAAAAAAAAAATCAGCTTTCACTGGTTTTGTGCGAAGACCAGAGGAGCAGCAGCAACCACGAGCAGCCACATCAACCCTTCCACGAGCATCCCAAGGTAAAATCCCATTCCTGGAGCTCACTGCCAGCCCTGGTGTTTGGTGTCAATGAGACCTGAGCACTCCTCTGGGGTTAAGCAGAGGCTGAGGAGCTGTGTGGAGTGGCACACGCAGCAGGGGAGCTCAGATCCTGCAGCCTCGTGCCACAGGCCCTGTTGTGTGTTTTATGGACGTGGCCAGGCTCATGTTTCTTGTGCCTCTGCTCCATGCCAGGGCTGAGGAAACTGATCCCGTGGCAAGGATGCTCTTGGCCAGCCTTCAGAGACACCGAGGCAGCGTGGAAGTCTTATCTGCAGAGACAGATGGGGGTTTAAAATTGAACTGCAGCATAAAATTCTGCTGTGAGCTGTCATATCCGTGGTGTTTTATCATGACATCTCTCTGTCAAATGCATTGCTATTGTTTAATATCAATCACATCAATGAATACAAGCTTTATATACATTTATGCAAAATTTCAATTTCTGCTTACATTGCCCGGGTGTTAGAAATCACATTACTTACATTTTTCAATAGCAGCCTTGCTTTTTCCTGTAGAGGAACTATCAATAGTTTGATGTATTTTTATGTGGATCACTTTCTCACTGAAAACATTTGTAAAGCTTTATTCCTGTAGTCTATCCACTTCAGTGTGGTGCAGTCATAAACCACTGTGGGCAGGATGAACTTGGCAGGATCCTGCAGGAGCAAGCACGTGGCTGTAATCAACTCACCACGCTACAAACCTCCTTAGGGCAGCGATGGGGTGGGAGAAAGGGTGGACAAGTGGGAAGTAAGGGGCTGCTTCTGTTGCAGTTGTTGTTGAAGTTGTTGTTGTTGTTCTTCTTGGCCATTGTTACTGTTTTCAGTACTGGTTCTTTGCATTTTGTGTGCCCTGGAATTGTCCTGGGTGCTTGTTCTGTGGACCTGATGCAAGACAGACACCCAGATCCTCTGTGCCTGCCCGTGGCCCTCCTCCAAGGATGGCTCAGGTTTCGCTGTGCATGGATGGTCTGTCAAGAGTGAACCCTGCTGAGTGCCCCAGAGACTGCTCTGTGTCAAACACGCCTTGTTGTCCTCCTGAAACAGCCTGGCTGTGCCCAGAGGAGGGGGAGAGGAAAACACTTGGGATCCCCAGGAGCTGCAGTTCATGCCTATTCATCAGCAGGGTCCTTAGCAGAATGGTGATCCTGGGTTTAGCCTGATTAGTGAGACATGCAGAGCCATTTGTTATCTGCTCCTCCAGCGATGCGGGCAGAGCACAGGCCATGCAAAATGTGCCAGGGCCGTGTAACGAGATGATAATTAAACAATAATATGCAACCAGGGCTGTCAAAGGGTGAGACCAGAGCAAAACAAGGCAGCTGCTGCCAGGAGGGGAGTCTGGGCAAGGGAGAAGGATTTTCTCTCTCAGCAGCCTTTATTCCATGGATTTCAGCGGGATGGTAAGCAAAGAGCAAAGCCAGGCCATGTGTTCACCTCACAGCTCCACCTCACCTGCTGGGCCCTGAAAGAGAAACATGAAGATCATGAACTATGGGGGAACCCAGGCAGACTTGGGAAAGGCAAAGCTCCTGCCTGCCCAGGGTTTTCTGCAGGCTGGGAGGCAGAGGGGGGATTGCTGTGCCTGGGCTGGGAGGCTGCAGCACTGGGAATTTGCTGCAACTGCTGCTCTTTGTCCTCATGCTGGGTTTTCCAACCTGGCTACACCAAAGTGTGGGTTGTTTGCACAGACCCAGCTGGCTCAGAGTTGGGCCTCTTCCCTTACTGCTTCATACTGGGCATTACTTGGCACCTTGCAAATTTTGTCTAACAGGCAAACTGCTCTCCTCCCACCAACCTCCATCTCCATCACCTCCATCGCCTCCATCTCCATCTCATGTCCATGTCCATGTCCATGTCTCTCTCATCATCTTCCTTCCCCACAGTTCCAGTGTTTAGAGCTGTCCTTCACCAAATTCCCTCCATCACACTCTTATTTGATGAGAATTCCCTGCCTGTTTGGAGATCTGCTATTTCTGTCCAGCACTTGGCACCTTTGCAAATGGGCTTTACCAGCATTGGCTGGACCTGGTTTTAATCCAAATCTGTAAAGCCTGATAGTGCCTGGGCTCTCTATCCTATCAGCCACACGGGTGTTCTCCCCTGCAAATGAGAACAGATTTGCTGGGCAGCGGCCGTGTTCCCTAACACTGTTCTGACTGGCCTTGATAATATTCCCAGCCTTTAATTCCTTATTCATTCAATTCTGTATCAGCTTTGCTGCTTCTCTGCCAAGGACTGATACCACTGGAGAGTGTTACCCTGCAAATTCAGCCTTGACACATTAATTTACACTAAGAAGCCCATGTTCTTCTTCCACCAGTTGCCCAGTGACATATTGAATTTGACACTTTTTTCTCCTTTTTGTCAGCACCCAAGGGTGTCACTGCTCTTGTGTTCTTGCTGGGGTGTTAACCAGTGTTCCTGGGAATCCATCTCCCTTGAGTGGTGGTCAATGCCTTCTCTTGATGCACGGATTGTGGGTGTGCTACTGCTTGGGGCTCCTCACATCAGCACACAGCCTGCAGGTGAAGAGAGCAGTTCCCTTCTGTGCTGACAGGGACTGCCAGAGCTGATGGATGGATAGACATAAAGAGCTCCACTGACCTGGAAAAGACAGAGGAATTAAGGTTCCTGAGCATGGAGGACCCCAGGGCCAGGAAGCAAAGGTCTGGTGACCTTACATGAGGCAGTGTGGCAGTGAGAGCTGCTCAGGGTTGTGCCTCCAGCAATTGCATTTCTTTTCCTGTTTCTCAGCAGTCACAGCACGGCCCTGGCTGGGGAATGAGTGTGAGTGGAGCTGTCTGCACACACCCCAAACCAGCTTGTGGAGCTGCCCAGGGAGCAGAGAGCCTGGGGAGCCTGCTGTGGGTGCTGGGGGGGCTGCTGGCCAGGCAGCAGCTCCAGCCATGAGCAGGACAGGATCTCACCTGAAGGTGCAACAGCTTTTCCAGCAGCCTTTGGTTCCCAGGCCCTGGGGGACACGGGTGCCACAAGGACATGTCTGTCAGAGCTGGCAGCACCTTTTCACATGGGGTAAAGGTGGAGAGGGGAGTTTCTGAGGCCACTCTCCAGGAATCCAGCCATGCCCTGCTTTCATATGGAATATCTTGAGTTGGAAGGGACCCACAGGACCATCCTGTCCAGCTCCTGTCCCTGCACAGACACCCCAACAATCCCACTCTGGGCATCCCTGGGAGTGGTGTCCTGGAGCTCTGGCAGCCTCAGGGCCTGGGGAGCCTCTGGTTTTGCTGGTGATGAATGGCACAGAGAGAGGGGGATCTCCCTGCACCAGCTTTGGGCAGACAGAGCTGTCAGGTGGATGGTGTGGCTCTGGGTGTGGTGCTGGATGACTCCATCTGAGGGTGAATGCAGCAGAGACGACACTGTGACTCAAGGTTAGATTTGATTTATTATTCCCAAGACCCTTTAGCACAGCAAAGTGTTTTGAATTCACTGCAACAAGCACTCTTTGTTTTACTACCTTTATAAATCACCTGAGTGTGCAAAACTGTAGGAACAGGAAACGTTAGTGTGGAATAAACAATCGCTAACCAGTGAGGCAAAAGAATCAATGTTCATAAGATAAAGCACCAGGGTAAAGTGAACAATGATAATAAAGAGGAAATGAAACAAATCAAGGGGTGAGGTTCCCAAAGTCTTACTGCCTAAACAAACTGTGCCTGAAGAGTTGCTGTGGGCTGTGGATCTTACTGAAGGGCAATGGCCAATGCCCCTGGGCACAGCCGGGGCTCAGGGTGGCTCCTTGGCTTGATTTAATCCCTCTTAGATGTGCAGAGGTGTGAACCTCAGCTGCATTTAACTGGCAGGGCTGGGATCGTGCAGGAGAAATCAAGGGCATGCAGTGAGAACGGGGGGAGGATGGGGAATAAGAGAGGGGGATTCAGCTCGGGAAGACCCTGCTGGTGATGCAGTGCAGGATGAGCCTGATGGGGACAGCAGTGATACCTGAGGGGGAGACAGCAAGGGAAAGGGCCTGCAGAGCTTTTCAGCACCATGAGCAGCTCCCATAATCGCTGGGAAGAGGGCAGGGACATTGCTGGTGCCTCCCTGGCACTGGCATCCCGCTGCAGGAGCGCTGGGAGGAGGAGGAGGAGGGCAATCCCTCTGCCTGGCCTGGGACAGGGTGCATGGCCAGGAGCCCTAGGGCCTCTTGGAACCTGCTTCTGGAACCCACCTGCAGCTGAGGCCCCTTCCTGCACCTTCTCCAGAGCCTGGGGCTGGTCCTGGGCACGGCTCCTGGGCACCCCAGGGCAGCAGACACTGGTGGAACAGGGGCTTTCCAGGAGGGACTAAGCAAGGAGAAGTTCTCTGTGCACAAGGGCTGCCTGGGAAACCAGCTGAGAGCTGCACAAACAAACATGGATAACTGACAAAGCCTGTGCCAGATAAATCACCAGAAACCTCCTACCTGGCACGCATGTAGATCTCTATAAACAATCTAACCCAGCAAAACTCTTTTGAGGAAAAGCTCAAAAACTTTTATCATTGTTGCCATGGTGATGCAATTAGGAATAAGTGTGGCAGAGTATTTTTTATCATCAGCCTTTGTAATAAACAAATAACCTGCAGTACACTCCAAAAAAGGGGATAGAGCTGGGCTCAGGCCATCTAATCATCAGACCCAGAGGCTGCAACTAATAAATCAGGGAAACAGGAAGATTGTAAATTCTACCAGAGGTTACTTGGTTAAACCAAGTGCAGGAGTGGGAGAGAGTGGGAGCTGGTGGGGAGTGAATGAACGCCAGCTCTGGTCACTGTCAGTGCTCAGGCTCTGCTTCATGGTGACAGGCAGCTCATCTCCCAGAGCCTTCCAGGAGATACAGCCAGCATTCCAGGCACGGGAGCTGCTCCCCTGGGGAAGGGGCTCCTCTGCCCTGGGTGACAGCAGCCAAGGGTTTGACTCCAGCAGAAACACGAGCAGCCCCTGTCCTGCCAGAGCTCACAGTCACTGCACTGGTGAAGTTTGCTAGGCTCTCACATGGCTGGAGCAAACCTAACCTCGTGTGTGTGTGCTGGCTCTGGGGTCCTTGTGCATCTCTGTGATCCCAGGCAAGCAGAAAACTCCTGGATTCTGCAAGCCATGGGCCCAAAACAGCGATTGCTCGTGCAAAAAAAGCTGCACATTGGCTAAAGAAACCTCTCACTTGTGTTTCTGCTCCATACTGGATTAGAAGTAAGGGGATGAGCACAGAGCCTGCAGCTGACTCCCCGAGAGGCTGGCACTCAGCAGTGGGTGGCACTTGTGTCCATGGGTCAGTGTGGGGCTCCTGTGCTGGCTCCCTGTCAGGAGGTGATGGCTGTCACTGCTGGTGAATAGAGGGATCCTCGGGGGAAAGGTGCCAGGACGAGACAACAGGAGTGTGGAGAGTGAGGAGAAATCTCATCAGAAATCTGATTCCTCCCCTCCATCCCAGGCTGTGGGTGTTTACCTGCGCCTGGCACGTGAGTGCACTGAGGGGAGGGTGCCTTTTGTCAGAAATGACACTCACTGTTTAAAATTTAAAAGGTTTATTAAACCAAACCTTTACAAAATACAACAAAAGACTGAATAAGGAGAGGCAGCAGCGCTGGGAGCACACGACTGAACCACCGTGTGCTGGTCTGCAAAGTGGGTGCTCTGCTTTTTCCACCCTTGGCACCTCCCAAAGCCTTGCCAGCCAGCTCCTCCTCTGCCATCCATTGTGGGGATCACTTTCTTACAACTTGTTTGCAGGGTGGGTGTTTCTGTGCCCTCCCCCAAATGCCCCAACCAGGGACAACAATACAGGGGGAAGGGAAAGAGGACTGTGGGGAGAGCACACCCTGATGACATAACTGTACAGCCACACAACTTCTCTAAACACACCCATAATGTTCATCTCTTCATCCTGAGAGCCAACCATCTCATTACCCACGCACAACACTGTCCATGTCCCTGGAAAAAACCTGCAGGTGAGTTGTTTTGATCTTCTTCTTCTTAAAGAATTCATCACAGAGGCATTGCCAGCCTCTCCAATTGGGCCAGCAGCATGTCCATTTAGATCCATCAGAGACTGGCTCTGCTGGACATGGTGGAAGCTTCCAGCAGCTTCTCACAGAAGCCACTTCTGTGGCACTCCCTCACAACCAAAAACCAGGCTGTGCCACACCAGCACAACTATAATGTGAAATTAATATATTGATGACCTCTGACCCAATTGGTCCGAGCGTGGTGCCAGTAGTGCTGAGGTCGTGGATGGATCACCCACTTAAGAGTTGGATTTGGTCCCTTCTAACTCAGCATTCTTTTTTTTTTTTTTATTCCCCTGCAGGAATTGTTTATTGGAAGGAGAGCAGAACTGAAGGCACTTCCCAAGGTGGGAAGGGATCTCAGGACCTGCAGGCTGGGAGAGGTTGCCTGTCCAGGCCATGCCCCAGCTCACCCATCCCTCCCTGCCAGCGAGGGTGACCCCCAGGACAAGTTCTGGGTTGTAATTCGTAATCCCAGACTGGGTACCTCAGTCAGCCTCCCAAAATGCTTTGTTAGCCAAGTTTGCTCAGTTCCTGCAACAGATTCCTTCTCCCTCTGAGGAGAAGAGAGCCTGCTGAGCAGACAAATGCTAAAATCACCCTCTCTCAGCATCTACACCAAGTTACCCTGTGTTATCTCCGTGTTCATCCCTCTGTTCATCCCTGTTTTTCCTTCCAACCATCACTGAGCCCTTTGGGAGGGATGTAGGAACAAAACCCTGTGAGTTAAATAATAACATGTACATTCTGAATCTCATTGTGGAAAGCAGTGGGCAACCAGCTGAACTCTTCTGAATGACTCATGAAAACCAGTCAAAAACCCTTTTAGGAAATGACCCAGTTAAAGAAATCAGTATCTGCTCACAGACAATTTGCAAACCAAAGAACGAGTCCATGGAACCTGTTTCTCAGGGCCTGACTCATCCTCTCTAGTATCCTATTTCCTTTTTTTCCTTTGAGCAGTTCAAAAAATCTGTATGAAATTGCTAGAGTATTTTATAGCTATTACTCACCAGCTCAGCGTGATTAAATGCAACCTATAATACACATAAAGAGGGTAAAATTTCCAAAAAAATGTCAGACTGGCTCAGGAGCTAAATTTCCCAGGAGCCTGAAGTGTTGGAAATGCTGAGGACTGCAACACATCATTTTGAGGCTCTACACCACCTTGGAGTGCTTCTCCTCAGCTCCCAGGGCTGCCGAGGCAATCAGAGGGTTGCTGACATTGCCCAGCCCTCGGGTTTTGCCAGCTACAAAGAAGAGACTCTTTTAACCTAAAAAATCTCTTTGAGGATGGAACCTTGAAGAGCAGGTAAGCTCAGTGGGTAGCAGTGATAGACTCCTCCTTTAGCTGGCTCCAGTGCTGGCAGGAGGATTGCTCTGCCCCAGGGTGAGCCTGTCCTGGAGGAGGCTCCTACCTCCAAGGAGGCCAAAGACCCAGAATCACAGAATGTCCCTGCGTGGGACAAAAGTGCTTCTTCCTGGGCAGATCCAGCTTCAGGCCTCCTGAAGGATCAGCAGCTTGGAGGTTTTACCCCTGGATGTGTCAGGAGAGGCTGTGAGAGGTGTGATGGAGCCCTTACATCCTGTTTGTCACCCACCTGCCCCTGCTGCTGGGGGACATGAGGCTGCATCCAGGCTGCTGCATTCCACGTGCCCAGCACAGGGAAACCCAACCTTTTGGCCAGATAAAATCTTTACCTGATTTGTAAAATACAGCAAAATTAAAGATAAAATTAAGATAAAGATATAAAAATAAAGATATAAAAATAAAGATAAAATTAAAGATAAAACAATCTGCCTCTGAGAAATTTCTGAGCAACCCATTTTACCAAGGAAAGAACTGGGGAGGGAAAGGATTTCTGATCCCATTCAGGGCTGAGTCTCAGGGAGCTGGAGGGAGGCTTGAGCAGGGCTTCACCCTGGCCCTGCAAGCTGGGGGTGTTTGCAGGGAAGGGGTGAGTCAGCAGCTCCTCTTCCCTCAGCAAGAGTCATCCTGGCTTTTAATAGCTCCCCCTTAGCTCAGGGAGAAGGAGCAGCTGACCATGAAACAGCAGCAAGGACATCTGAGGTGGCCTAAAAATGTAACATGTGAATGATATGTTTTTAAATAGAGTACACAAAGGGAAAGAGACAACTTGGGATAAATCCAGAGCTGAAAATCCACTTTGGGGGAGTGAGTGAATGTGAGGTGAAGACCGAATTATCACATTGCTCTCAAGTGAGAGGCAAGGGTTGAGCTGTCAGACCCGGAGCCATTCCTGGGAAAGGAGTGAAAAATTTCCAAATAAAAGACGCTTTGAGTGGGAAAGGCTCATGATTCTGTGTACCCACCAGGGTTTCAGCTGTGGGAATGTTCTGGGCTCTCAGCTGTCTACCTGCATCAAACCCCAATGTGTTACAAGAAAAATCACAAATCCCTTCCAAAGTAGGTGTCACATTTAGTACTTCTCCCCTCTCAGGATGTCAGCTGCCACAGCAAAGGAGTGAGCCCAAGCTGAGATGATTTCTTCCTCAGAAATCCACACCTGGCATTTTTATTCCCTTACCTCTTTGGTGGCCTAATTGCTTAATATTGTTTTCCTGAAAAACCTCCATTCTCTGGGTTGAAGCTATAATTTGGAGACGACTGTAAATCCACCCCCCTTCCTTCCTCTTCTGAAAATACAGATATTGTAGCCCTGCCTCAGCCCCTTCTCACCCTCCCGTGTTCCTAGGGCTCTCTCAAAGTGATGCAAACAGTTCAGGAGCAACTTCAGCTGAATCCGTGAGTACTCTGGGGGTGTCTGCAGGTGCTGGGATCTGAGCACCTTGCTCTGTTCAGCCATCTCTAACTCATCCCTGCTCACACCTGGCCTGCCTCCTCTCTTTGTAGAACGCTTCCTCACACAGCTTGTTGCAATTATTTCTTTATTCTGAGAGCTGAAGGATGTGCTCAATGCTTCAGCCTCGTCTGTGTCATCTGTTATTTGCTGTCGTGGGCCCGCCGGGCCAGGCTTCCCTTTGTCATCTCTGGCTCTGAAGGTATTTCTGGAGCTGTTTTCCCTGTGCCCTTTCTGCTCCTGGCCAGCCTGGCGTGTGCTGGGAGCGCTGTTCCTGCTCCAGAGCGATTGTGCTGCCACCTCCCCGCTCTCTGCTCACGTGTCCTCACTCCCATTCACTTCATCCCGAAGCCCTGAAGAGCTCGTAAAGCAGCCCTGATGGTTTTTATTCCTCCTCCTTCCCTCTGCATCAGAATCGTTTGCTCTTAAAGGAAGATGCTTGGACTGCAAACAAGGGATGGAGACCTGGGGAGATGCCACCGCTGTAGGACATCCCTGGGTGAGAACAAAGAGGGTGGGTAAATATTTGCATAGCTGAGGAAGTATAAAAGCTTGCTTACAGCAAGGGAATGGCTTTGATTCACTGCAGGACATTGCTGAGACCTGGGACAAGGACAAGGATGTTCTCTGACAGGATTTCAAGTCCCATCCACTTCGTCTCCATCTGTTACTACCCTGTCTCCAATGCCAAGGATTAACACAGTAGGATGGTTTTTCAGTACTTGGAGAAAAAAAAAATATTAAAAACCCCCCAAAACAAACAAACAAACAAAAAACCCCAAAAAACAACCAGAACTGCATCTTCAGAGTTTCCTCTGGTACCTGGACAAAAATATCAGCATCTGGAGATCTCCCCTCAGGGAGGAACCCTTTTAACGTTGCTGATCCCTCCTCTGGAGGGGCAGTGTAGCTGGGGTGACAGGAAATCTCTGTTCCAGCCCAGCAGTGTCAGTGCAGCTGCTGGAATTCAGACTTGGTGAGGAAGTTCTGTGAGGGGTCAGGGGAAATCCCAAAGGCAAGGATTTGAGCAGAGTGCAATGGGACACATGTTGTCAGGATGGAGAGGGATGTGTGTATCACATTAAGCTCAGTTGTGCTTGGTACAAGGCCAAGGATGATCTTGGGGCTGTGCCAAGCTCTGCTGACCGTAAGCTGGGTTGAAAACAGCACAGCAAAGAGGAGAGAGCTGAGTGTCCCATGGAAGTGGTGGAAAGAGCCTCTGAATATGAAAACCTGTTGTGGCTTGACACTGGCCAAATGCCAGGCACCCACAAAAGTAGTTTGCTCACCCTCTCCTGCTACAGTTGGGCAGAGGAGAGGGAAAAAAAAATAACCATGAGGGCCCATGAGTTGAGATAGGGACTGGGAGAAAACACTCTAAGGGGAAAATATGTTCAAATTTAAAGGAAGAAGGCAAATTTATTATTAACAGAGTCAGAGTAGGATAATATAAGGTTTTAAAACACCATATTCTCCCCCAGCCCCTCCCTCTTTCCCAGTGACAGCACAGGGAGACAGGGCATGGGGGTTTTGGTCAGTTCATCACTCGAGATCTTCTTTTCTTCTCCCAGGGAGAGGATCCTCCCTCTGCTATGCCGTGGGGTCTGACCCACGGGAGACAGCTCTCCAGGAACTTCTCCAGTGTGGCTCCAATCCCACAAGCAGCAGCCTTGCCAAAACTGCTGCAAAGTGAGGGCCTCCCACGGGCAAACAAAAAAAAAATGCCTCCCCAAAACCGCTGTGGCATGGGTCACTGCTCCATGGGTCACTGCTCCATGGGTCACTGGTCCGTGGGTCACTGCTCTGTGGGTCACTGGTCTATGGGTCACTGGTCTATGGTCACTGGTCCGTGGGTCACTGGTCACTGGTCCATGGGTCACTGGTCTGTGGGTCACTGATCCATGGGTCACTGGTCTGTGGGTCACTGATCCATGGGTCACTGGTCTATGGGTCACTGGTCCGTGGGTCACTGGTCTGTGGGTCACTGCTCTGTGGGTCACTGATCCATGGGTCACTGCTCCGTGGGTCACTGCTCCGTGGGTCACTGCTCCGTGGGTCACTGCTCTGTGGGTCACTGGTCTATGGGTCACTGGTCTATGGGTCACTGGTCCATGGTCACTGGTCCGTGGGTCACTGGTCACTGGTCCATGGGTCACTGGTCTGTGGGTCACTGATCCATGGGTCACTGGTCTGTGGGTCACTGGTCCATGGGTCACTGGTCTGTGGGTCACTGATCCATGGGTCACTGGTCTGTGGGTCACTGATCCATGGGTCACTGGTCTATGGGTCACTGGTCCGTGGGTCACTGGTCTGTGGGTCACTGCTCTGTGGGTCACTGATCCATGGGTCACTGCTCCATGGGGTCCCAGGGTGCCCTTTCCCAGCAGCTGTCCCTGGGTCTCAGCTCTCTCTAGTCCCTGACACACAGGGGCTCCTGAGTTCCACTCCCCTGCTCCTGTTGCTCAGAACCCTTCACACAAAGGGGTGTGTGGGGCACGGAGTTCTCATGGCTGCCTTCCTTTCCCTGCCTTTTGTTCCCCCTCTAAACATCCCCAAATGCCCTTTCTGGAATCCCGTTGCCCTCAGGCAGGCTCCCTTCTCAGCCTGGGAGTCTGTCTGGAGCGTGGCTCCCACCTGGACTGTGGGTTGCTGGAGCAGGACGCTGCAGGATGGCCCAGGATGGAGCAGGCTGGACCCTGAGGCTGCCTGGCAGGAGCTGGGGCTGCCTGCTGTGTTCACTCTCTCTCTGTTCCTTGGGCTCCATCTCTGCTTCTTTCTTTGTGGGGACGAGCCAACAAGAACTGCAGAAATACAGTTCCTGGGGAAAGGTGGCCTGGAGCACGGTGTCTCTCAGAGAACAGCAACAACGAGGAGGACCTTGGAGAGGGATTGGATGGGAGAATTAGGCACGGTGAAGAAGAAATGGTTAAAAGCTGCAAACAATCAGTGCAGACAATACTAGTGAAAACATGTCAACAGAGCTGCACTTCCCTTTGTTTCAGAGACAAAAAGCCTGGGATGTTGGAGCACTTGGCAACAGCTTTTCTGAGGCTGGGCTAAAAGCACCTCCTAGATGGGAGCTGCTGAGAGTGAAGACAAAAATTGATTTTTCCTCAGGGGAAGGTTTGCAAGGAGCAGAAATTCAGAGGGAAGTCCAGACAAACATGTTTTGCTGAGCTCTGGCTGAGGACCATCTTCCCAAACTGGAACTTTTCCAGCTTGTGGGAACAATTACAAAGAGTCTCTCTGTTCACAGGGTTTCTGGGACTTCACATGTGCACTGAGCATTGTCTGGCAAGTTGATGAAGACGTTAAAGAGGAGTGACGTGAGCGTTTGTCCTCACTAGGGACAGGTCTTTCTGTCTTTGACTGAAAATGCTTTGCAGCCAACATCCTTCTTTCCTAAACATTAAGCACCTCCTCTTGAAAAATGGGCTGTTACTTTGACAAGGGAAAGAATGTATTTAGGAGTTTGTCTGGAATAATATTTGTTCTTTCACTGCACCATAAATCATTCTAACCAAAGCCACTGCTGGGTTTCCAGACCAACCTTGTCCTTTTTCTGGAATGGCTCCTGTTTCATGCTCTGGGATCATGAGAGGGAATGCTGGAAGGGCCTCTCCCAGGGCTGGAAGGGCCTTTCCCAGTGCTGGAAGGATCTCTCCCAGGGCTGGAAGGAAAACATCCCAAAGGGACTGCCATAGAAACATCCCAAAGGGGCTGCCATAGAAACATCCCAAAGGGACTGCCACAGAAACACATCCCAAAGGGACTGCCATAGAAACACATCCCAAAGGGACTGCCATAGGAACATCCCAAAGGGACTGCCATAGAAACATCCCAAAGGGGCTGCCATAGAAACATCCCAAAGGGACTGCCACAGAAACACATCCCAAAGGGACTGCCATAGAAACATCCCAAAGGGACTGCCATAGGAACATCCCAAAGGGACTGCCATAGAAACATCCCAAAGGGACTGCCATAGGAACATCCCAAAGGGACTGCCATAGAAACATCCCAAAGGGGCTGCCACAGAAACATCCCAAAGGGACTGCCTCGGCCACACTGAGCCCAGGGCTGGTGATGGCAGCTCAGCCTTGCTGATCCGAGTTCTACTGCCTTTGCTTTCAGCCTTCTGTGCTCCAAATAACAGCTCTGAGGAGAAACTGAGCTTCAGGCTGTTATTTTTATAAGCTATTAGAACTTTCTGTCCATTAGCCATTCTGACACCTCCCAGCTCTCTTTCATGTTTCTCCCTGTGCTCCTTGCTGTCTTTGTCAGATTTCCTCTCCTCACCAAAATGTTACCTACAGCCCAAGGTTGAGGATGACCCCACACTTGATAATCTCTCTGACACATCCAAATTTATTCCCTCCCTCCTGGCCTCAGGACTTCCTCCTGCTGAAGCTGATGATGCCACAGGGGTTAAGAAACCGAAGACCTTTAATGCAGACAAACAGGAAAAGGAACAGAGCAGTAGAAAAAAAATCTTTCCTCAAACTGTGCCCTCAACTTTCAGCTACCTCAGGGTTTCATGGCTTACACCTTCCCAAGCGAGGCATTTCATACTCTGTGGAGATTGCAACATTTCAAATGAGACTCCCCAGCCTGGCAACCCCTGGTGCACTCAATGCACCCAGATTCCAGCCCCTGGCATTCCTGTCCCCACCTCACAGCCTGCACAGGCAAGCACTGACTTCTGTCCTCACTTAAACCCCAGAGTGAGAGCTGGAAACCCAGGACCTGCACTCCTGGGAGCAGTGTGGCCAAAGGGACCCTCAGTGCCTCTAAACCCCTGTACCTGTGTGAGCTGAGAGCCATAAATGCACACAGCTCCTCCTTGGGGTTTATGTTCCAATGCAAAGCTCATTTTGCTGTCTCCAATTAAGATTTTTATTATTTTTTACCCTTTGAGGTTCATTAAGGTTCTAACTGACAAAGTTTCGACTGAAGTTAATAACTTGCACAAAATGAAGCCAACTTTGATAAAGCTCTGCCCAAAGCCTGGGGAATGTTCCTGCAGCTCTCCCCCTCAGAAGCCAGCACCTCTGCCTGGGATTTGCAGTGGTTTGGGGGAGAGCCTCTGCTTGCACTGAAGGTCTCAGAGGAGGCAGGGAGTGCCCCTGCCAGCACCCTCATCCTCACCCTGCTCTTCCCTGTGCCTCAGTGCTCAGCTGGAACTTCTCAGAATATTCTCAGCTTTGCTCTTCCCTCCCGCCCAAGTGCCAGGCAAGAACTTCACCAGCCTGACACAGAGTGTAATGTCTCCTAAAAGCCATGAATTCCCTGTCTTGAGGACCAACAGGGATTGTGGACATTTCTGATCAGAGAAGCTGCAGCTGTTTCTTAATATCTGAATATTGTCCCATCCAAAAGTGCATCACAAGAGCGCTGGGGGTTCTCCAGCCTTGGAGGAGCATGTTTGAACGTTGCTTACACTGGCTGCTGGTTGAGAAGGAACAAATGCATAAATCAGATCCTCCAGTAAGAGGGAGACGCAACAGAAATGCAAATACATTGAGAGCCACTTGTCCTTCCCAGGCTCTGTGTCCTACTGTTTTAAAGACAGGATGGATGAGGCCCTCTCCTGGGAGCAGGAGTCATGTTCCCCTGGCTGGAGTATTCCCCTCAGCCACAGCTGCAGGGGACAGAGCTGGGAGGGCTGCGTGGTCCCCCTGCTGTGCTGTGACTGATGGCTCAGTAAGACTCTGGAGGGAATTTTGTTTTGTATGTTTAAGGATTGGTTACATGAAATATTTCTTTCGTTCACAAATTTCCTCTTTTCAATCTGAAGTGGTTTCTCCCCCTGAAATTTAAGTTCTGACCCCAAAAGTGTCTGTCTGGCGAGTTCCAGGGCACGAGGGTTGGATTTTACAGTGCATTTGTCATGATCCAAAATCCTCAGGGAAGAGGGCTTACATTGTAAATCCATCCTTCAGTGTCCTGGTTGTCACTCACACTCCAGGGCACCACGGGGGGCAGGCAGGACTCATCTGCTTGTTTGGACAAGTGCTTCAAACACTTGTTAAACTCCTGGAGCTCCAAACCCCCCTTTGGGCTGCTGGGGAAAGCGAGGGTTGACATCCATCCCTGGATTAACAATCACATCCACACAGCCGTGGGCAAACCTTTCTGTCACCTGTCACCGTGCTCAGCGGTGCCAGGGGGACACAGAGGTCACACAGATCACTGGGATCACCAGGGCCATTGCCACCAGTCACTCCTCTCACCGTGCAGGCAGCCTCCTGGGGCTCCTGGGGCTTCTGCTAAATCAGCAGATGAAAACACCCCCTGCTCCTTCCTGGTGATTCAAATTCTGTGCATTTGTAGAAGGAAAGACTCTTCCAACACTTCATCTAAATCGTTATTCATGCTCAGTTTACTGTTTGTCTGTTTTTTTTTAAACACAACTGAAATTCATCATAAATGTCTCATGAGTAAACAAAGGTGTTAATCTATTTGCTGAGCACGGCTGCTGTTTGCTCTGCTGCAGAGAGCATGGCACAGAAACAGCCTTTCCCTGACACGGTGTCAGGCACGCCTAAAGGACACCCTCCACCTGCCTCTGGGGACCTGGGCTGGCCTCCAGAGGCTGGACTTGATGGTCCTGGAGGTCTTTTCCAACACTAATGATTCTGTGATACAAAAAGAGCACAAAAAGAGGTGAGGGGATTCGATTTGATGCAGGGCATGGCTGTCACCAGAGCCCCAGGACACCCAGCTCTGGGTTCCCACACCAGGGCAGAGCTGTCCCACACAGGGCCATGGGAAGCACGACTCCTCTGGACACCTCTTCCAGATGTCTTGCAGGACATCAGCTCTGCTGTGGTCCCAAGCAGTGTGCTGAGATGTGGGGACAAGGAAATCTCCTCCTTGGCCACCCAGGGCTTGGCCAGGGCTGTCCATGGGTGAGAACATGGCCAGGCTCAGTGTGCAGAGACTGAGAGCCTCACAGGGCACTCAGGCCTCCAGCCTGGCCTCAAATATCCTTCATGTGAGACCAGAGCGACCTGCTGCTCCCTCCTGCTGACACCCAGGGCTGGGCAGCACCAGCTGAACTGCCTGGGGTGGCATCATTGTCCTTCTGATGGCCTCTCCAGTGGGGAACCCAGTGCCAGGCTGCCCAAGGAGGATGATCCCTGTTGGTCCTCAAGACAGGGAATTCATGGCTTTTAGGAGACATTACACTCTGTGTCAGGCTGGTGAAGGTCTTGCCTGGCACTCGGGCGGGAGGGAAGAGCAAAGCTGAGAATATTCTGAGAAGTTCCAGCTGAGCACTGAGGCACAGGGAAGAGCAGGGTGAGGATGAGGGTGCTGGCAGGGGCACTCCCTGCCTCCTGTGAGACCTTCAGTGCAAGCAGAGGCTCTCCCCAAACCTCTGCAAATCCCAGGCAGAGGTGCTGGCTTCTGAGGGGGAGAGCTGCACCAAGAGTGCCCAAGCTTTGGGCAGAGCCTTTATAAAAGTGCATTTTACTGGTGTAACTCACAAACTTCCATTGAAACTTGGTCGGTAGAAACCTTAATGAACATCAAATAGTGCAAACTATAAAAGTATGAATTGAAGGCAGCAAGACCAGCTCCACATCCTGGCAGACACTCCTGTCACCTAAGGCTGAGAGTGTCCCTGGGGGGTGGCCAGGTCCCAGGCTGCCTGCAGCAGTGTCCCCTGCCTGGCAGAGCAGCCCTGCAATCTCCAGGACTGCTCCCACCTCAGTCTGCAGCAGTTACAGACTGGCTCAGCCCTGTGCTGGGAGGGACAGCAGTGTCCTTCCCTTAAATATCTTAGTGTTAACACTGCTAATTGGATATTCTCATTATGCCCATCAATTCCAGTCCCACTGGGCTCGTGCACTACAGACGTGCCGATCCAGCTTTAGCATCCATTGCTCTGGTGTTTCTGGGTTGTGCTCAGCATGATTTAAGTGCAGAACAGTGGTGGCTGCTGACTGCAAAGGCATCTGGGTGTGCTGGGGGTTTAAACTGAGCCACTCAGACACAGCACTTTGAAAAGTGGCTTCTCCGGGAGGAGAAGGGCTTTTTGGAAGGAGTTGTGCTGAGTGAGTATTCCATCAATTTGGCCACAGTTCCTTGGGAGAGAGGGTATCAGCTCCTCGTGTTTGTGCCTGGATGCAATCAGCACAGACCAGCGTAGCTGCCTAATGGGCTCGTGAGTGCTGCTAATTGAACACTGCCCTCCCTGCTCATTTCCTAGGAATTGCCTGAAGAGCCCGATCATCCCACCCTTGGCCAGCTAATGGATGAAGGAACCTCCTCAAATTTGCTCTTGGATGTGAATCAGCCCCCGAGGTACCTTGTTTTTGAATGGGAAAGGTTTTGGAACTTCTCTGTGTTGTCAGACAAAGCCAAGCAATGAGAAGCTGATGGAGGTGACAGAGGCAGCAGGAGCTGGAAGGCTCGACAGGGCTCAGCTGTTACCTCTGTGCTGGCAGGTGGGAGGGAGATCCACCAAGAGAGATCTCACTCCAGGTCAGATCAGAGTATTCTAGATCTGCCTTTCACTAAAAAGTTTTTTTTTTTTCCTTCATAAACATAAAAATCTTTGAGATAGCCAAGTGCACATCAGTGTGGTTGGAGATTTCTCACACGCAGGTATTTGTTTGCTGTAAGAAAATTACCATCAGCTACGAAAAAGGGGAAGAAAGAGAAAGGGAGATCACAGAGCTTTTTCCAGTCTAATTTCTGAATCAGCTCCAGAAAGCATGTCTTCACTAAAATAAATTGATGCAGGATATGTTTGTGTGGCTATTGTGATACACCTGTAATTTCCCTCCTCCTGTTTATAAAAGCCTCAGAACATGATCACAGAATAAAACCAATAAAGAGCAATTCCAGCCAGCTCCCTCATTTTGGGGATGAATCTCACACTGTGAATAATGAAGAGTGAATGGCTGAAGTAAATAGTTGACAATCAATGTGCCTGGTTGGGCTGGGGAAATCTGCACTTTCTGTGTTCCCACACCCCAGGGGGATGGAATCTCCTCTCCAGCATACACCATGAAACATCAGAAAAGCGATGCTGTCCTACCTGCAGATTTGGGCCGAAAGATTTTCATGAGAATGAAACATTCTGGGGAAGTTTAAATGTTTTCCCTGTAAATAAAAAAAATAAAAACAAACAAACAAACAAAAAACCAAAAAAACCAAAAAACCAAAAAACAAACACAAAACAAACAAAAAAACCCAAAAAAAACCAAACCAAACCAAACCAAAACAAACACAAAAAACAAACACAAAACAAACCAAAAAAAACCAAAAAAACCAAACCAAACCAAAAACCAAACCAAACCAAAACAAAAACCAAAAAACAAAACAAAACAAAAACCAAAAAACAAAACAAAACACCAAAAAACAAACAAACAAAAAAACCCCAAAAAAACCCCAACAACAAAAAAAAAAAAACAAAAACCAAAAAAAAACCACAAAAAAACAAAAAAAACCACAAACAAACAAAAAAACCAAAAACAAAACAAAAAAAAACCAAAACAAAACACCCTGAGAATTTGCAGTCCACAGAACCAACACACCATCCCTCATCTTCCCATCCTGGTGACTTGCCCTGGCCCTGCACATGCTGAGCAAGGGAACTCAGGACACCTTGGCAAGGTCTCTGCTGGCTGTGCACCAGCACTGCTCCCTCCCAGAGCCCCAAATCCCCCTGGGAATACAACTCCCCTGCAGCTCCTCTCCCTGCTGGTGTCAGCAGGGCTGTGACAAGTGGGTGAGGAGAGGCCCCTGAGGATGGTGATGGAACCATCTGGCACAGGTGTGGTGACATATTGCTGCCAGCCCTGCACTTCCAGCTCCATTAGCCTCAATTAGGGTGCACTGGAATATTCAGCACGGGGTGAAGGGAAAGTGCCTGGGAGTGGTGTGCTGGGCTCCTCAGTGGGGCTGCTGCTCATCAGGAGCAATGCTGGATGAGCACAGACCCCTGTGCCTGGGGAAGGAGAGTGCTGCTGTCAGGGCACCCCTGGAGCTCATCGTGCTGCTGTGCCTGTTGTGCATCAGCCTCCTGAGGCTTTGGGGGGACCTCAGAGCCCCTTCCAGTGCCTACAAGAGGCTGGAGAGGGACTCATTGCAAAGGCCTGGAGACAGGACAGGGGCTATTGGGTTTAAGCTGAGGATGGTGGATTTAATTTGGATATTGAGAAGAATTTGTTCCCTGTGAGAGGAGGTGAGGCCCTAGCACACGTTGTCCGGAGAAGCTGTGGCTGCTCATGGATCCCTGGAAGTGTTCCAGGCCAGGTTGGATGGGGCTTGGAGCAACCTGGGACAGTGGGGGGTGTCCCTGCTCATGGCAGGGGTGGAGTGAGGTGGCTTTAAGGTCCCTTCCCACCCAGCCCCTTCCATGGCTCTGTGGTTCTATGAAATGCTGTGCTTGAGGCTCACAAAGAGCAGAGGGAAGGCCACTGAGGGCTGGGGCTGAGGGAGGGACCTGCCCAGCCTTGGGGCCCAAGCCCAAGGAATGGCAGCACTGCTGGGGACAACCAGACAGGAATGGGCAACTTCTGACCTCTGCATGTTGGAAATAAATGCCAGGTATTTCATATTTCATCCCACCTGGCCCTGGCATGCAGGCAGCAAGCTCTGCTCACCCTGGAGCCACGTCCTGCCCCTGGCAGGAACTCAGACATTTCCACCCATTCTGCACAGCCCTGGTCTGTGTGTGAGCACAGCCTGGAGCCCTGCAAAGCTTCCTGCAGGAAATGTGACCCAGGGACAGGAGGGATTCTGGTCCCACTGAGCTGTGGGACAGTGCTGGGCCTTGCCAAGGACATACAGAGCAGTCTCCACCAAAGGCCTCATCAAGGAAACCCTCATTAAGAACGTCCTCATGGAAATGCAGACCTGCTGCGAGCCCTGCTTAATTCCCTGCTCTGTTTAATTGCCTCTGTGGGACACTGGGAGGAAAAGAAAAGCAAACATTAAAATGCTCAGTGGGATGAGGATGGCAGTTGCTGCCTCTGCTGTGATTATGCAGCCAGGGAGAGATCAGAGTGTGGCCACAGGCTGTGTACATCCCCACCCCAGTGTGGAGTGTGGCTCCAGGCTCGGCCCAAATCCAGCTACAAAGTTCATCTCCTGAACTGTATCCTCCCTCACTACATTATTTCTCTGAACAAACACAAACATGCATGGACCTGCGGAGAAAGGGCAGGAGTGAGGAGGCAGACATATGCATAAAATTAGAGCTAATCAAACTTTCCCCCTAAAAGCTGGAAAGAGAAAGAAAGTTATTGTGATGTTCTTTTCAAATCCTTCACGAGCATCTGCATATGCAGGAGGTAGAAATCAAGTGCTTGGAAAACCTTTCTTTCTTTTCTTTCTTTCTTTCTGTCTGTCTGTCTGTCTGTCTGTCTTTCATCTTTCTGTCTTTCCTCCCTGTGAGAAGGGAAGCTGTGGCAGCTGTGGCTGCCCCTGGATCCCTGGCAGTGCCCCAGGCCAGGCTGGACACTGGGGCTGGGGGCAGCCTGGGACAGGGGGAGGTGTCCCTGCCAGGGCAGGGGTGGGAATGGAGTTTAATGTCCCTTCCAACCCAGGTAATTGTATGATTTAATGATTCAATGGATCTAAATTTCTGATGAACCAAAGACTTGAGTCAAACCCTTCCCTGTGTGCAGCACCACGCTTCTAGCTGAGAGGAGTTCCTTCCTGGGAACTGCCTTTGCATCAAAATGCTCTGAGGGGATCCTCACACACCTCAGACATTGGCTCAGTCACAAGTGAAAGTGCCTGGGAATGGTGTGCTGGGCTCCTCAGTGAGGAGGATGTTTTAATGTTTAAATGTTTTCCCTGTCAGTAAAAAACAAAAACAAAAACAAACAAAAACAAACAAACAAACAAAAACACAAAACACAAAACAAACAAACCCCAAACAAACAAAAAACCCCAAACAAAAACAAAAAAAACCCAAAAAACAAAACAAAACAAAAACAACAACAACAACAACAAAAACCAAAACAAAAAACCCCAAAAAACCCCAAACAAACAAACAAAAAAAACCCCCCAAAAAACCCACCCTGAGAATTTGCAATCCACAGTCACAGGTTTAGCCCCCAGAACTGGTAACTTTGGTGGTCTTCATGTCCCCAGAGGGTCACCTTGCCTTGAGGAGTCCAGGAGGAGGTGGCAGGAGCAGGGCTGGAACCTGCTGGGGTGTGACAGAGCAGCCACCCCGCTGTACAGAGCTGGCAGTGAGCACACCTGTGCTACACTGAGAAGAAATGTCCTCTCCCGGGGGGAAAACCTCCTCTGAGGTCCCTGGAACCATCAATGGTGGTGCTGGGCTTTGGGACGGTGGCTGGTGTGCTCTCTGCCACTTTCTTTAATAGCAAAATAAGGAGTGAAACAATCACATTTGATACAGTTAAAACAGAAGAGCCTTGGCTTTGATCTTTGCCAGCCAAAAGGATTCCACGATCAAATGTCTGTTCACGGTTTGCAGACTCTGCAGGCCAACCTCTCACTGGGTTTGGATTAATGTGGTGCTGATGGAACATGAAGGTTACATGCCAAAACACATTTCTAGACCAGGGACTCAGAGACCAGCAAACACTTGTGTGGAACCTGAGACTATCCCCAGATGCTTTATGGAAAGAAGAGTGTCTGGAGCCCTGTTAAACCCATGGAGACACTGCTATCTCTGAAATCAGAACTATCTTTATGTTTTCCAGCCTGTTGGGCTTCAGGAACAGTTTTTATCCATGCATTTATCAGTCACAGTCCTGACTGGATGGCACAGCCCCATCACCTGCTCACTCTGCTGGGACCTGTCCTGAGGTGGCCGTGGCCAGAGCGAGTGACCAGCTCAGCCAGGGGCACAGCCCCCTCACAGCACAGCCCCCAGCCCACCCAGGCTGCAAATGTGGCACTGCTCCTCTTCCTCCTCTCCTGCCAGCCCCAAAGCCCTGACACCGTGCCTGGGGTTTATTCCCTGGAGCCATGGCCAGAGCCCGTGGTTGTCTGTGCTGAGGGAGGGAAACTGAGCACGCTGTGAAGATCCTTTGTCGTGCTAAAACTTGGAACAGCGAAGGTGAGGAAGGTGGAGGAACAAATGCCCTGAGCCAGCAGCATTTGATGTGCATGGAGGTGCTGCAGAGTTATCAGCCTGGAGAGAGGGATCCGAGGGATTTCCAGCCCTCTTGGGTGGCTCCTCAGAGACCTTCTGTGCCTTTGCTACTGCTGGAGTGTGGAAAGCTGAATGAATGATGACTTGCTTGGATTTCTGCTGTCCTTGAAAGAAAGTTTCTGATGAGCCCATCCTGATGAGTCCTTCACAGACCTTCTCTGCAAGCAGTCAGGCAAGCTGGATTTGAATAAAACAGGAAAAAAAATTGTGTTCTTGAATAAATATGTAAGACAAAGCCCTGAAAGTGGTTCACTCCTGTTCACAGATGTTTGATAGTCTGCACAAGAAGTTGGGCATCTAACCATTTATTTATTTTTTAAACATTCTGGTATTTACAAAGCAGTTTAATTTGAGTGATTATTCCACAAAGCCTCTCTGTACATGCCTTGGTGGCTGTCTGTGACAATCCTGATTAAGTAGTGCAAGTTATGTAAGTAAAAAAAAAAAAAGTTAATTCAACTGGCAGCCCAAGACACAGTGCACATGGTTAAATACTTGGAATGTTAACAACAAAAACACGCCTGAAGGGGTCTGGCACATTTACCAGCCATTCACCAGCTCACAGAAATGTGAATTACTAAAAGATTATTGTTGTAATTGCTAAATCAAACCCTACTGGTTGTAAAAACATGTTCTTAGCCCAGATGCTGCAGTGCTCACCAGACCTTACACTGTGCTCTAGAGCACTTAGCATTGCAATCACAACCCAGCAGATTTGGGCAAATTCTCACCCTGGAAGGCTGCATGGAAGGTGCCAGGCTCTGAATTTCCAGTCTTGGCACATCAACTGTCCATGTGCAGCCCAGCCTTGGGATCCAAGCCCAGGAGCCTCAGCAGGAGCTGTCAGGTTGGTTCTCCTCCATACAAGGAGAAACTGTCCCCTCCTGAGCACTCCATCCTGGCCAGGCAGGTGCCCTGGTGAGGAGGTTTGAGATGGGTTTGAAGGTGATAATCAGCTCGAGTGATGCCTGGTTACCCCTCAGGAGTCATTAAAGGCACGAGATAAAACCTCTCCTCGAGGTGGAAAGGAGCTGTTCAGAGCTGTGAGAGTCCACTCTGTGTGTGGCTGCAGGTGAGGTGTGGAGGGAGAAGGGACCAGGAGAAGAGCCATGAGGGACTTCAGAAAGGAATGGAAAAGCTCCTCCAAAGGAGACACCGTGGGAGCCACAAAGAGAGCAGAGTGGAGCTGGCAGGGAGCAGAGCTGGCACAGGGCTGTGCAGGAGAAGGAGGAAGGGAAGCGGTGGCAGAGGGAAGAGCACTTTGTCAGTGTCTCCCAGGAACAGAAGAGGGCTCTGTGAAGCTGGTTAATCCTGTGGTAGCTCCAGAGCACAGACAGCTCAGCCAGAGCAGAGCAGGAGCCTCACAACCTGGCTGAGCCCAGAGCTGTGGTCTGGCAGGGAGGGGCCAGGGCTGAGCAAGGACGGGGATGCTGCAAGGGGAGAGCACAGCTCCAAAGGCAGGGACAAAGGTGACTGAGCAGCCCTTTGGCCAAGGACTGTGAATCAAGCCAAGGGATTGCTATGGGAGAGCAAGCAGACTGCCAGGGGTCTGGTGTGGCACAGGGGAGCCTGGGGATGGCAGAGGCACCCGAGGCCACAGCAGGCAGGCTGGCTCCAGGAGGGGTACAGGGAGACTGGGAAGAGAGCTAGAGAAGAAAGGGCAGGAAGAATAAGAAAATACTGAAATCAAGAAAGGTCAATGACAGCAGGGGAAAATGTGCTTTCATCTTGTAATCTGCTGTGGGATAGTGGAGATCCTGCTTCTTCAAGCCCTGCTGCTTTCTGCTGCAGAGTAGGGCCATGAGGAAGCAGGGACGTTTTCAGGATCTAACACCTTCTGTGGCAATGGGCAAAAATGAGTAGAAGGGACCCAGTGAGCCCATTTGAGTAGAAATGTATCATCTTCTCTTTCAGCTGTGGAAAGAGAGAACTCAACAGTGCCAAGGGGACATTGGTTCCCAGGAGCCCTGAACCCTGAGCATGTCCCTGGGCTCAGCACCTCTCACAGATCCTGGCTGCCAGAACTTCTCAGAAAGCTGAGCTGCTTCTGGATCTTCAAACTGTCCTCTCAGTCCTGTCCTCAACCTGTCCTCAGCAGCCAAAGCAGCCTGTGTGCAGCAATCCCCCTCTGCTCAGGAAGCACAGCTCTAACAGGAGTGGAGGGGGACATGAAGGTTCTGACCATGCCCAGGGGATGGCTGATGGGGAGAGGCTCTCCTGTACTCTTCGAAAAAGTTTATTTCCTGTGTGTTTTGTTCCATCTTCCTTCTCTTTATCACTTCATCCTCCTGCCAGGGTGCTCCAGCAGGCCCACCCAGCTCTGCATCCAGCTCTGCCCGGGCACTGCATCCACCCAGCACTGCTGCTCCAGCCAGCTCTGTGCTCGGCTGTGATAAATGGGGCGGCCAGGGAATTGATTTTCCCCCCCTGCCTGCAAGGCCCGGGAGCGCTGCTTTCACCAGGAGGCCTCCTCTCTGCCTGAGCGCTCAGATTAACTTATTAGGAGTTAATTAATCAGGGCCATTGATTGACTGTCACACTGCTGATGGTTAGCCCTGCTCTGGGGGCGGCAGGCTGGGTTGGAGGAGCTCTCCTGGGCTGTGTGATGCCTGTCACCTGCAGGCAGCAAGGAGGAGCAGCAGAGGAGGAAGATGAAGGTTGGCCTGTTTTCAAAACAACACAGCAGCACAAGAGTGGAATCAGAGCTCCAGTCCCCCTCAGATGGGGTTTGCATGCTGTGGGAGGGATGGGAGCAGCTCCTCTCTGTAGCCCTGGCTTGTACCTGTGAGGTTTTTGTTTTCTGAAACTCTTTCCCAGAGAGTTTTCTGTCAACAAAACCCACGTTTTCCTGACTGTGACCTTTGTTTACATTCCTTTCCCTAGGAGGGACTTCTTCTTGCTGTCCCTCTGACCTGACCAATGTAATTGAAGAAGTTTGTCTTTCTTCCACCCATTGGGTTGTTCTCTGTAAAACAGTATAAAAGAAAAAAAACCCCCAAAATTATCAAAGTCATTGTCAGCCTTCTGAGTCGGAGTCTGTATCGTTGTAATCTTTAACAACATCACCCCTCCTCTGAGGTGGGGCTGGAACATGAGGCAGAGTGGGGTTGGAAGGAGCTGTGGAATATTTCCGAGCCCAGAAGACTTCCCCTCAGTGCTGCCTGTGGGTTTCTGGTGCTGGACTGGAGCCTTTCTGTCCAGAGAGGGCAGTGACAGCCGCCCTACAGACCTCCCCAGAAGGAGGGGAGATGGAAGGGGTCACATTGTGCTTTCCTGCAGGAAATTCTGCTTTGCAGTCTGTGCCACAGCACCTGGTTATTGCCAGCACATAAATCTGCACTGCACAGCTTAGGGAGTCTGCCACAGCCCCGAGATGGGGAATTGTTCCTGTGACAGATGGACTGACAACTCCAGTCCTGGAGAAACAGCTTGGTGCACCTTGGAGTGAAGGCTGTAAATGTGTAAACCTTACATAGGAGCAGGGTGATTAGGACAGTGTGTACGAGGAGGATGAGCCATGCCATGGATGGAGTGCATCCCACGGCATCCCATGGATGGACAGTGAGGTAACTATGCCTCCTGTGTGAGCCACTATTCCCCCAGCAGCTGCTTCTCCAGGGCTGCCCAACCAGCCCCTGTCCTGGCACATATCCAGGGATGTGGCTTCTTCCAGGGCCACTTCCAACTCTCCTTGTAATAGGGTTCAATTAAAACACCAGGAGCACAAAGCAGAGGCTTGGTGGGAAGGATGACCAGATGGACCAAGTGCCTGGATCTTCCAGGGCATCTTGTCACCCTGTCAGCTCTTCAGGGATCCTGAATCCACCCTTCTCCCTCGGGACAAAGCCCTTTCCCTGCAGACTCAGCTGGTGGTGACTTGGAACAGGGGCCAGGGAAGCAACCTGAGCACCCCATAGTGATGGGCCCACGTCCTCCAGCACTTCTCCTGCCACCTCCTGCAGAGCAGGAGCTCTCTGCAGTTCACTGAGCCTCTTGCTAAACATCTTTGACATTTGATTTGAGGAATAAAGGTCAGGCTCCTCTGAGAATGGTAATGTGAGTTTAGTGAGCAAAACCTGTCAGAGTCTGTACTGATGCACTCTTTCTTGGAGGGTGGTGGAGGCCAGGGAGCTGTGCTGCCCTGACCCTGGGGAGCTGTGCTGTCCTGACCCTGGGGAGCTGTGCTGCCCTGGCTCTCAGGAGCTGTGCTGTCCTGACCCTGGGGATCTGTGCTGCTCTGATCCTGGGGAGCTGTGCTGCCCTGGCCCTGGGGAGCTGTGCTGTCCTGACCCTCAGGAGCTGTGCTGTCCTGACCCTGGGGATCTGTGCTGCCCTGGCCCTGGGGAGCTGTGCTGTCCTGACCCTGGGGAGCTGAGCTCCCTGACCCTGGGGAGCTGTGCTGCCCTGACCCTGGGGAGCTGAGCTCCCTGACCCTGGGGAGCTGTGCTGTCCTGACCCTGGGGAGCTGTGCTGCCCTGACCCTGGGGAGCTGTTCTGCCCTGGCTCTCAGGAGCTGTGCTGCCCTGGCCCTGGGGAGCTGTGCTGTCCTGACCCTCAGGAGCTGTGCTGTCCTGACCCTGGGGAGCTGTGCTGCCCTGGCTCTCAGGAGCTGTGCTCCCTGGCCCTGGGGAGCTGTGCTGCCCTGACCCTGGGGAGCTGTGCTGTCCTGGCCCTGGGGAGCTGTGCTCCCTGGCCCTGGGGAGCTGTGCTCCCTGACCCTGGGGAGCTGTGCTGCCCTGGCCCTGGGGAGCTGTGCTGCCCTGGCCCTGGGGAGCTGTGCTGCCCTGGCCCTGGGGAGCTGTGCTGCCCTGGCCCTGGGGAGCTGTGCTGCCCTGACCCTGGGGAGCTGTGCTCCCTGGCCCTGGGGAGCTGTGCTGCCCTGGCCCTGGGGAGCTGTGCTGCCCTGGCCCTGGGGAGCTGTGCTGCCCTGACCCTGGGGAGCTGTGCTCCCTGGCCCTGGGGAGCTGTGCTGCCCTGACCCTGGGGAGCTGTGCTGTCCTGACCCTGGGGAGCTGTGCTGCCCTGACCCTGGGGAGCTGAGCTCCCTGGCCCTGGGGAGCTGTGCTGCCCTGACCCTGGGGAGCTGTGCTGCCCTGACCCTGGGGAGCTGTGCTGCCCTGACCCTGGGGATCTGTGCTGCTCTGACCCTGGGGAGCTGTGCTGCCCTGACCCTGGGGATCTGTGCTGCTCTGACCCTGGGGAGCTGTGCTGCCCTGACCCTCAGGAGCTGTGCTGTCCTGGCCCTGGGGAGCTGTGCTCCCTGGCCCTGGGGAGCTGTGCTCCCTGACCCTGGGGAGCTGTGCTGCCCTGACCCTGGGGAGCTGTTCTGCTCTGACCCTGGGGAGCTGTGCTCCCTGGTCCTGGGGAGCTGAGCTCCCTGATCCTGGCACATTCTCAGGCAGGGAGCACTTCTCTGGCTGATGGGACAGGGGTGACCTGTGCCAGAGGGACACAGGCCTGAGCCAGCTCCTGCAGCTCCTGCTGTGGAGGGGAGGAGGTTCCCTCTGCACCTCATCAAGATTTACTTCTCTTCCTGAGTGCTCCAGAGAAACTTTTCACTGGAGCTCATGCCACAGCCATCAGCAGCTTGTGGACAGTGGGGCAGGAAGGCACAGCCCAACCTGGGCCCAAGCACAGCTTCGTTTCCATGGAGCATCCCTGACTGCTCCTGTCTTTCCTGTCAGGGCTACCTCAGTCCTGCTCCAGCTCTTGCATCCCAATTTCTTGTGTACTGTGGGGCAGTGCAGCTCTGAAGTTGTTGGTTTGGGTTTTTTTTGGTTTGGTGTTTTTTTTTTTTTTTTTTTTTTTTTTTTTTTTTTTTTTTTTTTTTTTTTTTTGTATCATACAAAGTAAAAAAACATTTCAGAGTAGGCTATATCCAAACAAAATACTCTAGCATTTCCAAAATGAGAAACACAGTTAAATTTGTCCACTTTTTATCAAATTCAGCACAAATTCCAGGATTGTCTTGCCTCTTTTCAGACCTTTCCCCCCATCATTGCTGGGAGTGCTTTGTCAGCTCTGCAGATCCCCTTTCCCCCGTGCATCCATCTCCTGTCCCACTGCTGGAGCTGTTGTGGTTTTGTCTCTGCCTTGCTTGTGCACCCCACTGCCATTTCACGCTTTTACACCCACAGCACACCCAGAGAACACAACTTCTCTCACATGCAAAACCCACAAATCCCTGGTGAAGCCACAACAAGTTCTGTATTTGCAATGCAATAATCTCATTTACAGATGTGAATGTTCTCTGGCCACAATAACCTTAAACATTCAATACCTCTTGAAGTTAAACAACTTCTGTTGAGCTAATTTAGGAGCCACCACAACTCTCAGCTTTCCAAAGCTGGAAATCACTGCTGATGCATATTCCCTCCTCTGCTTTGCTTTCTTGAATAAGGGCAAATTTTTCTGTATTTACTTCTGTTAGACAGCAGTCAGTCAGCTCTCTGTGGCCTGGGCATTCAGGTTTCTTCTCTTTACTTGTGGGATCACACTTAGAACTCTACTCTGAACCCTGACACTCAAAGTCAAGTGCTTCCAGTGCTGAGAGCACCAGAATGAAGGCTGTGTTCAGCTCCAGCCTCTTGAGCAGGATCATTACAGTGCAGTATTTAATTACAATGATCATGTACTGGTTTTTCCACAGAATCCCTAGCTCATTCCATGCCTGGGTAGTCATTCAATATTTCCCTTAATCCTCCCCATCCAATGTGTGCCGCAGGCTTTGTTTGCTGCACACCATCCAAAGCCTCTGTTGACTACAGAATTATTCATTTCCTCTGGGGGTTCCTCTGCTCTTTCACTGGGGCTCTGGATGCTTCTCAAGTGTGAACAAATTTATTTCCACGAAACACCTGTGCAACAAGCTTGCACTTTCTCCCTGGAGAGCTGAGGCAGAGAGAGGAGCACCAGTGTGTGAGAGCCTGGGCTTGGATGCTCTCATCCCATCCCATCCCACGCCATCCCTGGAGCTTGATTTTCCATGCACTTTGCATTTCTTTACATTTCTTTACATTCCTCCCATTCAAAGCACAGCTCCTGCTGGCTTCCTTTCCAAGTGCTCAGCACTGCTGCAAACCTGACCCCAGGATCTCCCCCTGGGACGTGGCAAGGAGAAAGGCACAACGAAGCTCAGCTCTGAATTCTGGCAGGAATGCAAGGGCAGGAAGGAGCCCACGTGAGCGTGCACTTTCTTTCCCTTTATTCCATAAAGATCTTCCCAGGGGTGAGGGACCCTGGCTGGTTACACAGGCCCTGGAGAGGGGCCAGCCCCTGCACTGCACAGAGCCTGAAGGGGGACATGGCATCACTGTGCAATTAATGCCAGTGAAAACCTCACGGAATTCCTTGCTCTGCCCTCTCACCACCCTGCTCTCATCCCCTCTCCACCTTCAGATCCTCCCTCAGCCCCTTGGGAATGTCCTTGTGCCAGCTCCTGTGCACCTCTCCCACCAGACCTCAATCCAAAGCCATCCCTCTCCTTCCTCACACACAGGAGCCATTTCCTGGCCTGGAGAGGCTCTCAGCTGGAGCAGGGCTTTGGGATCATGGATAATCCCAGTGGAGCTAAGGAAATCATGGTAACTGGCTTCACATTGCCACATCCCCACAAGGGGATGGGATCCCCAGGGGATGGGATCCCCAGAGACAGGTGAGCAGCCATTTGTCCCTGTCCCTGTCCCTGTCCCTGTCCTTGTCCCTGTCCCTGTCCCTGTCCCTGTCCCTGACCCTGTCATTGAAGAGGCCTAAATCTGCTTCTCAGTTTCTTTAGGAAAGGTTTCCTGCTCACCTTCCCAAACTCCCAGACAACTGCTCTGACAGATTTTCCCTGTCAATGCAAAGACAACACAGTCTGTTGGAACAGCTGCCAGGTTCCTGGTGCCACAGAGCCACTCCGAGGGGCTGGCAGGGCAGCTGTGAATCCTGCTGGGCCCAGACCAGCCCTGCAGCTTGCCCCTGGAGAAGCACAGCCTGTTCCCCCTCCCAAAGCTTTTCCTGAGCTAACTCTCTGCAGGCAGTGGGGATAACAGCTGGCATGGCAGTGAACCTCCTGCTTTCCCAAGAGGGTAACAGGGCTGCATCGCTCTCTGCTCACACCGGTGTCACCTTCCCTGGCTTTTCTGGCCACAGCCCCGAGCTCATGAGTGACAGAGCTCCTGCTGCCAGGCCAGGCCAGAGCAGGATCAGCAGGGACTCAGGGCCACATGCAACAGGCACTGCACAGCACCTCACACAGGACAGTGCAGCTCCTGCAGCAGAGCCTCTGGTTGCACTGCAGGAGTGGGCACCAAAGTGTGGGAAGTTATTCCGAATGAACCATTTGCTGCAGAGAGCCCCCAGGACCCTGAGAGCACCCCAGCCCTGAGCCATTCACTCACAGGCTGCTGAGGGAACCTTCCCAGGGAGCGTCCCAGGAAGAGGTCAGGAGCTGCCCCTACCCACCTGGGCACACCTGCACTCTCCTGTGGGCTGGAGAGTGCCCGTGGTACCCAACTCCCCCCAGGGATGCTCCTGCAGGTGGGACAGGTGCCCAGGTGCCCAGAGCTTGCACACCCTGGTGTGGTCCCTGCTCTGGTGGGGCTGCCCTGGGGGATGCTCCTGCAGGTGGGACAGGTGCCCAGGTGTGCAGAGCTTGCAGGCCCTGGTGTGGTCCCTGCTCTGGTGGGGCTGCCCTGGGGCAGCACTGGCTGCACCCCCAGCTCCCTGCATTTGTGACCAGTGGGCTCTCTGTGGTTACATCACTCTTCCTGTGTTCTGTGGCTGTTTTTCATCTTCTTAAACATTGTGTAACTGAAGGACTGACGGTGCCAAGAGCATTGCTGGTGGGTGAGGGAGACAGCAGGAGTTTTGCAAGGCAGTGAGGTGGCACCATCAGGTGAAACTCCCCCACGGCAGAGCCTCCTGGGAGTCCCACGCTCCTGGCAGGGGGACAAGGTGACAAACGTGCCCGCTGCTGTCACAGCCCACTCCCAGAGCCGGCTGTGCCCAGGGGAGCACAGCTCCCTCAGCCCTGCCTGCCCCCAAGAGAAGTGTTACAGAGTGGAGCTGATTGCAGAGTTTAGCTCCTGCAGTGTTTGGGGTTTCCTCCAGCCCAGGACACTGCCCTGCTTTGGGTAGCAAAGCAGATCGGTGCAGCATCCCTAGAGAGCTGGATGTCCACCTGCCCAGGGACACAGGATTACAGTCCCAGGCTGGAGACAGAGTCACAGCTGCACTCACCCACGATCATGAGACAGACAGCAGAAATTTATTACAGCTGCCTCCTTTTGCAGGGGGTTCCAAACTCCCTGGCTTGGACAACTGATAGTTGGGGGTCTCAGCAGTGCCCAGCTCCCTGGCCAGTGATGTGTCTGCATTCCAGACTCAATGGGATGGGCTGGGGTTCCCTGTTTGGGTTCAAACCCATCCTGTCATTGCTCACCCAGGGGTGTGATACTGAACCAGGCTGGCTGAATTGGGTTCCTTATTGATGGCCAAATTTGTCTGTCCAGCTACAGAGCAGCTGTGCTGTGACAACACAGAGTGAGCAGAGGCTGCAGGGACACCTCTGGGCACCCTGCCCCAGGTGAGGCCTTTGCAATGTGCCCTGTCCTCAGGGCAAGCCCCAGCAAAGCTGGTCAGGTGTGCTGGGAGCTCAGGGCTGTCCCAGCAGACATGCCCTGTGTCCTGAGTGTTTGTCCAGGGTTTGTCCTGTCCCAGGAGGGGACACGGACAGGGCTGCCTGCCCTGCTCCCTGGAACCCCCCCACACACCCTGGGGACAGCCCTGGCACCAAGACAAGAGGTGCCAAGTGCCTGGATGTGAGAAATGTCCTGGCCAAATGGCTGGGAGAGGGCAAAGGGAGCAGGGCTGGAGCCCTGGGGGATGGCCAGGGCCTGCCAGCAGCCCTGGGAGGGACAGTGAGGAGAGGAGCAGGGAAAGGGAGGGGAGCTGGGTCACTGCAGCAGCTGAGGAGGGACGGGGAGCCAGTCAGGAGGAGACTGTTTGTGATGCTGGCATGGTGGGGATGAGAAGGGGGTGGTGGGGAGATGACTCAAGAGATGTGGGAGGTGGGAGGGCTGAGATAAAGTCGGTTTGTGACCCATCTGGCTCCTAGAAAGGGACAGGGATTGATTTCTCTTGAGAGGTTCTTGCTTAGCACCGACTGAAGCCCCCACTTCAAAATGCAGGAGATAAATTTTCCTTCCTTAGCCCTTGAGAGTGAAGCAGATCCTCCCGTGATGGATGGTGCCTGCTGTGCCTGTTTGCTGCTTTGTTTCTGCATTGCCTGTCCCAAGGACTGGCTGGGGCACCACCAAGAAGGGAATTTCTGACTGTGCCAGCTGCTTCATGTAGGCAGGGGTGGAGGCCTTGGGGAGCAGAGCTTCAGAGAGGGGGACTGGAGGAGGAGCAAGGCTGCCAGAGAGCTTGCAGCTCCACACAGCCTGGGAATAAGCAGTAAAAAGAAATTAAAAGCTCAGTGGGGTTGGATGTCCTGCAGAGGAGCCCCATGCAGGGCTGGGCCCACCTGCAAGGCAGAGAGAGGTCTCACTGCTAAACACTCACTGAGTTTCCTTGGTTTGCAAACAATTCCTGGTTTGGTTTTTTTCCTGATGCAGGTTAGTGGTGCAGGGATCCCCTTCCCTGCTCCAAACCAGCATCTTCTGCCATCAGGTGGGCACTGAGGGGGCTCAGACCCCACATCCCTCCTGGGGGCCACTCCTGGGGGGCACAGGCAGCTCTGGCTTGGCCAGGAGCCCTCTGCAGACAGGAGGGTTGGGGGTCTGCCAGCACAGCTTGGGGGTACCTGGGGACCTGGGCTGCACTGGGCCATCATGCAGAAGCTGTGACAAGTGCCAAGTGTCCTCATGGCTGCTCACATCCATTTTAATGGCTTTCTTACTGCCTGGGAGTCCCAAGGTGCATCAGCCAGTCAAGAACTTCCTGCCAAAACATCCTTCATTAGAAAAGTGCTGGCTGGGAACCAGGATGTGTCATAATAGTTTTAACAAATTAATGATAATGATTAAAAAAATTCCTCATGGTGTGCCTTGGGTCCAGGGTGGGACTCGTCATGCAGGCTCACCAGGACAGCTGTGCTGGAGAGAAATGTTTTAAAATGTGTGAGATCTTAGATCTGAGCCTCCCTTGCATCACAGGCAGCTTTTTGTAGAATACCCTCTGGAATTCCTATTGGGAGACTGCCTGGTTTTAAGGTTTTTGCTTTTTTCCCCAAAATTTTACTCTCAAAAACTTTCCACTGGTCCCTTCTGCTTTTTGGAGTGATTCCCAAACAGCACTTTAGGGGTTTGCAGAGTCCTCCAGCCAGTCCTTCCCCTGGGGATCCCCGGGTGCTGCTGGGGCTGTGCTGGGCTCCTGGCTCAGCTGGGGGGACAGCCCTGGGGACAGGGACACCCCTGGGGACAGGGACAGCCCTGGGGACAAGGACACCCCTGGGGACAAGGACACCCCTGGGGACAGGGACAGCTGGAATGAGTGACACAGCAGGGGAGCAGCTGGCTGGCCCTGGTCAGACTGCACAACACGGGAAGGGATGTGTGAGGTGTGCACACAGCTTCCTTTGCTCCCTGGTACCAGTGGGAAAGCCCCGGCTGTCCCTGTGTCCCTGTGCTCCCAGCTGCCAGGATGGAACCTCACCGGGCACTCTGTCCCTCTGGGGGGCTCCTAAAGGAGCTCTTGGCCCAGCCCAGGCTGTTTTCTCCTCTGGAGCCTGCACTGAGCTCTGCAGGCTGGGCTGAGGGGGCTGAGTGCCCCCTCACCTCTGTGCTGGGAGGGCACCAGGGCTCTGGGCACACCTGGGATCCCTGTGGGGAGAGCTGCAGCAGGAAATTCCCCTCTCAGCTCGGAACCCTTGCCTGCCCAGGTGTCTCTGGAGGCCCAGCCCTGCATTCCTGTGAGGATGGCAATCCCCAGGCCTTTTCCCCCCTCCTGGGGCTCTCCCTGTGGTGCCTGCTCTGCTGCTGGGCTTCAGAGCCCCTCTCTCCAGCCCTGGCTGAGCTCCTCCCTGGCTGCTCCCCTCAGCCCTGTGTGCAGCTCACGTCCCTGGTTTAAATCTCCCTTTAAGCACACACCTGTTTTCTATTGCTGTTGCTGCAGGATTTTAACTGTGTATGTATTACATGTCTTTAAAATTTATGCAGCTCATTTTTTTATGTGCACAGCTCCGCGATAAGCTGTGAAAGGTACACTATAAAAATGTGTAATTGCACTGTAATTTTTTTCTTTTTCCTCCCCCCACAACACATGGCGAAAATGTATTTTTTTTTATTTTTATTTTTTTTTCAAGGGAAATATGTGCTGGGGGAAGGGAGGAAGCAGAGGGGGAAGGAAGGAGCACCAATCGATGTGGCAGAGTGCAGGGCTGTCCTGCTCTGCATTCAGCCGGGTGCTGCAGGAGGAGGGGGAGCTGGAGGGCTCCTGGATCTGCAGAGCAGCTCCAAGAGCTGCCACTGAAAGCTGCTGAGCCCCTGGGCAGTGCCCTGCTGCTCACAGAGCACCGCTCACCCACCAAGCAGCTGGTGCTGGGGTTAATTGGGATGCAGAGCTGCTGCTGCCCTGCCTGCAGGGCTCAGGAGGGCTGGGCTGGGGCTCTCCAGGCACCCTCCAAGCTGTCAGGGGGCACTGGAGTGTCTGCTGGAGGAGCTTTTGTTGCTGTGGGCTGCAGAGGCCGTGGGAAGCTGCCTGTCCATCTCTCCTGACCACTCTGTGATGTGTTCAGCTCCATCAGGAGCAGTCTGTGATGGTGGGAAAGGCCATTCCAGATCAGGATGTTGCTGCAGAGCAGCATCAACAGTTGTTCTCCCAGGCAGCAAGTGACAGGAGAAGGGCAAATGGCCTCAGATTGCATCAGGGAATGCACTTCCAGGGATCCAGGGGCAGCCTCAGGTACTCTGGGCACCCTGTGCCAAGGGTCCCCACCCTCCCAGGGAACAATTTCCTCCCAATACCCAAACTGGAACTGTCCTCTTTCTTTTAAAGCCCTTCCCCCTTGTGCTATCACTAGTGCTGTCCTTTCTGCATGCAGAACACTGCAGACATCTCCCCTTCTTTTGTCCAAACCAACTCACACGTTACCCACCAGCAGCTTTTTGCCTGCCCCACTGTTCCCCTGAGCCAGGCTCACGTTTCACAGGAGCTGCACAGCGAGCAGAAAAACTCCTCATGCACTTCCAGGAAGATTTCCTTGATGATGTTCATCCCTCGAGAGAGGTTGTAAAAACTTCTGGAGAGGCAAGGCCAGCCTGCAGACAGAGATGTTTTATTTTCTCTCTGCTCCAGTCCCTAGCAGGGACTTTCCTGCTTCTCACTCGTCTTTCACTCTCTGCTGTAAAGCCTCCACTGGCGAGATGCAGCTTGAGAGGGATGTTCTTGTATGGTTTGTACCTATAATAAATGAGCTCTGTCTTTCCTATTTGTGGAATGAACACAACCCAACAAACAATCTCTGGAAGCAGGAATTTCCCCCAAGTAATTGCAGCAATATGATGAGCAATAGCATGCATTAGTTAAAAAAAAAAAAAAAAAAAAAAGGTACCAAAAAACCAAGCCTGAAGCCATTAGTCAATTTTAGCTGCATGAGATTTTGGTCATAGAGCTCTTCACTGCTGGTAATAGAGCTGTGATTGCCTGCTCCTCTCTCCATGTGCAGCAGATTGCTCCTTCAGGAAGAGGTGTAATGGACATTTCAGTATCTCTTGTGTGGCACAGGCAAGTAACTTGCAGGGGTTGGAACTGTCCTGGCAGCTGCGACCACGAGCAGGCAGGGCTGGCTCTGAGCAGGTGCCTGCCCTGCTGCTGGAACATCTCTGCTGCTTTAATGTTCCTTTCCTGGTTTGTCATCAGCCAGGCTGCACCCTGGGAGCTGGTGGCTGCACACCAACAGGCAATGCTTGCCTGTTCCCACACTGAAAACCCAACCCTCTCTAAAAAAACCCTCTGGGTGAAGCACTGCCCCCCTGCCTGTCCCCCTGGCTGCTGGGCTGGCTCAGTTTCTGGGGGGCTTTGGGGAATATGCTTCAAGGACAGGGTGAAAGATTCAAAAGGGGCTCCTACCTCAGGGAGAATGTTCCAAGGCTTTATTCCTGAAGGAGATCCCAGGGCAAAAGAGGGAGAACAAGGAGGAGCAGGGGTTTTTATCTGGTCTCTGTCTGGGGATGGGATAGCTGGCACAGAGCCATAGGGCAGAGATAAGGGACAGGTAGGGTTGGGCTAAGGCTACAGTCTCTGAGGGGACTTTCTGGGAAAAAAAAACCATTCTCCCAGAGGAATACAACATCTGGGAGCTGCCACAGCCATCAGACACGTGAGTCAGGGTCAGCTCCCAGTGGAAAGGAGCTGGGATGCTGTGTGGGGAAAGGTTTCCTTTCCTTCACAAAGATTTCTCCATGTCCCCCTTGGCCTGCCTTCCATCCTGCCTTAACCCTCCAGCCCTGCCTGCTGAGACCAGTTTCCCTGATCACAGGCAACTCTCCCCACTCTCTTTTGAACACCCCCCAAATGACCCTTTGCTTTCTCAAAACAGAAAATTTATTCCAGCTGCTGCCTTAGCAGTGGAGAGCAGGAAGAAGAGTGTGTTTCTTTACAAGTGATACCCCTGGGCATGACCCCACCATGAAATGGCTTTTTTTGGCTCTGCTTTGTCCTGTTGACTCCTTTTCTCCCAGAGAGACCTCCAAGCAACCCTCCTGTTAGCAGCAGAACCCTCACTCTTCTTCCTCACCACCTCCTGCTTTTTATTTACCAAGTTTTCTTTAATTCATGGGGAGATTTGGAATTTGAATCCCATCCTGCTGCCTACAGATGATACCTACCTAGTAAATGAAATAAGCCTGCTACTTCCTCCATCATCTGGGTCATTAATGAGAATGTGCAATAGTGCTGGAGTCAGGAGAGACCCCCAAGGAACGCTTTCCTTCCCTGGAATTAATGAAACTTTTAATTAGAAATAGTGGCCAGGGTGGAAAGTTTCCAACTTCCTGGTGGTTTGAGAAATGGGAGGCCCTTTTTTAGCCTTTTTTCAAACCCATGGAGTTCATCCTGAGGGTGCCTGAATGATGGATTGATGGTGAGGAAGGAGGACCAGAGGCATTCTCCATTTAAACCTCTGCATTAATTAAGCATTATCCCTGAAGAGACCTGGGCCCTGTCAGCTTTTTGGGCACTACCTGCAGATTTTGTATTAAACTGCCAGTCTTGAATTTTGGGTGGAAGGAGTATGTCTAGAATAGACTTTTCCCTTTTTTCCTCCATTTTCCCTCCTTTTTTCCTCATTTTTTCCTCCTTTTTTCCTCCCTTTTCCCTCCTTTTTCCCCCTCCTTTTCCCTCCCTTTTCCTCTCTTCCCCTTCTTTTCTTTTTCTTTCCTTTTTTCCCTGCGTGTTCCTGTGTTTCGGACTGGGTGTGCTGATGGCAGGTGGTGCTGTGGTTTGTTAATTGCTGTGTCCATTTGTTAATTTGTGTGCCCATTAACACCACTTTGGGAAGTCCCCGCCTGCAGGGCAGTGCCTGCTCTGCCCATCAGAGCCTCAGACACCGCGGGCAGAGCTGCCCTGCTGCCACCCACCAGCTCCCTCAGCATCCCAGTGCAGGGCACTGCCCTTGGCTTTGGGCAGCATCCTCAGGCTCAGCTGGATACATCGATTTGGGAATCTTTTCCAAGGGCCTTCGTGTTCTGCAGGGGCTGGGGAGCTCTGGCTGCTCTCTGGCCACCAGAGTGGGGGGTGATGGAGAAGCACCCCTGCATCCTCCCTGGAGTCGTGGGGTGTTGGAGAGGATGAAGTAGCTCGGCCCTGCAGAGATGATTTATTAGTAAAAGATTCTGAGAGTATGAAACCTACAAAAGGAATAGAATTGAAAGCAAAATTTGAACTGTAAGAGGCTGGGCAGGAAAAGGGTGATTTTTCTGGGCTGGGTGAGTCAGTGACACCCTTGCCAGGACAAAAGGATGAATAAGGGGTTGGACCTTCTCAGGTAGCAGGGATAAGGTGGTTTTTCAGGATTTTGGTATGTAGAGCAGTATTGTAATGTTGTAGTTCCCATAGGCTGTATGTAGATTCTGTAGGTTTTGTATCCTGAGGTGATTGGTCAATGCTCATTAGAATATTCACGATAGAAAGGGTTAAAATGGAATGTAACAGGGAACTCGGGCTCTTGCTCCCCTGGATCCCTGTCCCCTTAGACCTATGGACTCTCCCCCAGTCAGGCTGCCTCCCCCTGACCAATAACCCACGTGTCCCAAAGAGCATCCTGCTCTGCAGATCATCTCTCATCGGACACCACCAGCGCGCTCCCCAACAGCGGGGTGAGAGCTCCTTTTGTCTTTTGCCTCGCTCCTGGCCTCAGTTTCCCCCCTGAGGATCCAGTGCCGGCCTGGCAGGGCACTCCGGGCTGCGGGGCAGAGCAGCAGCGGTGCTTTGGGGCAGCAGAGGAGCCAAAGGAAGGCGGGGAAGCGCTGCTGGTCCCCGGCGGGGGAGGCTCCGCGTCCTGCGGGCGGGATCCGGAGCGGCTCCAGCCTGCCTGCAGAGCATCACTGCCGGCCGCTCGCCTCTCCCTCTGCCATCCCTATTAATTGGCTTCTCCCAGCCCTCTCCAGCCCCTTTCTTCCCAGTGCTCGTCAGGGAACGGGAAGGCGAAGCTGACTGAAGCTGACAAGATTTCTGCTTGAAAAAAAAAAAATAAAAAAGAGAGAGAGAGAGAGAGAAAGCCTGTATTCCTGTATTGGCTCCATCAAAGCCTTTTATGAAAGCCACATGGGGAAAGAGCTGCCCTGTCAGACAGCTTCTGGTATTGAGGAAACATGAAAGAAAACCAACAGCTATAATCAGCTCAAGAAATTTATTGCATTTTTGACCCTGATATTGTCGCGCGCTGCTCGAGATTTCTTTGAAGGTGTTGCGGGTTTATTGATTGTGAAAAATGTCAATGTGTCACATGCCCAATTAACTTGGCACTTCTTGCAATCAATACCCTAATTGCCTCTCTTTAGAGAGGCCATTAATTTAATTAACCCCCTCCCTCCCCCGACTTGTTTTCCCAGTTAAAAATATTTTAATAAACAGGTGATCCAAGGCCCGTGTTCCTTTGGTGATGGGAGAGATGGGAGGAGAGCAGAGATCTCTGGGAGATTCGACATCATTTCCAGGGGCTCTGGAGCTCTGTGTCAGCTTAGTGGGAACAAGAGAGCAGCAGAGGCTGAAGGTGCCTTTTCCCCTCGCCTGCCTTATCCCGGCCTCTTCTCGGGCATTTGGAGACAAATCCTCTTTAGCAGAGAAAAACAGAGTGAGGGATCTGACCTCCCCGGGGCTGCGAATGGAGCCGAGACCGACAGCCTGTGAAGGTCACATCAGCAGTGACACGGCTGCTGTCACTTCTCTGCTTTTTTACCCAGCGCATTGAAGTCTCACGGAGCTGAGGTTGTCAGGAGTTAATCTGGTGCTGTGGTTTTGTTTTTGTAAGTGCTGAAGCAATGGCTCTGTGGTTAGGCTGGGTTTAAGGGCTGGCTAGCTGCTAGATCTGGGATGGAAGGCTGGCTCTCCATCGGCCTTTAGCACAGTCACTCCTAATTGGGTCCCACAGGTATCTCCCCAGGCTGCCGAGCATCTTCAGCAGTGATCTGGAAGAAAACAGAAAATCATTACTGATAAAGTTTGAAGATGACACTGAGAGACTCCTGGAGCAGTAAATAATGGCAGGAGCGGAGCAATCAGGTGGTGCTGTTTATATCACTTAGCAAATTGGAGGTGATAAAAACGCCGCAGGTTGAAGGCAGCTAAATGCCAGGCCGTAAATGTGGGGAACCAGAAACGCTCCTCGTGCCTGCAGGGTGGGGGAGAGGAGGTGGCAGGAGTGATGTCTCTGGAAAGATCACGAGTTTGTGGGGGAAATCCATCAGGATTACGAGCTTCTCCTTTGCTGCCATGATTAAAAGTGGAGGTGCAATATGCAGAGGTAGGCCAGCTTGAAGTTTCATTTCAAACAATGGTATAAAAAAGAAATAGTGAAAAATAACCTGAAGGTAATTGTTTTTGAGAATTTATTTCCCTCCTTTACTCCCCCCCGCCATTTATTCCTGACTAGCCAAGGCAATGGTTAGTTTTCCAAAAACCTGATACTTTGATAGTATTATTTGGGAGGATGGAGAGACTGGAAATCAAACCTCACCTGGGAACCATTCCCGTTCCCTTTATGGGCAGCTGTATTTAAATGTGAGATCAAAGATATGAAGTGCAAGGCAGCAGAGCTGTTTAAGCGAGGGCTGCTGTCCTTGGGGAGCAGAGGCGTGGGCAGAGGCAGCTACGAACGCCTTGATCTCAGCCTGTGGAGGGGAAACCCTCAGAAAGGGGGATTAAAGGGGAGCAAACACCCCCCTGCCCCTCCTATGGGCCATGGAGCCCTGGAGAGAGAAGCCACAGGGAAATGCCATCTCCTCTCTGCCCAACATCCATTGAATACTTCATCCAGGGAATCCCAGCCAGCAGGAGCTGCTGCCTTTGTTGGTGCTGGAGACCCTCCAGACCTTTCTGGCTCTGGTGTGTCCTTGTCCCAGCTGGGGCTCTCGCCCTGCAGGGTGCTGTGAGCTCTGCCCAAGCTGCTGGCTGCACTTCCCCTTCCCATCAGTGCCAGGAGCTCCCTGGGCTCTCTGATTTTCCTGTACCTGGCGTGTCCCAGCCCCATCCTTGGAGACCTCTGCTGTCCATGGGCAGGAGCACTTGGGTGAGGCTGGTCCTGGCAATGTGGTGCTTTGGCTTTGTCTGTCTGGAGGCTTGGCCATGGTGCAGGAACCTGATCCTGATCAGGTGGATCCTGATGTTGAGGAGAGCTTTGTGAACACCCAGAGCAGACAGGGAGCTGGGGCTGGGCTGATGTGACCTTTCTGATGCAGGGAGAGTGAACGACGCAGAAATCCCTGATGACACATCAGCAGTAGCGGGGGAAATCCCTAACTCCTGGAGAGGAGCTTTGCTGCCCAGGCCTTCCCTTCCTGCCTTTCCTCAAGAGCTGGGTTTTCTCAGAAGACACCAGCTCTCTGATTTCTAAGGATTAGCACTCCTGAAGCCCTCTGCAGAGCTGGCAGGCAGCACGTGTTCCCTGCACGGCTGCTCCCAGCAGTGACTCACCGTCCCTGCCCACCTGGGGCTGCTGGAAGATCTCACAGAAAGGTCTGGGGAGCCTTTCAGGAGCCAAAGTTAGCTCTGAGCGTGCGTGTGCATGTGGAGCAGCAACTCCCCAGCCATATGGTGCCAGATCTGCTCCGTGGACAGACCCACCACATCTCCCTGCTTCCTGGGGGGTTTCTGAGCTGAGCTGGTCAGCCAGCCTGAGGGCCCCATGGCTTCCTCCAAAACCCCTCCCCAGAGTGTCTGCTTTGTGGGACCCAGGTTGTGTTTCTCCCCCTGATGGGGGAAGGGGTCTGGCCTGTCCCCTGCCAGGTGTTCCTGTGGCAGGGAGGGCTCTGTGCTGTCACACAGGGCTGCCAGAGTGCCCTTGGGGCATCCAAACCACTTTGTCTGCCAGAGTAGCAGATGAAGGAAGTGAAGTGTGCTCCTGGTGGGTCACTTTGGGCCTCCAGGAGAGAGGAGAAGTGTGGAGGGAGGCCAGCAAGGGCTGTGCTCTGTCCCCCACCCCTGAGCACAGAGATGTGCCTGTCACTGCCCATCCCCTGCCTCAGCCCCCTCCTCCTCAAAGGCTTGAGGGAATTCCCCAGCTCAGAATTCCCCAGCTGGCAGGGGTTGAGCAGGGCTGTGGGAAAGGGTGCTGGACTGAAGAGGGGTTGTTAACATTTTAAACAGGCCCTGAGAGGAGCAGGATGTGAGAATCACTGCAGACCAACCTGCCCCAGGGAGGCAGACCCGTGTGCCACTCCTGGAGGAGCTCTTCAGCCTGCTCTCCAGAAAAGAGCTCGTTACCCTCCAGCAGGTCCTTGCTCTAAGTCAGTGTCTCTTTGGCAGAAGGCTTTAATTTAACATGTGTGGTGTGGGTGAATCCCACCCAATCCTCAGTAAATGAGCTCCAAATCTCCCTGTTAAGGCCTTGGTGCCCTGTGCTCAGTGCAGGGTGGCACTGCTTTGTATCTCCTTAGATCTGGGCTGGTTTGAAGAGCTCAGGGCTATTGGATTTCTGCTCCCTGAGCAGCAGCTGCAGATAATGATCCAGTCACTCTTGACCTTCTCCCTGATAAATGAAGCAGAGTGAGAGCCTGCCACCCGTTTTCCTGACTCCCTCCTGCACCTTCTGGGGTTTATTGGTGCAATCCTGGCACGGGACTCACCATTCCAGCAGTGGTGAACTCAGAGCCACAGACCCTGCCCTTTCCTCAGTAATTTGGAGTAGTTATCTGTCTCTTTGACTTGGTGTGCTGAAATCACTCTGTTGCTTGCCCCATATTCTCCCTAACGTGTGGCTCCCAAAGATGGAACCCCCCACTCCTGCATCCCCCGATATTCCCAGCTGGAGTTATTGATTCCTAGGGGAGTCCTTTCACATCTGGCCACTTTCACAGGCTCCCTACCAAACTTCTGGGGTTGCTGTGTTTACCCAGCCCTCCTGCTCAGTGTACTTTGGCAAGGGTGGTGTCCAAGGCCAGCTTGGAAACAGCTTGAAGCAGTCTGGTGTAATTGAGGGTGTCCCTGCCCATAGCAGGGGGTGGAACGAGATTTTCAAGGTCCTTTCCAACCCGGACTGTCCTGTCATTCTAGGATTCTGTGATACTCTCTTTTTCAGATTATTGTAAAAGGTTAAGTTGTAGGGCTACGAGGTATTCTCATTTCCAGCCTTTAAGAAGCACCCCTGCCCTGTGATGTCTTTTGTGCAGATTTACATTTTGAGGCCCCACTCAGTGAAGATCAGGGTATCCATATCATTAATTTCAGGAATGTGGAGCAATTGTGGCTCCAAGGCATCTTCTGATAACGCTGTAGGACATGAAGGCATAACCTGGGCCCATCCTGCATCTTCTGCTCTGTGCTGGGCTCTTGTCCCCTGTGTCTGCTGAGGGGGAAATGCCATTTGGGAGCACGAGGCGATGGGGAAGCGTTTGATCATCAGTCCTCAGCCCCTGTCTGAACATGTGCTTTTGCTTCCAAACAAACAAGTGGGAGAAAAACCTCATCATGAAATATTCAAATACCTTCTGGGCTGAGAGCAGGGAGGGCTCTCGCCCCAGTTCTCTGCTGCTCTCAGGAGCTCAGCATCAAAGCTCCTCCACCACCAGGAGAGGAGGAAGGGCAGGGTGCCATCCCTCCCTCTCCCAGTGACGAACGCCAGGCGTGTGCTGCTTTGGAGGATGCCAGAGGGAATCTGGGGGGTTTGCCTTGGGCTCCAGGCCTGCTAGCCAATACTATGGGAAGATGAAGGAATTGCAATAGGAGAGATCCAAACCCCCCTGCTGCTTCCAAAGGCAGCCTCCCCTCTGCAAGCAGCAGGGGATCCCTGCTCTGCCTCACCAGCACTAGCCCAGCTGTGTCCAGGGGCAGGGGGGGAATGTCAGCCGGGGTGACTCCTCTGGGCCAGGCTGGGCAGGGCTTGGAGCAGCCTGGTCTAGTGGAAAATGTCCCTGCCCATGGCAGGGGGCAGAATGAGAGCAGCTCTGAGGTCCCTGCCAGCTCATCCCATTCTGGAATTCTGTGACTCTGGGATTCTCCTTGGCCCTGAGCACAGCCCTGCTCCCCAGCTGTGGTCCCTCATGGCCAGGGTTCAGATCTCCTGTCCTGAAGCTCCCAAAATGTGAGAAAACGTGCCCCAAAGGGTTGCAGAGAGCACTGCAGGCATCCAAGTGGGTTTTCTTGGTCAGCCTGAACAGTGGCAGAACTTCCCCAGAAAAGATTGAGGGATCAGATGTTTTCCAGCAGCTGAGTTTGATCACAGAGCCATGGAATCACAGGATCACAGAATCATAGAATCACAGAATCAGGGAATCACAGAACCATAGAATCACAGGATCACAGAATCAGGGAATCAGAGGATCACAGGATCACAGGATCATGGAATCATAGGATCACAGAATCAGAATGACAGAATGACAGGATCACAGGATCACAGAGTCAGCTGAGCTGGTGAGGAGAGGAAATCCATCCCTGGCCAGGGCTGACCATTCCTGCAGGTGGAGGAGGAGGATCTACTGCTCTATGAGCTCAGCCTTCAACTCAGGAAGAAGCTGAGAAGTTTGAAGCTTTTTGCGAGAGGAGGAGGGTTTCAGCAGAGTGTCAAGAGAACATGAGCTCATATCACTGCACTTATTTATATCCCCAAGCCGGCATCTGTTGCGCCCAAGCTCGCTGCAGTCCTCAGCATTAAACATTTCATTAGTCCACAGCCCCTCTGGCAGTGCTCACACCCGCACACAGGCTGTTTAGCAGCCAATCCATCCATTTAATTTCTCATTAAACTTTAGATGTAATGAATTTTTTAGTGGTCAAGTGAATAAAGCAGTTAAAATAAAAAATGGCTGGATAGCAAAGGTTTGGCCTTTGCTATTTTCAGCCTTTAATGATGCTGTGATGAAGGCAAGAAGTGCCTGTGCTTCTTTGCTGGGTGAGCAGGTCCCTTCTGGGGGAGGTTCTTTGGAAATACCATCCTTCCAGCATGAGCTGGAGGCTTTGATCCGAGGAGGGGAAGCCAGGGAACAGTCAGACCCATCAACAAACATTTTGAGGAGGAAAATGTTTGCATTCTTTAAAGGGCCAGCTTTCTCTTTTTTTTTTTTTTTTTTTAAGTGACTGCAGTTTTTTAAAGAAATTCTGCTGAAAATAAATAGCCACCATCCACCTTCAGCAGAGCTGACAGATCTTCACATGATCAACAGCTGCTGCCTTTAATGAGCTGAAATGAAATGTTCCTGTGAGAGGCAGGCAGGAGGGAGGTCTGGAGCTGCAGACCAGAGCCATGGGGTGCCCAGGGGGCTCTCCCAGTGCCACTCTGGGGTGACCCTGCACTCGGCTCTGTCACTGCTGGCTTGCACAGGGGCCTCTGCCATGGCCATCCTGTCCTTCTGGCTCTGGGTGGAAGCCACTCTGGGGAGCTCTCCCAGAAGCCTGGAGCTGGGCCTGGCAGGGGCTCTGCCCCTCCTGGAGCAGGGCAGCCCAGGGCAGCTTTGGGGCTCCTCAGGGGCCGGGACCCCTCCTGTGCATGGCCTGGCCCTGGTGCTCAGCCAGGCTGTGGGGCCCAGGGCCAGAGGCAAACACCTTTCTGCAGCTTCTGACAGAGGGTGATCTGAGGGAGGGGGTGTCTGTAGCCATGGCTGGTGCTGGGATGTTTGGGTTTCTCTGAAACTCTTTCCCAGGCACTGCTCTGCCAACAAGAGACACGTTTTCCTAACTGCACCCTATGTTTGCATTCCTTTCCCTAGGAGAGACTTCTCCTTGAAGTCCCTCTGACTTCACCAATGTAGTGGAAGAAGTTTGTCTTTCTTCCACCCCTTGGGTGGGTTCTTTGTAAAACAGCATAAAGGGCAGAAATTCCCAGGGAATAAAGATTGATTGGAGTCATTTCAGCCTTCTGACCTTGGAGTCTGTGCCGTTGTTAACCTTGAACAGCGCCAGGTGTCTGAGCCCCCCGTGCTCAGCAGGGCAGGTCAGAGCTGCTCTGCCCCACGGAATGCAGCTCCTGCTCCAGGCCTCTCCTGCCAGCCTGGGACTGCTGCCCTGACCCAGCCCTGCCTGGCACTGCAGGTCACCACCTCCACCTCGGGCTGGGAGGGCAGGAACACTTCAGGGATATCCCCGAGCAGCAGGAGGAAGAAGGGGCCTGGAGTTTGGGCCATAAGAGGGTGGGAGCAGAGGCAGCAGGTCAAGGAGCTTGGGCTGGGGGAGAGAAACACCCTGCAGAGGACCTTGATGGACTGTTGGGGCCTGGAAGGGCTGGGGAGAAAGATGAACTAACAGCAAAAAGAGTGAAAAGCATCCCTCCTTTGGGAAAGACCAGACACTCCATTCTGGGGCAAGGCAAGCAAAGATTGAGGGGGGAGAGGAGAAGGTGCTGCTGGAGAGGATGGGCAGATGGGAGCACATGTGGAGGCAGCAGGTGGAAATCTGCAGGAGGAGTCAGGATGGAGGAGGAGTCTCCCTGCAAAGGAGCACTGGGAGCTTGTGAGAGCAAATGAGGTGCAGGGAACATGTCTGAGCATCTCTCTTTTTGTTGTACTCCCTCAGCTGCTCTTTACATTTGCCTTTGATGAGTCCTTTTTTATGAATAGGAATGGGGCCTGAAGTTGTACGACCAAGGAAGAAGAAAAAAAAAAATGTGTTAACAAGTTTCCAGCTCCAGAGGAGAAGTTCACACCTTGTCTGCTGGGACAGGAAGGAACCAACGTGTCCTGAGGCTCTGGGTCTGCACATCCAGCCCTGGATGTGAGGTGACTCCCTTCTGGGGGCCCAGTCTGTGGGACTGGTTTCTTAGAAATCCCCAAGTTACTGCATTTATTATCACCTCTCCCATGCCTTCCCTTCAGGAGCCAGGCTGGAGAGGCACAGGCAGCTCTGGGCTCCCAGCAGGAGCACTGGGACAGGGATGGTGCCTCCCAGCCCCTGGATTGTGGCCACTTCCAGCACTGCCACTGGCCATTTCCAGCTCTTCATTCCTGCCAGCCTGACAAATAACTCACCAGAGACGGGTGAGGAATGAATTATCCATCAGCCCTGAGGAGCTGTGGAGGTGGAGAGGGGGACACCACTCACCTTCCCGGGCTGGGGCACTGGGATGCACACAGGGACTCCCCTGCATCAATCACTGAGCTCAAGCCCAGCCTGTAGAGGAGAGAAAACATCAAAAGGACGCTTTGACACATACTTAACATTTTATATATTTTGTATAAAATAGAATAAAGGAGTGTTTTTAAAATATTCATCTCCTGGGAAGGCAGCTGGGCGGATGAAAGGCTGCCAGTCTGCAGGGAGAATGGGGGGAGATGGGGCTGGTGTCTGTGTTCTTTGGCTGGGGAAGGAGAGAACAGGAGATCCCTGAGCGTGCCCAGGGTGTCCTGCAGGTGCAGGGGGTGAGTGGAACAGGGAAGAGGCCAGGCACTTTTGGAAATGTGCCATTCAGAGGTGCCAGTGCCACCTCCCAGGACTCAGTCACAGCTCTTGTTGTGGGTGGGATTCTTGTCAGGGTGCCAGGGCCTGGAGTCCTGCTGGGAATTGTGGTTCTCAGGTTGGATTTCACAGAGGAACATTTAAAGCCTCTGGCCTTGGAGAGGTTTGGAATCACTGTCCAACGTGGGGACAGTGGAAACACGTGGGGTGACTCTTCTCCTTCCCTTGCTGACCAGGAACCCCAAATTTCCTTGCTGGCCTGAGTGACACCCCACACAGTGTCATGTGTGATGTCTGTCCATGGAGGGTCACTCTGGGGACAAGGACAGATCTGGGGCAGGTGCCAGGCCCTGGGACAGCCAAACCAGTCCCCATGCCAGTCAGAAGAATAACATCTCATTTTTCAAACCATTCCCCTTTCCATTCCCTATCTTGTTTCCCGTGAAAAATGTGAAAGCACTAATAGAAAACTTCCCACTGAGGTTTCTTGTTTTGACAAAAGATCAATTTCCCATTGAGCAGATATTTTAAACCGATATTTCTGTCTGCTGTGCGAGGGATCAGTCACACTGTGGGGAGGGAGGGGCGTGCTGTGGTGCAGTGACTGTCAGAAATGCTTGGGCTGGTGACAGAAACCATCTGCCCTCAGCTCCCTGGGCAGTGCTGTGTGAGCTGGGACAGGTCACGCTTCTCTTGTCCAGCCCTTTTCCTTAACACTGCGGAAAGGTGAGGTTAATATGATTGATTCACCCAAGAGAGAGGTGCTGGCTTGGTTTGGAAGGACAGGTATCTGCCAGGGACAGCTGGAGTTTCCCTTGGAATGGAGAATATAAACCCCTCACCCCCTCCATATTGTGATTTTGCAATTCAGGGCTTTCAGGCAAAGATTTGAGAATAGGAATAACAGTTCTTTACTTGGGAATATTAACAAATGTAGTAGTAAAACAAACAAATAAACAACAATCCTAGAAACCCTGACAGAGTCAGAGCTCCAACCTGACACCCTGTTGGTCAGGAGGTTGGGAGCAGCCCACAGTGAGTCCTCCTGGAGTGGCAGAGGTGGTTCTGGTGGGGCAGAGATGATCCTGTAGAAAAGGGTCCAGTGATGGTGAGAAGGGTCCAGGGATGGTGAGAAGGGTCTGGTCTTCCTCCAGGAATCCAGTGGAACCAGATCCCTGGTGTTCCTATGGGGATGATAGAATATGCTGTGCCCTTAGTGAGCCTTCATGGGCCATCAGCAGAAAATATCCCCCCGGAGGGAGGATGGGTGTTTACAGAGATAAGAAGCACTGCCCCACCTGGTTTATCAGCTGGCCCGTGATCAGAAGGCACTGCCCCTCTTCCCCCAGAGTTACAAGAGATAAATAAAACCATCTCCTTTTGTTAAAAGAGATAAATAAAAACATCTGCCCAGCTGCTTTCAGCAGATGGAACAGAACACACATTTTTGGTTCCATAACCCAAGACAGGTGGTGCCCTGAGCAGGGTGGATGCTCTGGGACACTGTGGCAGGATGTGGTGATCTTAGAGGTCTCTCCCAGCCTAAATGATCCGGTGATTCTGTGGCTGAGGAGCTGCAGCACTCCCCAGGATTCAGTGAGTGCTGCCAGCTGGGTTCCATCAGGTGCATCCCCTCCCCATGGCACCACAGCAGCAGGGCTCAGCCCTTCCCTCCTGGAGCAGCAGGGTTTGCCTGCTTGGCTCCCTCCTCGTGTGCCTTGCTGCCCTGCAGGAGGGGTGCAATGCTGAAATGGACCCCACAGGAGAGAGGAAAGCACTCCTGTCCCAAGATCCGCGTGGGCAGAGGCATTTCTGACCTGCAGGGCAGGAGGAAGAGCACAAAGGAGCCCCAAAAGTGCCCCAGGATTAACAGCCAGACATCCAGAGAGCCAGAATCCGAATTATCTGTGGATAAAACTTCCAGGAATGAAACTTCCCAGGACTGTGCAGTCTGCTGCTGCTCAGGAAGCCTGAATTGGCTGAAAGGGAGCCTGGAAAGCTGGACCCACTCACAAGGGCTCTGTAGGCGGGGAAGAGCTGTTAATGAGCCTTTTCATGTCTGTTCCATCTGATCTAATTCACTTCTGTCACTTTGATTTCTCTTTCTGTGTAAAGTTAATGCAGGTTATAAATAATACCTGTCTCTAGGACTGACTGATCTTCTTTGGGGAGCTCATCTGGGGGAAAAGGCAAGGCAGAGACACCTCAAAGTTGTGTCTAAATTGGGGTCTCGTCACAGCTGCACGGGGTGCATCACGCAGGGCCTGGTGCTGGTTCCCAGGCTGGGAGGAAGAAAGGGTTGAGAAGGGATTCACAAAGGCACAGGAAACCTCTGCAGGATGGGAGCTTAAAGCTGTTTTGCCTACTCCATCTTTTAGAGGAGCCTGAGGTACAGCTCGGGCTGCTCTTTCAGGCCTTTCCCTCCTCTTGTCTCTCTGCTGGGTTGGATGAGGTTTTTTTTTCCCCCAAACTGTCCTCACTCTTATTTATGGGGCAATTTGCATTTTATTATTTCCTGCAGACACTTCAGAGCTTTCTCCTGCATTTATCTTCCCTCTCTGGGGTTCCTTGCTTCCTTCTGTTCAGCATCATGCACAGGGCTCTATCCCTGCAGCCCTGGCTCAGCTCATTTCCAAACACTTTTCTGTCTCCCTGCCTGTGTCTGAAGGAAGTCTGGACCACCTGGAGGCTCCCAGCAGGTGCCCTGATTTACTGCCTCAGACCTTTTCACTATTGAAATCCACACACAGCAGCTGCTCCTCTTCTCGGCTCTGACCTGTGCTCCTTCATCCAGCTCTGCCACAGAAAGTGGTTTGTGGTTGCATTTTATTTTTTCCCCTTTGTTTTTATTTATTTATCTATTTTTTAAAAATTATTTTTCCAGGTGGGTGAAAGAAGAACTGCTGTTCCCACTGGATTCCCACTCTGACCACAGAGGGAGCCTGGCTAGAAGGATGCCCAAACACTTCTGGCCTTTTGGATTTGAAGCCTTTGACAGAATCTCCTTTCCACATTTTCCTTAAATCTGTAAAGTGAAAAAGCTCTGCCCTGCTGCCTCCTGAGCTTGTGGGGAGTGTGTCCTCCCCAGCTCCTGCCTGTCAGAATTCCTGTCTCATCCCCTGACCTGCCACTGAAGGGCAGCTCCCAGCTCCCCAGGCGGCTCTCCAGCTGCCAGCAGAGGGAAGAGGATGGAGTGCAGGATGCCAGGACTGCCTGCTGGGACCAGCACACCTTTGGGACCCGGGGCAGCTCCTGGCCTCTGCTCCCTCGCCAGAATTGGGAGCACAGAATTCCTTGGCGGAATTCTAACTCGGAAAGGAGCTTTTAAAGCCAACTTCCCATCACACTGAATTTCCCTGCTTTGGACAGGACTGTGGACCACGGGATTCCTCTTGGGCAGCAGCAAAGTGGTGAATTTGGGAGCACGTTTCTCCTGCCCTGGGTCAGGGCTGGGCTCAGTTAACCTCGTGTGACTCCTGTGGCTCTGCACCTCCTTCACCATCAGCCCCACTCACTGCAGGGAAGGGAACAGCTCAGCCCCTTCCAAACCCCCATCCAGAGCTGAAATATGTAATAACAACAATAACAATAGTAATAATAATAATTGTTATTATGGCTTTAACAACAAGAGAGAAGGATACAGGTGACTTCCCCCTGAGACTGAGCTGTCCCAAGTCCAGACTGGTCTGCATTCTGTGCTTGATTGATTTAAATTCCATCCTATCCACTTACTTTAAATATATTTTCAATCACTGAGGATTTTTTTTTTCCCCAATGTGAAATCTTGGCCAGTTCAGTTTTTAAAACCGCTGGGGATTTTAGGGAGTTGAGACAGAAAGACGTGTTTAAACATTAAACACCTTTCTGCTGCAGGGAGCTGGTGTGTGCTCTGGGTTGGGGAGAGCAGGAACTACAGCTCAGGTGCAGGGGAGAGCCCACCCCTCCCAGGATAGCCTTGTGCCTTTAATGTAAGGAGCAGCAGATGTTTTTCCTCACTGAGGGTTCCCAGATGTTTCCTCCAGCCTGTACCTTGCAGACTGGTCCCCAGTGTGGGTGACACAAAACCCCCAGGATTTCCCCTCCCAGAGCCACGGGTGCCCTCATGCATGAGGAAGCACTGTCCAAGGGCCAGGGTGATGAGGTGCAGGAGGGACCTCGTAGCCATGGTTGGTGCTGTGATGTTTGGGTTTCTCTGAAACTCTTCCCCTGGCACTGTTCTGCCAACAAGAGACAGGTTTTTCTAACTGTACCCTATGTTTGCATTCCTTTCCCTAGGAGGGACCTTTGCTTGATGTCCCTCTGACTTGACCAATGCAATTGAAGAAGTTTGTCTTTCTTCCACCCCTTTGGGTGGGTTCTTTGTAAAACAGCATAAAGGGAAGAAATTCCCGGGTAATAAAGATTGATTGGAGTCATTTCAGCCTTCTGAGCTCGGAGTCCGTGTTGTTGTTTACCTCAAACAGCATCAGGACCTGTTGTGTTCCAGGTCCTGCCAGTGTCACCTGAGAGCAGGAGCAGCCCCTGTGCCCTTTTCCATGGGCTGGCACCCAGCAGGAGTGCTCCTTCCACGCTGGTGGGACAGGTCCCTCCTGGGCAGGGAGCCCTGGGCTGCTTTCCCTTGGTGAGAAAGGAGAGCAATCGCCCAGCTGAGAGCAGGAAGGGGCCCCTGGGCTTTCATAAAGCACCACACAGAGGAAGAAACGTCAGTAGTGCTGCTTGAGATGGATCTGAGTGAGGGAAGCCATGGCCCAGGGGTGAACAGCTGGGCTGGCTGAGTCCCGAGGGTGTGGCTGGGCCCATGTGCTGTGCGTGTCTGAGAGGAGGAGCAGAGCCCACTCACTCTGCAGCTTAGCCAGGCAGTTTCTCTGCGTTTGGTTCTTGTTTTGTTTTGGTTTGCTCATAGGTGCACAGCCATCTGCCCCTCTACTACAGAGCTGTCTGCCATCTGTCCTCGCAAAATAAAATAACTGTAAACTCCAACTGCTCATGATCTGCACAGTGAACAGCTGAGATGTTCCTGAGCTGCGGAGCAGGAGGCAGCAGAGCCATCATCTGCTCCAGCAGCTCACACTGAGGGCTTGGTGTCCAACCCAGGGTGTTTGGGCACATTTGGCCAAGGCAAGGGGTAAAGAGTGGAGAGGGGCTGGGGACAAGGGCTGGAGGGACAGGACACAGGGAATGGCTCCCAGTGCCAGAGGGCAGGGCTGGCTGGGAGATTGGGCAGGAATTGTTCCCTGGCAGGGTGGGCAGGGCTGGCACAGGGTGCCCAGAGCAGCTGTGGCTGCCCCTGGATCCCTGGCAGTGCCCCAGGCCAGGCTGGACACTGGGGCAGTGGGAGGTGTCCCTGCCCTGGCAGGGGTGGGATGGATTAAGGTCCCTTCCCACCCAAACCACTCCATGGCCCTGTGTTTCCATTGCTCAGACTGCACTCCCTGCAATCACCAGCCTTCCCTCAGGCTGGGAGTCTCCTGTGACCACTCACACGGGATGAGGATTATTTTTATTTTTTTTTTTTTTTTTCAGTTTTTCTCCATTTCCTGTTTGTGGGCAAGGACAGCCAGCAGCAGCTCCTGTCCTGCTCCCCACACCCCCTCGGGGTGGCAGGGGCTCGGTGTGCACCACAGCATTTTCACAAATGAAAAACTGGCCCTGCAGGCCCTTGGCAGCCTGCTGGGAGTACGGGTTTGGAATACAGGTAAGAGCTCTGTGGGCCTAAAATGCTCAGGGCAAACTCCTGCTTTAATTTCACTCCACCAAGGACTCCTTTTCACTTCCTTTCACCCCCAAGATTTTTTAATAGCTCTGGCCTTGATCTCTTCACCAGCACATGAATGACAGCTGCAGGAGAACTATAACATTTTAACTGACATTTGTGTTTAGGAGCTCATCTATAATTAGAGACAAGTGAATCATCTGCACGAAGTAATTAATTCAGGCCGTGCTGCCTTCCTTTCTCTCTGTGAATTTTGCAGGAAGGGGTTGCTGCACCCTGGGACCCGCTCCCCACTCAGAGCTGGGGGTTTCCTGGGGCAGGTTTCCCTCCTCTGCTGCCTCAGCCTCAGTGTCCAGCCTGGGACTGGGCTGGACCTGCTGCCATCCCCAGCCCTGGCAGGGGAAGGGGCCATGGCTGTCTGGGTTTTTGCCGTTCTCCTCTCTCTCCTTTAAGGAGTTTGTAAAAGTCTCCTCCTTTATGAAAAGAATGTAAACATCTCTAGATTTCACCCTAACAAATGGCTTGTTTATATGGAAGTGTATCTGCCTCCAAAGACACAGAAGGCTAAAAACAAGACTTTTACAAACTCCTTAAAGGAGAGAGAGGAGAACGGCAAAACCCCAGCCAACAGGCCATGGCAGGGGTGGGAATTCCATTCCCCAGCGCAGGAGCTGTGCTTTGGGGAGGCTGTGCTGGAGCAGGGCCTGGAGGGCTGGCGCTGGGAGAGCTGAGGGTGCACCAGCCTCTCCGGGCTGTTTGGCCTCAGGCCTGCTCGGGCCATGCTGAGCCCTCCGAGATCAGAATCCTGCTGGCTGTTCCAGCTCCTTCCCTGCTGCAGACAGGGCTGGTGGGCAGCCCCACAGCTCTGCCCAGCACCACCTCCCCAGCTGCTGCCTGCAGGAAAAGGGGGCTCAGGGGGAACCTCCAAAACTCCCTGCCAGGAGGGGACAGCCAGGGGAGTCAGAGGGCACAGGGACAGGAGGAGAGGGAACAGACCCAGGCTGGGCCAGGGGAGGCTCAGGGTGGACAGCAGCAGGAATTTTTCCCTGGAAATGGTGCTCAGGCCTTGGCAGGGGCTGCCCAGGGAGCTTTGGAGTGCCCATCCCAAGAAGCAAGTGGCTGTGGCACTCAGGGCTCTGGCTCAGGGTTGATCAGATGCTCAGCTGGAATGGCTGCTCTGGGAGGCCTCTCCAGCTTCCCTGGCTCTGTGATCCCTGCCCTGGGCCCTGGGCTCACCCCGGGCACCTTCCCTTGCTGCAGGTGCTGCTGTGGGCCCTGCCCTGGCTGCAGTGCTGGGATGGGCTGTCCAGGTTCCTGAAAGCCCTGCAGAGCTGCCTGGTCCGAGCAGCTCTGGTGTGGGCCCAGATTTCATCCTGCAGCTCCAGGGCTGTCTCCCCATGGAGAGGTGGGAGCAGGATGGCCCAGGCCTGTGCCTGGCACAGAGCCAGCCTCTTGTACAGTGATTTTCACAAAGAATTCATTCCTCTTTCTTAGCCAGACTTCAGCACTTTATAGGTACATTTCTCTGCTCCCTAACATGTCCATTTTAAGTCCTTTTCTTGCTGTTTTGCAGTGAAGTTTATTTCTGCACAAGAGCCTGACAATGAAGCCAAATTTGCCCTGAGTAATTCTTGTCTTTAACAATCTTAATACAGCTTTTTAACCAGGTCCTGTGGCTTTCATCTGGGACTATCAATAAGCAAGTGCTGACAACTCTTTCAATTTTTATGAACTTGCTATTAGTGGCCCAGACAAAGAACCTGCAGCTTGTGCAGAGCTGCGGAGCCTCCTCTAATCCAGTCTCTCTGCTCCACTTGCCTGGGCAATCAGCCACAGCCCGAGAGCTGGGAGGGGATGAACTTCATCTGCCAAAGAGCTGAAATGACAGAAAAGGACAGAAGCTGCAAAGCAATTATTAATTGATGTGGCTTTGATTGAAGTTCTCTTGTGTTGATCATCATTTGCTGCAATGAATGAGGCTCATAACGCTGAGCATCGACAGCCCTGCTCCGTGCCCATTGATCCCGTGGACGCAGCAAAGTTATTTACATCCCATCCCTGGGAATCAATGGGTAGATCAGACTGCACAGCCTGAGTCCAGCTGTGGCAGATCAAACTGCACAGCCTGAGTCCAGCTGTGGCACTTGCATGGAGATGTGCAGCACCACAGCCACCACCCCGGAGGGACCCAGCCCTGGCACTCAGGAGATGCCCTGTTGTGGGATACACGGGTGTCCCTGTGGGTATAAAAATAATAATAAAATAAAATATAAATAAAATAAAAGCATTAAAAAATAAAATAATAATAAAATAAAAGCAGTAGCTGCCACTCTGAAATCCTGGCCTGCCAGCCACAGAGGGCTTTGATAAGGTATTTTCTATTAAAATCTGCTGAAATGCTTTTCTAAATCCTTCTCCATCTTCTGTGTGAAGTTGCCGTAATTCATCCTGTGGAGGTTTTTATACTGCTCCATATGCTTCCCAAGCAGAGCTGTTTTACACAGCTAACAAAACCAGGGGATAAAATTAAAGCAAGGTCCTGCTACACTGTCCTGTTAGGGTGCTTTGCCAGCTGACAGCCAAGCTTGGAATCCGCTGTGGGCGGGCTGGTGCACGCACCACCCAAATTCAGAGCAGGGCCTGTGAGGAGCAGCTCTGCTGGGCTGGCACTGCCTGAGCCCAGCTCCTGAGCAGCTACACCTGGGAAAAACCCCTGCCTGGAGCTGGGGGCTGAGGGGGATCTTGGCTGTGGGAGGGTGGGCAGGGCTGGCACAGGGTGCCCAGAGCAGCTGGGGCTGCCCCTGGATCCCTGGCAGTGCCCAAGGCCAGGCTGGACACTGGGGCTGGGAGCAGCCTGGGGCAGTGGGAGGTGTCCCTGGACTCAATGAACTTGTAGGTCTGGCGTTGCACAGATGCTTTGACTGGCACAGCCATGGTCCAACCTGCTGATTTCCCTTTTAGAAGGACACCTGTCACCTCCCAGGAGCCTCTGGATTTTCTGTCCATCTCACCATTTATTGTGTCCTTCAGGAGCAGCTCTTCCTCTTCCTTCCACCTTCTTGCCCATCTTCCCAAACTCTTCCTGATCCCAGTTCAGAAATCTGTTTTATGTAAAACTGCTTGAAAAGGGTCACCCCTGCACTGCCAACATCTTTCTGTGAACTTCTTTGCAAGGTTTCTAAAACAATCAAATTATTTCCTGGGTAATGTCTCAAATTCTGATGAAGTACCTCCACTCCATGTGTTGCTGCTTTGTGGATAACAAATTCTGAGGCTTTGAGAGGTGCATGCTGGCTTTCTGCAGTGATCTCTGATTTGCTGAGCCACTTGTTGCTCCTTTAGTGGGAGTTTTTATGTTGGTAGTGAAGGATGTCTGACAGTTTCCGAGCTGGGATGAGCCCACTTTGGTGCTGAGTTGCAAGTGGAGCAGTTTCACTTCAGAGTAAGTTGTAATTTGGATGAGAGGAGAAAGATGTGTTTGTGTCTTCTGCAAATGCCTCGTGAGTATAAATCTGCTTTTTTGTATCGAACAATTCTCTAAAATCCTCTGTAAATGCCATCACTTAAAAGAAAGACAGATGTTAGATTTGGTGTCTTCTTGCCTGTGTGTCTGCCTGTCCATCCATCCATCCATCCCTCCCTCCCTCCCTCCCTTCCTCCATCTCTCTCCTGTCCCTGGGGGTAACTAAACCATTCCAAGGTAAATCCCATCTGCATTCCAATGGAGGCTCCCTCATTCACAGCAGCCAAGCCCATGGAAAGCAGATTCTTGCTGTAAAAGTAATTTGCTGCTGGGGGTGAATTACCAGCCCTTGTAAACATTGTGCTTCTGATGTAATTTATCCTCATTTAGCTCCTGTTGCTGTCCTGTGCTGTCTCTGAGCGAGGCAATCCTGGCAGTGTGGGCTCAGGCACGGTGCTGCATGCGGAATGTTGGCAGGGCACTGTGTGCAGCTCTGCTTCTCTACCTCCTGACACTTCAAGAAGAGGTGTTTGGTGCTCTCATGTTCTCACTAAATAAGGGTTTTAATGTTTGGAGGTTTTTTGTTTGTTTTTTTTTTCCCAAAAAATTATATTCTAGCAAATAAAAGTTAACAGTCCTGCTGTTATTTTCTAGCTGTGGTCAGCTATTAATCTGGGGCCAATTTTTAGAAGCAGTGGTTGGGTTGTTCTGACACTGACTTCCCACCTCCCACCCACTCCTCAAATCTGGGCCACTTCTCCCTGCACAGGCCTGGGGCCCTGAGGAGCAGCATCCATCCCTGCCCTGCCTCCAGGTCCCTGCAGGTGCTGGAATTCCAGGCAGGAGCAGCTTGGGAGTACATTAATTAGCATAAGTGTCCTGCTTCTTTCCCCTGGAAAGGGACATCACCTCCAAGGCCTCCTATCAGCCACTGGGAGAGGGAACGGCCCCAGGCTGGGCCAGGGGAGGCTCAGGGTGGATTTGGGGAACATTTCTGCATGGAAAGGGTGGTCAGGGTGGCACAGCTGCCCAGGGCAGGGCTGGAGTCCCTTCCCTGGGTGCCCCTGGGCTGGCAGGGCAGAGATTGGCCAGGGAAGGAGAGCAGCAGAGCTCTGCTCCGGGGTTTGGTGGCTGCTGTGGTGGCCACAGAGCTGTGGGCTGTGACCCCAGGGGCAGAGGCTGTGGGGTGCTCAGTGCCCAGGAGGGTCCCTGGGCTCTTTGGGAAGGCTGCTCTGCATTCACCCCCGGGGCTCTGACGTGCTGACCCTGCCTGGTGGGCAGCAGGGCTGGGACAGAGAATTGTCATCCCACCCCCACCAAAAGAGGAGAGCTCTCTGGATTGCTGCACTTCTGAGAGCGGGCAGAGCCTTCAGCACTTGTTTTGGGGACAACCAGCACATTCATGAGAGCAGAAACAGCTGCCTGTGCCTGGCAGGGCAGGGCAGGGGGGCAGGACACTTCTCCATCAGCGGGGCAGTGACAGGGCTGCACAGGGGTGAAGGACCTGCCTCAGCTCCCAGCCACGAAGGACAGGGGCCCCTTCTCCCTAAAGCTTAGCCCAGCCATTGGAGCCAGGCCCAAACCTTTGCCAGGAGAATAAGTGGCAGTTTATAGCTTGGTGACATTCCAGAGCACCCCAGCAGGGAGGGCTTGGTGTGAGGGGGAACCCAAAAGGCTGTCACTGCATGGGATGGTAGGAGATGCTGAGCTGGAAGGGACCCACAAGTGGTGGCACTGCGTCCAACCCCTGCATCCACCAAGACTGAGGACGTTCCCAGGAGCTGTGTAAGAACTCCCCCACACCAGCCCCATCACCACAGACAGCAGCTTCCAGGGGGCAGGGATCCCAGCCCATGCTGTGTGTCCTTCCCTGGGAGCAGTTCAGCTGAGGGAACTCCTGGTGGCACCTCCCAGGCACCCCCAGCTGCCTGGGACACAGACAGTGCTCCATGTCCTGCTCCTGGGAGCACCCAGCTCCCAGCCTGGCCTCTCCCTGCCTGCCAGCAGCATTCCCATCGCTTTGGCTTTGGCTCTTCCTCAGAAGCCCTCTCCAACAGCAGGGAATTTGGGAAAATGCACTGGAGTTACCCCACGCTGGAGTTCTTTCCAGGAAAAAGAGCCTTGTCACTTGTCTTCTCCATTGCTGGCACCTCTGGGCTTGTTCTGGTTTGGATGGAGCAAACAAGGCTCGTCCTCAGCCGGAGGTGCCATCTCCAGGGAAGCTTTCAAACCTCCAGGAACTCTTTATACCAAAAATGTTGTTACTTTTATCTGACGTTTTTCTGATCTGCCGCTAGCAAGGAATCCTACATGTATCATTTCCTAGCTCTGGTTGCTCTAATATGCTCAAAAAAGAAAGCAGGAGGCATTAAAGCAGTTCTGATACTTGACAAACCGATCTGATTCTTTATTTATGTGAGGCTGAAGCTTTTGGCTGACATTTTTCACAATAAAATGTGATAGCAAATATTCATCTGGATGCCACGTTCCATTTTTAAACAGGAGATTCTAAAGGAAGTCCTTAATTTCGGCTCCTAGGTTTGCTGTAATCACACACCCCGACTGCAGAGATGGGAACAGAGGCTGCAAAGGAGAACAGAGCTTTTTTATAACCTCTCCCATTTCTGCTGGGGCGGAAAACTTGTGACAATCTCCCTCAGACCCATTCTCCTGCACGGCTTGAGCGATGGTCCCCCCTGAGCTCGGAGTTGGTGCCTTTATGAAAACACCTCACAATGATTAATTTTTGTTGTATTTCTCAGGGCTCCTCGGTTGAGGTTTCATTCATGAGCTGATGCTGAGTCCTGCAAATGGATTCATTATTCATGTGGATGCTGGAGGTGCAGGGAAATCATTTTTACTCTCCAGTGTTACCAAAGGCTGTTTGTTGTCGTGGCTGACTGGTAATTAACCATTCCCTGCATGTGCTGGGCCAGGTGGGACCACTTCTGCACTTTTATTGGGGTACTGAGACATTTTACCAGGGGAGGAACAATTAAAGGTGAATGGAAACCATCATGATTCCCTTCAGCATCCCAAAATAGGGCACGCTGAGAAAGTACTGGGAAAACATCAGAAACCACAGAGAAACCAGCAGAAAATAATCAACACTTACCCAGCGTGCCTGTGTTAATGGGCACTGGGGGGTTCCTGCAATATTCTGTGGTTTTTTCAGAGAAAGGGAAGGTTAGGAATCTACTTTTGATATTCTGAGAAAACTCCACAGATTCAGCAGCTGGGGCTTGACAAAAAAAAACCCACGAAGCATCAGCTGACTTGAGAGGGAGGTTGTGAGAGTTACAGGCAGCAGGCATTCCCAGGCAGGCAGGCAGGCAGGCAGCAAACACGGCAGCTGTGAAATCCCTGGCACTTCCCAGAGCTGCCTCCTTTGCACAGATACTGATGGCACGGAGAACAAAGAGCTCCCCAGGCTCAGGGTGGGTTTCACTGGCGCTCGGTGCCTTTGCAGGAGCCACTCCTGCCTGACAAAGTGAGGGGAGAGCTGCACAAAGCAGGCTTCATTTGGATAGAAATAAGCTCCGTGCCACAGATAATGGGTTATTACTGCACTCCCTGGATCCCCATTCATCCCCAGCCCATGTGACTCCAGCTACAGCCAAGTCAGTTTGAATTAATTTTTCAAGTGTGGCTCCGTGAGACAATGCATCAGATGTTTTAATAAAACTCAGACAGGCTGCTGCTATCATAGGCCTTTCATGCACTAATTAGGGGCTTCCATTATTAAAAAAAACCACAGCAATCAGTCCTTCCAGCAATGTCTTTTTGCGATTCTGACACTCAGAGCTCCATCCTGCTGCAGGTTTCTAGCTGCCTGCCTGTCAGATTTAACACGTGGCACGCTGGTTTGCCCCGGAGCAGGGACGGGGCACGGCTCAGCTGAGCTGAGTCTGAGGGGCTCGGGATCTTCTGGGCTTCCCCCACTCCAGCCTGGCCTCTGCTCTCCAGCGGAGCAGAAGGAAGTGTCAGGGGTTTGTTCATTCCTGAAGTGCACTCTGTGCCCTCCTGGCTCTGTTACCCGCATCCCGGGATTCGCTGGAGCTCTGCTTTTGCCTTAGATGCTCTTCATTCATTTCTTTTTTTTCCCCTCCCTCTTCTCACTTTCATTCTCATTCTTGCTCTCATCCTCATTCTCAGTATTTTCCCGACATTACAGCGCAGTTTCCATGAGGGTTAAAGCCTCCCTGGCATTTCCAGTCACTGGAGTGGCTCCACAGCCCAGCTGACCTGCCCAGATCTCCTGGACACGAGGCTCTCAGTGATCCCTGGCTCTCACTGTGTGATCAGGCCCTTTTTGCCTTGTCCTGTGGGCAGCCCATGATCCCAAATGTCTGGGGGTGGCTGAGCTCACTGCCAGGCACTGCTGGGCAGCCAGGGTGGGGTCAGGCTCAGGGACCCTGCTGCACTGCCCTGGAGCTGCCCTGCTGGGGTGGGGCTGGGGGCTGAGCCCTGCTGGGGGGCACCAAACCCCAAAACCTGGGATATTGGGGGCAAATGTTCCAGAAGGGAGGGAAGAGTCCGGGCTGGAGAAGGAGACAGAGACAGAAATGGATGCTCTGGGCCTGGTTGGGTGCATTCTCTAATCTGTGATGGGCTTAATCCCTCACCTGGCCCAGCACTTGGAGCTGACCTGGGAAAGCTGCTCTGGGCACCCTGTGCCAGGGCCTGCCCACCCTGCCAGGGAACAATTCCTGCCCAATCTCCCAGCCAGCCCTGCCCTCTGGCACTGGGAGCCATTCCCTGGGTCCTGTCCCTCTCCAGCTCTTCTGGAGCTGCCCTTCAAGAAGACAGATGTGACAGAAGCAGGACAACTGCTGTGACATGGTGACAAGAGGGGACACCTGTGCAGCTGAGAGACCTCCCGTGGCAGATGCTGTGAGAGCTCAGCCACAGCTGCTCCCACCAGGCAGAACTTGGTTATCTGGGAAAGTTTCAGACAGTAAATGAGTGACTCAGCATTATAGCAGCGAGCAGCAGAACAGCTCCATCTCTAACAGAAACAACTCAAATCAATTAGCAAATGCAACCCTGAGTAGCTCACTTGCAGGTATTTAATATGAATTGCTCCATGGAACTGATAAATCTTTAGAGAAGAGGCAATTAGCTCTTCTGCAGCTCAGTAATTACTGACTGTAACACTCTCCACGATACTTTGGTGGGAGCTGGAGAACAGGACTGCCAGAGCTGGCAGCACTGAAGGCAGTGGGACCTGCCAAAGCAGCTCAGCTCCCTGAACAAACCCACCCAGCACTAAATGTGTGTCCGTGGGCCCAGGAGCTGCACTCTCTCCTAGGAGGGTTTTTCACCTGCAGAAACCAGGAACACATTCCCTGAGACAGGATTTTGCCAGCAAATGCAGCTTTTCAAAGTCTCCAGACCAGATTTTCCTACCAATTTTTTCTCCCATTGGGAAAATAAAATTAACTACCCAGAGCTGGTGGTGGCATCTTCCACCTGGATGAGAGCTTTCCCTTGGGTCTGTGTGGGGAGGCTTGTTCTGGCAGCTTGGTGGCCAAGATTGGGGTGTGAGCAGAGGTGCCAGCCTGAAGCTTTGCTCACAGTCCTGTGCCATGAGCTCTGGAATGGCCAGGGAGGTCGGAGCAGATGATCCTCCCAGCCTGACCCATCCTGGGATTCTCTGAGAGGGACAAAGGTGCTCCAAGTTCAGCCCTTTGGTCATGGAGGAGCTGTCTGAGCTGGCCAGTGGGGATGCAGGGGAGCTTCCAGTGCTGGAAAACTGCACAGGATTTCACCTGTTCAGCCCATTGGGGATGGACAGCCAGAAGTGGGGTGACCGTGGGAGAGATGCTGCATCCCCCTGGAGGGAAGATTTCAACTGCTTTCCTTGGGAGCATCCTTTACCCTCAGGCAGCTGTTGTGCTCCTGGCCCTGGTCTGGTGCACAGGGGGATGGTTTGCAGTTCTCCCTCAGAGAGAACCTTTGAGAACCCACACAGTGGGAGGGGGCCCAGCTGGAGCACTGTCTGTGTTCCCATGTTTTGTTGGTGGCTGTCCATCTTCTGAAGGGTTTCTTTGAAGCTGCCCCATCAGTTCTGCCTTGCTCCTGTCCCTTCAGGAGCTCCTGTCCCCTCAGGAGCACCCTGAGGAGCAGAGTCCTGCTCCCCCGGTCCAGGTGAGCGCATCCAGCTCTGCATTTCCAGCAGACGTGGGACACTGCAGGAGAACAAGTCCTGGAGAACAAGCTTGGCCTAGCCTGGGCTGCTGAAAGGTGTCTCCAGGATGGCCCATGAAGTCCCTTTCCCTGGAATCAGTGTCACCTGAAGGCCTTGTCTTCTGAGAGCTGTGTCTCTGGCAGATCTGTGAACCAGCCTGAGGCCCAGCAGGCTGCCAGGATGGATCATTTCCCTGAGGGCAAACGGGTCCTGCTGCTGCTGCAAACAGCCCTGGGTGTCCCCTGTGCCAGGTGAGCTGGGCCCTGCCTCCACCCAGCCTCCTTGGCCAGCATTCCCATGCTGCTGGGGAGGGGGATGGCTGCAGGGAGGGTAAAGCAGGGCTTGCACCACATCCTGCACATGCCAGAGCCATTCCCAGGGCTGAGGAGAGCTCTGCTCAGGCTTGACCTTGTTGTTCCAGCCCTGGCTCATTGGTATGCTGCGAGCTGGGCACAGAAATGAGTGGCTTAAATGCAGCACCATGCAAGGAATACATTAGAGGGACTCGCCATGGAACAATGTCCCCATAACTGGGCACCACAGAGCACACAGAGCTCAGCCCTGCCTGCTGCACTGACTGCTGGAAACCTGCCTGAGCTGGGGACACAGTCTGCCCCATAGGATCTCTGATCGAAGGGTGAGACACCTCTGTGATGGGCACAGAGGGCACCAGCTTTACCCTGGGTACCCCTGGGGCTCCAGGGTTCTGTCCAGTGCTGGTGGCAGCGCTCTGGGAAGGCACGGCAGCCTGGGAGCTCTCCTCACTCCACACACACTCCAGGCTCTGGCTGGCTGCTGCGTGCCTGAGCTGGGCACAGCTCCTGCCCCACTGCGAGCCCTGGGCTGGCAGAGCTGTGCTGTGCTCTGGGCACTCCTCCAGTGCTTCCCTTCTCCAGAGAGCGGGAAGGGCTCCTCCTTTGGCCCTGGGAGCAGGAGAGTGGCTGCCAGGCTCCAGGTCCTGGCCCTGTTTAGCCAGGTGGGCTTTGCTGTGCTGAGCAGTTGTGTGCTCCCGGCTCCGGGATTGATTTGTGTCACTGATGGGCGAGAGAAGTCACTCCCGGCTTCCCCGCAGGGCTCCCCTCCGCCGTGATGGGATGCAGTGAGGAGCTGCTCAGGGCCACCCTGGGCAGGTGACATCCCGGGCAGGTGACATCCCTGCAGGTGACATCCCTGCAGGTGACATCCCTGCTGCCATGCCGTCGCATCCCCGTCCGCGGGAGCCCCGCGCCGTGAGGAAGCCCCGAGCAGCCCCGAGGGGGGCACCGCCGGGGCTCTGTGGATGAGGATGTGAGGATGCTCATTCCGGCCGCTCTGAGCCCCCCGGCAGGGCTGCCCTGGCTGTCCGTGCCGGGCCGGGGAGCGATGGAGATGCGGGCGCGGCCCCTGCGGAGCCCTTGCGGGGGCAGCGGCAGCGGAGCCCGCGGCGCTCCGGAGCGAGGTGCCGGCTGCCGCCGCCGGTCCCGGCGCACGGGGAGCGCTCCAGCGCGGCTCAGTTGCTGGAACAGGCCAGAAGATGTAGCTCTCTGGCACCTTTTGTGACTCGCGATGTCTCTGAAGCCCGCCCTCCCGCTGCTGCAGCGCTCCCCGATCAGAGCCAGGCAGCGGAGACAAAAATAGGCAGGGATCGTGAACCTGGCAAGAGTTTCCAGGCGAGTTTTACTCCAGTTCGAGAGGAGATCTGGAGCACTGGGAGGTTTCTTTTCCTGTCAGAGGGGGTTTAAACGGATGGCAGCGAGCCCTCCCGTTAGCCAGCGAGGTGATCCGTGTCTCCTGTATTGTTACAAAGTGATGCCACGCTGGAGATCCTTCTGAATGCCCCCTGAATTTATTATTTCCTTGTCCCAGTTGCTATTGGCGATGGCCTTGGTAAAATCCCTAGCAACATACAGAATGCAACATACATGGAAATTAGTTGAATACTTATCAGTATTATAGTCATAAAAGGACCTATTTATTAAATATACGGCTTAAGTGACACTTTAACAGCCAGAGGTACTAAATGACATGGGTAACATTCATTTGTATGTTGGTACATTGGTATGATAGTGCTCCAGCTACACTGAACTTTATTACCAACATCAAATTAAGATATATTGTGGGTAACATCATTAGGGCCGCCTGGACTGCACTGAATTTAAATAATGTCTTTAAGATGCAGATTTCTTCCACGGCTTCCAAACGCTCCCCAGCTAATCCCCTGTGGCCCAGCAGTGCCAGCCCCGAGCAGGAGCCTCCACTCGGAGGAGTGCCCTGATTTAATGATGTCCTTCTGCTGAGATGAGCTGCGGGTCCTGAGCAAGGCCTGGAAGATGCTGCTGCACTGAATAAAAATTCCTGGGGTGCAAGATCAGTGTTTGTGCGGAGATGAACGGAGATCTCAGTGCTTAACTCATCACAGGGAAGGCGCCAGGATCACAGGGAGAACATTTCTGATTTGGGCAGCTCTTTAATGCCGCAGCCAGAGAGAGAACATTGGGACTGGGATTAGGGAAGGCACCTGTAGCAGGCAGTGGAGAGAACTGCTGGAAGCCAGGAAGGCTTTGCAGCACTCAAGCAGCAATCAGGTGGTTTTCCTACAAGAACCACTGTAAGTGAGCCAGGAGCTATGGAGTGTGAGGCAGGGGTCACAGGGTGATACTCTCCAGCTGAACTTACGGGCTTCATTTTAAAATTTGAGGTTGCTCATAACAGCTCATGACAGATGTGCTGCAGCCGTGTGAGGTGTGTCTGCACCCTGATCTCCTCTGTCCCCATGGAGAAAGAAATCAGCATCTTCTTACAGGGTCTGGCAGGGGAAGGAAGGGGAATGTCTTCGTGTAAAGCTGGCATCCTGGCACGCCTGAAGCTGCTCCAGAATCCTCTTGATCTCTGCACACTTCCAGGGATGGTGACTCCACCACTGCCCTGCAGCCTGTGCCGTGCTGCCCTTTGGTGTGGGAGAGCTGCCAGCGAGACCGTGTTACCCACAGGAGCAAGGAATTCACAAGGAGAAAAAGCCAAATACTTGTAACCCTTCTAAAAGCGGGCTTTGCACTTCGGGGCTGGGTTCAGGGTTTCCAAGGTCCAGCCTCTCCTTCAAAGCAGTGATTTTGCATTCCACAGCTGGGGCTTCTGATAACATCTCACCATCGTTGTTGAACTCCTGCTCCCCATCATGTCCTGCAGCCACCAGGGCACCGACCTGAGGATCACAGAATCAATAACATCGGGAAAGACCTCAACAGCCACCGAGTCCAGCTGCCAGCCCTTCCAGCTCCACACCTCGGTGCCAGGGAGAGCTCTGCCAGCCCAGCCTGGGATCGCTGATAGGGCTCCTGAGGACTTCCTGCAGCAATACCTGGGCCTGGTGGGCCGATGTTGACAGGAAATCATCTTTAAAACGCACGTCCCTCTCCCTCCGTGCCTGGCTGCCGAGCAGCAGGGCCGGGCCAGGGTCCCCAGCTGGCCCCCGAGGCGGACGTGGCGCGGGGCTGGTGCTGCTCATTCCGCTCCAGGGTGATTATTTGTGTTCCTTATGCCAGACCTCATTGCATCCACGAGCTTCCTTGCCTCTCTTTATTACAGGGCCATTTGCACTTCCTGCTAATGTGCATTTGTGATGCAAGAGGCGTCCCTGCCCAGGCTGGAGGCTCCTGCCGGCGCGGGGATGTGCGGGGATGTGCGGGGTGTGCGGGGTGAGCAGGGATGTGCAGGGATGTGCGGGGTGAGCAGGGATGTGCGGGGATGTGCGGGGTGAGCAGGGATGTGCAGGGATGTGCGGGGTGAGCAGGGATGTGCGGGGATGTGCGGAGTGTGCGGGGTGTGCGGGGTGTGCGGGGTGAGCAGGGATGTGCAGGGATGTGCGGGGTGTGCGGGGTGAGCAGGGATGTGCGGGGTGTGCGGGGTGAGCAGGGATGTGCAGGGATGTGCAGGGGTGTGCGGGGTGAGCAGGGATGTGCAGGGGTGTGCAGGGGTGTGCGGGGTGTGCGGGGTGAGCAGGGATGTGCGGGGTGTGCAGGGATGTGCGGGGTGTGCGGGGTGTGCGGGGTGTGCGGGGTGAGCAGGGATGTGCGGGGTGAGCAGGGGTGTGCGGGGTGTGCAGGGATGTGCGGGGTGTGCAGGGATGTGCGGGGTGTGCGGGGTGTGCGGGGTGTGCGGGGTGTGCGGGGTGAGCAGGGATGTGCGGGGTGAGCAGGGGTGTGCGGGGTGAGCAGGGATGTGCGGGGTGAGCAGGGGTGTGCGGGGTGAGCAGGGATGTGCGGGGTGAGCAGGGGTGTGCGGGGTGAGCAGGGATGTGCGGGGTGAGCAGGGATGTGCGGGGATGTGCGGGGATGTGCGGGGTGAGCAGGGGTGTGCAGGGATGTGCGGGGTGAGCAGGGGTGAGCAGGGATGAGCAGGGGTGTGCGGGGTGTGCGGGGTGAGCAGGGATGTGTGGGGTGAGCAGGGGTGAGCAGGGGTGTGCGGGGATGTGCAGGGTGTGCGGGGATGTGCGGGGATGTGCGGGGATGTGCGGGGTGTGAGCAGCTTCGCCTCCCGGTCTGCACTGACTGCAGGGAAAGCACAGCGAGCTGGGCAGCCCTGCACGTCTGCCTTGCCAAGGGCAGCACAGCAAAGCCCTGGCAATGCCTGGTGTGGAGAAATTCACCTTTAAAGGCCAGAGGATCTGCAGGGCCCTGCCCCACGGAGCTGCTGGAAATGCCCAACTGCTGAGTGCAGCAGCCTGCAGGGAGCCAGAGAGTGGCTGAGCCTCCAACTCCAATGGCCAGGGAGGCTGGAGCTGGATGTGCCTGGGAAGGGGCTGTACAGAGCTGGGGCAGCTCCTTTCTGGAGCCCGTTTCCCTGCTCAGGTCTGTGGTGACCACACAAGGCACAGTGCCAGTGCAGAGGTGGGGTCAAGGAGTGGGCAAGATCAGTAAGGGACACTGAGACCACTCAAAGCCACCTAACCCACTTCCAGACAGCTCCAGAAGCACAGCATGTATGTGTTCACCATTTTCATGGCAAGTGAGAAATAAAATCATGATGGATGTGACCTGTTAGCACCAGGGATCACTTCAGCATTCAGTGTTCAAACAACAGGCAGATGTGACACTTTGCATTGTGGTTTGGTGGGCCTGGGCTGTTTGGTCAAAGGTTGGACCTGATGATCTTGGGGGTGTTTTCTGGCCTGAGTGATCCCATGATTGCCACAGGCAGGAATGGACACAGGGCAGCATGTCCTGAAACCAGGCCCTCCTTATTCCAGAGCCCTGGAATGGCTCAGCCACAAACCTCCCAATGGCTTCCTGATTACAGGAATATAAACAACGTCCACAAACTCGTGCTCATTAATGAGTGAGATCTTAGAGAGGGGCCATTCAATGCACAGAGCAATTAACACAGCAGCTGATTGAGGCAGCAGCTCGAGGATAAGTTCAGTGAGGAATTCAATATTGCTGCACTGCTTCGTGTAGGGGCTTGGCAGAGGCATAAAATCATGATGGATGTGGCCTGTCAGCATCAGGAATTCAGGGCCCCTGGAGAGGCAGGGATTGCTCCATCCCTGTGGCTCCCCCGGCCCCCAGGGACATTTAATCACTGCTGTGCAGAAGGGCCAAGGCCTGGGCTGCTTGCAGACTCACAGCACCTTAAACTCGTCCCCCCAGCCCTGTCAGGTGTCCAGGGATCTGTGGGGAGGCACCTTCTGCTGGGAGGGAGCAGCCCATGGAACTGGGGATGTTTCCCAGTCTGTCACTGCTCAGATGTGCAGCACCCACCCAGCAGGCAGGAGGAAGGCTCTGCACAGCTCCTGTCCTGGGAAGAAGAAAGGGATTTGGCCAAGGAGTAGAGGGATGAGTGAGCTCTGTGAGGCTGAGCACAGGGCTCTGCCAGACCTCAGCATCTCACACCCTCTGGGCTTCCACCCTGGATCAAAGCAGCCAAACACAGGGGGAAGTGCTTGGGGAGGGGGCCATCCCTGCCTCAGGTCAGAGCATGACAGAGGAGAGTGAGAGGAAAGAGTCACAGGAACAACATGGAATTATTGGAGTTGGGAGGTGTCTGAAAGCTGATCCAGTGCCACTGGTGGCAGGGGTTGGAACAGGATAAGCTTGAATGCCATTTTCAACCCAAACCATTCCGTGACTCTGTGATTCTCTGTGTGCCCAGGAATGCTGCAGGGTTCCTGGCCCTCTGCCTCACCCACCACCCCACACAGCCACATCTTTGGGAATGTGGCAGGGATGCTCTGGGGGTGTAGGGTGAGCCTGTCCCAGCACTGCAGCCTTGCTGGGCAGGACAGGCACAGCAGCTCCAGGGCCTCAGTTTCCCCTTCCAAAGGGTGGAGGTGATACCTGGTCCCTGCCCTTTGCTGAGTGCTCTGGGCCCCACAGAGGCTCTCACCTGCCCAGAGCTTTACTGTGATTGCTAGGAAGGAGAGGACCCTCATTGTCCTAGGAAAATACTGCTTTCATTCAGAGCCTGGAGCATTTCCCAAAAGTAATTAACTAGAAGAAGCTGCTAATTAAAAGATCTGGTGCCTACAGAAGTGTTTGGCAGAGATGGGTGTCACCTTGCTGAGTCTGACACGCTGAGGTGCAACACTGGAGCTCTCAGCTGCCGCTGTGAGTTCTCGTTCCAGGAATTCTTTTAGCTTTGTTTGACCCTTGGCCCGTGCACAGCAGAGCAGATTTGATTTCTGGGAGTCATGTATGTCATTTCCTCACCATGTCTAAGCAATTTCCTCACAAGGCCTGTGCCATTTCCTCCCAGTGACAGACAGGGAGTTATTGATGGCCACAGGGCTGGGAGCAGGGGCTTTTTCACACCCTTTCCCCGATGTTATCTGTGTGGTTCCTCCAGTGTTATCTACTAATACAGACACTTTTAGCTATTTCTAAGTTATTCTCACTCTTGCCAACTGGTTGCAAAATGAAAGCAACCTGCAAAAGTTATTTTGCAAAGAACCTGAACTAATATATACATTTATCACACTACTATTTGTGTGCACACAGAAGCTGACAGGTGATACTGCACTGAAGTAGTTAAAAGGGGTTACAGATAGCACGACATCAAAATTGTTGTGATGAATGATGATCTGCAAAAGCCGACACGTAACAGCCAAAGCCAATGGAACCTCGATAGCTCTCCTCTCCTCTCCTCTCCTCTCCTCTCCTCTCCTCTCCTCTCCTCTCCTCTCCTCTCCTCTCCTCTCCTCTCCTCTCCTCTCCTCTCCTCTCCTCTCCTCTCCTCTCCTCTCCTCTCCTCTCCTCTCCTCTCCTCTCCTCTCCTCTCCTCTCCTCTCCTCTCCTCTCCTCTCCTCTCCCTCTCTCCGCAGTGTACCACTGCAGATTCCCCTGAAGTCACTCCAATTTACTCCTCATCAGGGACGGAAGAGCCAGCCCTTGCATTCTGAGCTGTAGTAAACTATTTTTAACAACCACGGCATTCATCATGAAAGGCTCTCTGTCTGCTGCTGCAAGGAAGGAAGGAGTGAATAATGAATGAACACAGAGCTGTGCTGAGCCAGCCGGGGAACAGGGCTGGGCAGGTTCTGAGGCTGCAGGTGTGCAGGGCAGGCTGGGCAGGCACATCCCAGCAGCTCCAGCACCTCCAGGAGCCCTGTCTGAGCAGGCTGGGGAGCTGCAGGTGTGCAGGGCAGGCTGGGCAGGCACATCCTGGGAGCTCCAGCACCTCCAGGAGCTCTGACTGCTTCATCCAGGCCAGCACAGCTCCTGCCTTTCATTGCTCTGCCCCACCTGCTCTGGTCTTGGATCATGAGGTGCATTTAAGCTCAAAGGTGAGGCTTTGGCCTTGGTTTGAGCTGGGTTTGGGGTTGTTTTGTCTGCCCTGTACCCTGTACATCACCATGGGCTCACCAAGCATCCTGGGCTGTTGGCTGGCCCTGGTTGCCATCACTGCTCCCCTTGCTGGGGTGCTGTGGCACTGTCACATCCCTCCTAGGCTTGCCTGCCCCCAAAAGCAGCCCCATGGACCCCCCATCCCTGACAGCTGGGGATCCCTGGGGCCCTGAGGTGAGATCCCTGCTCCTGAATCTCTGCTCCACAGTGGCCCAAGGCTGACCTGCCTGTCCTGCAAGACCTTGGGGCACGTCACAGCTGTGACATCCCCTGCAACCATCCTGACCCCTGAACACTTCAGTGGGGGTTTGGAAAGGCTTTGGGGATTTTATTTATCAGATGTGGCTGATCTTTGCTGCCTGCCTGGAAGGACTGTGCAGGGCCAGGAGCTGGATGGACTCTGTGGTCCTGGTGGGTCCCTTTCAGCCTGGGACACTCTGTGATTTAATGGTTCTGTGATTATCTTTCAAATACCCCCTCAGCCACCACTGTCACACCCGAGGGGGTCACAGCTGCCAGGGGGCTCTTGCTCCTCTCCAGGAAAACCTGAGGGCACCTGATGGCTCCCACTTGTCCCCAGACAGGGAGGTTGCTCTCTCTTTGTGGCTTCTTCTTGTGGTTTGTGACTTCCTCAGAAGCACTTAATTGATTTATAACCCAATAATCCCCGCCCTCGTTAGGCGCAGTGTGTGGCCATCCATCACTCCCTGCACAGGAGCTGCTGCCAGCCCCTCAGGACCTGACCTGAAACAGTTCTGGGCCTGCAGAGCTCACCCCAGAGCCCTGCAGAGCCCAGCCTGCCCGAGGGGCACCCCTGGGGCACAGCAGGGTCTGTGCCACCCCCCACCCCACCCCAGCGGGCATGGACACAGCTCACGGGCACCACCCCTGCAAGCCCCAGGCTGCAATCACCCTGAGCTCAGCTGCCACAGGGGTTCAGGGCCTGGGGAAGTGCCTCCAAAGCCTCCTGCCCCAGCAAGTTCTCCCAGCCCAAAAAAGGGGCAGACGTCCCAGACTCCGAGCACATCAAGGGGCTCTCCTTGCCTTCACTCGGGCACCCACCCATTGTTTTCATCAATCAACAAATCTGCTCCCAGGCAGAGGTGGGAACACCGACTGTGCAGCCTTTTCCTCCTGAGCTGGGTTTCCATCCAGTGCTCCTCAGAGCAGGGCTGGAAGAGTTTCCAGTTTGGGATGGGTGAGTGATGGCAAGGAACCACTTCTGTGGGAGCCACACGGCCCCGGTGCTGCTCCCTGTCCTCTGAGCTCTTGTTTTGCTCTGTGTGAGCAGCCCTCCAAGAAAACAGCAATGCAGCATTTTCTACATTCTAATGAGCTGCTTCCTAATAGTTCTCTAATGAGCTGTGGCAAACAGCGAGGCAGCCTTGTTTGCTTTAATCTCTTTAACTACAGCCCATCCCAGAGCCAAGGCAGCTCAAGGGACGGTGAGGGACTTGAGGCTGAGCAAACACCTCGGAGAGCAGGGCTTGTCCTCTGGTGTCTCTGGTGAGCCTGGAGATGCCAGCACGGGCATCAAACCAGGAGGTGCTGAGCTGTGGGTGGGTAGGGATCAGCATCCTGCTCACAGAGGAGACCCTCCCTTCCTGCTGGGATTTGAACAGTTGCATTTTGAGGGAAACAGAACTCTTCCAGGGAGCAGAGGTGAAATGAGGAGCAGAAATCAGGGAGGTCTCGGGGAGCTCTCACTACAGCTTCCAGTACCTTTAGGGACTCATAGAAAGGAGGGAGAGGGACTTTTCATAGTGGCACACAGTGACAGGACAAGGGACAATGGCTTTAAACTCCCAGAGGGCAGGGTTAGGTGGGATATTATGAGGAATTGTTCCCTGGCAGGGTGGGCAGGCCCTGGCACAGGGTGCCCAGAGCAGCTGTGGTGCCCCTGGATCTCTGGCAGTGCCCAAGGCCAGGCTGGACACTGGGGCTGGGAGCAGCCTGGGGCAGTGGGAGGTGTCCCTGCCATGGCAGGGGTGGCACTGGGTGGGGTTTAAGGTCTCTTCCCACCCAAAGCAGTCCCTGATCCCATGCTCTGTGCCAGCTGTACCCATCTGGGCCGAGCCTGGCACAGAACATCACCCCCAGACAGCTGCAAAGAGAGCTGCCCCTCCAGGGCAGAGCTGGGACAGAGATCCTCACAGGAGCACACTTTGGTGGAGGCACTCAGGGCCTGGACACTGCCCCACGGGGCAGGGACTTTCCCAAAATCCCTTCTGTGCCTATTTGCAGCCCTGCCTGGCAGCTGGTGGTGGCCTGAGGACATGCCCTCGTTCACAGCTGCTGCTCTCCAGGCTGGGCTCTTTCCAGCAGCTCCTCTGGCTCCAGAGCAGCCCCAAGGGCCCTTGCAGCAGGAGAGGGGGACACTGAGCACCTCAGGGCATTTTGTCCTCCTGGGTTAATGCAGGATCAGTCTGCTTTGTCCTTTGGAATATCCCCTCCAGAGGGGATGAGGCCTCCAGAAGAGCCGAGCTGTGCCTCTCTTTGCCAGTGTTTATGGATTGTAGGAGTTCCACCTCATCACCTAATCCTCCAGGAAGCAATCTTTCTCCTCCTGACGAGGGCACATCCAGGCAGTGCAGAAGAAATGAAGTGCTCAGCTCTCCTGCCTCTGCACAGGGAGGCCCAGAGAAGGAGGCTCCACCTGCAAAACCCTGGGGGAAAGCCCTGAGCATCTTCAGCATTCTAGTGCTGAGCTTCCCACCAGGGCCAGTGCTCAGGTGATAGCTCCTTGCTTTTGATCTATTGGATTTTGCAGTGTCTTTGGTATGTTGATGAGACTGCAATATCCCATAATAGATGGCTGTTTCTAGCAAGAGCTCTGCTATAATTGTATTTATGAGCAGAATACTTATAGAGGCCTTCGGGGAGCTCCAAGTGTAAAAACATTCCTGTAACAACATATAGACAGCCAACAGGCAAGCAATTAATTTCTGGGCTGGGAGTGGTGTGGGGGGGTCTGTCCTGGCTCAGGAGATCCATTAAAGCTGCAGAGGCTCTGCTGGAGGCCACGGGGAGCTGGACACTCGCTCCTTCCTCTCTGCTTTGTGTGCCTAAAATTGGCTTGAAATGAAGTTCACTGAAGTTCTGGAGCATTCTATGGGGGAGCCACAGGTTTTTGGCACAGAATATCCGTGGGAGGGATCCACCAGGATGCTCCAGCCCAGCTCCTGGGCCTGCACAGACCCCCCTCAATCCCACCCTGGGCAGCCCTGGGTGTGCAAACGCTGCTGAGCCGGAGCAGTTCGTGCAGTGCCAACCCTCCCTCCCAGCTGCCCTCCCTCGGGGAGAGGCAGGCACGGACCCCTGAGCTCCGGGTCCCGGAATGGGAAGTGGGATCACTTTCTCACACCTGATCCTGACTTGCTGGGCGTCCTCATCCCCCTTTTCCTCTTTGCTCTTCCCCTGCTCCTCCCCAGCCCCAAAGGCCCAGGTGATGCCATCATGCTCTAGGGCTGGTGGTGGCTTCACATCAATGAAGCCCCAAAAAAATCCACATCCCCTGACAGGAGTCTCAGTGCCCGTGTTTGTCACAGCTTTGGCTGAAATTACCTTAATAATTACCATGCCAATCCCCCACAGAGTGGCATTAATCAGCCTTGTTCTGCAGGGGAAGAAATTATATTGCTGTTAAAGATCACTTATTTACAGTTTCTGATTAGTAGGGTGAGAGGAAAGGAGATTGTTTTCATCATTTTACGAAAAAAAAAAAAAAAAAAAAAAGAGCAACCCAAACCAACAGGCTCTTCAAATAATTATGAAGTTTTAAATAAAAACTGTTGAGGAAAGTTTCCATTCTGTGGTTAAACTGTGTCTTGGAAAATGGCAGGGACCTAGCAAGTGGCAAAGGGCTTCAAAATGCCCCTAGAAGGATTAAAAATAAATCCTGTTGTTACAATATGGACAGTTCCAGTCTTATAAAACAAAATGTATTAAGAATTGATTTGTATCCTCCAAGCACCTTGGAAGGGGTTCAAGCTGGCACGGACAGACTGCAGGGCTGCTCCAGAGCCCCTCCCAGAGCAGATGTGCAGGGCTGAGCCCGAGCTGCTCGGGCTGGCTGCTCAGCTCAGGAGCTTCTGTGCCCTCCTGGCTCCTGACACGGCCCTGCCCGGCAGGGGCAGCACGGGGAGGAGCAGAAAGGGCTGGCCTGGGGCCTGGGGCTGAGCTGCTCACCCCCAGAGAGAGAGACTGAAGGGCACCTGAGCCCAGGTGGGCACCTGGGCCGTGCTGGAGGCATTTCTCAGCCCTGTTCTGGGAGGATGGAGGCAGAATCTTTGCTGAGAAATTTTGGTGGGGAAATATGAGACTGTGGCCTGAGCCTGGCCTGGCCCAGCTCCAGCCCTTCCTTCGGGGATGTATTGGCACTTCCCCAAGAAAGGGCTTCTCCCTGCACAAACACTCAGCAAAGGCTCTGCTTGCCTTCCCAGAGGAGCCTGGTGTCCCCTGGGACCTGGAACACTCCAGCAGAGCAGAGACATCCAGGGCAGAGGTGACAGAGCCCTGTGAACTCCCCCCAGGCCAGGTTAAGGGACAGAACTCAGGCTCTGGGCAGGGGTTGTGGCGTAGGCTGCTCTCCTGCATCCTCCATCCCATTTCCCTCCTTCCCCTGCTCCCAGAGCTGCCTCCTGCCCTGCAGCCAGCAGTGGAAGCACAGGTGCTGCTCCCCAGGGTCGCAGATGCAGCCCTGGCTGTGTCTGCCCAGCCTGGGGCAGGAGGGAGGGTTCCTGCAGCGACCCTGGCACAGGAGCAGCCCTGGGAGGGATGCTCCAAACCTGTGTGCAGCTGGGAGCAGAGCCCTGCTACCTGTCTGGATGTGACAGGATAATGCACCTGCTAAACATTACAAGAGGCTTCTGAGATTCAATGTGACACCAGCGAAGCAGGAGCTGCAGTTTAGTCAACACTCCATCAGTTAAAAGTCTATATTTCCAATTATCTGCGGACAGTTTGCCTTCAAGGATAATTGGCTTCCCACAGCTCCTGGAACAGATGTCAGGGAGCTCCTTCTCCTCCACTGAGGAAAACCTGGAATGGTTGGTAGCATGCACCACAGGTGGCCGTGTCAGGGATTTGGGGGCTGTCCTGGGGCAGAGCTTTGCAGCCCCTAAAACCTGTGGGATGGTTACCCCATCCTGCTGCTGCAGCGGGGGCCTTGGGGGCCCACACTGTGACAGACCTGGCACAGTGTCCCTGCCCTGCCCTGGGGACACTGCCAGGAGGCTTTTTCATTTGGTCAGTTGTCCCTTGGCACGAGAGGTGACATCCTGGCAGGACAATTTGCCTTTCTCCCTCCCGGGTGCCACCCGTGGAGGGCTGGGAGGAGAGGATGCTTGTCCTGGGGTGACTTTAGGCTGCTTGTGTCCCCAACTGTCTGCTCTGGTTGTGCTGTAGGTTAAGTTCTGTGCCTTTAAAATGGTTCTGGGAGCGAAGGGGGAGAAAGCAGCAGCAGTTTGTGCAGTTTGTTTTGAGAAAAGTGCCTGACTCCCCCACGGCCTGGCTGCGGCCTTGCTCTGAGGCCCGGACAGCGCTGGGGCAGAGATCTCCTGTGCTCTGAGTTAGTTTGAGCTGCCTGAGGCAGAGAAGTGCCCTGGAATGTTGTTTTCCATTTCCTTGGGGCTGTTTAACTCTGCTCTGGAGTGACAAACCCAGAGGAGCAGCCAGGGCTGGGAGCTGCGGGGGGAGCGGGGCTGGTGAGCCCCCAGCTCTGCCGGCCTGGCCCCACCAAGGAGCCCTTGGAGCCCCATCCCTGCCCCGGGCTCGCAGGAGCTGCAGGCTGTGCATGCCCTGACTCACAGCAGCAGCTGTCCACGAGCTTCTGTTTGCAGATTATTCACAAGCAAGATTTTTTTTTTTTTGCCTCCATCTGCCCGTCTCTACCATCTGGGATGATCTCCATTCCTGCAGGATCCCAGCGAGGTTCCCGGGCCTGGCTCTCACTCTGATCCATCAGCAGCAGTCCCAGGATCATTAGGAGCAGCTTGCTGGCTCAGGCATTTGGCTCCCCAGCACAGACACCACAGAGCAGTGCCCTGTAAAGTGGAGATGGATGTGCAGTGGGAGTGTGCCCAGCCTGCCTCCCATGTGCTCTGCCCGTGGCAATCCCGTCCTGCCCATCCTCTGCCTTTTGTCTGCTGGCTCAGAGCGCTGCTGTGGAATTTAAAGTCGTTTCTCTCTCAGCAGAGGGGCTCATGCAAAACCAGACTTTCTGTTCCCATCCTCTGACCATTTTTGCACCAGGAGAGTAAAAATTAACCAAGCCACGCCCTGGGCTGTGTAATCAAACTGTCCCTTGCATGTGGTCACGTGCCCAGATAAACCCAGGCATCTATAGAATAATAGACAGAATCTATAGAATAACAGATAGAATCTATAGAATAACAGAATCTCTAGAATAATAGATAGAACCCAGTGCAGCCCAGACTGGGAAATGAAAAACCACCATAAAAAAAACTAGGGGGAAGCACTTTGTGGCTGAATTTTCCTGTTTTGGGCATGAGAGGCTGAGCTGAGCTTCCTCTCTCAAATATGGGAAATCTTTATTTGTGGTGAACAAAGCTGAGCAGGCTCTGCTCGCCTGTGAATTGAAAGTTGTCTGTGGGCAGCAGTTATGCACAAAACTGATAATTACCAGAGCCAGGACTCCTAATCACAGAAAATGAGAGCTGTGTTGGACTAAAGCACTTCAATGCTTGGGTACTTTTAACCATTTCCCTGCTGTCCGCATTCTCCAGCCCCACCCCATGGGCTCTGAGGTGGGGAGAGCAGACCCTAAAACCCCTGAAGGGCCCTGCACAGAGTCCCCCAGCTCTGCTTTGCAGGTGGGTTTGGGGTCTAGAACCTGGGGCTGGTGTGAGCTGTGGGTGACACAAAGCCTTGGAGCTGCTCCTGCAGCTGTGCCTGCCCAGCTCCAGCCCTGGGCTCCCTGCAGGTGTGTCTGGAGCTGCTCACCTGGGCACTGCCCAGCTCAGGGGCAGCTCCAGCACCTTCCCAGGATGAGAGGGAATTCTGGCTCCAGGACAGACGTGGGGCAGTGCCAGAGGGCAGGGCTGGCTGGGAGATTGGGCAGGAATTGTTCCCTGGCAGGGTGGGCAGGCCCTGGCACAGGGTGCCCAGAGCAGCTGTGGCTGCCCCTGGATCCCTGGCAGTGCCCAAGGCCAGGCTGGACACTGGGGCTGGGAGCAGCCTGGGACAGTGGGAGGTGTCCCTGCCATGGCAGGGGGTGGGGATGGATGGGATTTAATGTCCCTTCCAACAGAAACCATTCCATGATTCCATGATGATTCCATGATTCCATGATGATGATGATAATGATGATGATTTTGATGATGATGATGATGATGATGATGATGATGATGTGGAATCTGCAGTCGCTTCCCTGAGCTTCAGGACTCCAGGTGAGAGGTGTTGACCCTTTGAGGACAGCACAACCCAGCTGCATCCAGCTTTGTGCAAATTTATTCAGGCTTCATCTGTTCTGCTCCTCGCTCCTCGAGTCCTCGCCTTCCTGGGGTTGTGCTTCTGTCACTGGAAGATTCTTTCTGGTGGGTGTAACTAAAAAGGAATTTTTTTTTTTTGGAAATGAGAATAAAAGATTGAGCCAAATTGCTAATATTGGTACTGACCTATAGATGAAAGCAACACCATTCCCCAAGTCTTAATTATGCTTGGAAAGGGCCAGGTTTTGCTCATTTTTCACAAATCTGATGGATATTGACTTCAATGTTTCTACTGGCATGGTATAAAATAAAAACAACTCTCATGTTAATTGCTGCTTAGTCAATCAAAATGCTGTGATTTTGGGAAATGAAGCTCAGGAAGTAGCTCAGATTGCTCCATAGTATTTTGGAGTGCTAAAGACAGCCTCTGGCAAGTGTGGAGGGAAAGAGGCTCCAGGCTGAGCGTGGGCTGGACTTGGAAATGCCTCTGACAGTGGCCTCCCCATGGCTGGGCTGGCAGGAGAGGTACCAGGGGCTCATTAGAATTAGAATTGAATTCATTTACAGATCAACTGCCTCCATCCCCACTGCTGCAGGCAGTGTCAGCACCCGGGGGCTCTCAGGGCTCCTTTGGAAAAAGCACAGGATATTTGTGTTTTCCCTGTTTCAGTGAGTGTTGCAGCTGACCTCCACCAAACCAACCTCCCTGCAAACCCCACAGCAAGGATCCCTCACAGCTCCTTCCTGCCCTGGCTTTGCAACCCAGGCTTTGCATTTCTGACCAACCAAGCCATGACATGGGCTTGAGTAGAGGATTCACCACAACATGCCCGGGACTGTTTAACCTCAGTGCTGGCAGGGCATTCTTGTCACAGTTTTTTTTTCAAAACACTTAAAAATGAAAGGGTGGAAGTGAAGGGAAAAAAAAAAAAATCCAACCAAACCTGCTGTACAGAAAAACTGCAAAATTCTGGATCTTGGGGGCATTTTCAGAACTTCCATCTTTTGACTGGAGCGGTTTGACAGCTTTGCAAACTGTTTACATTGATAGCTCCATTTTCTGAGGGGGAGAAGTTGTCCTCAGCCAGAATGAGTAAGGGACCTGTGGCTGTGTCACAGATGGATCTGGTGCTGCGAGGTTCTCCTGTTTGCAGTGGCTTTTGTCACACGGTGATGGATTGGGCTGGTGTTTCCCACATCAACCATCTCAGGCTGGGAGTGTCTGTGTGCTCCTTCTGAGAGCTCCATAAAAAACCCACTTCAGCTGCTCTGAAAATGGGGCCGGGGGATGGAGACGTGGGAGCAGCCCTGGGGACAGGGATTTGGGGAGCTGGTGGGTGAGGGCTGGACCTGCCCCAGCCCTGAAACCCCCCATGCCCTGGGCTGAGCCCCCAGCATGGGCAGCAGGGGAGGGGGGGGATTTAAGGTCCCTCCCAACTGACACCATTCCCTGATTCTTGATTCCATGATGAGAGAATTCCTATACATGTTACAGTTGTTAGGAGCACCACAAGGTACCTGGGGGCTACTGGGGATACCAGGGAACCCAATAACTTTGGATGACACTGAGGAAACTCAGTTTGCTTTACTCTCAGTGGAAATTCTTGAAAAATCTCATTCTAAACAAACTGGTGGGCTCAGGAGCTTGCAGAGCTCAAGGACTTAGTGACCCTTTAAAGGCAGAGCTGTGGCAGGGGCAGGGAGTGCTGCAGGTTTTCCTGAGCAGGGTTTGACAGTAACGTGGGGATAATAACTCCGTCATTCAGGAAATGAATTCCTGTGCTGGCTGGCTCTGAGCTGGGATTTTGGCTGTTCGGTGCAGCCCCAGGGGGAAGAGCAGAGGGAGAAGGGCACAGACCTGCAGGTTCCCCGTGCAGAGAGCTGCATTCTCCTTTGCTGTGAGCAGGGTGTTTTGGATTAGGAGCATTCAGAGCAGCCACATGTCACAGACAATTTCCCCTCCGTGTGCCCCGGGCTGTGCTCGGGTAAGCAGCCTCAGCCAGGCTCTGCTGGTGTGCTAATGGCCCTACCCCTGGCAGCAACGAGGTGTCCTATTGATTATTTACCCTTTGCTAATAGACTCCTGTGTTCCCAGGGGATCGCTTGGGGGTGACTGCCAGGAGGAGGGTTTGATGTTGAACTGAGTGCAGACAGGATTCTGAGCCCCAGGGGTGACAGAGCCCCTTTCCAAGCATACTTGTAAAGAGGGAAAATGAATTTAACTGGGGTCAGGCTTGGTGGGGCCGGGGCATACCCTAAACAAGGCTGCAGCCTTTTCACTGACACCAACGAGGTTTGGGATCCAGTCAGGGCAGCGTCTTACCTGGCCCTCTGCTATGGGACACACAGTCCCTGTGCTGTGGGCACACAGGAGGAGGATTTCCATAGCTGGAATCTTCCTTCCAGGCAGCACTTCCCTGTCTGGGAAAGGGAATGCTGTTCCTGGGACAGAGGGGGTTCCAGCTCAGCACTTGCAGCTGGCAGTGCTGCATTTCACCAGCCCAGCCCAGCCTGTAACACTCCTGCACCTGCTCAGGGTCTGCAGAGCTCATAGAAGATAAACAGTCATTTTTTCATTCCTTGGGCTCTGACCCAAACTCACCTTTCCCAGCCTTCCTTTGTAATCGTGAGTTTGGAAATGTGCTCTGTTCCTGCAGGATGACATCCTGGAACAGCTCTGGGCACACTGAGAAGGGCACAGAGCAGAGGACAAGGCCCCTGTCACCGGTGGGAGCGTGGCAAAGCCACCAGCAGCCCGAGGCACCGGGGGAACCTCTGCAAGCAGGGTGGGTCACAGCCAGCCTGGGGGCTTCTCTGCATTCCACTGCCTTCCAAACACATTCCCTGGCTCTCCAGCCTCGTGTGCTGGCCTGGGATCTCACACAGGAGCAGCTCCCACCCAGCTTTGGGGACCCCACACAGGAGCAGCTCCCACCCAGCTTTGGGGACCCCACACAGGAGCAGCTCCCACCCAGCTTTGGGGATCTCACACAGGAGCAGCTCCCACCCAGCTTTGGGGATCTCACACAGGAGCAGCTCCCACCCAGCTTTGGGGATCTCACAGAGGAGCAGCTCCCACCCAGCTTTGGGGACCTCACACAGGAGCAGCTCCCAGCCAGCTTTGGGGATCTCACACAGGAGCAGCTCCCAGCCAGCTTTGGGCACCCTGCCCTGCTCTGTGTGCACCCAGGCGCTGTTCCATGCAGCCTTTGGGGGTCAAATGCCAGCAGAGCTTTCCATCCTGGCACATGGGACAGGGATCTCCCCCAGCCCCATGGAGCAGGGATGGCTGAGCAGCCCCCAGGGAGGACTGGGGGTCTGCACAGGGACACAGCTCCCTCTCCAGCATGGGGGAGCCCTGGATGTCTCTGCTGAGGCTCAGGCTCAGCCACAACCCCTCCTGCCTGGAAGGAACAACTCCTGGGCAGCCCCTGCTGCGGGCCCTGCCTGTGCCCGGGGCAGAGTGAGCACGGGGGCTCTGCTGGGGGGGCAGCAGCTCCCTGGGGGCTCTGTGGGCTGCTGCAGTCCCTGGTGAAGGGAGCAGTGGCACAGCAGCGGGCCAGGGAGTGTTGAGGGCAGCTGCAAAGCAGGACACGGCCCCCATTGCTCTGCTGAGTCCCAGGGACTGCTGTTGGCCACCCCAGCTGAGGTTCCAGGGGGAATGGCTCCTGGTTTGGGGAGGGTTGGAGCTGGGCTCCATGAGACCCTGCGGTGCACAAAGTGCTGACACCCCCTGGGTGCCACCTGCAGTGGGTCTGGAGGGCGCTGCTCCCGCAGGAGAGGCCTTCCAGGAGAGATTTCCAGGAGTGGGAGCTGCTGGGAAATGCCAGGCTGGGCATGAGCGATGTGTTAATAACCCCAGCTCCCTGATCTGTATGGATTGTTCCCTCCTCTGAAATGTCACAGCCACAGACCATTTGTCCCGTGGACTCCTGCTCTTGGAAGGTGCTGAAGGAACACCTCTGGAATATTTTCCCTCTCTGGGCCTCCTCAGGCCCCTCCTTGCTGCACAGGCTGGTGCTGCCCTGCTCACAGGGGCCCTGCAGGGTACTGTGGGGCACAACTGAGGGGTTTGTCCTTTCCTGCCAGCACTCAGTGCCACTGTCCCATGGGCACGGGGAGGCTCTCTGGGCACCCAGGGCACAACCTTGTCGCTGTGGGACACAATGAATGAGACATGGACTCGTGGTTCAGAAGGCTGATGCTCTGAAAAGGGGGCTGGTTTATTTTTAGAACTTATTTTTATGCTTTTTACAATGTGCCCACCTAAGAGGTGGGATCTTTGGACTCATTGGCCACACCAAGGGTCAACAAGCAAAGTCCCTCCTTAGGAGAGGGAAAAGTGAAAAACAAGAGAGTTTACAGAGAGTGACCTTGTTTACCAGTTTAGATTTCTGGGAAAGAACTTAAGAAAAACTCAAACATAGCAAACAGTGACTACACAACCTCCCCTTGTTTTTCTCTGGAATCATGGAATCACAGAATCTCCTGAGCTGGAGGGACCCACAGGGATCACTGACCCAGCCCCTGTCCCTGCCCAGAGCCCCCAACAACCCCACCCTGGGCACCCCTGGCAGCGCTGCCCAAAGGCTCCTGGAGCTCTGGCAGCCTCGGGGCCGTGCCCATTCCCTGGGGAGCCTGGGCAGTGCCCAGCACCCTCTGGGGGAAGAACCTTGCCCTCAAATCCAACCTAAACCTCCCCGACACAGCTTCATAGAACAGGCATGGAGGATCTCACTCTTCACAAGGGTGTCTTTCCAAACCTTTCACTTACTGAGTGTGCAGGTCCCTCCTGCAGGTGGGAGCACTTGGCTCTCCTGCACACCTGGCCATGGAGCTGGTCAGCCAGAGAAAGAAGGGCACAGGCTTTGAGAACACTTGTCTTGCTCTCAGGCAATCTCTGCTTACTCTAAGTCACTTGTGAAGGAGCAGATGTGATCCTGTGGGAGGAGCAGGCACAGATTGTTTTTTTCCAAATCTTTGTTCCACATCACAGTCACAAGAATGCTCAGATCCTTTGATGACACAGCCCAGACTTAATTGCCAGGCAGGTCCAGCCTGCTTGCTGAAAAGGAAAGGTGTCTTGTGCAAAAGGCAGTGAATAATGGTGTGATTAAACTCAGCCCCCTAAGAAGTGCTCACCAGCAGCTCCGTGGTGATGAAGCAGCCAGCCTTGGGTTTATCTGCTGACTGCTTGGCCTGGAGTGGATCCTGTCAGGAGAGAGGGGCTGTGATTGTGCCTGGGGGGGCTGTGGGTGACCAGGATAATCATGTGTGAGTGTGTGTGTGAGTGTGTGAGTGTGTGTGAGTGTGCACCTCCACATGCACACCTGCCAGCCCACCTCTCCAGCCAGGAGCAAAGTGCACCATCACAGGGTGCTGCTGATGGATTTACACACTCCTGGTGTGTAAGTACACCCAGCTCTGTCTGTCTGAACACAGGTTCAGTTTGGTGACCTCCCATCTCATGGCTGGAGAGGGGGAATGGGAAGTTCTGGGCATTTCCAGAAGTCCTCTGGCAGCCCGGATCTGCTGCCAAACCGGGCTGGGTGTTGTTGGCACAGCCCTTGGCCCAGGCAGGCAGTCATGTGCTGCTGGGAGCACGTGGAATGCACGGAAGGTGACTCAGCTCCCAAAAAACCCCTGAGAGGAGGTGACTGGGAACCCTCCCCGGAGATGTCATTTAGTCAGAGCAAGCCTTTGGTCTCGGGCAGGGTGTCCTGGTGGGATTATCTGCCTTGTGCCACACAGGAGCTCAGAGCAGGTGATGGATCGACTGCTCCTCCTGCCTCTGCTGCCTGTGAATCAATCAAAGGTGCCATTGAAGTATTTTTGCAGAGGATGTGTGACAATAGCAAAAGAATAGCTCAAAGCCACCTCTGAAAAATGCTGTGTGTTATCAAAAGGCAGGAAGGTTTGGAATAAAAGCTGATTCAAGCCCTGGAAGTGTGTCACCATCCTCTCCCATCTGCAGCCAGCCCTGGGGTGCAGGGGGGATGTCAGAGGCAGCTGAGACGTGAGAGCAGCTTCTCCAGAGCGCTGCACCAGGTCCTTCATCCCCAACACCCGGCTCTCCTTCGTCTCCCTTCATCTCTTCAACTCATCCCTCCATCACCCCTTCAGCTCGCTCATCAGCCCCTGAATCACACAAGGCTCGGAGCTCCCCGCGGCTGGAAGTGACTCACGGGCCTCGGGAAGCGCCAGCAGCTGCTGTCACCTCACCTGCCAGAGCGGTGACCCCGGCAGCACAGCCCCAGCCACAGCCCGCTGCTGTCCCAGCCCTGCCACCGTCACCCCGCTGAGTGACACGGGGCTGGGGCAGCGGGCAGCAGGCTCTGCTCCCACCTGCAGGGAGGTGCTGAGAGGAAAGCACAGCTCAGGAAGCTTCAAAGCTCTTTGCCCGTGGGCCTCCCAATCCCCTGTGGGCTTTGTTGGGGAGGATGAAGTAGATTCTGTAGGTTTTGTATCTTAAGGTGATTGGTTAATGCTCATTAGCATATTCACGATAGAAGGGGTTAAAATGGAATGTAACAGAGAGTTCCCCCTCTTTGCCTGCCTTCCCTTGGACCCTCTTGGACTTTGCACTGGATCCCTGGACCCTTCCCCAGTCAGGCTGCCTTCCCACGACCAATAAAGCACGTGTTCCAGAGATCCTGATCTCCAGGTCATCTCTCTGGCCAGACTACAAGTGTGTTTTCTAATAGGCTTTGCTTCCCGGGGACAGCCGCGTTGGGAGCGCTGGGGAGCGTTTCCGTTCAGCCACGGGCTTTGCAGGAGTGCTGAATCCAAGCCGGGATTTAAAGGGCTGTTGGCAAGTGCTGCCTTTCCGTGGGAGACAGGTTCCTGCCTGGAGGGTGAAGTCGTGTTGCAGCAGCTTTGGGATGACTCAGCCTGGGCCGGGGTTGAGGTGCAGTGTAACTAAAACACAGCCAGGATCCGGATCCCAGGGGAGGCAGCTTTTCTCCCGGCTCTGGGGAGCTGATGGTCACGGCAGCTCTGCCCTCCCGTGCTGACAGAGGTCCCAGCAGCCTTGGTCTGTCTGCAGTGACAATGTCCCCAAATGTCACACCTGCCCCTCGGGGTCCTGGCTGGCTCCCCAGGTCCCTGCTGGCACAAGGAATGTGCTCCCCCCCGTCCCAGACAGCTTTCCTTCTCCACTTGCTGCTGCCCTGCTCCCTGCACTGTTCCCTGAGGATAAATAAGGCAGTTTTATAATGAAGCACCTCTCACCCAGCACATATTAAATAAATTCCAGTTGCCCTTTATTACACAATAATGATAGTAAGATTTAATTACCTCTGCACCCAAAGGGGACGTGAATTTTAAGCGATAGGAATAAATCTCCCCAGCAGTGCAGCTGGGGCTGGGTGCTGTGCTGTGGGGGGGTCACTTGCAGTGCAGCAGTGGGAGGTGACAGAAAAATCCTTCCTGAGGAGTGCAGATCCCAAACTCAGACTGTGGGAGGATTACGAGAGCCAGACAGGTAAGGAGCAGCTGATCCAAGGAGCCCAATTAAACAATGATGCTGAGTGGAGTTCCTGGTCTGTGGCACAGGCTAAAAATGCAGGAAAATGTGTGAAAATCCAGGAGTTCAGAGAGATCAGCAGGGTGAGAGCCTCGGTGGGCTCTGCCCTGGGACTCTGCTGCTCCCCTCAGTCCTGCTACTGTTCTCCACAAGTTCAAATAATCCCTTTTATTTTCTGGGTGAGGAAAACAGAAGAAAAGGCATTCTGTGAGTGACTCTGCTTCCAGGGCTCTCTGTGGCATCTGTTTTGATTCCTGCTGAAAACTGTGTCACCCAGAAACACCTCAGGCCCCAACAGTTCACACTGCATTGTTGGCAGCGTGGAGAGACATGAGTTTCTCCAGGAGCAGAGGAGCTGGGGAGAGCAGGGAAGGGCAGGGCTGGAGCAACCCTCAGCCGAGCTCCTCCCCAGCAGCCCCGGCCCTGGCCCTGCTCCCTGGGTGCTGCTGCAGCTGTGAGTGAAGGGCTGGGGCAGCGTTTGGGGCACTGAGTCGGTCACAAATCCCCTCTCGCCCTCTGCAGGGGCTCCCTTGGAGCATTTCCTGACCCCTGCCCCAGGTTTGCAGCTGCTGGCTTTGTTCTGCTCCCCACAACATGACACAAACGGGTTCAGTTCCCTTTCTCCGGGGGCTTTTTTTCTGTTTCTCCTGCCCCTTTTCTTTTGCCTTCATTTTTGCATCCTGGTGTGAGAGGGGCCATGAGCCCTGTGAGGCTCCTGGGGAGCTGCAGCCCCCTGGGGACCCTGTCCCAGCCCTCATCCCTCTCTGTGTCCGTGTGCCAGCGCTCACAGGTCACTCCTGGCTGCTGCTCCTCAGCAGGTTCCCACCCTAGACCTTCCCAGGACTTCCCAGGGAGGTAAAATCCTCTTCTTGTGTCAGTCAGGACAAGGCTGAGAGGAGAGGGCTGATGGGTTTGTGTGGTGTTTCCAGCTGCACACCCTGTGGGATGGAAATGCTGGGCTGCAGCAGGATCCCTGCCAGGCCTGGGGGTATCCGGCCTGGGGGAGAGCCTGGCTTGTGGCTTTTTCCAAAAACACAGCTTTGCAAGGGAGCTACTCCCAAGGAGGAGTCTGTGGGGCCATTCCAGTCCCTGCACTCGTGACTCAGTTGCCATTTCATGCCAAAATCCGTGTCTTCATCCTCCAGTCATTGTTCCTGGAAAAACTCCTGCATCGTGCCTCCTGTTTTCTGCCCCAGGCCTTTCACTCACTCACTTTTCCAAAGGCACTGATACAGAATGAGCCCATCTGGCAGCAGAGCCCTGACAAAGGCACTGTGTGACTCACCTGTTACCAGGCATTTTATTCCCTATTTTGGGATGCAGGATCTATTCTGGATCCAAACCATGTCCCTCCCGTGGGGCACAGACACCCAGCACCCCTCTGAGCCTCTCCTCCACCCTTGGCTGTTTATCAAGCACGGGATCTGATTTATGGGACCTGAGCAGGGCAGTCCTGGGCTGTGCCAGGAGGATGTGGGGGTTCAGGGCAGTTTTTTGGGAAGCAATGGGAAATATCTGCATGCTGCAGGCAGAGCTGGCCCACCAAGCCCAGTTCCACATCAAATATTCCCAGTGCTTGTCCATCCCAGCCCTGCTCGGGTGTATTCCTCTGGGGAATGGTTTTCCCCCCAGAACCCCCTGAAGCCTGTGACTGTGTAGTTCTCCTTTAGCACTCCCGAGGCCTTGGAGAAGCAGGGCAGGTGGGCAAAGGCGATTTTGGAGGGGCTGTTTCCTAGGGAGTGCCCATCCTCTGCTCTGGGGAGGGGAAGCGCCGCGCTGGGGTTGGGTCCCTTGGTGTGCTGGGGGTCCCACAGCTGCCTCGGCCCCTGGCGAGGGTTACACTGCTCACACACATCCCTGCCTCCCCCTCTGTGTCCTTTCCTGGGCTGGTCCTGCCCGCGGGATCAAACCCGGAGAGGTTTGGTGCCATTTCCCGAGGCTCCCGCAGTCTCCTGGCCTCGCTCTCTGCGCAGCACCTTGGACAGCGCCAGAAAATTCCCTGGGAAATGAATTCCAGAAACCCAGAACATCTCAGGCACCACCCAGGGCTCCAGGCCTCCCCTCCCCTCCCCTCCCCTGGCCCTGCTCATGGCCCCCCTTGCTTCTCAGGGAGTTTTCCCGGTTTCCCAGCCCAAATCCTGAGCACACAGTGTTCAGGTTGCAGTTGTTACAGGAGAGGTGCTTGCAGAGCATCCAACTGAACCACCCAGGTTGGAAAAGCCCTCCGAGGTCACCCAGCCCCACCTGTGACCCCTCCCCACCTTGTCCCCAGCCCAGAGCAGCCAGTGCCACAGCCGCTCCTGCCCTGGGCACCTCCAGGGATGGGCACTCCAAACCTGCCTGGGCAGCCTCTCCAAGGCCTGAGCACCCTTTCCATGGAGAAATTCCTCCCGATGTCCAACCTGAGCCTCCCCTGGAGCAGCTGGAGGCCCTTTCCTCTCCTCCCGTGGCTTTGCAGGGTTCCATCCCGCTTGGCCTTCTCCTGGGATCAGCTGCTGCTTCCCCGATTCCCTGGAGCCCTCCGGACTCCCCCTGCACAATGGGTTTTGCCTGAGGCCTTTTTCTCACTGCCTGAGCTGATAAAAGGCAGAAGTCGCTGCTTTTGTGTGCAGGGCTGAAATCTGATTGATCCTTCTGTGCCTGGCTCTCCGGGTGAGGCGTGTGATAGTCTGGCTTTTCATTCTGTTATCGCTCCAGATTTTATTTCTCATTCCAGCAAGAACCTTTAAATTGCACTCTTTGGACAATAATTGCCAGCAGAATCACGTCTTCTTTTCACGAATTTTAATGCTGCTCCTAAGCCTGGATGCTCCTTTTGGAGCCCTTTTTCAGGAGACTTGGGCTCTGTTGGTCTAAATTCCTTCTTCTCCCTGTGATCTTTGGGATGATCCCTCCAAACCAGACACACAGCATTATTCTTCAATCCTTGGCAGGGACATTTCCACCGTTAGATTTGCTCTCATAACTCCACAATTGAGGCTCCACCAGCAGCCACACCTTCCAGGGCCCAGGGACAGGACCCAGGGACAGGACCCAGGGACAGGACCCAGGGACAGGATCCAGGGACAGGACCCAGAAGCAGGATCCCGGAGCAGGACCCAGGAGGGTTCCTGGCACGGACCAGGGAGGAGAGGGAGGTGCTGGGTGAGGGTGCTGAGGGTCTGGGAGCCCCGCTCTGGCTCAGATTAGCTCCTTGATTACTGCACTGTGATCTCATCAGAGGAGAAGAGGGTTTGATCAAAGGCAGATTACCTCAGACGGGGAGAGGAGGTTTCATTAGAGAGGCTGAGATGATGTGAAGGAACTGCACTCATCCTCTGAGCAGGGCAGCTTCCCCTGGGGAAGGGCTGCTCTCCCATCCCCCTGCTCCAGCAGCAGCTCCCAGCACAGGCAGCCCCTGGGGGAGGCCCTGGAGCTCAGGGATGCTCCAGGACTGGCACTGGAGCCCAGATGTTTGTCCTCACCACAGATTCTGCCTCTTTGCCACCATCAACCTGAGGAGGGAGGCTCTTCCACACCCACCTCCAGGGGTAGGAGTGGGAAACCTCCAGCAATCCCGTGCACAATCAGCCCACAACCTGATGAAAGGGTCTTCAGCACCCAAAACCTGGTTTTAGAGTGTGTGTTCAGCTTTCTGCTGCTGGAGAAGGACAATTCCCCTCCTGCTCCATGTCCCCTTGGTGTGTCACCCTGCACAAGCTGTTGGCTTTGGAACCAGCACCCTCCAGGTGATCCAACAGCTCCTCTTGCTCAGGTCTCCCCAGATTTGCCTCCAGAGCCTGGCATGTTTAAAAATGGAAACAACTGCTGTCCAAACAGAGCTGTGTGTGAGGAGATGCATCCATCTCCTCCTGCTCCCCAGAGCTCAATGTCTTGGCTGTCTGCAGCTGACAGAGAGAAACTGGCACTTGCAGGGCTCAGGGAGGCCTCTGCTCTCAGAGATGTCTGAGGAAATGCAGCTGAGCTGCTCCCAGGAGCATCCCTGCTCCCCACTGCTCTGGGATCCCAGACAGGCTGTCCTGGAGGAGAGGAGAGGAGAGGAGAGGAGAGGAGAGGAGAGGAGAGGAGAGGAGAGGAGAGGAGAGGAGAGGAGAGGAGAGGAGAGCCTGGTGATTGCCCTGGGCAGCAGGGCAGGTGTGGAAAGGCAGGGTGTAGAATGGGGTTAGTGAGCCACGGGAAGGTGTAAAACGATCCCGGGGCAAGGCTGACAGCAGAGCTCCTCCCTTTCCATGGGACTCCTCAGCCAGGGATGGGTACCAGGGAGAGCTGGGCAGTCACTCCTCAGGGCTGGACTCCCAGAGCTCCCAGCCCTTCCTTCTCTCCCCCACTGCCTCCTCCTCCCTGCTCCCTTTTATTCATTAAAATTCAATTTGTGTTCAGGCTGTTGCAGACTCAGAAATGTGCCCAGAGTCTGTCTGTCCTGGGGAGCCATCCCTGGGCTCTCCAGCCACCTTCCCACACTGCCAACAACAGCACTGCCCGCTGGGTGCTGGCCCTGCCAAAGCCAGGCTCCAGCTGGGCTGTAGAGAGTGTTCTTCACGGAGTGATCAGTGCTGGGACACTCCTGGCAGGAGGAGGCTTTGTCCAGGCCCTGGGTGAGCTGGGCCTTACACCCTCTGCCTTGGAGGAGAGCTGATGCAGACATTTCCAGGTGAGGGGAAGAACGGGCACAGGATGATTTAATCCTGATATTCCTAAATATCCAAGGGCTTTGCAGTGCAGTGAGTGCCACCCTCAGCCAGTGTGGAGCATCCCTTGGCTCCAAGTCCAACCCCTCAGGCCCAGGCCAGGCTTTTCCTGGGAAAGGGAGCCCTGAGCTATCCAAAGCCTTTCCTTCCCCCTTCCTCAGCAATGGGAACATCAGCATTCCCCACGCTGGGTGGCTTCTCTCTCCTGGCCACCAGGAAAATACAGAGACTTGGAAAATCCAGGCAGAGCTCTGGGAAGGAGCAGCCAGCTCTGGGATCCCACCTGAAGTCCCCAGTGCCTGGGAAAGAGATCTGCCTTGTCCCCTGCCTGCTCCTGTGGGGAATGGGTTTGGATTTCCTCCAGGCAGCTGCTCAGGAGGAGGAGGAGGAGCAGTTGCAGCCCCCAGGTGAGGCACAGAGAGAGAAATCCCAGCCCTGCCCAGGCAGGAGTCAAACCTCGTTAGCGTTATTGCACATTAGGGATGGTCATTATCCAACAGCACAGGTACTGCACCCAACGCGGGGCAATTTATTTTGGACCTCGTTATGATGGATAAAGATTAATTAATCACCGTGCTGGAAGTTAGTGGTTGCCTAGGGAGCCATGATCATGACCTGATTACCTTTAATATGGGCAAGGAGAGAGCAGTCCCCACTAATTCACGTCTGGAGCACACTCACACCGTGCTTTGAACAGACTCATTTCCCAGAGCTGGCCAAAATTAGCACTGGAATTAATTTGGAGGGAAATTGGAATTAAAAAAAAAAAAAAAGAAGTGAATGAAGACACGAGGTTCTTTCATGAGGGATGATTAGGTCAGAATTTCACCCCAAAGAAAGATGATTCTGCCTGAAAGTCTGTGCTGGTTTAGTAGTAAAGGGAAGGAACTGAGAAAATAGAAATGTCACATGGACAGAGTGGAGACAGGGAAAGACTCATGGTTACTGGCATGGAGTGCAGGAGGAAAGGTGGGAATTGATAAGGAAACTGAAGATAACAACAACAACAACAATAATAATAATAGTAATAATAATAATAATAAATCCCTAGCTGGCATGACAATCCCTAGCTGGCAGCCTAGCTGGTGTGGGGTTTCTGAAGGGGTGTTTTGGGTTTGCAGGGGCAGGTTTTGGGCCCAGGGGTGTCACAGAGGTGGCTGCTGTGAGGAGCTGCCAGGAGCTTCCCCCGTGTCCTGCAGAGCCAGTCCCAGTGGCTCCAGGACAGCCCTCCCAGGCCTTGGGAGGCTCCCCCACCTGTGTGCTCCAGGCTGGTGTCACCCCTTCCCTGGTGACACCAGGGCTTGGGGCACTTTGGGACAAGGAACTCAGACCAGATCAATTCCCCAGCCCAGAAAAATCCTCTTTATCCCTTCTTTCTTGACAGAGCTGCAGAGGCAGCAGGCTGCAGTGGGCAGAGGGGTTCCCTGGCTGTTGGTGCCTTGGAAAGCCAGGCCATGCCTCGGGTGGGTGAGCTGCTGGCTCAGGGGCTCAGCCCACCTGGGAAGGGTGGGGATGGGCAGCTGCTGAGCCAGAAGAGCCTGCAGCCCTCAGGTTGGTGCCTGAGATGTTTTGATTTCCCTGAAACTCTTTCCCAGAAGCTTTTCTGTAAAGCAGAGACACGTTCTCCTATCTGTAACCTTTGTTCACATTCCTGTCCCTGGGAGGGGCTTCTCCTTGCTGTCCCTCTGCTCTGACCAAGGTGACTGCAGAGGTTTGTCTTTGCCAGCCCGTCCTGAGCCCTGAGGGGCAGCCAGGGCCCAGCCCAGCCAAGCTGAGCTCCAACAATTCCTTTTTCCCACTTTTCACTTTGCCCAGAGCTGGGGACCCCTGGAGCTGTCAAATGTCCCGGTGGGGGGACATCCCGGGGCTGGGGTGGCTCAGGGAGGGCACACTGAGGTGGGGTGACCTGTCCAGCACGGGGGGGCTGAGCTGGGGCTGGGGCTGTGCCACACCTCCCCATCCACCTCCTTCCACCCCGTGCCTGGGGAGCAAGGCTGCCATCGGCCTGAGCCGGGAGCATTCCCAGCTGCACCGCCCGGGGCCAGGGCCAGCAGCTCCGGGAGGAGCCGTGTGCCCCTCGCTCCCTGCTCCGGCAGGGGATGCACAGCTCAGCTCCCCCAGCAACTCCAAACGCTCGGCTCGGGCCTCTGACAACATTGTGCTGTCCAAAAATAATGAGATTTTAAAAATTAATAAACTCAGGTGCTGTTTATTTGCCTTCCTTCTTTTTTTTTTTTTTTTTTTTTTTTTGGGATGTCAGGTATTGTGCTTCCAGCTTTTCCCTGCAGTCACAAGCCTGGCTCTGGTAGGATTTTCATTCAGGACCGAGTGTCCCGTGTAATCCCTGACTCCTGCAGCTGGGGCTGTGAGAGGAGAACAGCTGCCAGCCCTGGGCAGCCTTCTCCAGCCAGGAAAAGAGGGACAGGGACAGGGATGGGATGGGGATGGGGATGAGATGAGGATGGGATGGGATGGGATGGGATGGGATGGGATGGGATGGGATGGGATGGGATGGGATGGGGATGGGATGGGGATGGGGATGGGGATGAGATGAGGATGGGAATGGGGATGGGGATGGGGATGGGGATGGGGATGGGGATGGGGATGCTCCTGAGAACATTGAGGACTTGGAAATTATTATTTTTTTTTCTGAAAAGTGAGGAAAATGAGATGAACAGGGTGCCCAGAGCAGCTGTGGCTGCCCCTGGATCCCTGGCAGTGCCCAAGGCCAGGCTGGGCACTGGGGCTGGGAGCAGCCTGGGGCAGTGGGAGGTGTCCCTGCCCAGGGCAGGGGTGGCACTGGGTGGGATTTAAGGTCCCTTCCCACCCAACCCATCCTGGGATTCTCTGAAGTCCCAACACCCTCCAGCAGTCCATGTGTGTGTGCTGACCCCTCCCAGGGTCCGGTTCCCTTTGTACTCCACAAACAAACAGGCCTGGGAGGGGAGAGGAGGGGGGCAGTGGCTGTCCCTGGGGATCCCTGCTGCCCCCAGGGCTAACAGGGGTGTCCAGCCAGGTTCCAGGGCTAACAGGGGTGTCCAGCCAGGTTCCAGGGCTGCTGTCCAGCCCAGGACTCTGCGGGAGCAGCTCTGACTCATCCCAGCCTGGATCAGCTCCAGGACCTCTCCGCAGTCCCCGGAGCACAGACCTTAAGGAAAAGGATCTCTGGTAAATGTCAACATTTGTGCACATATTTGTTTCCTGTTTTGTATCCCTGACAAACTGCACAGCCAGGGTTTGATGGTGCTTTGATGGATTAAAGGCAGTTTTGTTCCTGTTCTGCTCTGCCATGCTGTCGGAATGGATAATGCAGATTCCCACAGGCAGCGCTGTGTCCCCCCGGGGGAAGGAAGCCCTGACATCAGCCTGGCTGGATTCCAGGGCTCCTGCCAGCCCTCTGCCAGGCAGGCAGCTCTCCAGGGCCCAGCACTTGGGCTTGGCACTCCTGGCTGGAAAAGCAGATAAATTCCTGGGGTCAGCTCTTAGGAAAGTTTTCCACGTTGGGACTCGGGGTCACCTGCACTGAGGGACATCCCCCTTCTGGTGGCAGGGCTGGACAGCAGTGCCTGGGTCGGTGTCAGCCCCGAGCTGCCAGGGCTCTCACTGACCCCCAGGGCTGAGACAAAATGCTCTGACTGATCCTCACAGGAGGCAAAGAGCCTGACCCCTCCAGGAACCCCCCCCTGCCTCCCATCCCGCTCACACACCTCCAGGCTGCCTGTTGGAGACTCTCAGCCCCAATTAACAAATCCCTGACGAAGGTCTTGCCTCCTTTTCATCTTTTCACTTGGCTAAAAGGACAATGGCAAAGGCTCCAGGGTCTCAAAGCCTGGCTGATGTTTTATCTCCATTTGCTTCCTCCACTAAACAGTGGGGAGGTAAACCCAGGGTTTACACAGCCTCTCCCACATTCTCAGAATCATGGAATGGCTTGGGTGGGAAGGGACCTCAAATCCCATCGATTCCCACCCCTGCCAGGGCAGGGACACCTCCCACTGCCCCAGGCTGCTCCCAGCCCCAGGGTCCAGCCTGGCCTTGGGCACTGCCAGGGATCCAGGGGCAGCCACAGCTGCTCTGGGCACCCTGTGCCAGGGCCTGCCCACCCTGCCAGGGAACAATTCCTGCCCAATCTCCCAGCCAGCCCTGCCCTCTGCCACTGGGAAGCCATTCCCTGTGTCCTGTCCCTCCAGCCCTTGTCCCCAGTCCCTCTCCAGCTCCCCTGGAGCCCCTTTGGGTGCTGGTGCTCTCCTGGAGGAGCAGGGCAGCAGCAGGGAGAGGTTTGTGCCACGTCCCCCCCGGGGCTCCCAGGGGCTGCCCAGCTGCCCAGGGCACAGCCCGTTTGCTCCCCAGCTGAGGATGACAAAGGAGCTTTAGAAACGTTTTGGCTTTGGGAGGTTTTTTTTTTTTTAAAGCTTTTGTATTCTGCTCTGATGGTGCTTCTCTCCGAGCAGAATGAGCTCCCCACCACCACCAAAAAAAAAAAAAAAAAAAAAAAAAAAAAAAAAAAAAAAAAGGAAGAAAAGGTCAGGCCAAGCCTGCGCTTGGATGAAATCCCTGGAAGAGCCGGGCTCATTGTGCAGCTCAAATGCTGCATTTGCCTGACGGAGGCACGGCCTCTCCTGCTGGGCTCTGGCACGGATTCAGGAGCTTAGACTGGATTAGCACCAAGGCCAGCTGCTCCGAGAGGGACCGGCCCGGGGAGGGAGCGTTCCCCGGGGGCTGCAGAGCAGCAGCCACCTCTCTGCCTCCACTGCCCCATCCCTGCGGGTGCAGGCAGCAGCAGCAGCAGCAGCTGTGCGCTGGGAGCTGCCCCATTAACATTCCCCGGCTTTCTGCAGGGAGAGCAGGGCCGTGATTAAAAGGCCATTCATTCAAATGTTACATTTCCATCTCCTCGAGTGCCACCAGGAGCTCTGGCCGGGCACAGGAGGCCAGTGCTTGATGAAATCTTCAGCTGTGACCAGCCTGGGGACCATCCTGGCCCAGCAGCTGGGGTGGGAACAGAGTGGGAGCAACTTCCTCAAACCTTGGGGCAGCACTGCCAGGTTTTGCTGTTTCTCCTGTGAAAGCCCAGGCAACCTGAGAGTTCAAAAATTATACTTAAAAAAAAAAAAAGCCCTCGTTTTTGATAAAATTTTTGATTAAAAACAATCAGATTTTTTTCAGAGATTTTTCCAAATATCCTTGAATTTTACAGATTTTTTTTTTTTTAAATTCTGACCTCTTTCCCTCCTTCCTCCCCTGCTCCTGAGCCCTGTTAAAGATAGAGCCGCTTCCCAGCAGCCACAAATTCCCCCAAATTTCACTCCAAGCTGTTTGAACTATTTGTAGGACTCCTGTTGGCTCTGCTGATGGCAGCAGCCCGGGGCCCAGAGCAGGGAATGAGCAGCCTGTGAGCCCCACGCAGCAGCTGGGGAGCAGCTCCTGCCGCAGCCTGGGGAGCCCGGAGTCCATCTGGGATGCCAAGGCCAACTGTAAAAGCTTCCTGGAGCCCCCCTGGCTGCTGCTCAGCCCCCCTGGCCAGGGACTCCCTGCTCCTTCTTGCACCCCAGCAGCCCCCCAGGGGCAGGAGATGGGGACTGGGCCCGGGTTTGCAAGTTTGGTTCAGTTCATATTGGGTTAATTAGCTTGAAACACAAAAAAAGTTGGTTTGGTGGTTTTTTTTGTGTTTTTGTTTGTTTGTTTTTGTTTTTGGTGTTTTGTTTTTGTTTTTTTTTTGTTTGTTTGTTGTTGTTGGGTTTTTGGTTTTTGTTGTTTTTGTTTTTGGTTTTGGTTTTTTTTGGTTTTGGTTTTGGTTTGGGTTTGGGTTTGGGTTTGGTTTGGTTTGGTTTGGGGTTTTTTTGTTTGTTTGGGGTTTTTTCTCTGTCATTTCCTGGATTCTCAGTGAGTTCCCAGTGGCACAGCTTGCCCACAGCTCTGTGAACCCCTGGGCTGCTGCAGTCAGTGCTGTCCCCCCTCCCCTGGACTGCCCAGTGAGCCCCCCATGGCAGCCCCAGCTGCCCCCAGGGCCAGGGAAAGCCCTGGGACACGCTGTGCAGAGAGGCTGCAGCCCCAGATGAGATGAAGATTATCTCTAAAGGCTTTTGCTGTCCATATGTTTGCCCTTGTGCTGCACAGCTGTGGGCAAAGCCTCTCGGGGCTGCTCATCCCCTGCCCAGCTGTGCCCAGGCTGAGGTGCTGCTGCTGCCGCCAGCCTGGGCAGCCCTGGACGCTCAGAGCATCCTCCTTGCTGCATTCCAACTCCAGCAGATCCCTCTGCTGAGCCCCCAGCGTGTCCATGTCCCCTCCCAAGGGCTCCAGGTGTGCCCCAGCTGCCCTGGGGTGTTGCCACGATTGGTGCCTGCCACGTTTTGCTTTTAGGGAATTCTGTTCCCAGGGACTGAAACTGGTTCACACTTTGTAAACTGCCTTGGTTTTCCACATTTGTTCCCAGAGGGGGGGCTTGGCGTGGTGGTCTCTGGCAGTGACCAATGGTTCCCAGGGGTTCCACCTCTAAGATGGGCACGTTTGTAAAAAGCATAAAAGAAGCCTGGAAAATAAACCTGTGGCTCCTCCTGATGAGGAGGGGTCCACAGCAGCCTTCTGAGCCACTCCCTGTCTCCATTCATTGTGTCCCACCCCAGCTCCCTGCCCTGCCCGGGGGCACTGGAATCCCACCGTGGCCACTAAACCACATCCCCAGCTGCCACTTCTCACTCCCTCCCCATTTCCAGGGGTGGGGACTCCACCACTGCCCTGGCTCTCCTTGGCCAGGTTCCTGCACTGCTTTCTCTCTCCAGACCCTCTGAGAGCTCTCCAGAGGGACCCAAGCTCTTGTGAAATCCCACAGGGGACTTTGGCCATTGCTGGCCCAGCTGAGGCAGCCCCGAGCCCGGGGTCCCTGCAGGGGAGGTTCTGTCCATGCCCAGGGCTCTGGGAACGCTCTGTCCCGGGGATGGCAGGGGCAGGGCTGGGCTGGCTGTGCCCTGCTGGCAAGGGGCTGTCCCTGGAGCCTTGGGGAGCCCCCAGCTGCCCTGCCCTGCCCGGGGGCACTGTGCCAGGAGGGATTTGGGCACAGCAGGGCAGGGATGAGACACCCACAGTGACAATCCCCCCCGGGCCCCTCTGTCCCACCCTGCCCGTCCCCTGCTCCCTCGCAGAGCCGAGGAGCCCCCTTGGGTCTGTGCCCAGGGCCGCGGGGAGCTTTTCCTGCTGAGCCAGGCTGAGCGGCACCGGGGAAGTTCCCAAAGCTGCCGGCAGCTCAGGTGTCCCCTGGGCTTTCCCTGCCCAGGTCCCGAAGCGGGCTGTGGTCACTCAGGATTTTGGGGAGCCCTGCAGCACAGCCAGAGCATCTCCCACCCACAGGAGCGGTGAGCAGCCTGCCAGCCTCCCAGCTCCCGGCAAACGCAGCTCCTGAGAACAACAGCCCGGGAAAAAAAAAAAAAAAAAAAAAAAGGAAAAAGAAAAAAAAAAAAAAAAAAAAATTAAAAAAAGAAAAAAAAGGAAAAAGAAAAAAAAAAAGAAAAAGAATAAAAAAAAGAAAAAAAGGAAAAAGAATAAAAAAAGAAAAAAAGGAAAAAGAATAAAAAAAGAAAAAAAGGAAAAAGAATAAAAAAAGAAAAATAATAAAAAAAGAAAAAAAAGAAAAAGAATAAAAAAAGAAAAAGAATAAAAAAAAGAAAAAAAAGAAAAAGAATAAAAAAAAAAAGAATAAAAAAAAAGAAAAAAAAGAAAAAGAATAAAAAAAAAAAAGAAAAAGAATAAAAAAAAGAAAAAAAAAAAGAAAAAAAAAAGTAAGAAAATGGATTTTCCCCCTTCTTTTTTCAGGAATTCTGGCAAGATGTCAAGCGGCTCGGCTGCCACTCAGAGCGGAGCGCGTTGCCCAGCCCTTCCCCGTGCCCGTCTGCCGGGCCCGGAGCGATGGCTGAGCTGATTTGGGGCAGCAGAGCAGGAGCGGGAGGGGCGGGCCGGGCTCTCCGTCCCCGGGAGATGCTGCTGGCTCCCGCGGAGGTGTTTGCAGGAGGGGCTGAGTGCGAGCTGCAGCCAGCTGCCATTGGCATTGCAGATCGGGCACTTGGCAGCCGAGAGCTTCGCCCCTGCTTTACAATTTGCTAAATAATAAAACATTTGTTCCCGGCAAACAAACGCCCGGATTGATGGCGTGCTGACAAAGGGCTCCAATAGATATATCGATACCTGGTGAAGCTGCGGGGGGAGAGGGATTGAAGAGCTGCTCTTTGCTTGACTCCATCCAGCTCCTCTATTGATGGCTGCGAGGCGTTTATCTCCGCCAGGATGGAGCCGGGAGCCGCGGGCCCGCTGTTGCCAATAGTGCCGTATTTAGGGTTATTTTATCACCATCCAACAGCTTGATGGGGCCGGGAATAGCGGGGCACGTCGAGAGCCGGCGCTGGCAGAGCCCGGGGCACGGGGAGGAGCAGCGTCCAGAGGAGAAAAGGGCTCAGGAGGGGCTCCGGGAGCTGCCCCCCGCCCTCTGAAAGGAGGAGCCGCTGTGCAGAGCCGGGCTGGCACCCCGGGGCCCATTTCCCAGCGCTCGGAGCCAAGGCAGGGCTGCCAGTGCTCTGGGGATGGCTGGGGATGGGCCAGGCACCAAAAAACACGGGCAGGAGCTGCAGCCTCCCCCGGCCCCGGCTGCAGGGTCCCGGTGGGGGCTGCGGGGTCTCGGTGGGGGCTGCAGGGTCCCGGTGGGGGCTGCAGGGTCCCGGTGGGGGCTGCAGGCTGCTGGGGACTGCCAGGCCAGCAGGGCTGGGAGCTGTCAGAGCTGCTCCTCCCCAAGAACCTTGTCCTGGGATCGCTCTCCAGAGCTCCTCAGCTCCCAGGGGCAGCACAGCACGGGGGGAAGGAGCTCAGCTGTGCTCAGGAGGGATTTCCTGGGGGAGAGCAGGGACAGCTCCCATCTCTGCTCTGGGACAGGGGCAGCAGCCAGGGCAGGGCTGGAGCTGGGCCAGGAGGGATTGAGGTTGGATTTGAGGGCAAGGTTCTTCCCCCAGAGGGTGCTGGGCACTGCCCAGGCTCCCCAGGGAATGAGCACGGCCCCGAGGCTGCCAGAGCTCCAGGAGCCTTTGGGCAGCGCTGCCAGGGGTGCCCAGGGTGGGGTTGTTGGGGGCTCTGGGCAGGGACAGGGGCTGGGTCAGTGATCCCTGTGGGTCCCTCCAGCTCAGGAGATTCCATGATCCTGTGACTCTTCCATGGGAGAACCCCTGGAACCCATCCTTCCTTGGCTTCCAGCCCCAGGAGGGACAGAGAAGCCCTGCTGGGACCCCCCTGTACTAAAACCTCCCACAGCCCAAACACCCCCGCGGGTCCGGGCTGCCCCTCCCCACCCCATCCCATGTTCAGCCACCCCCAGGTGACCCCCCCTGCCTGGTGATCCAGCAAACCCGGAGCTCTGGGGGAGCAGGAGGGAGCAGAGCCCTGTCACTGCTCCAGAACAGGCTCTCCCTGTCAGCTCCCATCCTCTCTTACATTTTAGCTGCTAAATAATGCACGAACGGAAAAGGAAACCTTAGCCAGGGCAGCCAGATGAAGATGCAGAGCGACCACAGCTTTTAGCTTTCATTTTCTGGCTCCAAAGCCTGCATCTCTTCGCTCTATCCCTCTTGTCGCTGGTGGCTTCCTTTGGCAAGGGCTTCCCAAGAAGAGGAGACAGGTTTTGACTGCAGCACTTGAACTTTTGTTATCAGCGTTCCCCTCGCAATAAATTTTGGCTTGGGCAGGAAGCTGCTGGATCTCAGGAATCACCAGCAGAGGAACCAAAGCACAGCGAAGCCTGAGGTGCCTTCGGCCCTTTGAGAGGACTCTGTTCAGCTGCCCCAACTCTTGGATTGTGTTTTGGCCATTCTCTCTGCTCACTGCTGGGTTCACCTTTGGGGGGGAGTGGCCGTTCTCTTTACAGCCCGAGAGAGTTTTATCCTGGCTATTAAATTAGTAATTAGCGCCTCATTTAGCCGGGATCTCAGACAGTATTGATCTGTCAGGGGTGGGAAGATGGAGCCCGAGGCTCTGGGCACAGACCCAAGGGGGCTCCTCGGCTCTGCGAGGGAGCAGGGGCCGGGCAGGGTGGGACAGAGGGGCCCGGGGGGGGGATTGTCACTGCGGGTGTCCCATCCCTGCCCTGCTGTGCCCAAATCCCTCCTGGCACAGTGCCCCCGGGCAGGGCAGGGCAGCTGGGGGCTCCCCAAGGCTCCAGGGACAGCCCCTTGCCAGCAGGGCACAGCCAGCCCAGCCCTGCCCCTGCCATCCCCAGGGACAGAGCGTTCCCAGAGCCCTGGGCATGGACAGAACCTCCCCTGCAGGGAGCCCGGGCTCGGGGCTGGGCCAGCATGGCCAAAGTCCCCTGTGGGATTTCACAAGAGCTTGGGTCCCTCTGGAGAGCTCTCAGAGGGTCTGGAGAGAGAAAGCAGTGCAGGAACCTGGCCAAGGAGAGCCAGGGCAGTGGTGGAGTCCCCACCCCTGGAAATGGGGAGGGAATGAGAAGTGGCAACTGGGGATGTGGTTTAGTGGCCACGGTGGGATTCCATCCAAGGTTGGCCTTGGCCTTGGAGGCCTTTTCCAAGTTACTGATCCCATGGATGCAGGGAAGGAGCCTCACTGATGCTCTGTGTGTCACATTCACTCTTCTCCCACCTGGAGTTTAAAGCAGAGCACAATTCAGCACCACCCCAAAGCTGAGTCCAGCCCCAGGCATTCAGCAAATGTTCCATCCCCAGGGACAGAGCATTCCCAGAGCCCTGGGGATGGACAGAACCTCCCCTGCAGGGACACAGAGCATTCCCAGAGCCCTGGGGATGGACAGAACCTCCCCTGCAGGGAGCCCGGGCTCGGGGCTGCCTCAGCTGGGTTCCACCCCCGGGAAGGGAGCAGCCCAGGGCACTGCCACAAGACCCTGACACCGGAGGGTGGGTGAGGTCCCCTCCCGGTTTGCTGTCCCCGGCCATCAGCACCGGGCACTGCACCCAGGTTAAGGGAAGGAGCTCCCACCGCCTGCCCAGGGGCTGCTGGGTGCCCAGCCCGGCTGAGAGGCTGAGAGGCTTCCCCGTGCTCCCGGAGCCGCTCTGCCCTGCCCGGGGGCACAGACAGACACACACAGACAGACAGAGAGACACACACACACACAGACACACACACAGAGACACACACAGACACAGACAGACAGACAGACACACACACAGAGAGACACACAGACACACAGACACAGACACAGAGACACAGAGACACAGACAGACAGACACACAGAGAGACACACACAGACACACAGACACACACACACACACAAACACACACACACACAAACACACACAGACACACAGACACACAGACACACACACACACACACTCACACACACACACACACAGACAGACACACACACAAACACACACAAACACACACAAACACACACAGACACACACAAACACACACAGACACAGACACACACACACACACACACACAGACACACACACACACACACACACTCACACAGACACACACACACAGACACACACTCACACAGACACACACACACACACACAGACACACAGACAGACACACAGACACAGACACACACAGACACAGACACACACACACACACACTCACACAGACACACAGACAGACACACACACACAGACACACACAGACACACACAGACACACACACAGACACAGACACAGAGAGACAGAGACACACAGACACACAGACACACACAAACACACACAGACACACACACTCTCTCACACACACACAGACACACAAACAAACACACACAGACACACACACACACACACACACAAACACACACACACACACACACACACACTGCCCCAGCGTGGTTTGCAGAGCTCAGCCCTTCCCAGCAGCTCCCTGGCAGAGGCACCCACCACCCACTCCTGCCAGGGAACAGCAAACACAGCCAGATATTTGCAAGCTCCACTCGGAGTGCTTTGGAACAGCTCCTCGAGGCAGCTTTGGTGAAGCTCGCAGTGATCCTCCTCGCTCTGAGGGTGTTTTACATATTGCAGAGCACTTTGGCACCCTGCAGGGGAAGGTGCCCTTCAGAGGTGGCTTCTCTGCTGCTTTGGGGTGACATTGAGCTGTCCATGGGGTTCACAGGCCCTCTGGAGCTGGGGGAAGAGCAGCCCCAGGCACCAGGAGCCCTTGCACACTCAGGCAGTGGTGCAGGAGCTTCCCAGGCTGCAGTTTTCCAGGGCACAGCCCCTCCCCAGCAGGCCCTGCTGGAGCAGAGCTGGGCACGGCCCCTGCAGTAGCTGTGGGAGCTCCAGGGCCTCCTGCTGCTGCTCTGCTGGGAGCTCAGACAGCCACAGGTGGGACAGGGCAGACACACACCTGGGCACCTGCTCAGGCCCATCCTCCTGCCCTCTGCCTGTCCTGAGGAGCTGAGGCTGGGTGGGGCTGAGCTCAGCCAGGCTCCTTCAGGGTGCCGTGGTTCTCCTGGGCTCCCTGGCCAGGGGAAAAGGGGAGGGAAAGGAAGAGCAGGACTGTGAAAGGTGAGAAGGGCACGGGGGTGGGGGGCATTAGCCAAAGGGCCAGCTGGGCTCTGGGCTTGGAAACGCCTCAGGAGGGGGGAGAAGGCATCCCTGCTGTCCTGGCCACGCCAGCATCCACCTGCAGAGGCTGCCAGCCGTGTCTCCTCCACAGCTGACACCTTCCTGCTCCCTGGGCATCACTCCTGACACAGAGATGGAGCTGGGACACGGCCTCAGGGGCAGGTCCCTTTCAGCCCCGTCCATCCTGCCCAGGGCAGCAGCAGCACATCTCCCACCCTGCTCTGCCTCCAGCCCACCTGCCCAGCCCGGAGCTGCAGGGCCCAGCAGAACTCTCAGGTTGGACAGCAGCAGGAATCTGACACCAGCAGGAATCTGACACCAGCAGGAATTTCCCCATGGAAAGGGTGCTCAGGCCTTGGCAGGGGCTGCCCAGGGAGCTTTGGGGTGCCCATCCCTGCAGGTGCCCAAGGAAGGGCTGGAGGTGGCACTCAGGGCTCTGGGTGGGGACAAGGTGGGCATTGGGCACAGGCTGGAATCAATGACCTTGCAGGGCTTTTCCAGCCTCAGGGATTCTGTCGGTAAAGCCAAGGTTCTCACTGCCAGCAGACTCTGGGCAAAGCCTCCAGCCCTGCAGGAAGAATCTCTCCTGGAGCCAAAACTGCAGTTCCTGCAGCATGGAAGTGCCCAGGGCTGTCTTGCCTGGCCCCTGCAGCACTCTCAGCCCTGAGCTGTTCCCTTGGAATGTCAGGGATCAGCACACGGAGCCCCGGGCAGCAGCCCCGTGCCGAGCCCGCCAGCGCTGCCCTGGGAGGGGGCAGAGTGGGGCACAGGGTGATGCTCTCCTCAGCCGGCCCTCCCCAGCCACAGCGGCTCCGCTGCAATTCCTGCCTCCCCTGACCCCGCATTCCCAAATTCCCGCATTCCCGGCCGCTCCAGTGCAATTCCTGCCTCCCCTGACCCCGAATTCCCAAATTCCCGCATTCCCGGCCGCTCCAGTGCAATTCCAGCCGTGGCCGCACAGATGGCGTCGGGCCGTGCCGTGCCGTGCCGTGCCGGGCCGTGCCGTGCCGTGCCGTGCCGTGCCGTGCCAGCGCGGCTCTGCGGGGCCGTGCCCGTGCGCACGGAGGGGGACGGAGCCCCCCAAAAACGCCGAGCCCGGGCGGCGCTCAGCGCTCGGGCACCCGAGCGATTCCTCTGCGCTTCACGCTCGGCGCTGTCGCTCTGAAAAAAATCCCTTCAGCGCTGCCAGCCGGCATCACCCCGGCCGCAAAATCCCCGTCTCCCCTGAATTCCCCACTCCCTGAATTCCCCACTCCCTGAATTCCCTTTCTCCCCTGAATTCCCCACTCCCTGAATTCCCCACTCCCTGAATTCCCCGTCTCCCCGAATTCCCCATCTCCCCTGAATTCCCCATCTCCCTGAATTCCCCATCTCCCTGAATTCCCCGCTCCCTGAATTCCCCATCTCCCTGAATTCCCCACTCCCTGAATTCCCCACTCCCTGAATTCCCCGCTCCCTGAATTCCCCACTCCCTGAATTCCCCACTCCCTGAATTCCCCATCTCCCTGAATTCCCCATCTCCCTGAATTCCCCACTCCCTGAATTCCCCATCTCCCTGAATTCCCCACTCCCTGAATTCCCCGCTCCCTGAATTCCCCACTCCCTGAATTCCCCGCTCCCTGAATTCCCTTTCTCCCCTGAATTCCCCACTCCCTGAATTCCCCACTCCCTGAATTCCCCGCTCCCTGAATTCCCTTTCTCCCCTGAATTCCCCGCTCCCTGAATTCCCCGTCTCCCTGAATTCCCCGCTCCCTGAATTCCCCCATGGGGCTGCAGCTCCGCTCTGTCCCTGCCCTCCCGTGCCCCCCGGGGCAGCGGGGCCGGCCCCAGCGAGCCCCCGCCGGGCTCCCCGCTCCCTGCCAGCTCCCCCGAGCGCTGCCCCGCTGCTTTCCCTCAAACTTGTCCCTGTACTTTCCTTTGCCTGCAGCAGGGAGTCAGAATGCCGCCCACCGTTCCCTTCTATTCTTGGCCCTCCGCTTCCCTCACCTCCCCACCAAAATCTGTTCTCCTGCTGAAAATGGCTTTGATTTTTCTGACGGCGAGAAAGCAGCTCTCCCACGGGGGTTGTGGGGCCGTGGGCCGGCACCCCCCGGCCCCGGGGCTGCCCTCGCCCCCCCTGACCCCGCTCCAGCCGCGCTGCCCTGCCCGGGGGCTCCTCTGCTTGGGGGCTCCTCTGCCCTGGGGATGCTCTGCCCTGCCCGGGGGATGCTCTGCCCGGGGGATGCCCTGCCCGGGGGATGCTCTGCTCTGCCCGGGGATGCTCTGCCCTGCCCGGGGGATGCCCTGCCCGGGGGATGCCCTGCCCGGGGGATGCTCTGCTCTGCCCGGGGATGCTCTGCCCTGCCCGGGGATGCTCTGCTCTGCCCGGGGATGCTCTGCTCTGCCCGGGGATGCTCTGCTCTGCCCGGGGATGCTCTGCCCGGGGGATGCCCTGCCCGGGGATGCTCTGCCCTGCCCGGGGATGCTCTGCTCTGCCCGGGGATGCTCTGCTCTGCCCGGGGATGCTCTGCCCGGGGGATGCCCTGCCCGGGGGATGCTCTGCTCTGCCCGGGGATGCTCTGCCCTGCCCGGGGGATGCTCTGCCCGGGGATGCTCTGCCCTGCCCGGGGATGCTCTGCCCGGGGGATGCCCTGCCCGGGGGATGCTCTGCCCTGCCCGGGGATGCTCTGCTCTGCCCGGGGGATGCTCTGCTCTGCCCGGGGATGCTCTGCCCTGCCCGGGGGATGCTCTGCTCTGCCCGGGGGATGCTCTGCTCTGCCCGGGGGATGCTCTGCCCTGCCCGGGGGATGCTCTGCTCTGCCCGGGGGATGCTCCTGCCGGGGGATGCTCTGCCCGGGGGCCGCGCTCCTGCTGCTCCCCCAGTCCCTGCTGGCTGCCTTTGCCGCCTGCCCTGTGCCAGCTCTGCCGAATTCACGGGATTGCTGCTGGCAATTAGCGGCGTGCCCGTGTTTCCCTCCTCCCCCCGTGCCGGCGATTGCCGCCTGTCCCCGCTCCAAGAGCCTCTGCCGAATCAACGGGGAGAGATTCTTCATCTGCTGCGGGAGGCTAATTGCAAACAGCCGGGGAACGGGAGATTGTTTCCTTGGGAGGGAGCGGGCGGCGCCGGCCCGGGCCCGTGTGGCAGCGGGGTCACCCCCGGCTCACCCAGCACCCTCCCATGGCTTTGGGCTCCCGGAGCCACGGTTCGTGCCTGCCGTGTTTTGGTTTCAGGAAATTCTGCTCCCAGAGAACAGAACTTGAAAACAAGGTCATGTTATTGTAAACGAAGATATTTTTCTACAAGCTTTCCCGAAGGAGGGACTTTGCTTGATGGGCTCTTCGAGTGGCCAATGGGTCGAGAGGTCCCCACCTCTAAGGTGGGTGCGTTTGTAGAAAGGTATAAAACAGGTTTGGAAAATAAATCGGGGCTCCACCTTGGGAGCCTCCTGAATGGAGTTTGAGTCTTTCCTTCATGTCCCAATGGCAGGGACCTGCTCAGCACAGCCCCAGCAGCACCTGCAGTGCCAGAAGCCGCTCCAGCTCCCAGCCAGGCACAGCTGGAACATCTGCCGAGCTGGGGGGATCCTCAGCTGCTCCTCGGGGCTTTGAACACAAAGGCCCCAAGGCAGCATCCCTGTTTTACACCCTCAGCCCAGAGGTGGCACAAAGAGCAGCCCCGGGGGCAAGCAGGAGCCTCAGGGCGGTCCCTCCAGCCCGGGGATGTTTGCTGGAGCTGTGGTTTGTGTGTCACCCTCAGGGCACCCCGCGGGGCTCTGGTGGCACCTCAGCCCAGCACATTTGTGTCCATAAGTGCAGGATGCTCACCCTGCAGGGTGTCCCGAGTGCCAGCCCCTGCTCCGGCCTGGCCAGCCCAGCCTGGGAGCTGCTCCTGCAGGGCAGGGGAGCAGGGGCCTTGGATTCCCAGCTCGGGCTGCTGCTGCCAGGGCTCTGAACCAGCAGCTGCTCTGCAGAGAGTCAAGGTCCCGACGAGAGGAGCTGATTCCCATGCAGCCTTCCCACAGAGCTGCATTCTGTTTCCCTGCAGCCTTCTGGCTTTCCCTGAAAACCACTGGCTTTGGGAAGCCACGTGGGCCCTTGGCTTTTCCTGGGGAGGCTCTGCGGGAGCAGCTCTCAGCTGTCACTTCGGTGTCTGCGCTGCTCCGTGCAAGGGTGGCCGGTGCAGGGGCCACCAGGAGGTGACCTAACCCCAGGAGCCCTTCCAGGCTCAGGCCCCTGCCAAAACCACACCTCCTCCTCACTGCTCAGTGGGTTGGTGTGTTTTTTTTGGTGTTTTTTTTTTTTTTTTTTTTTTTTTAACCCTTTCTACCGTGAATATTCTAATGAGCATTAACCAATCACCTCAGGATACAAAACCTACAGAATCTACATACAGCCTATGGGAACTACAACATTACAATACTACTCTACATACCAAAATCCTGAAAAACCACCTTATCCCTGATACCTGAGAAGGTCCAACCCCTTTATTCATCCTTTTGTCTTGGCAGGGGTGTCACTGAAACACCCAGCCCAGTCTTTTCAGTTAACCTAATCACCTCTTCCTGTCCAGCATCTTACAGTTCAAATCTTGCTTTCAATTCTATTCCTCTTGGAGGTTTCATACTTTTAGAATCTTTTACTAATAAATCATCTCTGCAGGGCCGAGCTCCTTCATCCTCTCCAACAGTTGTGGTTTTCCTCCAGCCTGCCCTGCTCCCCTGTGTCCTTCCCCCGTTCCCCATCCCACCTCTGCTTTGGTTCCTGCTCCAGGGTGGCTCCTTTTCCCAGTTTTTGGCCTGGGACAGATTGACCTTCAGGGCCCCTGGGCAGCCCCCGGAGCTGCTCCGTGCCTGGGGCTGAATCCCCATCACTGGGGGGAGAGGAGCTGGCCAGGAGCTGGCAGCACACCCTGAGCTGCCCCAGAGCCCCGTGCCTGCCCAGCACAGCTCTGCTCAGCCCTCAGGAGCCTCCCTGGAGGTCTCTGCAGGCCCCGGGAGATTTTCAAGTTAAGACATGAGTGAGAGGAGTAATCCGAGATGAATAATTTATTTTGGTGAATTTTCCCTTCCCTCTGTTTACAGATCGTCTCGGAGCAGATTGCAGCTTTCGCACCTCGATTCATTATTGGAAACTATTTGCAGATAGTTCCCGGGCTGCAACTCATTTGCTGGCTCTGCTGGGAGCACTGCAGAGCTGGAGCCGGAGCTGCTCAGGGCTCTCCCGGCTCTGTGAGAGGGAGCTCGGGGCTGCTGGGGACGGGGCTGCAACCCCCGGGGTCATTGGCTGCCCTCCTGCAAGCCCCAGCAGCTGCCAGGACAGCCTTGGGAGAGGAGGAGCCAGACGTAAAAACACACAAGGAGATGGAAAACAAACAAACAAACAAACAAACAAACAAACAAACAAACAAACAAACAGACTCGGTGAGGGGGAGAAGCCAGCCCCAGTAACTCAAGGCAGAGGCAGTCAGGGCAGCAATGTCTGACGTGGGGACACGGCTGGATTGGAGGGAAACACCAAGCTGAGCCCCCAAATAACCCGAATAACAGGGGGGTTACAGCCCAGCCCGGCCAGCGCTGCCCCTGGGAACAGCAGAGCCCAGAGCAGGGACAGGAGCTGGGAGGTGACCCCAGCTGGACCCTCTGCTGTGGCTGTGCTGCCCTGTAACCAAAGAGGGAAACTCCTTCTAGCGATGCTCAAACAGGGAAATAAAAAGCAAACCTTTCTCTGGAAGCTTCCAGGTGTTCCAGCGGTCATGGGCACAGCCATTATTGGGTTCGAACAGCTTTAATAGGTTGAAGAAATTAGCACATCTAACAAATATTTGCCCAATTAGAAGAGCAGTTGGTGAGGTCGTTTTGCCCCCAGGCACTGCCCCACTGGAGCTGGCCCAGGGCTGCTTTGCCCCAGTTCTGGTTATGTCCTCTCCAATTCTGATTGCAAAATGCAATGTTCTTCTTGGGGTCCTGTACTCGAAAAGAAGACTGAAGAGCATTTCAGGAACGTGTCAGCAGGTTAACTTCTCACTCTGAAAGAAGTAAGGGCAGGGATGTAAGCAGGGCTGGCTGGGAGATTGGGCAGGAATTGTTCCCTGGCAGGGTGGGCAGGGCTGGCACAGGGTGCCCAGAGCAGCTGTGGCTGCCCCTGGATCCCTGGCAGTGCCCAAGGCCAGGCTGGACACTGGGACAGTGGGAGGTGTCCCCCAAACCATTCTGGGACTCTCTGCCTGTTCCCAGCTGCTTCCCAGTCCGTGCAGGGTGAGCCCAGGGCAGCTCCACGCCCTCAGCCAGGTGAGACCCCCAGGGCTGGGAAGGGAGCAGCTTTCTGCAAGAGACACCTGAAGACATCTGCAGCCCTTCCTGCAGGGCCTCCTGAAGGATTCCTGGCACATCCCAAGCTCGGCAGCACCATCAGGCCCAGGTGGGAACCTTTATCAGAGGGGATTGATGTGTCAGGCTGGAGCCCTGCTGGGATGATTTACAGGAGCAGCTCGTCCACGCCGACCCCATTGCTCAGGCAGGAGAGGCCTGGAATGTGAGGGAAATCACGGAGCAGGAGCTGCCAGGGCCATAACTCACTGCTGGGAGAAGCAGCAGCCAGGGGAGCTGACAGAGGGGGAGCTTTTCTCTCCCTGCCCTGCCCTGCCCTGCCCTGCCCTGCCCTGCCCTGCCCAGCCAGGCTCTGGTGCAGCTTTGCATGGCAGGAGGAGCGAAGCAGCCCATGGATCAGCACAGACCCTCCGAGCCTCTCCCTGAGCTGAGGAGGTGTGCTCCTGAGCTGGGCAGCAGCAGAGGCGAGGGGCTGGAGCCAGGCAGAGCTCCCAGCAGCTCCCTGCCCCGTCCTGTGTCCCTGCACAGCACCCAGGGGTGGCCAGCCCTGCCTCTGCCCCCCGGGCTGGCCCTGCCAGAAGGCTGAAAACAAACTCCTTCAAGGGGACAGAGGAGAACGGCAACAGCCCAGGGAACAGCCCAACACGGGGCACAGAGCAGAGCCCCTCTCCCCAGCCCCGTCACCCGGGCTGGGAGCAGAGCTGCCCCAGGGCGCTGCGGAGCATCCCTGGAGCACAGCCCTGCCCCTGCGGGCACAGCCCTGCCCCTGCGGGCACAGCCCCTGCGGGCACAGCCCCTGCGAGCACAGCCCCTGCTGCCCCCCCGGGACCCCCGAGGAACAGCTGCTGGGCCACCCAGCCCCCGGAGCTGCAGGGATCTGCTGGAAGAGGCGGCCCCAGCCCCGGGGATCTGCGGGAAGAGGCGGCCCCAGCCCCGGACAGATGTGCTCTCCCCGTTTGCAGGTTATTAACCTTTCAGAAATGTCGGCCGTTCTGGAATTCTCGGGCCTGTGGCTGGAGCTTCAATTAACTCCTTCAGCGCTCCTGCTCGCCTTCCGGCCCTCTCCCAGGGAATTCCAGCTCCGGGGCCCTTTCTTCTGCCGCTGTTGTGATGCCCCGCACGTCAGTGACCTCTCCCTCCTGCTGCCCCGCTCGGGACGGGGGAGTCAAAGGGCACTGCTGGAGCAGGAGTGCTTGGAGGGCTCTTCAAAGGGAGGAGCAGCTCTCTCCTAACCTGTGCTGGCTGGGCAGGAACAGCAGGGCAGGGTGGGATCATCCCCCCTCCCAGAAGGTCTCCACAAACCAACAACAGAGTGTGCTGCAGCAGATTGCACAGGAAGGCTCCTCGTCTCTTCCCAGACCTCTCCTGTCCTGGCATTCCCAGCAAACCCTTCTGTTCCTCCAGAGCATGGACTGGCCCAGGCTGCCAAGAGTGACCCAAGTGTCCCAGCTGTGTCCCAGCTGTGGCCCAGCTGTGGCCCTGTGGGCACAGAGCTCCTCTGGCAGCACCTTCACCGAGTGCTCTCCTGCCCATTGAGCGTGCACAGGGCTCCTGGAGAGCCCAGGCTGGGCAGGACGCAGCTGGGAGTCACCCAAAGCAGAGAGAGGGAAGGGGGCAGGCAAGGCAAGGCAGAAGGGCTGGAGAAGGTCAGGGGATGCCTGAGCTGGGCTGGAGGTGTGGGAAGGGATTAGGGGATCATCTCTGCACCTCTGCATTCTGGAGGAGCAGAAAGGGAGTGGCCAGAGGGAGCCCCCTGCCCTCCCCAGGTGCCAGCTGCCCTCCCCAGGGGGCTGGAGGAAGGGGCTGCAGGCCCTGGGCTGTACAGAAGTTCACATCTGCACAGCTGGGGGGTGTCTGGACACTTCTCCTGCATCATTTCCAGATGGGGTTTCAAGGACCTGGGGAAGGTTTCCCTGCCCAGGGCAGCGGGGTTGGGGCCAGAGCTTTAAGGTCCCAGCCCAGCTGGGACTCTGTGAGTCTGAGCCCCGAGCTTGGCCCAGCTGAGGCTGTTGGCACAAAGGAGCCCACACCGGGCAGGTCACCCCCACCTGCCCCAAGTGCCCAGCTGGGTGCCTTTGGCTGAGTTTCTTTTCCCCACAGGTGATTGTGGGCTGGGTCAGGGTGAGGCCCCCACAGCCCCTGGGTCACTGCACACAGGAGAGAGTGAACCCTGCCTCGCCCTGCAGTGCTGCCCACATGGAAATGTGGAAACTGGGCAGGCCTGGGAGGGACGTGGTTGTGACACCAACCCCGAGGGCAGGCTGGGAGAGATGGCCAAGACTGGGGTGACCAACCATGAGGAATGAAGGCTCAGTTGCATTCCTATGCCTGGTGTGCACTGATAAAGATAAATACCTGATAAAGAACAGATAAATACACACTGTAGAGTGCCAGAATGGATTGGGCTGGAAGGGACCTCTGAGCTCATCCAGTGCCACCCCTGCCCTGGCAGGGACACCTCCCACTGTCCCAGGCTGCTCCCAGCCCCAGTGTCCAGCCTGGCCTTGGGCACTGCCAGGGATCCAGGGGCAGCCACAGCTGCTCTGGGCACCCTGTGCCAGGGCCTGCCCACCCTGCCAGGGAACAATTCCTGCCCAATCTCCCAGCCAGCCCTGCCCTCTGGCACTGGGAAGCCATTCCCTGTGTCCTGTCCCTCCAGCCCTTGATGAAGAATCCCTCCCTGGCTTCCCTGCAGTCCCTTCAGGCCCTGGAGGGTGCTGTGAGGTGCCCACACAACCTCCCCTGCCCCAGGCTGAGCATTCCCCGCTCCCCGCCTGTCTCGGTAGGGGAGGGGCTCCAGTCCCCAGAGCGACTTCGCGGCCGCCTCCAGCCCAGAGTCCCATGTCCCGTGGGCCGGGGGCAGCATTCAGTGCCGGCAGAGTTCCGCGGGGGTTTCACACGGATACAGCCACATCCACACCTTGTCCATCGCTCTGGTGGCCGCTGAGCCCCTGACACGCAGGGACAGAGCCACCAGCTCCCCGAACCATGGATGTTCATCTGTCCCCGGCACGGTCCTTCCCTCCTCCCTTCCCCACCGAGCAAATGAGTTCCCTTAACAAAAATCCATCCTCCCGCTTGCCAGCGCAGGTGGGATCGGCCCGTGCAGGAGCCCGTGTCCCCGCAGGGCCGGGGAGGCTGCTGGAGGGCCCGGCGGGATGGCAATCCAGCCTCACCCCGCTCCGGCTGCAGCGTAACCCTCGTGCTCTTGGGGAAACTGAGGCGAGCTGCTGCCCTTCCTGCCCGCGGGAGAGCGATCCCGAGGGGCAGGGGCGGCCAGAGGGCCCGGCGGCAGGGAAAGTTCTCCTTCGGGCTGTACATCCCTGACATCCTTCCCTCGGGAGAGCCGCAGCTCCGCACCCGCTGCAGCCGAAGCTGCCGAGGAAGAGGAGGCACGGCGGGTTGGGATGTCTCTCGCCGCCTCCCCGGCGGGCAGGTCCGGAGCGGGGCGAAACCCCCGCCCAGGTCTCCGCTGCCTCCCCAGGGGCTCCGAGCCGCGGCCGCCGGGGCGGTGCGGGCGCGGCTGCGGCGGGAGGTGGGGAGGAGGGAGCGGGCCCGGCGCCCGCCGCCGCCGCCGCCCGGGCGTCCCTCTCCGCCGCTTCCTTTAGGTGGCACCTCTCCTCCAGGAATGAGGCTCCGGGCCCCGCGCAGCCCTGCCCGGGCCGCGGCCGCGCACCGCGGGGGCTCCGCCGCGGAGCCGCCGCCGTCGGAGCGGCCCCTCCTCCCCCCCGCCAGCCCGTGCCCGGCTCCCCCGTCCTCCCGCTCACTCCTCCAGCCAGTAAATCCGATCTAGGCTGATTCCTCTCACGTCAAACCACATGATCCCATAAAACATTCATCGCCTCTCCAGCCCCGCTCGCTCGCCGCTCGCTCCCGGGATACAGCGCAGCCGGCTCCGCTCCCCGCCGCGGGATCCGCCGCAGCCCCGGCCCCGTGCGTGCGGCGGGCGGGCGGGCCGAGGGAGGAGGAGGCAGGCGAGGCAGGCGAGGCGAGGCAGGGAGGGGGAGCCTCGCCTGGATGCTGACTCCAGCTCGGGGGCTGTTCATTCCCCCGATGAGCGAGGGCGCGGGCACCGGGAGCGCGCCCCCCTCCCCGCGCACCGCCGCTCCCCGCTCGGGCTGAAGTTTGGCACCGGGCTCTGCCCCGCTTTCCCAAGGATTGTACTGCTGCCGCTCCACTTCGCGCCTCCAGACGTGCCTTCCCCGACCCCTAAGATGAAGAGGGCGATAGCTGAAGGTAGGTGCGCCCCGCTCCCCCGCCGCGGCTCCCCGGGGCAGGGCACGCCGGCCACGGCCCCAACTTCGCCCCGCGCCGGGAACTTCCCTCGCTGCAACTTTTTTTTTTTTTTTCCCTCCCCGTGGCTTCTTCTGAAGCGGCCGAGGTCCCACGAGGGGAAGAGGGGCCGGGGGCCGGACCGGGAGCGGGCGCTGGGGCCGGGAGAGGCGGCGGGGAGGGCGCGGGGGGAGCGGGAGCGCCGCGGCTGCGGGAGCGGAGCGGAGGCGAGGCCGGAGAGGGAGCGAGCACCGGGCACGGCTCGGCTCCGGCCGCGGGATGGAAGGAGGACAGCGGGGTGGAAGGAGGACAGCGGGGTGGAAAGGGAGGAGCAGGCTGGAAAGGGAGCGGCAGGATGGAAGGAGGACGCGGGGATGGAAAGGGAGCTGCGGGATGGAGCGGGAGCAGCGGGCTGAGCCCCCTCCAGCCGCCGCCCAGCCTCGCCTTGGCTCAGCTCGGCCTTGGGGTGACCGGGCGAAGTTGGTGCTTCCGGGGGAAGCGCGTCCCCAGCCCGCATCCCGCGGCCGAGGGGCCCGGGACGGGCGGGAGCGGGGCCGGGGCAGCGCGGCTTCCCCCGCTCGCAGCCCGGCTTCCCCCGCTCGCAGCCCGGCTTCCCCCGCTCGCAGCCCGGCCGCCGGAGCAGCCCCGGCCCCGCTCCCCGAGCCCGTCCCGCCCGCGGTGCCTCCGGACGGGGAAGTTGGCGGAGGGTCCGCAGGGACAGCGGCTCCCGGGGTGCGATGCGGGCTCCCCGCAGAGCCCCCCCGAGGGTCCGGGAGCCGGGGGCTGCGAGGGGCTGGGGGTGCAGGGGCTGGATCCCCTTTCCACTCGCTCGCTGCGCCGGCGGAGAGGCACGGAGCTTGCAGCTCGGCACAGCCGGAGCTCTGCCTGAAGCAGCCCTTTCCCACGGAGTTTGGCGATAATCTCTGCTTCCCGGCCCCGCTGTGCGGGCTGGGGCTGGGGCAGGGCCGGGCTGGGGCAGGGCCGGGCTGGGGCAGGGCCGGAGCTCCCGGAGCCCCCGGTCCCGCCGTGCCTTGGCCGCTTGCGGAGGCTCCGGGGGCACCGGGAGGGACGCTGGCTGCCAGGCTGCGGGCTCAGCCCACTCGGGAAGCGTGTGCCACCAGGTGTGTTTGCTGGGAGCCCAGCCCACGGATTGCAGCTCTTAACGGGAGGGCTCAGGCCGTGGTGGCAGCGCCAGGTGCTGGGCACGGGAGATGCGGGCATGCGGAGCCTCCGGCTGCTCGGGCTCGGCTCTGCTGAATCCATTCCCGTTCCCGTCAGCGACACAGAGACCGTTCTCTTCTCCTTTCTGCTTTGGAGGGCACTCTGATTTATTTGTGACGATCAAAGGACACATCCAAGCCGTGAGCCGCACACCGCCTCCTTGAGAGGCTTTGTGTCGGTCTGGAACGTGAAACGGGCGATTTATTCCTCTTCGGGGAGCACCTCGGGAGCAGGCTCCGCTGCCAGCTTCTCCCGGGGGGCCCTGAGGGCATCCTGACACCCCCAGCCTCCATTTGCCGGGCGCAGGGGCTGCCAGAGCTGGGAGCCCGGCGGCTCCGTGCCCGTGGCCGGCGCGGCGATGCCAGGCTGTGGTGCCGGGCTGTGCCGGGGGGTCTGTGCCAGGCTGTGCCGGGGGTCTCTGCCAGGCTGTGCCGGGGGCTCTTTCTTTGCCAGGCTGTGGTGCCAGGCTGTGCCGGGGGCTCAGTGCCAGGCTGTGCCGGGGGGTCTGTGCCAGGCTGTGCCGGGGGCTCAGTGCCGGGGGCTCTTTCTTTGCCAGGCTGTGCCGGGGGTCTCTGCAAGGCTATGCCAGGCTGTGCCAGGGGCTCTGTGCCGGGGGCTCTTTCTTTGCCAGGCTGTGCCGGGGGCTCAGTGCCAGGCTGTGCCGGGGGGTCTGTGCCGGGGGCTCTGTGCCAGGCTGTGCCGGGGGCTCAGTGCCGGGCTGTGCCGGGGGGTCTCTGCCAGGCTGTGCCGGGGGGTCTGTGCCGGGGGCTCTGTGCCAGGCTGTGCCGGGGGCTCAGTGCCAGGCTGTGCCGGGGGGGTCTCTGCCAGGCTGTGCCGGGGGCTCTTTCTTTGCCAGGCTGTGCCGGGGGCTCTGTGCCGGGGGCTCTTTCTTTGCCAGGCTGTGGTGCCAGGCTGTGCCGGGGGCTCAGTGCCAGGCTGTGCCGGGGGGTCTCTGCCAGGCTGTGCCGGGGGCTCAGTGCCGGGGGCTCTTTCTTTGCCAGGCTGTGCCGGGGGCTCAGTGCCAGGCTGTGCCGGGGGGTCTCTGCCAGGCTGTGCCGGGCGCTCAGTGCCACCCGCGGGGCTGGCAGGGCAGGCTGCGGGCGCTGGGTGTGGTGCGGGCACCCCGAGCCCCTGTGCCGGCTGCTGCAGCTCTGTCACCCCGCGCGGTGACAGCCCGGCTGCCGCCGGCAGCGCCCGGAACAGCGCAGGGGAGAGCGAACCAGGAAAACTGTGTTACAACGGCGATATTTATAGAACAGGGCTTGCAGGAGTTTGGGGCTGAATTATTTGCCTTTTTTTTTTTTTTTTTTTTTTTTTTGCTGCAGTTTCTGAATTGCTCCCGTGAGGGGCTGGGGAGCCTGCCTTGCTGGCAGGTTTGGCTGGAGAGCCCTTCTGAAGCTGGGGGATTCTGTTTAGCTGAGTGTCCATCCTGCTGGATCTGGACTACATTTCCCACTGTGGGCTGCCAGGATGCTTCAAGTGCCTTGTAAGCCAGAAATAGCCACCAGGGGCAGTTGGACAGGCAGAGCTTTCCCTGCTCTCAGCACTTGCTGCCTTATTAACACAATTCATTTCGACTGAAAAAGGGCTTTCTGTGCTCGTTTTTTAAAACCAAAAAAAATGAAAAACCCGAATACAACCCCCAGTGATATGAGAACCCGCATCAACATCACCGATGTGAGAGCAGCTCTTTTTTTTTTTTTTCTCCTCTTGAGAGACAACAGCATTCATTGGATTATTCTGTATTTCCTGTCTTTATAATGTAAATTTTTTATCGAGGGGCTGCTGCATTTTCTGGGCTTTGTCCCCCCTTTCCCAGCAGGAGGCCCGGACCTCGGCCCTGTATCCCCTGGGCCCATCAAAGGCTGTGTTTGCAGAGGTTTACTGAAGAGGGACGTGCTCAAAGAGGAATTTTAGGGCAAAAAGGTGGAGGTGCTGTTGCACCAAAAAGAGCCTGGGCGTTGTTCCCGGCCGGAGCCGGGATGTTCTCCCGGACACAGCGGGGCCAGAGGAGCAGTGAGGGGCTGTGCAGGGCTGGGGGCAGCACTGCTGATCCAGCCGGGCCCCTCGGGCATCCCCTCCAGCCCCAGCTCAGCAGCTCCAGCTGGGCTTGGGGAATCCTGCCGGGAGCCTGTCGTGTCCCCAAAGGAGCAGGAAGGAGAGGGAGGCACCGGTGGGAAGGAGCAAGGGGACAGTTTGGCACACAGCCTCCCTCCCTGCTCCAGGGCCTGCAAGGAGAGGGCAGCAGAGCGGCTGTTGCTCCATCCCCTGCTCCTGTGGAGCCGGGAGCTGGCAGGGGATGCCCAGCAGAGATCCCACATCCCTGTGCCAGGCTGTGCCTGCTGACACCGGCCCCGTGCTGTGTCATCTTCTTCTGAGCCCAACAACGACTGTGGCCATCGAGCCTTCCCAAGGAATGACCCCAACCCACAAAATCCAGCGGCACAGATGTGAATTCCCCACATCCTTCATCCTTCCCCTTGGGAGCAGCGAGGAGCCTGTGAGCTGGGGGCGGGGAAGGGAAGGATGCTCCGAGGCTGCTGCCCCTCTGCCCTCCTGCTGCCCCCCATCCCTTCTGCTGCCCCCCTGCCCTCCTCCTGCTGCCCCCCATCCCTTCTGCTGCCCCCCATCCCTTCTGCTGCCCCCCTGCCCTCCTCCTGCTGCCCCCCATCCCTTCTGCTGCCCCCCATCCCTTCTGCTGCCCCCCTGCCCTCCTCCTGCTGCCCCCCATCCCTTCTGCTGCCCCCCATCCCTTCTGCTGCCCCCCTGCCCTCCTGCTGCTGCCCCCTGCACCACTGCTGCCCCACCCCTGCTGCTGCCCTGCAGAGATGATTTATTAGTAAAAGATTCTAAGAGTATGAAACCCACAAGAGGAATGGAATTGAAAGCAAAATTTGAACTGTAAGATGCTGGGCAGGAAGAAGGTGATTAGGTTAGCTGGAAAGACTGGGCTGGGTGAGTCAGTGACACCCCTGCCAGGACAAAAGGATGAATAAAGGGGTTGGACCTTCTCAGGTATCAGGGATAAGGTGGTTTTTCAGGATTTTGGTCTGTAGAGTAGCATTGTAATGCTGTAGTTCCCATAGGCTGTATGTAGATTCTGTAGGTTTTGTATCTTGAGGTGATTGGTTGATGCTCATTAGAATATTCACGATAGAAAGGGTTCAAATGGAATGTAACAGGTAACTCGGGCTCTTGCTCCTGGATCCCTGTCCCTTTAGACCTATGGACTCTTCCCCAGTCAGGCTGCCTCCCCATGACCAACAAACCACGTGTCCCAAAGAGTATCCTGGTCTGCAGATCCTCTCTCATCAGACACCACCAGCCTGCTTTCTAATATGACACAGGCTCTGGCCATGCTTGCTTTGCCTTTGGAGAGCTCCTAGGAGCCTCTGGAGCCTGGTCCAGGCCCTGCTGCTGTGGGCAGAGCACACCTGGTGCTGTGGCCGTGCCTGCTTTGCCTTTGGAGAGCTCCTAGGAGCCTCTGGAGCCTGGTCCAGGCCCTGCTGCTGCCTCCTCTGTATCCCTGACCAGGCCAATGAGCCTTTCTGTGATGCAGTCCCAGCTTTTCCAGCACTGTCCCTCGGAGAGTGGCGCTGAGTTGTGTCCCAAGGGAGCTTCAATCCAGCCCAGAGCTGAAAGGTGGAGGTCTGAGCAGTCACTGAGCACCTCCTCAGCAGTGCCACCGTGGCAGGTGACAAGACTGATGGTCTCCTGAGGGCTGTGGCTGCAGCCACAGCAGGTTTGTGTCTCTGGGCTGGCCCACCTTCCTCCCACCCTTCCCACTGATCCACAGCACCAGCAGATTGTGCAGCATTGATTGCCCCTCTCCTGGAACCAGGGATTAGAAAAGCACTTGAGTTTTATTTGGAATCCGCCCTGGTTGTCAAGGAAAGCAGGAACACTCCACGAGCACATGCAAAGCACCAAGGAGGCTGGGACCAAGCAAACACAAACACTCCAGGGCTGGGGTTTTTTAGTTCCGTGTCTGGAGGGCCCAGCAGGCTGAGGCATCACCCTGATGACTCTCAGGCAGCACTGTTGGCTCTGTCTGCATGGCTCAGAGAACTTGCATTCATGAAATCATGGAATATTTTGGAGGAATCACCTGGATACACCTGGAGCACCTCTGGAGGTGTCTACAGCACCTCTTGCTCTAAGCACAGCTGATTGCAAAGCCAGCTCTGGTTGCTCAGGGGCTTGTCCTGTCCAGCAGGGATGTGTTCCCAGGATGGGTGTGGTGTTCCCAGGATGGGTGTGGTGTTCCCAGGATGGATGTGGTGTTCCCAGGATGGGTGTGGTGTTCCCAGGATGGCTGTGGTGCTCCCAGGATGGATGTTGGTGCACCCAGGATGGGTGTGGTGTTCCCAGGATGGATGTGGTGCTCCCAGGATGGGTGTGGTGCTCCCAGGATGGATGTGGTGTTCCCAGGATGGATGTGGTGTTCCCAGGATGGGTGTGGTGCTCCCAGGATGGATGTGGTGCTCCCAGGATAGATGTGGTGTTCCCAGGATGGGTGTGGTGCACCCAGGATGGGTGTGGTGCTCCCAGGATGGGTGTGGTGCACCCAGGATGGGTGTGGTGTTCCCAGGATGGGTGTGGTGCTCCCAGGATGGATGTTGGTGCTCCCAGGATGGGTGTGGTGCTCCCAGGATGGATGTTGGTGCTCCCAGGATGGGTGTGGTGTTCCCAGGATGGGTGTGGTGCTCCCAGGATGGATGTTGGTGCTCCCAGGATGGGTGTTGGTGTTCCCAGGATGGGTGTTGGTGTTCCCAGGATGGGTGTGGTGCTCCCAGGATGGATGTTGGTGCTCCCAGGATGGGTGTTGGTGTTCCCAGGATGGGTGTGGTGCTCCCAGGATGGATGTGAGATACCCTGTCCTCCTCCCCAGCTCTGTGACCTGTCTGGCAGCCCAAGCCCTTTGTCACCTGGCCAGGGTGAGCACCAGGGGTGGCCCATGTCCCTGTGGTGGGCTGGGGGTGCCTGGGGCAGTCCCTGGGCGGGGCAGGAGCGATGGGGAAGGTGGTGCTGGCTCCCTCTGAGGTCAGAGCAGGTGCTGGGGAGGAACCAAAGAGGGGGTAAAAGCAGGGTCACAGCCAGGGGCCATGGCAGGGACACTCAGGGTGGCAGCAGGACACTCAGGGTGGCACCAGGGGCACTCAGGGTGGCAGCAGGGACACCCAGGGTGGCACCAGGACACTCAGGATGGCACCAGAACACTCAGGATGGCACCAGGGCACTCAGGGTGGCAGCAGGGACACTCAGGGTGGCACCAGGACACTCAGGGTGGCAGCAGGGGCACTCAGGGTGGCACCAGGGCACTCAGGGTGGCAGCAGGGGCACTCAGGGTGGCACCAGGGGCACTCAGGTGGCAGCAGGACACTCAGGGTGGCAGCAGGACACTCAGGGTGGCACCAGGGGCACTCAGGGTGGCACCAGGGCACTCAGGGTGGCAGCAGGGACACTCAGGGTGGCACCAGGGCACTCAGGATGGTATCAGGACACTCAGGGTGGCAGCAGGGCACTCAGGGTGGCAGCAGGGACACTCAGGGTGGCAGCAGGGGCACTCAGGGTGGCAGCAGGACACTCAGGGTGGCACTAGGGCACCCAGGGTGGCACCAGGGGCACTCAGGGTGGCAGCAGGACACTCAGGGTGGCACTAGGGCACCCAGGGTGGCACTAGGGCACCCAGGGTGGCACCAGGGGCACTCAGGGTGGCAGCAGGGACACTCAGGGTGGCACCAGGGCACTCAGGATGGTATCAGGACACTCAGGGTGGCAGCAGGGCACTCAGGGTGGCAGCAGGGACACTCAGGGTGGCAGCAGGGCACTCAGGGTGGCAGCAGGGGCACTCAGGGTGGCAGCAGGGACACTCAGGGTGGCACCAGGACACTCAGGGTGGCACCAGGGCACTCAGGTGGCAGCAGGACACTCAGGATGGCACCAGGGCACTCAGGTGGCAGCAGGGACACTCAGGGTGGTATCAGGACACTCAGGGTGGCACCAGGGACACTCAGGGTGGCAGCAGGGACACTCAGGGTGGCAGCAGGGACACTCAGGGTGGCAGCAGGCCCTCGCAGATGTTCTCCTGTCCCTGTGTTTGTTTGCTGGCTGCTCCTGGGGACGAAGGCCCTGGGCAGTGCCACGTGCACTGGTTCCAGCTGCCCCAGCCTGGTGTCCCACATCGATGGTAATTAAACAGAGCTCCCTGCAGCTCTCCAGTCCTCAGATGCACCCTGTGCTGGGAGCCTTTCCAGGGCCAGGGGCCTCTCTGAGGACACCCAAACCTGGCCAGATCCCAGAGCCCTGGGGGTGCTGTGGGAGGGTCCAGAGCGGGGCTCTTGCACCTCAGCCCTGCTGTGGCTGCTCTGTCCAAGCTTTGGACACCTCCAGTGATGGAGCCTTGCAGCTTTTCCCAGCACTGGGGATGACTGGAAAGCTTTTCCTGATGCTGAACTGAGCCTCCCAAGCTGCAGTCCTTGGCTGTGGCTCCTTGCTGTGCCAGCTGGCCACACACAGGGATGGCTCTGCCACCCTTTCAGCTCCCCTGGAGTAGCTGGAGGCTGGAATTAAACCTCCCTTCACCTTCTCCTTGTCAGGCCCAACCATCATCATTCCCTCTGCCTGACCTGTAGCACAGACTGAACATACACTGGGCAGGAATTGTTCCCTGGCAGGGTGGGCAGGGCTGGCACAGGGTGTTCCCTGGCAGTGACCCAGAAACACACCTCATTTTTACCAGAATTTTTAAATTCCACAAATAAAAGAAAACACAGTACAACCTTCTTACGTTATATATATAACATTCATTTCAATATTTGCAAAACTCCAAAATGTGCATTTTTAACACCGGGAAAGCAAACGGACCCAGCAGAGGGGGAGGCTGGCTGCCTGGCTGGGAGCTTCCATCCCATCCCATCCCATCCCATCCCATCCCATCCCATCCCATCCCATCCCAGCCCATCCCATCCCATCCCCATCCGATCCCATCCCATCCCATCCCATCCCATCTCATCCCATCCCATCCCATGGATCCCATCCCATCCCATCCCATGGATCCCATCCCATCCCATCCCAGCCCGGCCCTTTTCCATCCCCGGGAGCCGGACACGTTCCCCCCGCTGCCTCTGGGACCCCCGGTGCCTTCCCAGCACTTGGTGCTTTGCTTTCTCCCTCCGTGCTGCACCTTCCGCTGGAAACAAAGGGATGTTTGCATTCCAGCCTGATGCTTCCCTTTCTTCCCTGCGCGCACGGGATAATTGCGGTGCCTGGCGCTAATTGAGCTGTTATTAGTGATAATTCTGCTTTGGGAAGGGGCAGTTCTGCGGCGGTGCTCTAATGTCACACTTGAGCAGTGGCTTGTGATGTGCCACCTCACCTCCCGCGAGCTGCTCAGGGGGGAAACGGCTTCACTTTTATTTTATTTTTTGTTTAAAACCAATCTTTTGCAAGAACCATCTGGCTGCTAAATTCTCCTCCCGGAGCTGCGCGGTTTGCTGGGAGTTCATTTGCGTCTTTAGCTACTAAAGAGGGAGTAAAAGTGACTGATTAGTCTGAGCCTGGGACCGTTCACATCAAAGTGACAGATTTTGCGAGCCGGATTTGGGGAAGTGTTTAAAGCTGCCGTGTTTTCATTAAACTCTGAAGGCGGTGGGCAGGGCTGTGCTCTCAGCCCTGCACCCTGGCTTGGTGTGTCACCGTGACTTCTGGGGCTGCTCAGATTTGCCTCTGCTTGTTCCACGACTTTAAATATTGATTTTAATTGCGAGCCTTCCTTGGGGCTGTGAGTGATGCTGGGAGCCACGGGCAGCGAGCCCAGCACAGCCTCGTGGCCCTGGGCTGGGAACTCAGCCTGGCTCTTCAGCACAGGGCAGGGAGAGGAAAGGAAAATATCTTTGGAGCCCCCAAATTCAGCTTCCCTGCAGGCAGGGGTGTGCCATGAGCTGCTGGGCTCTCAGAAACCCTCTGGGGGTGCTGGGTAAGGCTGGGAGGGCTCCACACTCTCCCCTGTCCTTGGAAAACCCAGGAGCAAATCCAGAGTTTGGGGACGTGGGATTTGTCTCTGCAGAGAGAAATGGTCACCTGGAGGGCACCAGGACCTGCAGGACTTGCACGACAAGGGTCTGGAGGGACAGGAGACAGGGAATGGCTTCAAACTGCCTGAGAGGGGGTTACACTGGGCACCAGGACAGATCCTGCCCTGGCAGGGTGGGCAGGCCCTGGCACAGGGTGCCCAGAGCAGCTGTGGCTGCCCCTGGATCCCTGGCAGTGCCCAAGGCCAGGCTGGACACTGGGGCTGGGAGCAGCCTGGGGCAGTGGGAGGTGTCCCTGCCCAGGACAGGGGTGGGAATGGATGGGATTTAAGGTCCCTCCAGAGGCAAACCAGTCTGGGATTCTGCGATTGCACATCCCCGTGGCACTGGTGTGTTTCCAGGAGCAGTGGGAGCTGTGGTGGGAGCAAATCCCTCTCCCTGTGCCCAGGTTCCTTCCCAGGCCCAGGTCCTGCTGGGTCTGGCTGCTCAGAGCTCTCTGTGGCCGTGCAGACACGGTGAGCAGTGGCTTCACACTAGAGGGCTGTCTGTCCCTTTCCCTGCCCGGGCAGGGTCCCACAGCTGGGCACTCCTGTTGCCACGCTTGGTGCCTGCCGTGTTTTGGTTTTGGGGAAATTCTGTTCCCAGGCAGGTTCTTGGTACACAAGGTCCCACAATGTAAACGACCTTGTTGTTCCACATTCCTTCCCAGAGGAGGGACTTGGTGTAGTGGTCTCTGGAACGGACCAATGGTTCCCAAAGGTCCCACCTCTAAGGTGGGCACATCTGTAAAAGCATAAAAGTAGCCAGAGAAATAAACCGGGGTCTCCTTCCTGCAAGAGGACCACGCAGCCATTCTGAATCACTCCCTGCCTCCATCATTGTGTCCAACAGCGACACACTCCTGTCCTGTCCTGTCCTGGCTGCTGCTTGGTGCCCAGCTCTGCTCTCTGTGCTGCTCAGAACATCCCTGCCCTGGCCTGGAGGCGCTTTGGGGCTGTGTCTGGGCGAGGGGAAGCTCTGGCTCTGTGTCCCTGCCCAGCTCAGCAGGTTCCAAGAAGGTTCCAAGCAGGTTCCCCTCTGTCACAACCAACACAAGAACTCACACCCACACCTTGCCATGCCCGAGGTGGAAAGAAGAAGCACTTTATTTACAGAACCAGCATTTATCGAATTCCAGCAGTGATCATGGATTGGAGGAAGAAAATCTTCTTCTCCAGCCACACTGGACCATGCAGCAGCCCATCAACAGTCTCCTCCTTTATGGAAAGAATGTGAACATCTCTAGATTTCACCCTAACAAATGGCTTGTTTATATGAGAGTGTATCTGCCTCCAAAGACACAGAAGGCTAAAAACAAGACTTTTACAAACTCCTTAAAGGGGACAGAGGAGAACAGCAAAAACCCAGACCACAGCCCTCCCCTCTGTCCTTGCAGGCCCCGGGTGCTGTCAGGAGCAGAGCGCTCCGGGGATGCTCTGGGGGTCCAGCAGCGTGGCATTTCCTGCTCCTGCCCTGCCCTGGGGAGGGTCTGCAGCCCTGAACATCTGCACATCCAGCTGTGGGCTGGCACGGGAGAACAGGAATTGCTTTGGAGCGCCGGGGGCAGTGTGGGGGTCTGGAAATCAGCCCGTGGTGGTTGTTTCAGCACCATTCCCACTCTCCCAGCACTGCCCCTGCTGCCCTGAGGCTCCATCCTCTGCTGGCTGCAGGCTGTGGTGCCAAAGCCCTGTGAGGGAAGGGGCTCTGTGAGGGTGCTGCTGGCCTGGGACCGTGTCCAGTCCCTGTGCCCTTCTCTCCCAGGCTGGAGGGGAGCTCCAGGGGAGCAGCAGGGCCAGAGAGAGGCATTTGTAGCAGTGGCACAAGGAATGACCCTGAGCTGCTCGGGGAGCCAGCCCAGGAGAGCCTTTCCTTGGCCATGGCTTTTCAGTGGGAAATGCTTTGCCTTTGCTGTGTTTATTTTTGGCTTTCCTAGAGTTTCTGAAGGCTTATAGTTAATCCTGAGCTTTGGGGTGGCCAGCTGGGCTGCAGGGACAAGCTCTGCCTCAGAACACTGGGTTTGGTCATTTTTCTGGGGACCTTGGATTTGCTGGGAGCTTGGAAAAGCTTAACCTGGGGACACCTGGGGCATGTGCAGGGACAGCTGGGAGGGACAAGGGAAGGTGTCCCTGCCCGTGGCAGCTGGGTTGGGATGGGCTGGCCTTTGGGTACCTTCCAACCTCAACCATTCTGTGACTCTGTGACTCTGTGATGCTGTGATTCCTTGATTCAGTGATTCTGTGATTCTATGATTCTGCAGCTCTGTGATTCCATGATTCTGTGACTCAGTGATTCTGTGATTCCATGATTCTGTGATTCTGTAGCTCTGTAATTCCATGATTCTGTGACTCCATGATTACTTGATTCTGTGTTTCTGTAGCTCTGTGATTCCTTGATTCTGTGATTCTGTAGCTCTGTAATTCCATGATTCTGTGACTCCATGATTCCTTGATTCTGTGATTCTGTAGCTCTGTGATTCCATGATTCTGTGACTCAGGGACTCCAGGAGAGGAGGTCCCCGTGGCTGCAGCCTGCCCAGGGAAGGGGGTGTGCAAGCCCCCAGGCTCTCCCTCATCAGCTGGACAGGGAACGTGCCCTGCCCTGGGATTAATTAATTACCTTCAGCAGCCACACCACTGTTCTCCAGTTCTCCAGTACCTGAGGCTTCAGACATGGAAACCTGCTTGCAATTCTATTTCACTTACAGGGTTCATATCCTCAAACCCTAAGCAGGATCCAACCAGTCCCTGCCTCACCTGAGGACTTGTTTTACTCCTCAGCTGGCTGAGTTTGGGGCTCTGGTGTGTCCCTATTTACCTGGCAGCTGTGACAGGTGTGCAGCTTGAGGCCCTTGCCCCTTTCCCCCTCCCGGGAAGGTGCCTGGTGCCCCCTGAGCAGGTCCCTGGTGCTCCCGTGGCCCAGGCTGGCAGCAGCTCCTCCTGGATGTCTGCCTGGCTCCCTGGAGCAGCACAGGGAATATGCAAATCTAACCTTTGCATTGACTGCGCTGTTCTTTTCCCGGGAAATGTCACCGGGGGCACCAAGCTGGGACCGCCCGCTCCTGGCAACGGGGGAATGAGCATCAGGGGCGTGGGCCTGGCTCCTGGGGATGATCCAGCAGGGAGCTGGCTCCTCCTGGGAGCCTGCAGTGCTCGGGGAGCTGCCCTGCCCTGCCCTGCCCTGCCCTGCCCTGCCCTGCCCTGCCCTGCCCTGCTGCCTGCAGGGATGGGATGGGATGGGATGGGATGGGATGGGATCCATGGGATGGGATCCATGGGATGGGATCCATGGGATGGGATGGAGCTTTTGTGGACCAGAGCCTCACCTCTGCCCACTCCAGCAAGCAAAGCCACAGCTGAGAGCAGCAGACACATCCAGCTCTGCTTTGGAGGCTGGGGGTGGTTTCCTGCAGGAGGGAGGGAGAAGCCTCACCCCAGCTGGCTGTGCAGGACCCAGCTCTGTGGCAACGTTGGGATCACAGAGGAAATCTCACAAAGCTCAGCTGAAGGAGAAGCCTTGCCTTGTACAGGGAGAGATAAAAATCCACCTTGCTCACAAATGGATGTTCACATCTGCTGTGCACAGCATTATCTTGCTCAAAGAGGGGAGAAAAGAAAGAGAGGGGAAGGGGGGAAAAAAAAAGCAAGTGAATGGAACTTAGGACGCTTTTCATTTCCCAACAATGTGCAGCAAACTGTGATTCCTATTCATTAAGAGAGAAGATTGACATTCATTAGAGTGAGCATTAAATTCCTCATTCTTCTTCTCCCCTCAAAATTAATCCACAGAGGGTCGTAGCCAGTTCTCTCGGTATTGAATTTCTAGGAACTACAGTGGGGTTTTCTCCAAATAATCCAGGCAATTACAGCAGGACACACTTCTCCCTGGAATGGGGAAACAGGCAGTGCCATCTGAACCCTCTGCTGCTTCCCTCCCCAGCTGCAGCTCCACGTGTGCACCAGCAGCTCATGTTTGCTCCTGGAGAAGGAATTTGGGAAACACCAGCTCTGCCCCAGAGCTCAGAATCTCAGAATCACAGAGTCACAGAATCACAGAATCACAGAATCACAGAATCACAGAATTACAGAATCACAGAGTTACAGAATCACAGAATCACAGAATCACAGAATCACAGAATTACAGAATTACAGAATCACAGAATCACAGAATCACAGAATCACAGAATCACAGAACCACAGAGTCACAGAATTACAGAATTAGAGAATCACAGAACCACAGAATTACAAAATCACAGAACCACAGAATCACAGAATCACAGAATTACAGAATTAGAGAATCACAGAACCACAGAATCACAGGCTGGCTTGGGTTGGGAGGGACCCTAAATCCCACCCAGCGAATCTCTGCACATTCAATTTGCACATTTGCAAATTGATTCCTTGTTAGCATTAAAAAGCGATCCGGGCTGGCACAAAGTGGCTGTGAAATTCCTGACATTTCCAAAGGGAGCAGGGTGACATCAGCCCGGTGCTCCGGCCAAAGGGAGCAGGGAAGGGTTTGCAGGAGAATTTCGGTGCTTGAGGTGCCAGTAAGTTCAACATGGAGACTTTGGGGTCTGTGTGGGGGTTTGGGGTCTGTGTGGGGGTTTGAGGTCTGTGTGGGGGCTCTGAGGTGTGAGCAGAGGCTTGGGGTGGCTGTGGAGGTTTTGGGGTGGCTGTGGAGGTTTTGGGGTGGATGTGGGGGCTCGGGGTACACACAGGGCCTTTGTGGTTCCTGTGGGGTGTCTGGGGTGTCTGTGCAGGCTTGGGGTGCAGGTGGAAGCTCTGGGGTGCCCATGGAAGCTTTGGGGTGCACATGGAAGCTTTGGGGTGCTGGTGAAAGCTTTGGGGTGCAGGTGGAAGCTTTGGGGTGCCCATGGAAGCTTTGGGATGCAGGTGGAAGCTTTGGGGTGCAGGTGGAAGCTCTGGGGTGCTCATGGAAGCTTTGGGATGCAGGTGGAAGCTTTGGGGTGCAGGTGGAAGCTCTGGGGTGCCCATGGAAGCTTTGGGGTGCCCATGGAAGCTCTGGGGTGCAGGTGGAAGCTCTGGGGTGCCCATGGAAGCTCTGGGGTGCCCATGGAAGCTTTGGGGTGCACATGGAAGCTCTGGGATGCCCATGGAAGCTTTGGGGTGTCCATGGAAGCTCTGGGATGCAGGTGGAAGCTCTGGGGTGCCCATGGAAGCTCTGGGGTGCCCATGGAAGCTTTGGGGTGAGGGTGGAAGCTCTGGGGTGCCCATGGAAGCTCTGGGGTGCTCATGGAAGCTTTGGGGTGCCCATGGAAGCTTTGGGATGCAGGTGGAAGCTCTGGGGTGCCCATGGAAGCTTTGGGGTGAGGGTGGAAGCTCTGGGGTGAGGGTGGAAGCTTTGGGGTGCTCATGGAAGCTTTGGGGTGAGGGTGGAAGCTTTGGGGTGCTCATGGAAGCTTTGGGATGCAGGTGGAAGCTTTGGGGTGCAGGTGGAAGCTCTGGGGTGCCCATGGAAGCTTTGGGGTGCAGGTGGAAGCTCTGGGGTGCCCATGGAAGCTTTGGGGTGCCCATGGAAGCTTTGGGATGCAGGTGGAAGCTCTGGGGTGCCCATGGAAGCTCTGGGGTGTCTGTGAGGTGTGGGGGCACACAGAGCACCCCCTCCTGCCACCCCCAGCAGCCGGGGCTCAGGCAGGAGGGGGGTCCGTGGGTGCAGGGGAGGGAAGGGGGATTCCCAGGAGCAGAGGGGCAGAGCTGAGGCCCCATTACCCAGGAAAGGCCCGGGAGTGCCAGCAGAGCCTGCAGGGCTGAGCAGGGCCCCTGTGCTGTGGGATGCAGAGGGAGGGAAGGAGCTCCCCGGGCTCTGCTGCAGGGCCCCAGCATCCAAAGGGCTTTTCCATCTGCTCTCCCTCACCAGCAAATGCCCTCCTCAGCTGAGCTGATGCTGGCTGGGGGCCAGAGGAGTTTAGAGTTTCCACTGTTTTAAAATATTTATTAATGTGAAGATGTCGTTAGCACTTAAGCCCAGGCAATACAGTAGAAGTCTTTTTGCTGGAGCAGAAGTTAGTGATGCTGAAAAGCCATTAAGCTGTAAATATAAACTATATTAAGAGCTCAGGAGCAACCTTAAATATCCCTCAGCTGGCTGCTGTGCCTCTGCAAGGCTGAGTGTCTGAGAGCAGCTTGGTCACAGAGATCTCTGTGCACAGGCCCTGCCCCTGCCCAGTGCCTCCAGGAGGGCCCTGGGTGGGTCTGCAGGAGAGATTTCCAGCTCAGGGATTGCTGACATCCCCCACAGCAGCAGGGACAAGGAGGGACAGTGCTCAACCCTGCCCTGGGACACTGCCAGGGATCCTGGAGGGACAGGACACAGGGAATGGCTTCCCAGTGCCAGAGGGCAGGGCTGGCTGGGAGATTGGGCAGGAATTGTTCCCTGGCAGGGTGGGCAGGCCCTGGCACAGGGTGCCCAGAGCAGCTGTGGCTGCCCCTGGATCCCTGGCAGTGCCCAAGGCCAGGCTGGACACTGGGGCTGGGAGCAGCCTGGGACAGTGGGAGGTGTCCCTGTCATGAATGATTTTTCCTGTCCCTTCCACCCAAGCCACTCTGTGATTCTGTGTTTCAACAATTCTATTCCAAAGATAAATCCCATTTCTACCTGCTAAAAGGAATCTGTTTACAAGACACTTCCATGACCTTAATCCTGCCCTGCTGTGGTATCAAGGCACACATCTGGAGCTGTGATTAACCCTGTTCAGTGCCTGTGGTGCCACAGAAAAGGTGATAAACTCCTTTTCATCCTGTGCTGCTCAGCTGGGGCTGCCCCTGCATCCCTGGCAGTGCCCAAGGCCAGGCTGGACACTGGGGCTGGGAGCAGCCTGGGGTGGTAAAGGTGTCCCTGCCAGGGCAGGGGTGGCACTGGGTGAGCTGCAAGGTCTCTTCCAACCCAAACCACTCCAGGATTCTGGGATTCCATGGATTTTGTTAACCCCAGGGGCTGATGGGCAGCCCAGCCTGCCTCCCTCTTGGAGCCCTTCTGTGCTCCAGCCTAAGGCTGGCACTTGATTTAGCAAACTCCCTGCGCCCAGGAGAGCTCACATTTCAATCTTTAAAACCAACCTGAGTAAAGATTGCAGCAGTGAGGAGCCCCTGCTCCGGCTGCTGGGAGCAGGGCGTGATATGGATTTCTTAGGCAATTAAACTGCACATAATAGAGTAACTGGGCTGTACCAGTTTAAAGAGCACCTGGAATATGCAGGCATATTCTGAGATCCCTAATCTCGTATTTCAGCTCTGGCCCATTGATCTGTCATATTTAAGGCTTTTATTTCTTTTCCATTCACACTGCCAGAGGATGCAGCCTCCCTTTTATCCCGATTTCCCGGCTGTATCTCCCTCTCTCTGTCCCCACTGGCTGAGGTACCTGCAAGGTGCAGACTTCCCAAATGGCCTGATTCAGACCCCTTCTGAGGTGCATCCCCCTCCTTCTCTGTCTCTGTGTCTCTGTCCTTTCTCTCTAAGCCCAGGCATTTAGCAAGGCCCGGGCTGAGCAACAGCCTGTGTCAATTAGTGTCTCGCTGTCAATTAGTGGAATTCCTCTGGAATTTATGGTTCCTCCCATCGCTCTGGGAGCCCAGGGCACGGCGGGCAGTGGGTTCAGGAGGCTGAGCCACACATCCCCCCCATCCTCCCTGGGGCATCCCCAGGCGCCTCGGGGGCTCCCTGTTATAAGTGTGTCCCAATAATTGACTGGACACAAGCCCAATTAAAATAATATTGGAATTTATTAAGCAAGCACCAGTAAGCAAAACAGCGCTGGGCGGCCAGGGGATCTCCTGTCCCACCACAGCTCGCCCCACACCACCAAAAGTCTCTGCTCTTTATCCTTTGCAGCTTCCTGTGCCACCTTTCTGTTCCTTTTGTGTTGGTGAAGTGTTGCGGGGGGGGTCTTCCCAGTGGCTGTGAGAATGAGGTCCCATCCCTGCAAAAACGGGTTGGTCAGCTTCTGTAGTCACTGTTCCTCATGTTTGCATTCTTCTTAAACTCTTTCCCAGGGATCGAGGCAGTAAACAAGGTCACTCTCTGTAAACTCTCTTGTTTTTCACTTTTCCCTCTTCTGAGGAGGGACTTTGCTTGTTGACCCTTGGTGTGGCCAATGAGTCCAGAGATCCCACCTCTTAGGTGGGCACATTGTAAAAAAGTATAAAAATAAGTTCTAAAAATAAACCAGTCCCTTTTTTAGAGCATCAGCCTTCTAAAATCACGACTCCGTGTCTCATTGATCGTGTCCCACAGCAACAAGCTTCTGCTTCTCTTTTGTTGACTTTGCCGGATGTCCGAAGGAATAGTCTGGATGAGATGACGAGGTTTTCTCTGTGGCATGGTTTAGTGAACAATTCCTGACGGTCATTTATTACCCTCCCCAGCCCTCCCTGCAGCCTCAGCCCCCGGGAGCTGCTCCGGACCCGGCCCGGGGGATCAGAGGCAAAGCCCCGAGCCCTGGAGCTGTTTGCTGAGCGCGGAACTCCCGGCCCCCAGTAGGAAAAGTTAAATTGTTTTCCTGTGGAATTGCCTGAGAGCAAAGAGAGGTCTCGGGGTGTTAATTCGCTCTTTGTTTTTTTTTTTGCTAAAGGAACCGGCTCGGTGCAGGTTTGGTTTGTTTGCAAAACAGAAGTTTCAGGGCGCGGCTGTGCGGAGCAGAAGGAGGCAGGGTGGGAGGGAAGATGTGAGTGCTCTCTCTCTCAGGAGAGCTCTAAAACCCGGCACACCTCGCAGACGCTTTAGAAATTCAGCGCTGACCCCGCTCGCTTTGTTTAAACAAAATGAAAATATAAATAAAATTCTGCCGCACCCCCCCCTCCCCTCCCCTCTCCTCCCGTGGCTTCCTTTGTGAGGAACTTCTGACAGACTCGGAAATGCTCCGGCTGCTGAATAAATGATAAACCCCATCCTCGGGCAGGGGCTGCGCCGCCAACAGCAAATTAAATCCTCCTCGGGGCCAGATCGAATGGAGACGCTCGCTGCAGCTCCAGGAGCTGCGTGCATTCGGAGTGTTTGCCTTTTTCTGGGGATGGGCTGGGCTGGGCTGGGATGGGATGGGCTGGGCCGGGCTGTGCTGGGCTGGGCAGAGCTGGGCTGAGCTGGGCTGGACTGAGCTGGGCTGGGCTGAGCTGGGCTGGGCTGGGCTGGGCTGGGCTGGGCTGGGCTGGGCTGGGCTGGGCTGAGCTGAGCTGAGCTGAGCTGAGCTGGGCTGGGCTGGGCTGGGCTGAGCTGGGCTGGGCTGAGCTGAGCTGAGCTGAGCTGAGCTGAGCTGGGCTGAGCTGGGCTGAGCTGGGCTGGGCTGAACTGGGCTGGGCTGAGCTGAGCTGAGCTGAGCTGGGCTGAGCTGAGCTGAGCTGAGCTGAGCTGAGCTGAGCTGGGCTGAGCTGAGCTGAGCTGAGCTGAGCTGGGCTGAGCTGAGCTGAGCTGGGCTGAGCTGGGCTGAGCTGGGCTGAGCTGGGCTGGGCTGAACTGGGCTGGGCTGAGCTGAGCTGAGCTGAGCTGAGCTGGGCTGAGCTGGGCTGAGCTGAGCTGAGCTGAGCTGAGCTGGGCTGAGCTGTGCTGAGCTGGGCTGGGCTGAACTGGGCTGGGCTGGGCTGGGCTGAGCTGGGCTGGGCTGGACTGGGCTGGGCTGGGCTGGGCCGGGCTGGGTTTGGCTGAGCTGAGCTGGGCTGGGCTGGGCTGGGCTGGGATGGGCTGGGCTGGGCTGGGCTGGGCTGAGCTGGGCTGAGCTGAGCTGAGCTGAGCTGAGCTGGGCTGGATCCATCTGTGGAACAGAGGCCACGCAGCAGTCAGCAGGTACCCGGGATAGCTGGGGCTCCTCTGGGAGCCCAGCAGCTGCTGGGTGCCTCAGCAAATCCCAGTGGGAGCTGCTGGCTGAGCCCGGAGCAGCCCGGGGCTGGCAAAGGCTCTGCTGGAGCAGGCAGCATCCCCTGCAGGATCCATCCCTCTCTGAGTCAGCCCCGGTGCTGCAGGCAGGGCCGGGGCAGCTGCTGCTGCAGAGGCACTGAGGGGGTGGGCAGAGGGGAAGGTGAGGTGGGTGGGTGGGTGGGTGTAGGCAGGGTGCCTGGGTGCTGCACAAACCTTGCTCACAGCCCAGGGAGCAGAAATGGCTGGAGCAGCTCTGCTCCCCCAGCCCAGGCTCCCACTGAAATCCTGAAAAGCCTGAACTCAGCAGGAATCCCTTGGATTTCTCCACAGCCCCACCAGGGCAGGCTGAGCCCTTTCCCATCTCCAGCCACCTCCTCCAGCTGGAGATTCACTTCCAGAGCTGCTCTGCTGTGGCTGTAGGAGGAGGGAGCTTGAAAATATTCCTGGGGCCCAGGCTCTGCTGTCCTTCCTCCCCCTCCTCCTCCTCTGCAGTCCCTGTGTGGAAATGGCTGTGCCCACTCGAGGAGCTGGCACTGCTGCCTGAAGATGTTCTGCTGCTTTAACGGGGCCTCAGCAGCTACAAAAACTTGCCTTTAAAAATTCATGCTGCTCTGTATCATGTTAAATATTTATTCTAAAGGAACAATGCGTTCCCCCCTCCCCCCCTCCTGCCATGATACCTATTTTGCATATGAGCTGATTAATTATTAAGCACCTACATTTTTATTTTGACAAACAGAAGATGTGCTCCCGTCAGTCGGATGCTGTTGTGTTCTGCTGAGCTGTGAATTCACCTTCCCTCTCCAGGCACAGAGATCCTCCCAGGCTGTGCCCTGGAGCCTCCCCCACGCTGGGAATGCCAGCTGGGCACGGCCAGGGCTGGACATCCGTGTCCTGAGCCCTGCAGGGCCCTGGCCAGGGAGAACACTGCAGGGAGCCAGGGTGCTGCCTCAGCCCCGCGGGTGTTTTCAGCTGCCCTGGCACTTGGCTGTGCTCAGGTGATGAACCTTTCCTGGTGGGACATCCCACAGGGCTGGGGCAGGGCAGGGCAGGGCAGGGCAGGGCAGGGCAGGGAAGGGAAGGGAAGGGAAGGGAAGGGGGTGCTGGCCTGGCCCAGGGCAGCAGAGAGAGCCTGGTGCCACCTCCCACCCCGGGGGGACTGGGGGGAGAGCTGGGGTGTGCTGGGCCCCAGGCAGCTGTGCCCCAGCTGTGCCCCAGCTGTGCCCCAGCACTGCTCCAGGCCAAACCTGGGTGGTGGCACAGCTGCCAGGGGACATCTCCTGCAGTGGGGCTGCCGAAGCCCAGAGCCAAATTCCCTGAGTGATTCCTGGGCTGGGAGGGCAGAGCTGTGTCCCTGAAACAGGGAGCTGCCCTGGGAATAGATACAGACAGGGCTGACATTCCCTGAGCCCGTGGGGCACTGCTCCTTCCTGGGCACTGCTCCTTTTGGGGCACTGCTCCTTTCTGGGCATTGCTCCATTTGGGGCACTGCTCCTTTTGGGGCACTGCTCCTTTTGGGGCACTGCTCCTTTTGGGGCACTGCTCCTTTTGGGCACTGCTCCTTTTGGGCACTGCTCCTTTTGGGGCACTGCTCCTTTTGGGGCACTGCTCCTTTTGGGCACTGCTCCTTTTGGGGCACTGCTCCTTTTGGGGCACTGCTCCTTCCTGGACACTGCTCCTTTCTGGGCACTGCTCCTTTTGGGCACTGCTCCTTTTGGGGCACTGCTCCTTCCTGGGCACTGCTCCTTCCTGGGCACTGCTCCTTTTGGGGCACTGCTCCTTTTGGGACACTGCTCCTTTTGGGGCACTGCTCCTTTTGGGACACTGCTCCTTTTGGGGCACTGCTCCTTTTGGGGCACTGCTCCTTCCTGGGCACTGCTCCTTTTGGGGCACTGCTCCTTTGGGGCACTGCTCCTTTTGGGGCACTGCTCCTTTTGGGACACTGCTCCTTTTGGGGCACTGCTCCTTTTGGGACACTGCTCCTTTTGGGGCACTGCTCCTTTTGGGGCATTGCTCCTTTTGGGGCACTGCTCCTTTTGGGGCACTGCTCCTTCCTGGGCACTGCTCCTTTTGGGCACTGCTCCTTCCTGGGCACTGCTCCTTTTGGGCACTGCTCCTTTTGGGGCACTGCTCCTTTGTGCTGCTCTCTGACCCTGCCAGCCTCAGGGGCTGAGCAAAGCGCCGGGCCCGGGGCAAACTCGGCTCCGGGATTATCAGGCATTAATCCTGCTAAGAAAGCGGGATTACTGCTCAGGAGAGACGCTGAAAACCCAGCATTTGTATTCTTTGGGAGATCCCCGTGTCAGCCCCTCTTCTCCCCGCCCCAGATTTCCCAAGGAAGAACAAAAATAACCCTGAAGTTTTCCCATGGAAATGTGAGCTCAGCTGCTTTGCAGAGGTGGGAGCATCATCTCCCTCTCCCTGCGCTTCCCAAGCAGGCTTTGCAGCAATGAAAACACAGCCACGGGATCCATTTTGGATCCTCAGGAAAAGCAGGAGAAGGCAGCGAGTTGTGCAGGGGGTTTGTTTGGGGAGCTCGGCCAGAAGAGACGCGACCCCTCCCCTCCTAAAGCCCCCGCCAGGAGCCCTCCCCTGGCTCCCCCCAGGTGGAGGTTGCCAAAGCGTTGGGATCCTCAGGGAATCTTTGTCTCGGGATGGCTCTGGAGGCTCTGTCCCGAGGAGCAGAGGCGCCCTCATTAACAGCGTCATTAGCGTCATTAGCCAGCGGTGGCAGCGCGGGGGGCTCGGGGCTGGGAGGGTGTCAAGGAGCTGGAAGAGACAGTCTGGTTTAGTCATATTTATATATATATATATAAATATATATCATTTAGACTGGGTTATGTGGGGTTGTACTGGTTATGTGGGGTTATACTGGTTATGTGGGGTTATACTGGGTTATACTGGGTTATATGGGGCTATACTGGGTTATGCTGGGTTATACTGGTTTATATGGGGTTGTACTGGGTTGTATAGGGTTATACTGGGTTATGCTGGGTTGTACTCGGTTATGTGGTGTTATATTGGGTTGCACTGGGTCGTGCAGGGTCATACTGGGTTATATGGGGTTATACTGGGTTGTGCTGGGTCATACTGGGTTGTGCTGGGTCATACTGGGTTGTACTGGATTGTATTGGGTCATACTGGGTCATACTGGGTTGTACTGGATTGTGCAGGGTCATACTGGGTTGTGCTGCTGGTTTGGGTCTCTGAGTTTCCCTGGATGAAGTTCAGGGGAGCCCAGTGGTCCCAGGAGGGGAGCCCAGTGATCCCAGGAATGTGGCAGTGGGAGCTGGGGGAGGTCCCTGGTGGCCCTGGTGGCTCTGCACAGCTCCTGCCAGGAGGGGACAGCCGCGGGGGTCGGGCTCTGCTCCCAGGGCACAGGGACAGGAGGAGAGGGAACGGCCCCAGGCTGGGCCAGGGGAGGCTCAGGGGGGGCAGCAGGAGGAGTTTTTTCATGGAAAGGCCTTGGCAGGGGCTGGGCTGCCCAGGGAGGTGTCCTGGAGCTGGCACTCAGGGCTCTGGGCTGGGGTTGGACTCGGTGGCCCTGGGGCTCTTTTCCAGCCTGAACGATTGCCAATGCTGTGATGCTGGCTGCGCACGGCAGCAGCAGCAGCTCTGTGCAGAGGCAGGGGCTCTGTGGGGCAGGATCTCTCCTGCCCAGAGCTGTGGGGCCCAGAGCAGCCCCAGCTCACATCCCTGAGCCGCAGGAGCCTGCAGTGGCTCAAGCAGGGAGACAGCAGAGTGTGCAGAGAGCTCCTCTGGCCAGGCAGGGCTTGGTGTCAGCAGCTGGAGCTAAAATCCCTGTTTGAGGGGCAGGAGGAGGCTGCTGGACAAGGTGGGGGCAGGTCTGGGGCAGCTGGGCCAGAGGAGAGGGCTGGCATTTCCCTCCTGAGCAGCCCTGAAGGAGAATTCACCCCAGGGATTTTGTTGTGTCTGCTTTGGAGGAGGCCAGAGGAGCAATCCTCTGCCTGGGCTGGGCAGGGATTCCGGGCAGGGATGCTGCTGTGGGGACAGGCTGGTGGCACCTGCAGGACCCTGCCCAGCCAGGGCTCCAGCCCTGCAGTGACTGCAGCTGCTGCCCTTAGAGGGCTTCTCCACCCAGATTCCATGGCTGCATGCCCAGAGGTGGAGCATCCTCCCTGCAGGCACTCACCTTGCCCTGGCCACTGCTCCTGGCCCTGCTGGGGGACCCAAAAGAGCTGCAAAACCCAGCTGGGCACAGAATCCCCTGGCTCTGAGGGGGCAGTGGCTGAGCCGAGGCCCAGGGCTGTCGTGTGCAGAGAAACCAGGGTAAGCACAAAGCGACTGGGGGAAAAAAAAAAAAAAAGAATTGGAAATAAATAAATAAATAAAAGTTTTAAAAATGTAAATTAGTTTTTATTTCTTTTCATGTTGCAAGGCTGCATTTTCTTCCCCTCATTTTCTGCTCCTCTCAGAGGCTGGTACTGCTGAAGTGGTTGTTTTGTGCTTGTTCCTTTAATTAGTTTCTTAGCAGCTCCCCAGCTTTCCTATGGAGACTTGTTCTTCTTCTGAAGTTGATTTCTTAAGGTTAGGCTTAAAAAAGCTCATCCATACGGAAAGAGATGAAGTGGAAGGGAGAGCCTGGCTGCAGGAACGGTGCAGACATGTGTGCTGGGCTCAGTGTCCAGTGCTGATGCACTGGGAGAGCTCCAGGGGCTGTGACTGGACCTTCAGGTGATCAAACCTTGACCACAATCAATCCTCAATCATCCCAGAGGTGATCAGAGGGCTGCAGCACCTCTCCTGTTAGGAAAGGCTGAGAGATTGGGATTGCTCAGCCTGGGTAAGAGAAGGCTCCAGGGAGAGCTCAGAGCCCCTGCCAGGGCCTGAAGGGGCTCCAGGAGAGCTGGAGAGGGACTGGGGACAAGGGCTGGAGGGACAGGACACAGGGAATGGCTCCCAGTGCCAGAGGGCAGGGCTGGCTGGGAGATTGGGCAGGAATCGTTCCCTGGCAGGGTGGGCAGGCCCTGGCACAGGGTGCCCAGAGCAGCTGTGGCTGCCCCTGGATCCCTGGCAGTGCCCAAGGCCAGGCTGGACACTGGGGCTGGGAGCAGTGGGAGGTGTCCCTGCCCAGGGCAGGGGTGGGAATGGATGGGATTTAAGGTCCCTTCCCACCCAGCCCATTCCATGATTTTATATCTGATTGCAGTTTCCGGGTTGAATTTACTGGGACTGGGCACCTCAAGCACTGAAATTCTCCTGCAAACCCTTCCCTGCTCCCTTGGGCCGGAGCACCGGGCTGATGTCACCCTGCTCCCTTTGGAAATGTCAGGAATTTCACAGCCACTTTGTGCCTCGCCAGCCCGGATCACTTCTTAATGCTAACAAGGAATCAATTTGTTTGGAATGTGCGAAAGATTTTATGCCAGGAAAGAGAGAAGGCTTTTTAATATGGATATAATAAGCCTTACGCCATGGTCCGGGGTTTGAATAATCCATGGATTTCTCATTGTCCTGCCTTGGAAAAGATGCTGGAGCAAAGGAAAAGCTGCTGAGGAGGGCAGGCAGGGTGATCAGAGGGCTGGGCCCCACAGGGAGGTTTTACACTTCTGGAGACCTTTCTGCCCGAGGTGTCCAGGGCAGCCTGAGGAACTGGTCACATTTGTCACCCTGGTGACCCTCGGGACCCCAGCACACATCCATCATCACTCGTGGAGAGCTTTGCCCCAGGCAGCTGTGGGAGCCAAAGGACAGGGAGTTTGGAGAGAGGAAAGGCAAAGCTGCCTTCTGGGGTGCACTGTGGCCGTGGTGCAGGTGAATAACCCCCAGTCTGGAGCTCTCCAAAGCTCTGCCTGTTCCCTCTGCCCGTGCCAGGGCAGGGCTCTCACACCCTGCCCTGCCTCACCTGGAGCCTCTGCTGTGCCAGGGCAGGATGGAAGCCTCCTGATCTCTGTAGTGCTTTTGTACCAGTGCTGGTACAAAAAAAAAAAAAAGAAAAAAGGATTTTAAAAGGGTTCACAGGAGCAGCCAAGACCCAGATTCTGAGCTGCTTGGGTGCTGCAGAAACAGGGATTTAACTTTTATAAGCTGCAGATTTCGTCCTGGCTCGTGTCTTTTTTTTTTTTTTTTTTTTTTTAGTGGTTTTCTAAAATTACCAAAAAGCACCCACAGATGGTGGGTTTCTGATTGGTTTATTGTGTGTCAGTGTGAAAATCCACAGCACGTTGGTGCTCCCTGCTTGGTCTCCAGAGACACGCAGGCCCTGCAGCGGATTGGTGAGAGGAATATCACAGAGCTGTGGGGTGCTTTGGGTGGGAAGGGACCTCAAATCCCACCCAGTGCCACCCCAGGGACACCTCCCAGTGCCCCAGGCTGCTCCCAGCCCCAGTGTCCAGCCTGGCCTTGGGCACTGCCAGCGATCCAGGGGCAGCCACAGCTGCTCTGTGCCACTCACATGGATCCCATGGCCAACAGGAATATCCTAAATCCCTGCAGGTGTTCTGGAACAGTGGGAATCCTTTTGAAATGGAAGCTCCCCAATAACATCACTGACTCTGCCAGCTCTCCGTGCTCTCAGTGGAGGTTTTGCTGGGAGAGGGATGAGAACAAGAACCCCCCTTCCCCAGGCTTGCTCTGGGTCAGGGCCTGGCTGCCAACTCCCAAGGACCCTCCTGTCCTTAGGGTCCCTTTCCAACCTAACCCATTCCATGATCCCGTGGTTCTGTGACTCCCCGTGTGTGCCCTTGGCAGGGGGAAGCACAGAGCTCCTGTGCAGCACCCAGAGCTGTCCTGGGGCCTCTGGAATCACATCCACAACCCTCCCAGACACCACCTGCAGCAGCTGCTTATTCTGCTGCTGTTGGAGCTGCCTGACACTGGCATCCTGCTGCTGCCCCTCCAGCAGCTGAGGGCCTGCTGAGGAAATGCTCTTCAGTGGATTTGAGAAGGAATCTCTTGGATAAGAAAATGAGACCCTCAAGTGCTGATTTGCTGCCCGTGTGCCTCTCCTGGCAAGAGGCAGTTGAACTGCAGTGGGAAGGGTTGGCAGCTCACACACTACACCAGGCCCTCGCTGTCCCCACTCATCTGAGCTCATTTTCCTCCTCCTTCCCCTTCCACAGGAACCTTTTCACTCCCTCACAAAGAACTTGCAATAAGAGCATTTCCAAAATCATTGTTTATTCAATATTTATGACAACCTTGGAATGCAAATGAAGTTGTAACAAAGGAGCACACAGGTGGGTGCTTTGCTCCCACACAGTCCCTGAATTACCTTCCTGGAGCCCTGATTTTCCCTGCTTTCCTTGCCATGAATGCTCTGATGGTGCCTGGGAGCTCTGTGCTTCCCCACTCTCTGTGAATTCCCTTCCATCCCTGTCCTCAAATCCTCCAGCAGGAGTGGGAGGTGGCCCCTGACCTGGACTTGCCAGTTTGGGCAGGAAGGCAATGGAATCATGGAATGGTTTGGGTGGGAAGGGACCCTAAAGATCACCCAGTGCCACCCCTGCCCTGGGCAGGGACACCTCCCACTGCCCCAGGCTGCTCCCAGCCCCAGTGGCTCCCAGTGCCAGAGGGCAGGGCTGGCTGGGAGATTGGGCAGGAATTGTTCCCTGGCAGGGTGGGCAGGGCTGGCACAGGGTGCCCAGAGCAGCTGTGGCTGCCCCTGGATCCCTGGCAGTGCCCAAGGCCAGGCTGGACACTGGGGCTGGGAGCAGCCTGGGGCAGTGGGAGGTGTTCCTGCCAGGGCAGGGGTGGGAATGGGTGGGATTTGAGGTCTTTTCCCACCCAGCCCATTCCAGGGTTCTGTGATGTTTCCATGAGCTGGCCCTGTGGGTGCTGGGGCAGCCCTGGCAGTGAAGCATTACCCCCCTGCCCACCTCCCTGGCTGCTGGGCTAGCTCAGTTTCTGGGGAGCTTTGGGGGAAAATACTTCAGGGGATAGGGGAAAAGATCCAAGAGAGGCTCCTACCTCAAGGGAATGTTCCAAGGCTTTATTCCTGAAGGGGTCCCGGGGGCAAAGAGGACAAACAAGGAGGAGCAGGGGTTTATCCAGACTCTCTGTCCCAGGGCAGACAGCTGGCTCTGAGCTATTGGTCAGATTGAGGGGAAAGGTGGGGTTAAACTAAAAGGTTCTGGGGGAAAACCCATTTCCCCAAAGGAATACACCCTGGCAGCAGGGCCAGAGCTCCCTGGGGCACTGCAGGGGCCGAGGGGATGCATCCCCTCCGTGCTGGGCACCCCAGGGTGGGGTGGCACTGTCCCTGTGTCCCCTCACCCTGCTGGCCCTGCCCCACCTCCTGGGATGTGTGCAGCAGCCATGCCAGGCCAGCATTAATCCTCACAGGAGGAGGCAGGAGCATTGTTTACTCTGCTTTTTGTTAATCAGTTTGCTTCCCTTCGTCATCCCAAAATGAAATTAAAAGGCTCTGTTTACACTGCTGAATTATCATCTGCTCCAGCAGGTAAAGCACTTGGGTGGAGAATTAATGGACAGATTTGTGTCAGAAATATGTGCATATTTTCCCAGGGAAGGACTTGTTTGACGGAGCTGGAATCTCATGGCTTTGTGTTTAAATAAAACATCAGCCACCAGCCACCCACCAAAGCTGCTGGAGGCCGTGGCCCTGGAAGGAGTTCACCTTTAAAACAGCTGAGCTGCAGGCTTTTCTCCTGCTGCATTCCCAGGCGATGCTCGGGGAGCAAAGGCACCCTTGGAGTGCAGCTGAAGGATTTGTCACCTTCTGGAAGGAAAGACCCAACCCTGGTGCCAAGGAAACACAGGGGAGTGTGCACAGGGCTGGTCCTGGAGCTGGTGTGCAGGGCTGTGCTGGGGGCAAGGCAGGTGTTTTCTGTCAAATCCCCTCCTCTCATCCCACAGCCCAACCCAGCACGGGGCTGGGGCCCTCGCACCTGCCTCAGAAGGCTGAAAAAAAAAATAAAAATATCCAATTCCGCTCATTTTTGCTCCAGCAGCACTAAATTTATAAGCCAGCACAAAGAAGACAAGATCTAAAAACCAATTTAGCAAAAAATAGCCTTTGCAACTAAAAATTAATGCTTGGGAAGTCCTAAATGAAGCTTGAAAATAGCTTTTTTTTTTTTTTTTTTTCTTCCCCCCCCCCCCCTCCTCTCTCCAGCCGATGATTCACGTGCCTATTTGCAAACAATTCAAAGGCAGTAAATTGAGAGGAAATATAAATCAGGCTCCTAAGTGAAGCTGGCTAAACCCAATCCAATCAATGATGGATGAAGGGGATGCTGTTTGAAGGCGCTGCTGTCTGTCTGCGGCGCTGAGGCAGAAAATGCCGGGGCCTACTCCTCCCTGGGCCTGGCCAGGGGAGCAGGGGCTGCCCCCAGGGCAGGGCTGCAGCTCCCCTGGGCCCAGGCAGGGCTGCAAACTGAGGCTGTGCCACCCCAGGGACCCCCAGGGACCCCCAGGGACCCCCAGGGAGGAAGGGCAGGGAAGAGGCAGAGGAGGCCGGGCTGCCCTGCAAAGGCCTCAGTGGGCCCCAGGAAAGGTGCCCTGACAGGGAAAGGGAGTGCTGGGACACAGGGAATGGCTCTGACTGGGCTGGAGTAGGTTTAGGTGGGAGATTGGGCAGGAATTGTTCCCTGGCAGGGTGGGCAGGCCCTGGCACAGGGTGCCCAGAGCAGCTGTGGCTGCCCCTGGATCCCTGGCAGTGCCCAAGGCCAGGCTGGACACTGGGGCTGGGAGCAGCCTGGGGCACTGGGAGGTGTCCCTGCCCTGGATGATTTTTCCTGTCCCTTCCACCCAAACCACTCTGTGATTCTGTGTTTCAACAATTCTGTTCCAAAGATAAATCACATTTCTACCTGCTAAAAGGAATCTGTTTACAAGACACGTCCATGACCTTAATCCTGCCCTGCTGTGGTATCAAGGCACACATCTGGAGCTGTGATTAACCCTGTTCAGTGCCTGTGGTGCCACAGAAAAGGTGATAAACTCCTTTTCATCCTGTGCTGCTCAGCTGGGGCTGCCCCTGGATCCCTGGCAGTGCCCAAGGCCAGGCTGGACACTGGGGCTGGGAGCAGCCTGGGGTGGTAAAGGTGTCCCTGCCAGGGCAGGGGTGGCACTGGCTGGGATTTAAGGTCCCTTTCCCACCCAAAGCATTCCATGGAGCTGTGTTTCCATGGAGCTGAAGCAATGGCTCAGGAGCCTCTCTGGTTCCAGGGAAAGGAGCAGCCCTGTCCTGCAGAGGCTGTGTCCCTGCACTCTGCTGGGCTGTCCTGGGGTGACTTTATGCTGCTTGTATCCCCAACTGTCTGCTCTGGATGTGCTGTATATTAAATTCTGTACCTTTAAAATGGTTCTGGGAGTGAAGGGGGAGAAAGAAGGAAAAAAACCCTCCTCCTGCTGCCCACCCTGAGCCTCCCCTGGCCCAGCCTGGGGCCATTCCCTCCACAGAATCACAGAATTATCCAGCCTGGAGAGGCCCTCAAGATCACCTTGACATCGAACCACATCCCCAAAGGCCACATCCAGATGTTTCCTGAACACTTCCAGAGCTGGTGACCCCACCATCTCCCTGGGCAACTCATTCCAATGCCTGGCCACTCTGTCAGGGAAATGTTTGTTTTCCCAAAATCCCCCCTGAGCCTCCCCTGGCCCAGCCTGGGGCCGTTCCCTCTCCTCCTGTCCCTGTGCCCTGGGAGCAGAGCCCGACCCCCCCGGCTGTCCCCTCCTGGCAGGAGCTGTGCAGAGCCACCAGGGCCCCCCTGAGCCTCCTTTGCTCCAGGCTGAGCCCCTTCCCCAGCTCCCTCAGCCTCTCCTGGGGCTCCAGCCCCTTCCCAGCTCCCTTCCCTGCCCTGGACACGCTGCAGCCCCCTTCCTGTGCCACCTTTCCCATCTCCCCCAGAGCCCTCTGAGGGACGGTGGGGACCCTGAGGGGCAGGGTTGTGCCCCACCAGATCACCCTGAGCAGACCTTCCATCCCATTGCCCTCCTCCTGCCCCACAGGCAGCATCCCAAAACGCAGTGCAGCCAGCAGTGCAGTGCCAGGGGGCTGGGAGGAGCCTGAGCAGAACCCAGAGCCTTGGCAGGGGGAGGCTCAGCCACTTTTTCAGTGTGTGACAGGCCAAGGCAGCTGCCACCAGCCCCTGCTCCCAGCCTGGCATAAATCAGCAGCAGAGGAGCAAGGTGACTTGTCTCCACTCCAGGTTGTCCCTCTTTGGAGCTGGCACTGGCACAGTTTTCATGAAAATTTTATTTTGCGAGAAAATGGATTTTCAATCAAAGCAGGCGTTTCTGCATGAAATATTGTTTGCATTGACATTTCCCCATTTTTTTTTTCCTCAGTGATACACTTCCCTTCCTTCCTTCTCCCACTTTCTTCCAAAGAGATAAGCCCAAAAATAATTCAGAGGCAGTGTTAATTTTTCAGAGAAAGTGTCTGGCTTTGGGTAACAGAGGACTGCATATTTTGAGAGAAAAATCAAATATTTTTCCCTCCAAACTGAGGAGAAGTCAGTTTTCAGAAATGGAACCTTCAGCTGGCAGTGGAGAGGGGGTGCCAGAAGGATCTGGGGAAGGGTTTGCAGAGAGGGATGGGGGAGGCTGTGTCCCACAGCCCTGGGGACACAGGGAGGGGACAGCAGGGTCCCTGCTCTCGGGTCCCCCCTCATCCTCACCACCCAGAGCCCACCCTGTGCCAGGATTCCCTGTGCCAGGATTCCCTGTGCCCCTCTCCTGCTCCCTGCCCAGCCCTTGGTTTGATCCTAACGAGGCTGGTACCTAATCAAGGCACCTAATTAATCCACTCTGGCTGGGCAGAGGAGGGAGGAGGCACCTCTGGCTCCCGAATGAGCAGGTTCCCAGAGGTCCCAGGTCCCACCAGGGCCATGCCAGCCCCTGGTGCCCTGGATCCAGCCTCCCCTGCCCCATTTCTGCCGGGCACATCGGGGTGCCAGGGCAGGCTCAGCTTCCCAGCAGTATTCCCCAGGCAAAGCTTTGCTCCTCTGAGCCTCAGTGGGTCATCCCTGGGTGTGCCTGGGAGAGCAGCACCCACGGGCTCTCCATCCTTTGGCTGCTGGGCTCCACTGGTGCCGGGCTCAGGGTGAGCCTGGGGGGCTCCAGGGGCACCTGGAATGTCCAGCTGGAGCAGAGGACACTGAGCTCAGAGCTGCCCAGGGGCTGCAGCTCCTCCCGAGGAGGGGCAGCTCCCATCTCTGCTCTGGGACAGGGGCAGCAGCCAGGGCAGGGCTGGAGCTGGGCCAGGAGGGATTGAGGTTGGATTTGAGGGCAAGGTTCTTCCCCCAGAGGGTGCTGGGCACTGCCCAGGCTCCCCAGGGAATGGGCACGGCCCCGAGGCTGCCAGAGCTCCAGGAGCCTTTGGGCAGCGCTGCCAGGGGTGCCCAGGGTGGGGTTGTTGGGGGCTCTGGGCAGGGACAGGAACTGGACTGGATGATCCCTGTGGGTCCAGCTCAGGAGATTCCATCATTCTGTGTCCCTGTTCCATGATTCTGTGACCCCATAAGCCGGGATCCCTCAGCAGCCCTGAGCTGGGTGCTCAGCCCCTCTCCCTGAGCCGGTGGGGGATGAAGGTGCTGGAGGCAGAGCGGGTCTGAGGGCGGGCAGAGCAGCTGGAGCTGTCCCCTCTTCCTCCTGGCTGCTCCTCCAAGGAGCAGAGCCAGCTCCAGAGGGGCCTGGGGGAGGCTCCCCCTGCCAGCTGTGGCTGGCAGCTGGCTGGGCACCAGGCCTTGGGAAACTCTTGCTATTTTTCCAGCTCTTGCTCTTTTGCAGGGCTAGCAGAATTTCTCAGTGTAGAGACATTTGTCAATTTGCATAATTAAAGCGCTGCAAACTCATCCGGATTCACAGATCCCTGCTGCTGGCCTCCCTGGAGACTCCCCACTTCCCTCCCATGAATTATTTATCGGGCAGCGCTGCCTCTAACAGGGCCCTTTGTCTGCGCCTCTGCTCCGCATTCCGGCGCTCCCAGGTGGGGATCAGGCGGCTCCCCCGGGGCACAGCTGGGGACAGCAGCAGCTCCTGTCCCACCGGGGACAGCAGCTCCTGTCCCACCGGGAATAGCAGGTCCCTGTCCCACCGGGAATAGCAGGTCCCTGTCCCACCGGGGACAGCAGCTCCTGTCCCACCGGGAATAGCAGGTCCCTGTCCCACCAGGGTCACAGCAGCTCCTGTCCCACCAGGGACACAGCAGCTCCTGTCCCACCAGGGTCACAGCACCTCCCTGTCCCACTGCCCTGCCCTTCCCCTCTGCCGGCTGGGGGCAGCAGGAATTCCTGCCGATGCAGAGGGAGCTGCAGGTGCTTGGTCCAAGGCTGGGCTCAGTGACCCTGGAGCTCTCTGCCAGCAGTGGGGATCCTGTGGAGATGGAGGTGTCTGCAGCCCCAGGGCTGTCCCCACACTGCCTCAGGTGCATCATCAGCTCAGGGTGGGGCAGCTCTGCCCCCGTGTCCCAGCCGGTCCCTGCAGGGTTCCTGAGGGCTGGGAATGTGCCTCCACATCCCCTGTGCTGGCCCTGCTGGGCACCTCCAGTGCTGGGGCAGCTCTGGGACCCTCCTGAGCAGAGAGCCCTGGAGGGGCTGGAGCGTGTCCAGGGCAGGGAAGGGAGCTGGGAAGGGGCTGGAGCCCCAGGAGAGGCACAGGGAGCTGGGGAAGGGGCTCAGCCTGGAGCAAAGGAGGCTCAGGGGGGCCCTGGTGGCTCTGCACAGCTCCTGCCAGGAGGGGACAGCCGGGGGGGTCGGGCTCTGCTCCCAGGGCACAGGGACAGGAGGAGAGGGAACGGCCCCAGGCTGGGCCAGGGGAGGCTCAGGGGGGATTTTGGGAAAACAAACATTTCCCTGACAGAGTGGTCAGGCATTGGAATGAGTTGCCCAGGGAGATGGTGGGGTCACCAGCTCTGGAAGTGTTCAGGAAACATCTGGATGATGTGGTTTAATGTCAAGGTGATCTTGAGGGCCTCTCCAGGCTGGATAATTCTGTGATTCTGTGGAGGGAACGGCCTCAGGCTGGGCCAGGGGAGGCTCAGGGTGGATTTTGGGAACATTTCTGCATGGGAAGGGTGGTCAGGGTGGCAGAGCTGCCCAGGGCAGGGCTGGAGTGCCCATCCCCGTGGGGAGGAATCCAACAGCCCTGTGGATGTGACACTTGGGGACAGGGGTCAGGGGTGGCCTTGGCAGGGCTGAGCTGACAGCTGGACCCAATGGTCAGAGAGGGCTTTTCCAGCCTTAATGACCCCGGGATTCCGTGGTTCTGGGAAGGAAAGGGACAGTCTGAGTGGTCACTCAGACACCCCTGTGTGCCCCCCACCTCAGGGGCTGCTTTGCCTCGGGTGACAGCACCCAGTGATGACTTTGACTTTCCAGAAACCACAATTCCCTGGGTCAGGCCCAGGAAAAAATGGAGATAACATGAGGGAGGAGCCAGAGGGAGGGAGCAAGGCAGGAGCCCGTGGTGGGTACACAGAAACCTCGCCTGTGTTCGCAGGCTCTCCCTGCTGGAGTCGAGTGTGTGCTGGTAACTCCCACAGCAGCAGAACACAAATATTTGTGCTGTGGAAACACTTCCCATGAACTCCTGGAGCTCCCCTGCTCAATTCCTTCCAGACTTCCACAGGCCTGTTGGACTTCCCGGGGCCGTGGGACATGGAGCTGCTTTTGCAGGGACAGGAAAAGGGGGGAAATGGTTTTGAATTGAAATAGGAGAGATTTTGATGGGAGATTGGGCAGGAATTGTTCCCTGGCAGGGTGGGCAGGCCCTGGCACAGGGTGCCCAGAGCAGCTGTGGCTGCCCCTGGATCCCTGGCAGTGCCCAAGGCCAGGCTGGACACTGGGGCTGGGAGCAGCCTGGGACAGTGGGAGGTGTCCCTGCCCAGGGCAGGGAGGTGAAACGAGATGATCTTGAAGGTCCCTTCCCACCCAAACCAGTCTGGGATTCTCTGGCTGAGCTGGGAGCACTGGGGGTTGGCACTGGCTGGGAAATTCGTGGTGGATTTTTTTGTCAGGAGCCCCTGTGGCCAGGGCAGCGGGGCTGGGAGCTCTCCTGGGATGCTGGTGGAGGTTTCCCTGGAGGCAGAGCCGCAGGCTGGGCTCCGGGAGGCTGCGATGTTTATTTTGGCCAGCCCAGCGCTGGCTGTGCTCATCACAAGGTGTGATCACGCCTGCGGAGAGAGGCCCCCAAGAATCATTTTCAGCTCCCGTCCCCTTGGTTCCAGCAGACAAGGCGAGAAGTGCTACAATGCAGCTGGGGGCCACTGTGAAAAGCCTCTGCGAAGGATTTCTCTCGGTGTGATGGAAGCTGGAATACTCATCTGGGCTCCTTGGGTTCCTTAGATTTATCTATTTATTTATCCATTTATTTATTTATTTATTTATTTGGTTTTCCCGGAGCCTGCTGTTGCTGATGTATTATTTATACAGCAGGAAATTAGACTCTGAGGACTCAAGCATTCTTCAAATGAGCTTCCTAATTCTGTCAATTAAGAATGCACAGGCTGCTGTGGGGCTCTGGCAGGGGATGAGCCAGTTGCAGGAGTGAAAGCTGCCCCTGGTCATTGCTCTGATGTGCTGCTGCAGAGATTTTTATTTTTTTTTTTTTTCAGCTGGAGGAAAAAAAAAAAAAAAAAATCTCTTGGTGCCCAAAATCAAAGGTGGGGGATGCTGGGAGCGTTCTGTGGAGCGGCTCTGGCTGCTCCCAGGGGGACAGGCGAGTTCCCCCAGCCCTGGCAGGGGAATGCTGAAGTGCTGAGTGTGTGGTTGCTCCCACTTCTGCTCTGCAGTGAAATCTGGGGCTTCTCCTTGCTGGGAACCAGCGGCTGCCAGGGCTGGGAGCCTGCAAGGGATGAGTTCGGGGTCATTTGCTCCCTAATTAATGCAGCAATTCTTCCTGTGCTCCCGGTGTAGCTCTAGAGCAAATTAGTTAATGTGCAATTAATACATAAAAGAGCATCTTCCCTCCTTCGCTGCCTTTCTTTAACCAAGCAGCTGGAAATGAGTTTGGAATTCTCCTTCTGCACCAGGGCTGGGGGTCTGCTCCCAGCCCAGCAGGATGGGCTGTTCCCACCTCCCAGGGGAAGGGGAATTCACGGGGCAGAGGGAGCAGGCAGAGCCTGTGTCCAGCATCCAGCTGAGTGTTCCCTTCACCTGCACAGCCCCAGCTCTGCCTGACCATGCCAGAGCCACCCCGGGGCAGCTGGGGCCCAGGGAATTCTGGCCAGAGCATTCCTGCACAGGAATCCAGCAGGGCTGGGAGAAGGGGATGCTTGTCCTGCCCTTGGGTAAGCTGTGAGAGAGGTGAGGCCTCTCAGAGGTCACCCGTATCCCCTGCAGCCCCTCCTGGCCTGGACAGTGTCCCTGCAGCACAGGCACTCCCAGGGCTCTGCCCGGGAGAAGGAGCTTTATGGCTGCAGCACAGTTTGTCTTTTTTATCATTGCTGTGGGTTTAATGTCCACTGCAAATGCAGATCTCTGCCTCTGGAGGAGGGCTGGAGGCTGCCGTGCCTGCTCTGCTCAGGAGCCCCTCAGGAGGACATGGACACAGCCCCCAGGTCCTGCCCAGGGGACAGGGGACAGCACTGTCACAGCTGCCCCAGGGCTGGCTGGGTGATCCCTCTGCTCCTGGGGGACGGCCAAGGACCAGCCCAGGAGAGGATGGATGTGCCCCTGGGAATGTGGAACCAGCCCCTGTGCAGGCAGAGCTGTCCCCACTGTCCCCACCACCCCCCAGCCCCTCACAGACCCCAAAGCCTGGCAGGGCCTGCCTGGCACAGCCTGAGCTGGGCATCCCGACAGGGCAGAGAGAAAGAATTCCCATGGAGGGTTCTGTGACCCTTGCTGGCCTGGCATCCCTCTGTGTCCCCTCCTTGTCATCCCTCTGCAGCCCCATCCTTGTGGAAAACTGGAGCTGCTGTGCTGGTGGGAGCAGCCTGTGAGCCCGCTGGCAGTGCAGGGAGATGGGACAGCCCAGCCCTTGTGTCGCTGTGGGACACAATAAATGAGACATGGATTCAGAAGGCTGATGCTCCAAAGAAGGGCTGGTTTATTCTCAGAACTTATTTTTATACTTTTTACAATGTGCCCACCTAAGAGGTGGGATCTTTGGACTCATTGGCCACACCAAGGGTCAACGAGCAAAGTCCCTCCTTAGGAGAGGGAAAAGTGAAAAACAATCTAGTTTACAGAGAGTGACTTTGTTTACGGTTTTAAATCTCTGGGAAAGAATTTAAGAAAAATCTAAACATGGCAAGCAGTGACTACACCCTTGGGGCTCCCACACAGAACCACAGCTCAGCAGCCCCCCAGCGCTGGGGAGGCACAGGAGATGCCATCAGCTGGCTGGGGGTGAAAAACACGATTCACTTATTATGTAAAATTTATAAGTTTAATAAAAGTAAAATAAAATAGACAATAAGGAGAAAGAAAACCAAAGCTCTTTTTGGCCAAGGTGCTGATACCAACAACCATCAGCACATCGTCTCTTTTCAGATCCTTTGTTTTAAGGACTTCTGTGTTACATATTTAAATGAGCTAATGCATGATTCAAATATTCATTTTGGTTTCGAGACCCCCCTTAAGTACACAGTTTATTTATGGGGCTCCATAGGGTCTGGATGGAGGTGGTAAATCTGTCTTCTTCAAAAAGGCTCAGTTGTTCCTTATCTTCAGGAATTCCAGATGCCCCTCCTGTCTTCTATCTATTTGAGGAGTTACAAAAAAACCCCAACAATCCCATCTCTACTTTGTTACAACCTAAGAATATTCATCTATCACATTTTTCAAATTCTATCCTTCCCTGGATCTGGGGGCCCCTTCCTGGGGAGCCCCCGGATCTCCCGTTCTCCAGCCGCTCCCACATTTCAGCAGGAACGCCTGAGCTGCCTCTGCGGCTGCACCAGCTCTGTAAATCACCTCCCCAGGAGTGCTTAAATCAACCCTAAATGAGCTCTTTTAAGGAAATGCGGGCAATCAGCGCTGAGTTATTGCCAGGCACAAGGGCTTTCTTAAAAGCGACCAGCACTTATTGGTCATCTGCACTCCAGAAGGCACAGCCCTGTAAATCAGAGCCCTTGAGCTCAGCCTGTGCTGGGGGATTGACAGCATTGTCCTCCCTCCCTGCTGCCTTTCCAAACCATCCTCTGTCCTTCCAAACCATCCTCTGTCCTTCCACACCATCCCCTGTCCTTCCACACCATCCCCTGTCCTTCTACACCATCCTCTGTCCTTCCACACCATCCTCTGTCCTTCCAAACCATCCTCTGTCCTTCCACACCATCCTCTGTCCTTCCACACCATCCCCTGTCCTTCTACACCATCCTCTGTCCTTCCACACCATCCTCTGTCCTTCCACACCATCCTCTGTCCTTCTACACCATCCCCTGTCCTTCCACACCATCCTCTGTCCTTCCAAACCATCCCCTGTCCTTCTACACCATCCTCTGTCCTTCCAAACCATCCTCTGTCGTCCCACACCATTCCCTGTCCTCCCACACCATCCTCTTCAGTGCTCAGGCTCTGGTTTTGAGCCCTCCTCCTGCTCTTTCCACACTGCCCTGCCTGGAGCCCATCCAAAATCAGAAACTCATGGAAAATGGTGCTCTGCTCCTGAGGAAGGGATCCTGCTCTCTCCAGGGGTGATGTGATTTGGGAGCCTGTCTCTGTGGCCTCCTCTGGCCCCTCTCCAGCAGCTCCAGGTCCCTCCTGTGCTGGGCCCAGGGCTGGGGCAGCTCTGCAGGTGGGGCAGAGGGACAGAATCCCCCCTGTCTGGCAGGGGACAGACAGGGACAGACAGGGACAGACAGGGGGACACAGGGACAGACAGGGACAGACAGGGACAGACAGGGGGACAGGGACAGACAGGGGGACACAGGGACAGACAGGGACAGACAGGGACAGACAGGGACAGACAGGGGGACACAGGGACAGACAGGGACAGACAGGGACAGACAGGGACAGACAGGGACAGACAGGGGGACACAGGGACAGACAGGGACAGACAGGGACAGACAGGGACACACAGGGACACACAGGGACACAGGGACAGACAGGGACAGACAGGGACAGACAGGGGGACACAGGGACAGACGGGGACACAGGGACAGACAGGGACAGACAGGGGGACACAGGGACAGACAGGGACAGACAGGGACAGACAGGGGGACACAGGGACACAGGGACAGACAGGGACACAGGGACACCCAGGGCTGAGGGCCCCTCTCCACTGGGGCTCCTCCCCAGGCTGAGCAGCCCCAGCTCCCCCAGCCTTTCTTTCCTCCGGGCCCTTCCCCAGCTCCAGGAGCTCCCCCCAGCCCGGGTCTGGGCTGAAGCCCTCTGGTCTGTCCCTCTTACCCTGGAGGGTTTCTGCTCTCAGATTAGAGAGTTTATAGAAAGCTCCTAAATCAGAAATGCTGATTTCGGGCCTTTTGTCTTTAATTTCACTCTGTGCTGGGTGAGATCTGATCAGTGGTGACACAACGTGGATTCAAATGAGTGCCTGCGAGCCGACAATCTCTTCTTTATATATATGGGTTTATTTTTTTTAACCAGAGCCCTACACCACTGGTTTATTAATTTCTGCACGTCTCAGATGCACCAAGGCTTACAAGCATCTCAACAGAAACCTTTTGTGTCCCTGTTTGCCAGGGCTTTTCAATTCTTTCTTTCTCATTTAGGTTTCCTTCTCAGCCTCCTGTAAATGCCACTCAGCCACGGGCTTTGCTGCTGTTGTGATTGTCAGGAGTGGCTGAATTCCCACCCCCCAGGCAGGAGGGATCCCTTCCTTCTCCAATTGTGGGACTGCTCCTCCCAACACCCAGGGATTGTTTTGACAGCTTAGAGAAATTGCTTTGATTTTGTGTATTAATGCTGCTCTCCAGCCTTAACACCTTTTTTTTTTCTTTTTTTTTTTTTTTCTTTTTTTTTTTTTTTTTCCCAAAGCTTGCTTTGTTGCCCAGTCTCTGCTCTTCGGGAGCTGTTTTAAGTAGTCAGACTTCCACATCTGCCTTGAATATCTTCTCCCTCTTGTTTGAAGTCCCTGCCTTTGGAAAAGGGTTTAAGTCATTTTGCCTTTCACTGCCGTGGTTTCAGTGAGCACTTGGACTGCAGCTGGCTTAGGTTGGAGGATTGCAGGGAAGTTCTGACTCTGGGGAGTGCAGAACCTGGGACAGACACACATTTCTGCCTTGGAAAGGAGGAATTTTGTTGTCCCCTTTTCCCCCAAGCATTTTCTCCTGCAGTACTTTCCTTTTTGTGGAGAGCTACACGTCCTTTCCTTCCTGTCCCTTGGACAGGGATGGCACAAAGGAGGCCAAGCCCCCTGAGCTGTGGTGCTGTGCTGCTCTCAGGGATGGTTTGACAGCCAAACCACAGAACCCCAGAGTGGCCTGGCTGGGAAGGGACCTTACAGATCATGGGATTCCCCACCCTGCCATGGGCAGGGACACCTTCCCTGGGCCCAGGCTGCTCCCAGCCCTGCCCTGCCTGTCCTTGGGCACTGCTGGGCTGGGGCAGCTCTGCAGGTGAGCTCTCACCTGAGCGGGGCAGAGGGGCAGAATCCCCTCCCTTTGCCCTCCCCCTCTGTGGGATCAGCCCAGGACATGCACAAAGCAGAGCAGAGTCTGTCCCTGGGCTCTTTGTCACCCTGATTTGCTGTCACCTCCCTCCAGGGCTGGTGCTGCCCCATGAGGGTCTGACCAGGCTGAAGAGGGTTTGGGCTGTTTGCCCAGAAAAGTCTTGTGTTTAGCCTTCTGTGTTCTCGAGTCAGACACATTTTTGTATAAACAACTCTCTTGTTATTGTAAAATCTAGAAATGTTTGCATTCTTTTCATAAGGAGGAGACTGCTGATGGACTGTTGGGCTGCCCAGTGTGGCTGGAGAGGAAGGTTTCCTTCCTCCAATCCATGGTCACTGCTGGAATTCTATAAATGTCAATTCTGTAAATAATCAGGCTGTGTGAGGGGCTGTCACCCCAAATAACAGCTCAGGAGGAGAGCAGGAAGGGAGGGGCCACAGGGGGTGAAGCAGAAGCAGCAGCATCACATCCTGGGATGAAACATTCCCCTGTGGAGTGATGCAGGGTTTGGACTCTGGAACTGAGGGGAGACTGGCTGAGCTTGCTCTGAAAAAGTCCTCAAGGAAGGGAAGGCAGAGACAGAGGCACCAGAAGGAAGGACAATTTGGAATTCCCAGCCTCACTCCAAAGCATCCCTGGTTTTCCTGTCAGAGGTCCCGGCCTGATGCCCCACCTGAGGCTGGGAGGGGATTTGCTGGGCAGTTTCTGTGCAGTTTTGGGAATACTGAGCAGGTTTGGGAGCCAAGCCTGGCACCAGGAGCATTTTGGGAAGTGCTGTCTGGAGAGTTCCTGCTGGAAGCAGCAGGGTTTGTGCTCCTTGTCCTTGCTGCTGTCAGAAGCTGCACAAATTATTTCCCCAGGGAAAGGAGAGTTGGCTCTCACTTTGCCAGAAAAAAAAAAAAAAAAAAAAAAAAAAAAAAAAAAAAAAAAAAAAAAAAAAGAAAGAGATTTTTTTTTCTGTCTTCAAATCCACAAGATTTACTCTTCTTTTTCCTTGACTTGTGTTATATGAGAAATCCCTCCCAAAAACCCCTGTGACTGTGCTGGGATGAGGCTCTTCCAGGCTGGAAGAGATGGGATGTTCTGCTTGGAAATGAATATATTACCCACGAGGTGCCATTTGGGTGCCTGATGTTATTGCTCCTGCAGGTTTGAGCTTCCCAGTGGCATTTCTGTGATTCTGCTGAATTTCTATTCATAATTTGACCAGTTTCTTCCCTTTTTTTTCACTTGAGTTCATTCCTTTGACGAGATGATTCATATTTCTCCCACATCAGCAGTTGGTCCTTGGTCTCCCTTCTGTGCTGAAGGAGGTGAATTAAACAAAGATGGCAAATGAAATGGAAAAGAAATTCACTTAGTGCCATGAAATATTAACAGGCACTTATGGGAAGTGAGCCCTGCTGCTGCAGGGAGGGACCTGCAGGGTGGGAATCCTCTATCCCCCTGGGTGTTTGCAGGGCCTGGCCATGGGATGGTGGCTGTCTCTTCTGTCAGATCCCTGGTTTGGTTCTTGCCATTCAGACATGATCCCCAGGGGCTGCTCTCAGGCACCTCCTGCCCCAGAGGTGTGGAAGAGAAGGGGCAGGTGGGGGGACAGGAATGCCCAGTGCTGGGGGCAAACAGCTCCCAAGGGAAGGAGAAAAGGAGGAAAAGGAAAGGAGATGCTGCATCCCTCTGGGGAATGGTTTTTCCTCCCAGAAACTCCTGAAGCCTGTGGCCATGTAGTCTGACCCTTCCTTCCCTTGTCTTTAACCTACTGGCTCAGGGCTGTTGTCTGGGGTTTTGCTGTTCTCCTCTGTCCCCTTTAAGGAGTTTGGAAAAGCCTTGTGTTTAGCCTTCTGTGTTTTGGAGTCAGACACGTTTTTGTATAAACAACTCTCTTGTGATGGTAAAATCTGGAAATGTTTGCATCCTTCTCACAAGGAGGAGGCTGCTGATGGGCTGTTGGGCTGCCCAGTGTGGCTGGAGAGGAAGGTTTTCTTCCTCCAATCCATGGTCACTGCTGGAATTCTATAAATGTTGATTCTGTAAATAAACCCTCCTCCTTTTTGCCTCGAACATGGCAAGGTGTGGGTGTGAGTTCTTCATCTCGTGTGTGACCCAGGGCCAGCTCTCTCTCCTGAGACAGAGACCAGATAAACCCCTGCTTGTTCCTTGTTCTCTCTCTGCCCTGGAACCCCTGGAGAATAAAGCCTTGCACTGATCCTGGGGTGAGAGCCCCTTTGGGAATCTTTTACCCTGTCCCCTGAGATACTTCTCCAAAGCCCCTCAAGGAGACTGAGCTGCCACAGGAGCCCGGGAGGGCAGGCAGGGGAGCATTGCAAGGAGAAAATACTGTTCTTGTCCAAGGCAATCTTTTCTTTCCCCTGCAATGATCCTGAATGCTTAAAGGACTTCTCTGTGGAGGGGGCTGCCCAGCTGGGATGGGCCCATCCCCCAGGATGGTTTATGGGCAATAATCCCACCAGGATGGAGGCTCCAGCCCCTTCCTAAGGAGCGTGGCCAGAACCTGCTGACAAGGTCCTGCCTCTAATTCCTTACAAACCTGAAAAGCAGAGGATTCCCAGAGGCAGGGAAGGGCCAGGGAGGGTTGGAAGCAGCAAGTGTGAAAGCCCTGGAGGTGAGGAGAGGCTGCTCAGCTCGGGATCTGTGCTGCGGAGAAGGAGGGGATGTTAACTGAGCTACGGATCAAAGGCATAGAAATCCAGAGAAAAATACCTGGAAAAGCACTGGCACAGGCTGCCCTGGGAGTGCTCCAGGGATGTGTGCCCCTGGCACTTGGGGATGTGGTTCAGTGGCCCTGGGTTGACACTTGGAAGTCTTAGAGGGCTTTTCCAACCTTATTGATTCCACAATTCCATGAAATACCAATAATTTTCACTGCTCCATTTCCCAGAATTCTTTTCTAAACCCAGTTGTCTTTTTTTTTTTTTTTTTTTTTTTTCCTGATACTGTTATCAAAGGCATTGCTGTCACCATTATCTATTGATGGCATCACCCCCATGGCAGCAAACCCCGGGCTGGGGCCGATGTCCCGGCGGGTGAGATGTGCACAGATTCCCACAGCCTCTGCTCGTGGAGCTGGATTATCATAACAAATTCAGATTTATGTCAGGCACTTGATTTCCGTGGTGGAGAATATCCTGCCTATGGAATCAATGGACAGTTATTAAATGGATTAAGAGACAGGCAGCTTAAAGCCTCGAAATGCGATTGTTGGTGGAGGATCAGGGCAGAACAAGCTGCTTGCACAGGAGCTTTGCAGGGTTCAGCTTCCACCCTGCTGCATTTCCCCCTTTTTCATGAATGATCTGGAAAACATCTGTAAATGACTTCCCCTGGCAGCTGGCTGGGATTTTGCCCTGACGAATGAAGCTGAAGGCAGGGCTGTGCTGCAGAGCCCCGGGCAGCAGGGAGCAGGGAATCCAAACCCATTGGAGAGCGGGTGATTATGGACATTTCGTGCCCTGCAGGGGGAAAAGGGATGTGATGCAACAGTGACCATCGTGTCCAGGGAGGCTGAGCCGCCGGCAGGGAAGCAAACGAGACAAAGCTCTTTGTTAAGCTCGAGAATCCGTTTTTATTCCCCCCCACCCCAAATCGGGCAGGGGGTGAGGTCCAAGAGGGTGATCCTATGGTTTGTCTCAGTTATGTGCTGTCTGAGGTTTGTGGGTGGGACAGGGGGCAGGGCAGGGGGGAACTGACCGCAGGGAAGACAGAAACTGGACAGCAGGCCCCCAGAGCCCACGGGGAAATAGGGGAAGGGGACACCATGGGGGGGGTGATGGGCTTGGGAAACCCCGGGAGGAGATTACACCATGTCTGCAGGGAGAAACCCCTGGCACAGCTGGGAGGGGTACAAGAGACTCCACAGGGATGGACACAGGGAAGGGGGGAGGCTGTGGGTGGAACAGGAGCTTTTGTCCACCTGGAAGGAAAAGCAGGAGGGGGCTCTCATTCCTCTCAGACCTTGAACTGAGGACTTTGGGCATGGGAGTCTGGTGTGAATTCCTGGTGGAGTTCTGTGGGATCTCAGGGTGGGTGTGAGGTGAGGGCAGCTCAGCCCAGCACCAGGGACTCAAACCCTGCTGGGCTGCAGGATCCTTTCCCTCATTCCCTCATTCCCTCATTCCCTCATTCCCTTGCATTGCTCACCTCCCGATTTCCAGGAAAACAGGAAGCTGTGTCATTAGCAGCCTGTGGTGTCCTCGCTCAGCTTGGCTTCAGGGAGCTGCACATTTCAGAGGAATGTGTTTATTTACAGAGCTGTGGGTGTCGAGCTCCTGAGCTGCGCTCACCTGAGACACACACTTACCAAAAACCAGCCCCAGCTTGCTCTGGCAATGAAAGGACCAGCCAGGGGTGTGTGCCAGGGCCTGGGAGAGGTGCTGAGGGAAAAGGGGGGACAGGGGGAGCATGGCCAGGCTGGGAGGATGAGGAATGTCCTGAGCCTGCTGAAGGCCACGCTGAGGTAGAGACCTCACAGACCAGGCACAGCTCCTCCCCTGCTCCAGGTGACAAACCCCGGGGTATCTGGAGAGCTCTGGTCCTGCAGGCTCAGCAAGGGGAGCCACAGGCTGTGAGCAGGGCAGAGAAATCCCATCTCCAGTGCCCTGTGCCTGCTCTCTCCTGTGGCCATTTCCAGCTGTTCTCTGGCCCTGCTCTCTCCTGTGGTCATTTCCAGCTGTTCTCTGGCCCTGCTCTCTCCTGTGGCCATTTCCAGCTGTTCTCTGGCCCTGCTCTCTCCTGTGGCCGTTTCCAGCTGTTCTCTGGCCCTGCTCTCTCCTGTGGCCGTTTCCAGCTGTTCTCTGGCCCTGCTCTCTCCTGTGGCCGTTTCCAGCTGTTCTCTGGCCCTGCTCTCTCCTGTGGCCGTTTCCAGCTGTTCTCTGGCCCTGCTCTCTCCTGTGGCCATTTCCAGCTGTTCTCTGGCCGTGCCCAAGGCTGGAGCTGGGATGTTCTCCCCCTCCCTGCCCTGCCTGCCCTGCCTGGGGCTGTTTGCTCACTCTGCATCCACACACACAGGACCCAGCTGAGACCCAGGGGGATGTTTGGGACAGCTTTCCCTTCCAGGCTCTTCCCTGGACTCCATCCCTGCTCTCCCCATGATGCAGATGCTGGGGCTGCCAGCAAAAGCTGAGATAATGTCATTTCAGAGGAAAACCAAGGAACGTGCTGCCTTGGGCAAGGGGGCTCTTGCAGAAGCTGTGGGGGTGGGATTTGCAGCTGGCAGGGGGTGCAGTCCCAGATGGCTGGGGGGAGCAGGTGTAAATTCCATCTGCAGCTTCACCTCCCCTCCCCCTGAGTCACTCACACGCAGCAGCCACCAACGCCAGGCTCGGAGCTGCGGGAAACCCTCCCTGCTGAGAAGGCTCTGCAGCATCCCTGAGGTGCTTTGTGCCCCAAGGGAGACCCAAAGCATCCTCAGGACCCTGAGTTTGCTCCCTTTGGACAACCTGTTTGTCCCTGATTTTCTACAGACAGGGCAGAGATAATCCCAGCTCCTGGAGGAGCTGCTGGTGACTCACAGTGAATATTTTGTCACTTCCTTCTTCCCAGCGCGGGATGGAGCGGTGGCAGGATCACACATGATCCTGCTGCTGCTGCAGTGTGCTGGCTGCCTCCCAGCTGGGGAGGGTGGCAATGAGGCTTGGGACCACTCAGGGTGCCCTCAGCACGGTGCTGGAGTCAGGGACAGCTTTTCTGGTCTCGTTCTCAGGGGTCTGCTGGCTTTGGCTTCACTGGGCTGGCTGTGGGGTGTGGCCATGGGACTCTTGGCAAAGGGCAGCGTGACAGGGACAGATCTGGGGAAGAACAATCCTTCCCTGTGAGGGTGGGGAGGCCACCAGAGCAGCTGTGGCTGCCCCTGGATCCCTGGCAGTGCCCAAGGCCAGGCTGGATGGGGCTGGGAGCAGCCTGGGACAGTGGGAGGTGTCCCTGCCCATGTGAGATGGGATTTAAGATCCTCCCCACCCCACCCATCCCATAATGCTGTGACAGCTGTGACAATAGCATGGCCACTGGTGGCTGTCACTTGGAGAAAAGTGCAGCTGTGACATTTCACATTACCCTGGAGAAGGTGCCAGGGAAATGCTCCCCCTACCTAGAGCTGCATTCCCAGCCCTGTCTGCTCCTGGATCTCACCTCAGCCCAGCCCAAGCGTCCCTGGCCTGGCTCCCTGCAGCTCTTCTCACCTCCTTTTATTGGAATCAGGACTTTTCCCATTCCCTGGCCTCCCAGGGCACTCCTGGGCTGTAATAATTGCTAATTGTTATTGTTAACCAGGGACCTGATGCCTCCCTTGACATTTCCCCTCAGAAGGGTTCTGGTGCCCTTTTCTCTGAGCAGCTCTCACACCTCCCTGCCTTGCAGCAAGCCTTGGGAATTCAGCAGGATGGAAACCCTCTGCCTACGGAAGGAACTGGAATTTTTCTGCTCCTCGTGTCGAGTTCTCCTTCTAATGGGCTGAAATGCAAACTGTTCACTCTCCCCTTCTCCTTCCTCTCCCTGCTGCTCCCAGGGAAATGCTGGCAAAGCACCAGAACCATAACCCTGACCAAATGTTCTTAGGCTAAATCCAGGCTGCTGCCAAAATTCTGGGAGTGAGGGGAGAGCCAGTGGCAGGGATGGGGAGCCCCACAAGTGTGAGCTGCTGTGGCACACCCAAGGAAGGGCTGGAGCTGCCCCAGGGAAGGTTTGTGCTGCCCTGAGCCCCTGGAATGAGCTGTGGAGCTCAGCCCTGAGTGACGCTGAGGGATCAGCGCTCACACCCCCCTGGAGGTGTGGGAGGATGGGGTGGAAGAATTGCACAAGACAGAACTCGTTTGTACCTCCTTCCCTTCAGAAAATCCCTGCAATATCCAGTCCCAGAATGGCACGAAGGGAGGGAGGTGTAAGGGGGAAGGTGAACACCCCGAGTGAGCAGATGGCACATCCACTGCCTGCCCCCTGCCAGGGTGCATGACAGAAATGATCTCTCAGCCCTGAGCGCAGCTGGGGGGTTTCCTGCTCAAACCCTCTTCAGGGCACAGCCTGGATCTCCCAGAGGGGCTGTGCTGCACCCCAGCCCCAAAGGTGAATGGCTCTGGGGGCAGTCCCAGAGGATGTGGGATCAGGGGTGGGGCTCAGGTGCCCCCAGTGCTGCTCCCAAGTCTCACACGGAGCTGTGCCAGCCCTGCTGACACCACTCCTGCTGCCTCAGCCCCCCAAGGGTATCCAACAGGGAATTAGCTCCCTCTTTTCAGGCCGCTGGGATTCATCACCAGTGTTCTGGTGTGAGCTGGGGCTGGGGCTCAGCCCCTGGAACACCCCCAGCAGAGCCTGGGGAGCCATCCAGAACCCCCGTGAGCTCGCTGACCGTCCCACAAAGAGCGGTGTCCCACACCCCAAAACCCCCACGGGGCTGCAGAGGTGCCCCAGGACCTGCTTCAGCCCCAGCAGGTTGTGCTGCAGGGCCCTGCTGTGCCCCACAGCTGGGACTCAGGTGTCCCACGGGGGCACAGCTTCACCCCCGTGCTCCCCTCCCGCCTGGAGCCGCTCCGGCTGCACCTCCGAGCTCCCTCCCTCCCTCCTTCCTCTGCGCAGCCCAAGGGAGGGGAACTCCAGGCGGCTCCCAGCCCGTTGTCCTTCCTGGCTGAGCTCTCCATCACCTGGAATGCATCAGAGCGCTGCCCCCTCCCCTGCGGCACCGGCACAGCCCCGCGGGACAGAGCGGGACAGAGAGGGACAGAGCGGGACAGAGCGGGGGGCACCGGGAGCAGCGGAACTGCAAAGGATGCCCAGGGAATTCCAAAGGATGCCAGGGAATTGCAAAGGATGCCCAGGGAATTGCAAAGGATGCCCAAGGAATTCCAAAGGATGCCCAGGGAACTGCAAAGGATGCCCAGGGAACTGCAAAGGATGCCAGGGAACTGCAAAGGATGCCCAAGGAATTGCAAAGGATGCCCAGGGAACTGCAAACGATGCCCAGGGAACTGCAAACAATGCCAGGGAACTGCAAAGGATGCCCAGGAAACTGCAAAGGATGCCCAGGGAATTCCAAAGGATGCCCAGGGAACTGCAAAGGATGCCCAGGGAATTGCAAAGGATGCCCAGGGAATTGCAAAGGATGCCCAAGGAATTGCAAAGGATACCCAGGGAACTGCAAAGGATGCCCAGGGAATTGCAAAGGATGCCCAGGGAATTGCAAAGGATGCCCAAGGAATTCCAAAGGATGCCCAGGGAACTGCAAAGGATGCCCAGGGAATTGCAAAGGATGCCCAGGGAATTCCAAAGGATGCCAGGGAATTCCAAAGGATGCCCAGGGAATTCCAAAGGATGCCAGGGAATTGCAAAGAATGCCCAGGAAATTGCAAAGGATGCTCAGGGAACTGCAAAGGATGCCAGGGAACTGCAAAGGATGCCCAGGGAACTGCAAACAATGTCCAAGGAACTGCAAAGGATGCCCAGGGAATTCCAAAGGATGCCAGGGAATTGCAAAGGATGCCCAGGGAACTGCAAACGATGTCCAAGGAATTCTAAAGGATGCCAGGGAATTCCAAAGGATGCCCACTCCATTCAGCAGCTCCAGCGCATCCCTACTACAAACAAAGGCAGCAGGACCATCAGCAAAAGGCTTTTTGCGTTGTGAAGTGCTCCCTTTGTGTGGGAGCAGGAGGGACTGGCGATGGTTACTGACCCTCCGCGGCAGGAAAGCCACATTAGAACATCTCCCAGGCCCTGGAGAGGAGCGGAGCAGCGGGCAGAGGCCGAGGCACCGCGCCGCAGCTGGCTTTGGCCTCCTGGAGAAAAAAAAAAAGAAAAAAAAAAAAAAAAGAAAAAAGTTTGCAAAGCATCTGTTGGAGGCCCCCGGAGCCTTTTCTTTCTAATTGGCACGTTTGACAAGGCGATGGCCCCGGGGGAGCTGCGGAGAGGCAGATAATGGACCCACTTTAATTGCTGCCAGTTCCATGAGTCACAACACCGGGGACGGCGAAGGGGAAGCGCTGCAGCTTCACTGAAGGAGCTTGCTGGCTTTTAAGAAAGCTCTGGAGGAACAAATGCTAAACTCAAAGCCAAAGTCTTGGAGGGACTTGAAGGTTCCAGGTTCTGGAATTTCTTTCATGTTTTGCTTTTGACAGGAAACTCTCGAGTTAAGTTGTAATCGTGTTCTGAAGGAGGGAGGAATGGTTTCCCAGCTGGGAGAGGAGGGGACAGGTGTCATGCCAGGAGCCTTCTCCTCGGGGCTGGGCACTGAGGTGGGTCCTGAGGTGCAAGAGCCCAGCTGGAGGGGGAGGACCCAGCGTGCAGGGCTGGTGGGAGCTGACTGCAGAGGCAGAGGTGGGGATGGATTTACCTGCGAGGTGAAGGGAGGATGCTGAGTGTGGCATGTCCTGGGAACGGGCAGGCAGGGAACCTCCGACCTCCCTCCTCCCTGAGAGCCGTGAATCACAGAATCCTGCAAAGCTTGGGGTTGGGAGGGACCTTTAAGCTCATCTTGTTCCACCCCTTGACCCCTTCCACCACCCCAGGCTGCCCCCAGCCCGTCAGCCTGGCCTTGAACACCTCCTGGCCCAAGGGCAGGGCCTGTTTTTCCTGGAAAAGGAAGGAGCCCAGAGCTCCAGGAAAACAAAATATACCGGTGCAGGGTCTGGGTGGCTGACGGGCTCTGGGACACACCAGGGACTGGAGAAGGATTTTGGAGGAGCAGGGGAAGCCCCATGCAGGGTGCCTGGGGTCTCTGTCACGGCACACCCAGCCTGGCTGGGGACAAAAGGGTCGCCTGGGCTTCCCAGGGCTGCAGCCACCGCTGCCCTTGCCCCTGGCCCTGCCCTGGCCGGGCCGTGCCGCCGATGGATCAGGCTGAGCTGCACGGCAGGAAAGCCACTGGAAAAAGGCTTTGGGGGATGATTGACAGCAACTGTCTCGATGGAAGGAGCTAATCCGAGCAGCTCATGAGCACCAGGTCCCTAATTAAAGCGCACAGCCTGGCCCCGCTGTAATTAATTTGGCGGTGCTGCTGGCTGGCAGCGCTCAGTGCCACTGACTCACCGCTGCTGCCGGCAGCCTCGGGGCATGGGACGGGGAGAGCCGAGCACGGTGTGCCCTTCCCTTCCCTCCCGGAGCCGGGGAGCCGAGCACGGTGTGCCCTTCCCTTCCCTCCCGGAGCCGGGGAGCCGAGCACGGTGTGCCCTTCCCTTCCCTCCCGGAGCCGGGGAGCCGAGCACGGTGTGCCCTTCCCTTCCCTCCCGGAGCCGGGGAGCAGAGCACGGTGTGCCCTGCCCTTCCCTCCCGGGGCCGGGGAGCCGAGCAGGGGGTGCCCTGCCCTTCCCTCCCGGAGCCGGGGAGCAGAGCACGGTGTGCCCTTCCCTTCCCTCCCGGAGCCGGGGAGCCGAGCACGGTGTGCCCTTCCCTTCCCTCCCGGAGCCGGGGAGCCGAGCACGGTGTGCCCTTCCCTTCCCTCCCGGAGCCGGGGAGCAGAGCACGGTGTGCCCTGCCCTTCCCTCCCGGGGCCGGGGAGCCGAGCAGGGGGTGCCCTGCCCTTCCCTCCCGGAGCCGGGGAGCAGAGCACGGTGTGCCCTTCCCTTCCCTCCCGGAGCCGCAGCTGCAGCCCTGGGCACAGCTGGGGCAGGAGCCTGCTGCCTGGCCCGGGAGCTTCCCATGGGAGGAGACATCCCGTGCATCATCACCTGTGCCTGCATCACCAGTCGGGATGGGTGGCACAGGGCAGCGTGATGCTCGTGGCTCATCCTCTGCCAGCCTGCTTCCTTTCCTTTCCTTTCCTTTCCTTTCCTTTCCTTTCCTTTCCTTTCCTTTCCTTTCCTTTCCTTTCCTTTCCTTTCCTTTCCTTTCCTTTCCTTTCCTTTCCTTTCCTTTCCTTTCCTTTCCTTTCCTTTCCTTTCCTTTCCTTTCCTTTCCTTTCCTTTCCTTTCCTTTCCTTTCCTTTCCTTTCCTTTCCTTCCCTTCCCTTCCCTTCCCTTCCCTTCCCTTCCCTTCCCTTCCCTTCCCTTCCCTCTCCCTCTCCCTCTCCCTCTCCCTCTCCCTCTCCCTCTCCTCATCATCTCCTCCCCTCTCATGTAAATGGATTTACATGGATTTCCAGGGATTTACATGGCTTTATCATGCCCTTGGCTGGAGCTGGCATAGGTGGGGATGGTATCACTGCGATTCCCCCAGCTTGGGAATGGGTTTTTGCATTCATTCCCTTTTGCTGTTTCCCATTTATTCCTGAGGCCCGTGGGATGCACCCGGGCTGTGGCTGGGTTTTCTTTCCCCAGGCTGTGGCAGGGAGGGGAACAGCTGGATCCCACCCCAGCATCCCAGACCCAGCTGGATCCCACCCCAGGCCCAGCTGGATCCCACCCCAGACCCAGCTGGATCCCACCCCAGCACCCAGACCCAGCTGGATCCCACCCCAGCACCCCAAACCCAGCTGGATCCCACCCCAGCACCCCAGACCCAGCTGGATCCCACCCCAGCACCAGCTGGATCCCACCCCAGCACCCCAGGCCCGGCTGTTTGGGAGGTGTTGCCTGAGGAGGCGGCTCCGGTGCCACCCCCGGCCCCACCACCCCCATCAGGGCAGGAGGGGCTCCGCAATCCCCCATCCCCCTGCCCACGGGGTGTCATTATCAGCTGCAGAGGGGTGGCCAGAGAGGCTCCAGCCCTGTTTTAATTTCCCAGGGGGCTGCTCCCGGTGTGCTGCGGCTGCGGCGGGAGCTCCGGCTGTCTGCTTCTGCTGCGCCTCGTGCAATGGGACGTGACACATCAAAACATGACAAGGCAGCCAAAATGTGTCACAACACTGCACTCAGGCTCTGCCTTGCAGGGCTGCTCAGCAGCTGATGGCATCAGGCTCCAATTATCTCTGCATGCTGAGCTGGGTTTTTTTTTCCCCTTGAGGAATGTGATATCTGGGAGTCTCCTGCCTGCACTGGGCTCTGAGATGGGTCCTGAGGTGGAAGAATTCAGCTGAGCTGGGGTTTTTTTTTCCCCCTTGTGGAATGTGATATCTGGGAGTCTCCTGCCTGCACTGGGATCTGAGATGGGTGCTGAGGTGGAAGAATTCAGCTGAGCTGGGGTTTTTCCCCTTGTGGAATGTGATATCTGGGAGCCTCCTGCCTGCACTGGGCTCTGAGATGGGTGCTGAGGTGGAAGAATTCAGCTGAGCTGGGGTTTTTCCCCTTGTGGAATGTGATATCTGGGAGCTTCCTGCCTGTACTGGGCTCCTGGATCACACCAGGGTTATTAACCACGTGTGGTGAATCCTTCTGAGCAGCCCAACACCCAAACCTGGGGTCCCAGCCTGCTCTTGCAGGAGACAGACTGTTCCCACCTCGGCTTTTCCAGCTGTTATTCCCTCAGTGAGGATCTGGTGAGGTTCCTGTGTGACTGAATCTGTGACTGGTGGTGTTTGATGTGGCCTCGTTGGCCTCATCAGCTCCTACCAGGCTCTCGGGGAGGAGCAGCCACTGCCTTCAGATTCCCCCTGGGGAATTTGCAAGGCTGGATGTGGCGGCCCCAGTCTCCCCAGTTCATCCCGTTCTGCACTGCTGGGCTTTCCTGCAGGGCGTTTTGAACTCTTGCCTTCCCACCTGACTCTGTAACGAGGCACCAGCATTCCGGAAGGGTGTTTTGAGTTTTCCAGAGGGAAATCCCTCTCAGGACAGCGGCAGAACCCTCCCAGCAGAGAGGCAAAGCCGCTCCTGCTGCCAGCGATGGGGAGGAGCTGTCCTTTGGCCGGGGGTGCTGTGAGGAGCTGGGGAGGAGGCACAGTGTCCCTGCTCACCTGTGGCGTTCCCAAACGGAGCCTCCCGCGGCTCCCGCTGCTGCCCATTCATTTTATCCCCTGCTCTGAGGAATCAGACTAATTACTGGCTGCTAATTGCTGGTAAAGCACTGCTGGCACTGCCTCCCTTCCCACCGGGAGCAGGGGACAGTCTGGCTCTCCTCAGGACCCCCAGGGACCCCCGTGGGCCCTTTGGAGGTGATGCTGCTCTGTCCATCCCTTTCCCTCCCTCCAGGCTCATTCCCAGCTCCCCAGCTGGGGAATTTGGTGAACCAAAAATGCTTCCTTGTGATTCCAGGGCAGCCCAGCTCCTGGGGAAGTGGGTGGGCATCACCAGGAAGGAAATGTTCCTCTCTGGGGTTTTCCAGCCCCGTGGGGCTGCCAGCATGCTTGGGACACACGGGAGCTGTTCCTGCCTTGCACACTTGGTGGGATCCCTGAGTGAAGGACCTGACTTTCTCCTACAACAGCACGATGGAAAATCCTGCTCTTTCCTGCTCTTTCCTGCTCTTTCCTGCTCTTCCTCGGTGGCTGCACAGGTTCAAAGGAACAAAAAAAAAAATATGGGGGAGAGAGGGAGCAGGAATATGTGGCCTAAAGTTTTGAGCAGGAGAAGGAAAGGATGCTCTTGGCCCTGAGACTTCTCCAGGCGGGTCTGACCTGAAAGTTATTCTGGGAATGTCTCGCAGTTATTTCTCCCTGGAGATCAAATCAGTCCAAGATTATTTGTGGAAAGTCACAGTTGTGTTTTGAGAGCGGTGTGGGGACACCTGCTTGTTTGGAAGAGTTGTTCCATGACCCTGCCAAGCAATCAGCTGCTGGCACTGCTGGGATGGGTTTGGGGTTTCCTGGTGCACATCCCAGGTGCTTTTCCAGCGGCTGAGCAGGGGGAAATGCCCCAGAATCCCGTCCCTTTGCTCACAGGTAAGATCCTGGGCACAGGGCTGGTGTTGGATGTGCAAATCCAAAGTGCTGATCCCTCTCTCTCACCTCCTGAGGGCGCAGGGCAGAGGAGGGGCTGGGACTCCATCTCTGCCAGTGTACATTGATTTAAGCTCCTGTGCTGAGTGGCAGGATCCCATTTTCAATCCTGCCTTTCCATCGCTGGCTGCCCTGGCCTCTGTTTGTGGCTGGTGGTGCCGCAGCCGGAGGGGGAATTTCGGGCTCCTCTGCAGAGAGCAGCGCTCCCCATGACCCTGCCTAACCCCCACCCTGTCTCTGTCCTTCCTCAGGAAGCAAACTGCTGATTCTGGTGCTTTGCTTGAACATCCCGTCAGCAGCGGAGTCCTGCCCCGGGGCGTGCGTATGCTACAGTGAACCCAAGATCACCATCAGCTGCCAGCAGCAGGGGCTGACAGCCATCCCCACCGAGATCCCCATCCAGAGCCAGCGCATCTTCCTGCACAACAACCGGATCACCCTGGTGAGGGCCACCAGCTTCACCTCCTGCCGCAACATGACCATCCTGTGGATCCACTCCAACAACATCAGCCTCATCGAGCCCGGGGCCTTCTACGGGCTCACCAAACTGGAGGAGCTGGACCTCAGCGACAACACCAACCTGAAATCCATCAACCCCGTCACCTTCCGGGGGCTCGTGCACCTCCACACCCTCCACCTGGATCGCTGCGGGCTGCTGGAGCTCTCCACGGGGCTCTTCCGAGGGTTGTTCTCCTTGCAGTACCTCTACCTTCAGGATAATAACCTCCAGATCCTGCTGGACGACACCTTCATCGACCTGGCCAACCTCACCTACCTGTTCTTGCACGGGAACAAGATCAAGAGCCTGTCGGAGAACGTCTTCCGCGGGCTGATCAACCTGGACCGGCTGCTGCTGCACCAGAACCGGGTCAGCCTGGTGCACCGGCGCGCCTTCCACGACCTGGGCAAGGTGATGACCTTGTACCTGTTCAACAACAACCTGACGGTGCTGACGGGCGACACCATGGCCCCCCTGGCCTCCCTGCAGTACCTGCGCCTCAACGGCAACCAGTGGGTCTGCGACTGCCAGGCCCGCTCGCTCTGGAACTGGTTCCGGCAGTTCAAGGGCTCCTCCTCGGAGCTGGAGTGCCACCTGCCCCCTCGCCTGGCCGGCCGGGACCTGAAGCGGCTGCCGAGCTCCGAGCTGGACGGCTGCCTGGACCCCTTCAACCAGATCCGCACCAGCGTCTTCAGCACCAAGACCAGGTCGGGGAAGCTGCCGACGGGGCTGCCCCCGCTGGGCTCCCGCGACGGCTCCTCCAAGTGCTGCCAGCCCGAGATGGACAAGTCCTTCATCTACGAGGCCAAGGGCAAGGCCGGGCCCTCCTCGCACAGCAGCCGCTCCTCCAACAACCACCTCAAGGAGAAGGAGAACATGTCCAGGCCCAAGTACATGGAGACGGACCCTTCCAAAAACGGCAGCAACAAGCAGATAAACGATTCCCCCTTTGGGACCTTCCCCAGCATTGTAGACCCTCCCTTGACCAAGTTGAGACCCGAGTTTCTAGAGCCCATTGAACCTTCCACAGTCCCAACCAAAAAGAGGCAGGGCTGCTCTAAAAAGAACAGATCAAAGGCCCAGTGCCGCCTCACCCAGCAGGGGAACAGCTCCACGTTACAGCTCAGCCTAAGCCTTTTGATCCCCCCCTTGGTGTGGAGCTTACTGTTATTCTGCTAAAATTAACTCTTTTTCCTGGGTTGATGACACTTTAATACTTGACTTTTGCTGACCTCCATAAATGTTGCAAACAAAAGCAGGACTCCCATCCACCCTGAGAAAGCTTTGTTACACAAAACTTAACTGGATGCCTTTATTAAAACAAACAAACAAACAAAAAACAAAACACAAAAGACAAATACTGAGATGTACATAATTTATTTGTCCTGAAACCTGTGAATTATACCTTTGGTCTTCAGAACTGCACTTGCCCACAAAGCAGCTTTTGCTACAGCAGATGGTAAAGAAATATGGTTTATTTACAGGGGAAAAAAAAAAAAAAAAAAAAGTGTAAGAAATGCTCTGAAAAGAATGTCTAAAATCTGTTTGTAAGTCGCCATCACACTGAACAATGTTGCAGGTTTCCATTTGCAGAGGTAATGGATTTGATGCTGTTTTAATCCTATGTTGATGACTCTTGCAGTTTCCCCGTCTCCATTCCATCCTTCACACCACGTTTACGGGCAGCATTTGTTAAAGAATGCTGCCTTCCTCTCCACAAGATTGCAGTATATATAGATATGCATTTTATTTTACTTGTGTACAAGTATACAAAAAAAAAAAAAACCAACAAACTATAAAATAAAGATTTCTTTTTTCCTAAGTGGTTGTCATCTGCCAGGGCTGAAGAGCCTCTAAAAAGCTGAAGATCTGAAAGGACGTGGAGTGTGATCACTTAACACCACGGTGATAAATAAGGCGTTTTGGGATGGTTATGCAACCTTTCCCTGGTGCCAGCAGAGGGTTTGGTGGTGTGAGACATGCTCTGCTCATGCTCCTGTTCCCCTTCGGTGTCCCACCTGCTCCCGGCATCCTTCGGATTCCAGGATGATCAGGAGAGCAGGAAGTGCTGGCCCAGCCCCTCGGAGCTGGGGTAGAGGAATGGCAGAAACAGCCCCAGGACCTGGGCAGGGCCATTTCCCTCCTGTGGGGGCTCAGCTCCGTGGCAGCTCCTGAGGGGAGCAGCACTGGGATTTAGGGAACAGCGGGGATCTCCCCAGAAACACAGGGACCTTGGCAACTCAGGTGCCCATCCCTGGAGTCACCGTGCCAGTGGCTTCATCTCCAGGGTGGGGCACTGAGGCAACAAACCACTGCTGTCCACCTGCCACCCCATAAAGTGGAGCTGGCTGTGCCCTCCCGGCGCTGCAGCCACCCCCTGGGCCAGGCTAGGAGGGGCTGGGCAGACAGCTTATCAGGAGGCTGCTCTTCCTTATCAAACTGTGCTGGTTTGAAAGCAAAACCAGTGAGACTCCCAGTCAGAGATACAATTTAATAGAAGAAGAGAGGAGAAAAAGGTGAAATAAATGGAATGATACAACCTGACACCCTGTTGGTCAGGGTGTTTGAAGCAGTCCGGAAATCCTCCTGGAGTGGCAGATGTGGTTCTGCTGGAGTAGAGATGATCCTGAGAGAGAAGGGTCCAGGGATGGTGAGAAGGGTCCAGTGATGGTGAGAAGGGTCCCATCTTCCTCCAGGAATCCAGAGGAACCAGATGAGATGTTCTTGTCAAAGCAGTGATTCCATCTGGTGGCTCTTGTCTCCTCTGGGAGTCCAGTGGATAAAAGCTGCCTGTGATGTCTCAAACCCTGGATTCTATCCCGGTGGGAATGCTTGGCTCCTCCCCCTGGGCGGAGCATCTCCCAATGGGATGATCTCACTCCATGAGTCATGCAGTGGGTCCTTGATGGCCCATTAACCAGAGATAACTCCTGGAGGAAGTTATCCATGAGTCATGTGGCAAGGCATTGTTGGGCTCATTAACAGGAGATCAGGAAAACACTGCCCCACCTTGGCTCCAAGGGCTCATGGGGATGGAATACAGACCCTGGGCACAATTTTACATTGGAACCTAGGACAGAAGCGCAGAGGTTCCCTTGTGCCACTCTCTCCTGCTGGGGCTGGGAGGTCTCTGAAGGCAGGAGCAGCCTGTCCCACGCAGCTGGCAGGGCAGAGGAGGGCAGTGGCAGCGGCCCAAGGGAAGGGGCACTCCAGGATTCCCTGTGGGAGTCAGACTGGGGGGCTCCAGGTTGCACCGGCCCTTGGGGTTCCCAGCACTGGGACTGGTGCTGAGCTTCCCAGAAGGAGGGAGGCACTGCCAGCCAGGAGTGAAGGGCATCAGCAGGGCCATGGCTTCCTTCCAGCCTTGTCCCAGGCCTGGTGGCTCACGAGGAGGGAGCAGAGACCCTGGGGAGGAGCAGGAGGATGCCTGGGTGGCCGATGGAGGATGCTGGGGGGCAGGCTCTGTGTCCCACTCTGGGCTGCTGCTGCCTCTGCCACAGCCTGGGCGAGTGACAGGAGTGCACGGAGTGCTGCATTTGTGATCTGCCTCAAAGTCCATCCCTGGGGCTGCCAAAAAGGTGTGGCACAGACCCTGGGAGTGAACCGAGATGGGGACAGGCCTGTCTCTCCCAGCTGGGCAGGAGCTGCTGTGCAGACCAGCCCTGGGATCCCAGCAGATCCATTCCTGCCAGCCCAGCTCCACGATCCAGTCTCTGCAGAGGTTCCAGGGGTGTTTGGGTGCAAATTCATTGTCCTGCCAGAAGGATGGAGCAGGAAATCAGTGCTGGGACAGTGCTGAGTGAGCTGGCCAGCCCTGCCAGCCCTGCTGTGAGTGCCCAGCTTGGTGTGCACTTGCCCACAGCCACAGGCCACTGACTGGGACCCTACCAGCCACTCCCTGCTGTTCCTGCTCAGGTTTGCCCCATCATGAAGGATTCCCCAAGGTCTCATCCCAAAAAGCATCTTCGAGACTCCTGAAGGATTCAAACCCACCATGGGATCTGAAGCTCAGGAGCAGAGAGCAGCTTGGTCACAGGGTCAGCACCGCCCCAAAGCCCATGGAAAAGCTGGAAGATTTGCTGGATGCTGTGACAGGCTCCCATGGAAGCTCCTGTTTGGGTCATAGGCTCAGTGTGACTCCCTTGCACAGCAATTCGTGAGTCCTGTGGTCCCAATGGGCATGAGGAAGCCATACCAGGTGGCAAAAATGCAGCATGAACCTGAAAGGAGAGAGAAGAGACCACTGTGGCATCTCCCCCAGCAGTGGAAGGGCAGAGCTGGGAGCTGGGCTTGCCCTGCCCAAAGCAGGACCTCGGTGACTCCCTGTGGACAAGGCAGGACAGACGAGGAATTGCTGTCAGTTATCCTGAATGGAGCAGGAGCTGCACTCTGCCAACCCAGTGACACCATTCCTGCTTTCTAGAGCTCGGCTCTGCTGTGCTTTCAGTGGCTCCTAGGACTATACATTGGCCACAAGCCCAGAAGAGTCCCTCGTGCTAATTTCCTAGATCTCCTGCTGTCCAGATGCCAATTCCTGTGTTTACAGCCATTAGAAAGCCATTGGAATGACAAATATTGGAGAAGGGGATGCAGTGGGCAGCAGGAATTCCCACAGAAGCTTGGTCTTCCAAAGGCTGAGCTCTGAGCTGGTGAGGTAGGAAAGGAGTTCAAACGAAGGGAGTTTCACTCCTGCTTTGTGCTTTGCTGGGGCTGGCACAACCCTTCCGGACATTCCCAGGCTTGCTTTGCTCTTGGATGTCAGTGAGTTGTGTGGGATTCACCCAGCAGGGCTCAGGGAGCCTGCTGGCTGTTCCCCACCTCAGGATCCTTCCTCTCCCTTCCCTTCTCACCCTGCAGGTCCCGCTCAGTTTGCTGCTCCTGTCACTGATGCCAGCGATGGGAAGGAGAAGGAGACAAAGCCAGCAGCAGCGAGGAGCCAGCAGGGACAGGGACAGGAGCCCTGGGAGGAGTGGGCTCCCCATCACCAGCAGAGAGCTGCAGCACCCACCCACTGTCCCCTGGCACTGTCCCCACACAGCCCCTCACAGTGCTGAAGAGGCAGCAGCACCACAGGCCCTGCAGCAGTGAGGGGAGCTGTCTCCATCCCTAAAATCCTCCAGAATTTGTCTCCATGGATTGCTGGTTCCAAGCAGGAACAGAAGCAGAACCCTTCTTCCAGGTTTTCCAGGTCCATCTGCAAGGACAGATAGCAGCGCTGCCCAAAGGCTCCTGGAGCTCTGGCAGCCTCAGGGCCGTGCCCATTCCCTGGGGAGCCTGGGCAGTGCCCAGCACCCTCTGGGGGAAGAACCTTGCCCTCAAATCCAACCTCAATCCCTCCTGGCCCAGCTCCAGCCCTGCCCTGGCTGCTGTCCTGCTCCCCTCGGTGCCTGCCCTGGTGGTGTCTCAGCTTCAGACTCGAGGAATCCACAGTTGCCTCACAAGTCTTTGTTTTTCCCCACTTCCCTCTGGTCCACTGGATGTGGGAGGAGCTGTCTCTGCCTCTCCTGCCCTTCCCCTGGGCTGAGGAGCTCCCATTTCCGAGCTGTTCCCCTGCCAGCAGCACTGGGGCTCTCTCTGCCCCTGCCCAGCTGAAATCAGCTCCTTGAGGAAGCTCACCTGAGTCCTGCTTAGCTGCATTCTGGGACTGCAGACCCTTTCCCCAGGCTTTTCTCAGCTGAGGCTGGAGTCTCCCTTTGGCTTCTCCTTGGAGCTGGGGAGCCAAAGGAAAAGCTCCAAATCCCCCAAGGATGAGGAGAGCACTGAGAGCCGTCTCAGGGAGCTCCTGCCCTCACCTGTCCATGGGGACTCCTGGGCTGCAGGCAGGTGGCATCTCTGCTCCGTCCTTCCCCAAAAGATGATCCTGGGGCAAATTCCCAGCGGGCTGTGACTCCACAGGGATGAGATCTCTGCTCCTGGAGAGATTCCCCACAGCCCTGTGAGCAAGCCCTGTTCCACATCTCTGCTCTGGCACGGAGCAGATTATCCGAGCTGCTGAGTTTTGCTCCAAACAAACATGATGCATGGAAATAATAAAGGCTGGAAGGGTTTTTAATTCCAAGCTGTGTTTCTGGATTAGTTCCCCATCATTAGGCAGTCAGGGAGCAGGGTTATTGCTGTTCTGCCTCCTTCTCAAAAATCGGGAAAGGAATAAAAAAAAAAAAACCCGGAGCCATTGAGAGCTGGGGGTGGGCAGGAGAGCAGAGAACAGGCAGGAGAGGCAGGAGGTTTTTTGGGGATGATACTGGACCACGGTGCACGGTTGCTGGTGGGAAGCTCTGGAGACAGCAGGAGCTCTGCCTACGACCGTGGTGAGGGCAAGGAATCTGTGAAAACCTTTCCTACAAATCCAAAGTCGAACATTTGAGTCTGGCTTGGGCCAGAAACTCTAATTAGAGCCCCCTTGATTTGTGCCATAAGTAGGACACCGCAGGGGGAACTGCTGAGGCAGGTGAGACTTATTGGAATTGCATCCCAGGGTATCTATAAATAGGGATCACAGGGGCTTGGCAAGAAGAGGCACAATGGAAATAACGGTGCACCCTGCCCACTCGCTGGAGGATGAGGCACTTCAGCCCCGAGAGTGACCCACCTTCCGTGCCGCTGCAGAGACTTGTTCTAGGTCAGCAGGTACCAAAAAGGCCCAGCTGTCATCAAGCACAAAAACAGGGCCGTTTTTTTGGGGATGAAATCATCGCTTTTGATAGCCTGCTGCACTCCACATGGCAGCGACACGGGCGCTGCTCGCATGACTCACGGGCTGGGCTCCTGCGCAGCCTCTCGCTGGTGGGCGGCTCCATCTGCACGGATTTACTGGTGTCAGGGACCATCTTCGTGGATTCTCTGGTGTCAGGGACCATCTTCATGGATTTACTGGTGTCAGGGTCCATTTTCATGGATTCTCTGGTGTCAGGGTCCTCCTGCAGGGCTTGACTGCTGTCAGGGTCCATTTTCATGGAATTACTGGTGTCAGGGACCCTCTGCATGGAATTACTGGTGTCAGGGTCAACCTGCAGGACCTCACTGGTGTCAGGGTCCCTTTTCATGGAGTTACTGGTGTCAGGATCCTCCTGCAGGGCCTGACTGGTGTCAGAGTCCATTTTCATGGATTCTCTGGTGTCAGGGACCCTTTTCACGGAATTACTGGTGTCAGGGACCATTTTCATGGATTTACTGGTGTCAGGGTCTCTCTGCATGGATTCTCTGGTGTCAGGGTCCCTCTGCATGGATTCTCTGGTGTCAGGGTCCATTTTCATGGATTTACTGCTGTCAGGGTCCATTTTCATGGAGTTACTGGTGTCAGGGTCCATTTTCATGGATTCTCTGGTGTCAGGGTCCCTCTACAGTTGTGGCTGTAGGAATCAGGACCCAGACTCTCAGAAGGCTGAGGTGACTCCAATCTGTGTTCACTCTCAACCCACCTGCCTTTATACCTTTTCACAGTGAACCCACCCAAAGGGGTGGGATCCTTGGGCCACACTGGTCACATCAGAGGGTCACCAAGCAAAGCCCCTCCTTGGGAATGGACTGCAGGAAAACAGGAGAGTTTACACTGATATACCAGCAGTGTGCCTGGGAAAAGAATTTCCAAAAATCCAAACATTGCAGGCACGAAGTGTGGCTACAGAAAACCTTCTTCTCCAGCCACGCTGGGCAACCCAACAAGTCCATCAACAGCCTCCTCCTCCTTATGAGAAGAATGTAAGCCTTGTTGGATTTTACAATAACAAGTATGTCTATATAAATATATAAATATTTATAGATCTTTTATAGATGACTATTTTATATATATATATTTCTATATAAAAGTGTATCTGACTCCAAAACACAGAAGGCTTTCCCAAACTCCTTGAAGGGGACAGAGGAGAACGGCAAAAACCCGGAGCACATCCAGGACTGAACGTTCCCGCTGGCTTTGGGCAGTAAAAGCTGGAATTCTAACGAGCTCTCCCAGCCAGGCTGTTCCGTTCTGTGTTTCACTGAATGCCTTTTCCTTGCTCTTTCCCTGCCTCGCTGCCAGACTGACCTTGCTGGGACGTGGGGACGAAGGAGAAGCAACTTGAATTCTGGGAATGCATTTCCACACACACCTGACCTCGGTGGATTTAGGGATGGCAGTGGAAAAAAAAAAAAAAAAAAAAACCAAAAAACCAAAACCCAGGGTGTTTAACTCTTCTCTGTATGTTGTATGTGTCACTTTTAGGAATTTTCCAACAATCCCAGCTTACCAGAGGTGTCCAATGCCAGCTTTCTCCACGCTCCATGTGGGTAAGTTCTAAATGGTTGCTTTGGCAGGACCTGAGAGGTGCTCTGGACTTTGACCACGTTGCTCTTGGCCAACTCCTGTCAACTGGAAGGGTCAGGAATATTTAGGGGATGTCAGAGGACCCTTCAGCTTTTGCTTTGTTCCCTCCCTTGGAATATATTCTTTATTTCCAGCAGATTGGTGGGCTTTAAACAAGCTAAGAGGTGATCTCCAGCCCCTGGGGGAAGCAGAGCCAGCCCAGAAGGAAGGGAGGTTTCGTAGAATCACGGAATGCCCTGAGTTGGAAGGGGCCCACATGGAGCATCAGTCCAGCTCCTGGCCTTGCACAGACACCCCAACAACCCCAGCCTGGGCCTGGGTTTGTGGGAGAAAATATTTGGGAGAAAAAGTGGCCTGAGGGTTCGGGGAGGAGCACAGTGACCCTCAGCAGCCCCGTGGTGTTGGTGGAGCAGCTCCCACCTGCTCTGACTCCGGGTGCTCCTGGTCCTGTGGGTGTCTCCACCCAAACCCTGGGCCCAGGAGCTCTGGTTTTGTCCAGCCTGGTGCCCCCAGGCTGTCCTGGGGAGTGCTGTGGCCATGGCTGTGTCCCTCCTGGCTGCTCCATGGGCTGATTTCGTGGCTCCTGGCTGGACCTGGCCACCATCCCTTGCTCTGGCTCCCTCACCCAGCTCCTGTGGGAAAAGCTGCCTGGAGGGGCCTCTTCCAGTCTCGTGGCATTCCAATCCTGGCCTTCCCCAAGGGAGCTCCTGCTGCTCCCTGACACATCCCAAACCCCAGGGGCTCCAGCTCAGAGAGGGTGAGCAGAACAAAAAGCCCCTCAGGTGCTGGCCTGAAGCAGCCTGAGCTTTCTCCAGAGCTGCTACATTTTGCTGCTTTGCAAAACCTTTTGTGCTGCTGGAACAATGCATGTGTGTGTATAAGGGGAATCTGGGCAAGATTTCTACTTGCCAGGTTATTTTTGGCTTGCTTGGAGAAAAAAAAAAAAAAAAAAGAGAAATAAGGAGGAGAGTGGGCTCCAAACCATCCATGCTCCAAAGGCTGGAATGGAAGCATCTGGTGTGCCCAGGGGTTGTCATAGTGAAGATGAGTGACACATAATAATGATGAATCCAGAAACTTTCACCTTGATTTCCCTGCCTGGTGGAGCTTTGAAGTGAGCCTCCTAATATTATGTGAGCAGTTTATTGTGTGTGCTTCATTAAAAATACATCACAGGCCCCTCGGAGCTGGAAGGGACGCAAATTAGGTCAGCGAGTCCAGGCTCCTGCTGCTCTGCCAGGGCTCTGATCCTGCTAATGACTCCAGCCCAGCCCTGGCAGGTGCCTGTGTGCTGCCAATTCCGGCTCTGGCCTGACGGGGAAAACACGATTGCACTCTTTAAAACTTTCAGTTCCTGTTAAAAGGGCTTTGTTTCATGTCCCCTGCCCGGCCAGTGTTTGAGTGGGAGGGGGGCAGCTCTGCCCCAGCCCTGAAACCCCCCCAGCCCTGGGGACAAGGATTTGGGGAGCTGGTGGGTGAGGGCTGGACCTGCCCCAGCCCTGAAACCCCCCCAGCCCTGGGGCCAGCACAGGAGGGACCTGGAGCTGCTGGAGAGAGTCCAGAGGAAGCCACGGAGATGCTCCCAGGGCTGGAGCCCCTCTGCTCTGGAGCCAGCCTGGGAGAGCTGGGGGTGCTCACCTGGAGAGGAGAAGGCTCCAGGGAGAGCTGAGATGTCCTGGAGCTTTCTCCTGCAGGAGCAGGCTCTGGATGCAGCCCTGGAGCAGTGCAGGTGCTGGGGGGTGGCACGGAGCTGCTCTCCTGTGGGACATCTCCTCCAGGCTGGAAGCACTTTGGTGGAGGAGGGAACCCAGGAGTGTGGCTGTGGCAGTCTGTCCTCATGGCCCTGCTGTTCCCTTGGCCACCCCTTTGGGACAGAGCGCAGGTTGAGGTGCCTCAGCAGCACCAAGGGAAGAGGAATCCCTTTGTTCTGAGCTCTGTGACAGCAGAAAGGAAAGGTTTGCCTCCAGCTCTTGGTCACTCTGAGCTGTAGGACACGAGGGACAGAAACCCCAGGGCTTGCTGCCACCCCACTGTCCTGGGGGTCAGTGGCACCTCAGTGTCACCCAGTTTGTGTCTGCTGTGACTGAGCCCGGGGCTGGCTGGGAGATTGGGCAGGAATTGTTCCCTGGCAGGGTGGGCAGGGCTGGCACAGGGTGCCCAGAGCAGCTGGGGCTGCCCCTGGATCCCTGGCAGTGCCCAAGGCCAGGCTGGACACTGGGGCTGGGAGCAGCCTGGGGCAGTGGGAGGTGTCCCTGCCAGGGCAGGGGTGGCACTGGATGGGATTTAAGGTCCCTCCAGCCCAAACCATCCTGGGATTCTGTGACTCCACGATCCACCAAGTCCATCACTCTCCTCTGGGCAACCCATCCCTGAGGTCCCATCCCTGCAAAAACGGGTTGGTCAGCTTCTGCTTCTCTTTTGTTTAAAAGATGTCTGAAGGAATAGTCTTGATGAGATGACAAGGTTTTCTCTGTGGCATGGTTTAGTGAACAATTAGTGATGGTGATTTATTACAGGGGCCAGGCTCTGATCTGATCACCCCACTGGGCAGCACAGCCCCTGCAGCCCGCTCAGCTCAATGGGAAATCACCGAGCCGGGCTATTGCCGGCTGCCTGCAATGGCAAAGGAGGGCAGGACAGGGAACAAAGGGCACGGTGTGCCGTGCCGTGCCGTGCCGTGCCGTGCCGGGACAACCCGCAGCCCCCCGGCCGTGCCACAGCCCTGCTGCTCCCTCCTTCCCACTGAGCCCCTCTCCCTGGCATTCTTCGTCATCTCTCAGTCTGAGATGCTCTCGCATCTCCGGAGTATTTGTTGGAGAGGGGGCGTGCTGGGGGGGAGGCTGCCTCTTTATTTTATTTTATTTTTTTTTTTAAATTTTTTAAATTTTTTTTCTTTTTCTCTCTTTCCCCAAGAATCTTATTTTAAGGCTGTCCTCCCCCCTCTGCCCTGCTCCAGGCCCTGTTTTTTGCCTTGTGTTGGCACAAACTCGAGATGTCACAGCTCAGGAGGACTGGAAAGACAAAAAAAACCCCTGCGTGTTCAACAGAAAAAGAAAATAAAAAAATAAAAGAAAAAAAAAGAAAAAAAAGAAAAAAAGAAAAAAAAAGAAAAAAAAAAGAAAAAAAAGAAAGAAAAAGAAAAAAAAAAAAGAAAAAAAAAAGAAAAAAGAAAAAAAAAGAAAAAAAAGGAAAAAAAGGAAAAAAAAAAGAAAGAAAAAGAAAAGCTGTGGGATTGGTTCTATTTCAGGTTGGAGGGTGGAAGCAGGAGCTCAGTAACAGCAGCCTGCAGTGAGGTGCCAGTCCCTGGGAGAGGGGGCTGGAGGCCACCTGCTGTCCCCAGGGCAGCCTGGGGCAGTGGGAGGTGTCCCTGCCCAGGTCAGGGGGATGGCACTGGGTGGGATTTAAGCCCTTTTCCAACCCAAACCACCCCACGATTCCACAAATCCACAGCACCGTAACTCTCACCGAAAAAAAAAAAAAAATAAATCCCTAAAGACAACAGCTTTAAAAAAAACCCGAAATTTTCAGTGGCAAACTGCAATCCCTGGGTGATTTCCTTTCCCAGGGCTCAGGAGGAATGTTGAAAAAAGGGGAGTTTTGCCGTGAAGGAGTGGGAGCTGTTGCTGCTCCTCAGGCAGCTGGAGCATGAGCTCATCGAGGCAAAATAGAAGTGGAGCCTGTGCTCCGGGGGCGAGGGCGTCTGGGGAACAGGAGCAGATTGTTGCACCAGGGAGAGGCATTAGGATTCAACAAGTGCAAGCTGACAGTCACGAGGAAGGAGCAAGGGAGGGGGAAGATCAGGTTAATTAGCAGCCCGGAGGAATTGGGAGGCCACGAGCTCAGCAGAACTTGGGTGGAGGAATTAATTAAAGGTTGGTTCCTGGAGCTGAGCTTGACGATAAAGGAGAAAAAAAAAAAAAAACAAACACAAAAAAATCCAAAAAAAAAAAACCAAAAAAAAAAAAACCACCAAACCAAAAAAACACACACAAAAAAACCAAAACAAAACCAAAAACACACACACAAAAAAACCCCCCAAAACAATTAAAACACCAAAAAAATCCAACCAAAAAAAACCCAAACCCCAAAAAAACCAAACCAAAAAACGCACCAAAAACCCAAAAAAAACCCCCAAAAAACCCCAAAACCAAAACCAAAACAGACACCAACCAAATGGGATGGGGATGGGGATGGGGATGGGGATGGGGATGGGATGGGGATGGGGTTGGGATGGGGATGGGATGGGGATGGGGATGGGGATGGGGAGGGGATGGGGATGGGATGGGGATGGGATGGGGATGGGATGGGGATGGGGAGGGGATGGGGATGGGATGGGGATGGGGAGGGGATCACCCCAGGGAGGCCGGGATGTGCCGGGCATCACATTGGGGATGGGCTGCGGCCATCGGGGACTCTGGGGACAGGAAGGATCCAGGGGGACCTTGGGGACAGGCAAAGAGCAGGGGGGAGTTTGGGGACAGGGCAGGAACCAGAGGGAGTTTGGGGGCAGGGAGGATCCAGGGGGAGTTTGGGGACAGGGAGAAGCCAGGGGGATTTTGTGGACAGGGAAAGAGTCAGGGGGAGTTTGGGGACAGGGCAGCAGCCAGAGGGACTTTGGGGACAGGGAGGAGCCAGGGGGAGTTTGGGGACAGGGAAAGGGCCAGGGGGAGTTTGGGGGCGAGGCAGCAGCCAGGGGGACTCTGGAGCAGGGCAGGAGCAGAGCTGCTGGCCACAATCCCTGCAGGACTCCATCCCCTGTTCCCTGTGGATAATCCATCCCCTCTCCGTGCTGGGAAGAGCACCGGGAAGGTCAGGCTCTGGCAGGAGGTGCTGCTGCTGCTGCTGGGGCAGCACAAGGATTCCCTCCGGAGGGGCTGGGGGATGCAGCTGCCGGGCTCAGGGCAGAGCCAGCTCCTGGCTGCACCCGGATCAGAGCATCCCAGCATGGTCTGCGTGGGGAGGTGTTTTAAATCCCAGGCCCTCTGCCCTCCTCCTATGCCCCGACTGCTAGCTCAGATTCTGGAGGGCTTTGGGCTAGGATCACAACAGGAAAGGGGAAGAGACCCAAAAGAGGCTCCTTACCTAGGATTGTTCCAAGGCTTTATTCTTGAAGGGATTCCAAGGGCAAAGAGGCAAAGAGGTAAAGAGGACGAACAAGGAAGAACAGGGGTTTATGTAGACTTTTTGTCTTAGGATGGATAACTGGCACTGAGCCAATTGGTCAGAGCTAGCAGGGGAAGGTAGGGTCACATCCCACAGTTACAGCTTTGGAGCTCCTTTTGGGGTAAACCATCCCCAGAGGGCTACAACAGGGAGGGGCTGTAAATCTCCTCCAGTTCCAGCCCTGGCTCTGGGCAGAGACACCTCCCACTGTCCCAGGCTGCTCCAAGCCCCTCCAGCCTGCCCTTGCACCTCAGTTGTTGCTGCTGAGCCGCTGTGAGCTTCAAGGACCTCTGTGTGTGTGTGGGGTGAGCAAAGGACACGGTGAGTGACACAGGGCTGGGCTCCGGGGCACTGGGAGCTGACAGATATAACCATGAAAGGGACCTGACATCAGCCCCCGGTGCTCCACACCAGCGCTGGGCATTACCTCATCCCTGCCAAATGGGCTGGGAAGCGACAGCAGCCTCCTGAGCACCGGCCATCAACACAGAACTGTCACCGAGCGAACGGGGACATTGCCGCCGGGAGCCCGGGGAAACACTGAAGCCTTTGTACTTCTCAACTTTCTATCAATTATCTAAAAATAAAGGCGGGATTTGCGGATAGCAGAGTCGGGGCTGGCAGGAGGGATGCGCAGATCAAAGCTCTGCAGCCCGGGATGGTTCCTGGGAGGGGGGCTGCCCCATTAAAATGGGTTTGCTCCCCAGCAGGGGAGTGCTGGGCGCTTTGGGGCAGGGCTGGGGGCTGCAGCAGCCAGCAGGGCAAGGGGCCAGGCCAGCACCTTGGGCTGGGATTTCACAGCACCCAGGAGAGGGCAGGAGAGGTGATTTTGGCACTGCTGGCACTGGTGGAAAGCTGCTTTTCCTTTGGCACCCTCTGCTTAGGGTTAGGGTATTACCAATACCAAGGAGTGTTGGTGCTGGGGGGTTCACTGGTGTGTAACTGGTGTGTAACTGGTGTGTAACTGGTGTGTAACTGGTGCTGCCAGCTGCCAGCCAGACTGGGGCACTGCTCTGGGCCCCGGGGGTGATGCAGCTCCCCTCGGGCAGGAATCCCAGGACATCCCACCCCCAGGTTCCTGCAGGGTATCCCCAGAGGGGGATGCTCAGGGATCACTGTAGCAATAGGACAGGAAAGGAGGACACAGACTCGTGGTTCAGAAATGACTCCAATCTGTGTTTATTGCTCAAGACTTCTTCCCTTTATTTATACAATTTTACAAAGAACCCACCCAAGGGGTGGAAGAAAGACAAACTCCTTGGATCACATTGGTCAAGTCAGAGGGACATCAAGAGAAGGTCCCTCCTAGGGAGAGGAATGCAGAAAACCAGGATACTGCTGGAAAAAACACATCCCTTGTGACAGAACAGTGCCTGGGAAAGGTTTCAGGGAAATCAAAACATCCCAGCAGGAACCATGGCTACAGATCCCTGCAGGTGTTCCCACCAGGACACCTCTGCCAGGGCCCACCCAGGGGTGACACTGAGCCCTGGCTGGGACCCAGCTCTGGGCTCCCTCTGCACCTCCTGGGCTGGCAGAGAAAAGGGTCAAACACAACTTCCCAAGGGATGTGTGCCAGGTGGGACCCCGATGGAGCCCAGGGTGGGATCCCTGAGGGGCAGCAGGAGCTGGGAATGCTCCAGCCTGGTGGTGTGGGTGCAGGTGGCTCTCAAAGTGTCCCTCAGGGCATCACAGAATCCTGGGAATGCTGTGGGTCCAAGGGACCTGAGCGAGGCTGTGGGATGATCCATTCAGTCTCAGCTCTGTTGCATTTAAATCATTTCAATTTTACACCTGAGTAGGAACAACCCTGGCTGGAGCTGTGTCCCAGACCCGTCCCTGCTCGGTGGCAGGTGACAAATGTCCTGTCAGGGCCCTGCTGGGACATCAGGCACAGCCTGCCCAGCTTCGAGGCCAGAGCTGAGCGCTCCCTCTGCCATCCCAGCACAGGGATGGGAGGCAGCTGCCATTCCATGGCCAGGCAGGTGCCTGGAAAAGGAACAAAGTGCCTCTGGGAGGGCAATTTCAGCAGGAATGTCACCTCCTGCAGGGTCTGGGGGGTCACAGAGGAGCCACCAGAGCTGCTCAGCCAAACCAGGCTGGGAATGCTCCCCCCAGCCTGGCCAGGGAAATAAATGAAGGGAGCTGAAGGAGAGGGAGGTGGGAATGCTCTGGGATGCTGGGCTGGCTTCAGCTCTGCAAGGAGGCTCCTCTCACTGCTCTGTGCAGAGCTGATGGCAGATGGAAGGAGGGAGCTGGGATGTTGCAGGAATCCTGAGATCAGAGGGAAGATAAGCAGATGTAAACATCCCAGATCCCTACAATAGGGGGATTCTTTTTCTGGAGGTGCTGAAGAGAAAAGAAGAATTTCAGCAGCAGCCCCGGAGCTGATTGGGGGTGAGACAGCAGCCCCCAGCCTCCTGAGAGAGGGGGGGTGGTTATTTAGAAGACAACCACAGGCAAATATCTTCTTTTTTCTTCCCTGGCTTTTTGATGAGGAATATTGCTGGGATCAGCTCAGGGGAGGGAGGCTTTGATCATCCTTTCGGGGAGTGGAAGAGCTGCTTTGAATTCTGCTGCAGAGCAGGTCCCAGGAGGGGCTGTGGGAGGGATGCTCCCCCTGAGGCACAGCCCCTGGGCAGGTGGGAGACAGCAGCGTCCCCTGGGCCCCTCCTGCCCTTCAGACAGGGGCAGAGGAGCCCTGGGAGCAGGGAATTATGGAATTGTTTGGGATGGGAGGGACCTCAAATCCCACCCCTGCCCTGGGCAGGGACACCTCCCACTGTCCCAGGCTGCTCCCAGCCCCAGTGTCCAGCCTGGCCTTGGGCACTGCCAGGGATCCAGGGGCAGCCACAGCTGCTCTGGGCACCCTGTGCCACCCTGCCCACCCTGTCAGGGAACAATTCCTGCCCAATCTCCCACCTAAATCTACTCTTTTTAGCTTAAAGCCATTGGCTTTATCCTCCTTGACAAGGAGATTGTATTTTAATTGTGTAGTTCCTGTTCCATCCAGGAACGGGGAGAATTTTCACAGCCTGAGAAGTGGTTGGGCCCTGGCTCTTCAGACAAATTATTCTCCTGGGAATTCTCTCCCCCATTCAGCTCCTTTACCTGGGGCAGAGCTCAGCATGGTCCAGCTGCACTCCCAGGTATCCCTCAGAGTCTGTTCCTGCACCCTCTGGAATTTGTCCCAGAGATGCATTCCTGCCCAATCTCTCATCCATCCATCTGGCACTGGGAAGCCATTCCCTGTGTCCTGTCCCTCCAGCCCTTGTCCCCAGTCCCTCTCCAGCTCTCCTGGAGCCCCTTCAGGCCCTGCCAGGGGCTCTGAGCTCTCCCTGGAGCCTTCTCCTCTCCAGGTGAGCACCCCCAGCTCTCCCAGCCTGGCTCATCCTCAGACAAGGTGAGGAGCTGAAGGTGCCACACAAACCTGAGCTGCTCCTTGAGGGGAACCCAGAGCCCCAGGCACCTCCAGGAGACAGCTCAGCCCAACCCCCTGAGGCCCTGCTTGGAGATAAAACAGCACCCAGCACCCAGCCCTGGTGGGGAGGAACCCAAGGTCAAGGGGGTTTTTTGTGGGTTTTTTTTGTTGTTGTTGTTGTTGTTTTGTTTTGTTGTGTTTGTTTGTTTGTTTTGTTTTGTTTTTTGGTTTTTTTTGGGGGGGTTGGTTGGTTGGTTTTTTTGGGTTTTTTTTTGGGTTTTTTTTTTTTTGGTTTTTTTTTGGTTTTTTTTTTTTTGGTTTTTTTTTTTACTTGTTGGGGTTTTTTGGTTTTGGGTTTTTTTTTTGTTTTGGGGTTTTTTTTTGGTAGGATTTTTTTCTTGGTTTGGTTTGGTTGGTTTCTTTGTGGGTTTTTGGCGGGATTTTTTTTCTTGGTTCAGTTTGGGTTTTTGGGGGGTTTTTTTTGCCTTTTTTTTTGGGGGGGTGGGGTTGGGGTTGTTTTTTTTGTTGTTGTTGTTTTGGTGGGTTTTGTTGTTGTTGTTGTTGTTGTTGTTTTGGGGTTTTTTGTGGTTTTTTTTGTTTTGTTTTTTGTTTGTTTTTTGTTTTTTGTTTTGTTTTTTGTTGTTGTTGTTGTTGTTTTTTTTTTTTTTTTTTTTTTTTTTTTTTTTTTTTTTTTTTTTTTTTGTTGTTGTTGTTGTTGTTGTTTTCTCTACTGCCAGTCCCAAGTCCCTGTCAAACCCTGTAAGCACATCAATTCCAGTGGATTGCTGCCCGGTCTGAGCCTTTCAGAGCTCAGAAAATCAGGTGAACAAGGAGGAGCAGCAGCAGCTCCCCAGGAAAGGTCTCAGTGCCCACACCCACTGAAGGGAGAGGTTGTTATGGGAGGGGGGGACATTAGAGCTGCTCGCTGCTGCTCAGTAAATGCTGCCTCAAAAAGCCTTTGTGCAGCCTCTCCAACCCTTCAGCCAATGATCAAATGGAAAAAAAAAAAGCTGGGAAATAATGGGAAAAGATCATCTGGACCCAAATGGAAAAACCCATCTGCAAAAAAAAATCTAATCAAGGCAGCACCTCCAGCGACTCCCAGCTCGGAATTCAAACACTCCTGGTGCCCAGCAGTGACATTGGATGCCTTGTGCACCCAGTGCCAGGCTGGAATTAAGCGGGGAAATATGGATTTTGATAAATAAGGCTGGCTCCCAGCACCTGGGAAATAAGTTTAGGGCTCTCACCCTGCTTGTTCTCGAACGTTGAGAGGGAAACAAGAACAGCCTCCGCCACTGCCTGGGTGCTGCTGAGAAATTAATCCAGATTCATCCAGTCCTGGCTGGAAACGGCTTCTGAGGCATCCCCCAGGGCAGCTGGATGGATGGGGCACTCCAGGGAGGCAAATAAAACAATGAGGAAATCAGGGAATGTTGCTGATGGGGATTATTCCTCCCCTTACTCCATCAGAACAGTTTTCCACCCCTGTAAAAATGAATTCTGCTCGGTAATGCGCTCCCTGGGAGTTGTAGTTATCCCCCTTTGTTGCCAGCAGGAACTTATTCCTTTGCAAAAATTATTGATGGGGATGAGAGGTGTGAGGCCTCACTTGTGTGGGGAGGCAGCAGGAAACCTCCTGCTTTGGGTGCTGTGGAGGAGGAGCACCTGGAAATGCTGGGGAGAGAGGAAAGGCCTCTGAGCTCTGCCCGGGGACACCCCAACAGCCCCAGGGCCCTGTGCCCAGGAGAATTCCCTGCTGGGATCCATTCCCACCTGTAGCCATGGTTGGTGCTGGGATGTTTTGGGTTTCTCTGAATCTTTTCCCCAGGCACTGTTCTGCCAACAAGAGACACGTTTTCCTAACTGCACCCTATGTTTGCATTCCTTTCCCTAGGAGGGACCTTTGCTTGATGTCCCTCTGACTTGACCAATGCAGTTGAAGAAGTTTGTCTTTCTTCCACCCCTTTGGGTGGATTCTTTGTGAAACAGTATAAAGGGCAGAAATTCCCAGGTAATAAAGATTGATTGGAGTCATTTCAGCCTTCTGAGCTCGGAGTCTGTGTCACTGTGATCTTGAGCAGCTTCACCCACCTTGCCCAGCTTTGAGGCCAGAGCTGGACCCTCCCTCTGCCATCCCAGCACGGGGATGGAAGGCAGCTGCCATTGCCATGGCCAGGCAGGTGCCTGGAAAAGGAACAAAGTGCCTCTGGAAGGGCAATTTCAGCAAAATCTGTCCCTGCAGCCTGGGGGGTCACAGAGGAGGGGCAGGGGCTGAGCTGCAGCCACTGCCTGGAAGGTCCAGCTCTGGGACAGGGGCAGCAGCCAGGGCAGGGCTGGAGCTGGGCCAGGAGGGATTGAGGTTGGATTTGAGGGCAAGGTTCTTCCCCCAGAGGGTGCTGGGCACTGCCCAGGCTCCCCAGGGAATGGGCACGGCCCCGAGGCTGCCAGAGCTCCAGGAGCCTTTGGGCAGCGCTGCCAGGGGTGCCCAGGGTGGGGTTGTTGGGGGCTCTGGGCAGGGACAGGGGCTGGGTCAGTGATCCCTGTGGGTCCCTCCCAGCTCAGAATGAGATTCCATCATTGTGTGTCCCTGTTCCATGATTCTGTGACTCCATAACCCGGGATCCCTCAGCAGCCCTGAGCTGGGTGCTCAGCCCCTCTCCCTGAGCCGGTGGGGGATGAAGGTGCTGGAGGCAGAGCGGGTCTGAGGGCGGGCAGAGCAGCTGGAGCTGTCCCCTCTTCTGTGCAGGGCCAGGGGAGGGGCTGCATGGTCCCTGTGGGTCCCACTCAGGACATTCTGTGGTTCTGTGATTCCATGATCAATGTGCATCCAAACCCGCCAGATGCAAGAGCCAAGGCAGGGAGAGAGAGCCCAGATCAGATTGGTGATAAGAGAAATGATAAAGCCATGACCCTACAAATGACTGGGAGATGAGCAGAGATAACGACTTAATGGGAGCTCACTCGGAGATAAGGAAATGGGGATGGTGAACAGGAGCCAGGGATTTATTCATAGGGAAATGCCAAGTGGAGAGAAAGAGGAGCTGTGATTCCTGCACCCGACAATGGGGAGGGATAAACTGTGCCCCTCCAGCTGATACCCACATTGTTCAAAGAGTTGTCGCTCTGCAAAAGGGAGACAAAGCCTCACAAGGATGAGTCAAGGCTCGGAAAACCTGAGCGTGCCAAGCAGGAGCAGCTCCATCCCTCAGTTTATTAAAGTGAAGTTTGTGAATAATAGCTCAGCACAAAAATCCCCCCGGAGGGTGCAGGCTCCTGATAGCAAAACAATGTCTAATTTTGCAGATAAGCCCAGATCAAGATCCAGGGGTAGGAAATTGCAGGCATGGGAGGCTGAGGCTGGGAGTGACGCAGGAGCTCCGCTCCTGATAACAGGAGCTCCGTTCCTGATAACAGGAGCTCTTTAAAAAGCTGGGGATCTGTCCTTAGAGCCTCTGAAAACGAGACACCCCCTGCACCGGGGGTCCGGGCTGCAATTGCAGAGAAACCCAGAGCCCTGGGGCTACAAAGAGCCCAAAGGGAGAGATATTTTTTTTTTTTTTTAGGCAGCAACCTGAGATGGCATTTTAGGAAGTTTCGGATGAATTACAGCCCGAGGCAGGCCCACCCACGCCTTCCTGGGTGTTGCCTTGCTGGACCCCAATCCCTCAGTTTTCTCAAGGAAGGAGGGAATTCTGCCACAAACTCCCATTTCAGGCAGAAGGAGCAAGGTCGTGCTGTGCTGGATGCCGGGCTGCTGCCCTAACTCTGAATCCCAAATATTCTCTGCTCGCTGGGGGCATCCTGCTGCCAGCGTCCCACAAACCAGGAGGGATCAGCTCCTGATCAGGGACACAAAAACAAGAAGATGCTGGTGTCAGCCCCTCCTTCCAAGGTGTGATGTGGTTCCACTGACAGTCCCTTCCCATGGAGATGGAAACGATACTGAAAACCCCGGGGGGCAGAGTGGAAACCACGGGGAATCCATCAGAGAATGACCAGTGAGAAGGAGAACCCACCTTCCATCCATCCTGCCTGGGATCCATCACCACTGCACAGCTGGCAGGGCTGGGTCAGCCTCTGCACTTGGGAATCCCCCCCTGGAAGGAGGGATGTGGGATTTGCCAGCAGAAACACGGGACCTGCAGCTAAAATCCCTGGGAAATGTTTTTCCTTGGTTATGTTGAACTCCCAATGGAGTTTCTCCCTGCTTTCTGAGTTTCTCAGATTGACCTGCCCTTGTTGGCTGAAAGCAGTGGCAGCAACAAGCACAGAGCTGTCCTGCAGTGGGGAAAAAAAAAAACAACAAAAAAACAACCCCAGGATGTGGCTAAGAAACTGCAAATATTTAATTATCGATAGCTCTGGGCCAGGATCCATCCCGATTAGATGCCCTCTGTAATCAGTCTAATTGGGAACAGCCCTGGATGGAGGTGCTGGGCTCTGACTGAGCGCTGCTCTGCTTTTCCTGGAAACATCAATGCTGCCGCTGCCCTGGGCTCTGCCTGCATCTCATTTCCCTCCCCTCACCCCGGCTTTTCCCTGAATCTCCCAAGCACATCCACTCTGTGAATCACAGCCCCGGCCCGCCCTCGCTGCTCCGGGCAAAAGAGCTCAGGAAATTTCACTTTCCTGTAAAATCCCTGGGTTTTTGTGGGCCCCGGGAGGAGCTGGCAGCAGTCGGGGTGTGGTGCCGGCAGCTCAGCTCCTCCAGCTCCCTCTGCTCTCTGCAAACGGGGGCCAAGGCTGCCTTGTCGGGCTGGCAGGAGCAGGGATCTGCAAGGAATTGTTCCCTGGATTTGGCCAGTGATCCAGAAAAAAAATAATGGCTTGAGGCCGACCCAAAAGTACAACCTTGCAGGGATGTTGGTGGAGCGAAACTGCTCCTTCTGGGGTAAAATGCCAAATGGAGCATTTCCCCTGACAACAGCTGGTTGGGCTGTTTTAGGTTGGGGGAGTAATTTTTAATGGGATTTGTGGGAAAGGGGGAATTTCAGTCCCCAGGTGTTCACCTTGGCCTGTGCTGGAGCTGGGATGGGAACCCAGAGGCTGCATGGACACAGCCTACACTGGGATGTGGGGAAGAGACACAGAATCCTGGAATGTTGTGGGTGGGAAGGGACCTTAAATCCCATCCATTCCCACCCCTGCCCTGGCAGGGACACCTCCCACTGTCCCAGGCTGCTCCCAGCCCCAGTGTCCAGCCTGGCCTGGGATCCAGGGGCAGCCCCAGCTGCTCTGAGCACAGGGATGGGGGCAGGGAGCGAGGAGGATGGGATGAGACCCTCAGGAGAGGGGGAGGGTGGAGGGCTGGGGCTCCCTCTGGGTGTCTGCGGGTGCCAGAGGATCTGGAGCTGTCTGCACAAACCCTGGGGCAGAAGGGAGAAGTCTCCATCCCAGGAATGATCCAGAGCCCCATCATGGTCAGCTCCTCCCTGCCAGGAGTCCCTCCAGCCCCCGTGCTGCCAGCAGGGAGATCTCTCAGCAGGCCACAGCAGTGATTTTCCTGCTGGAACCTGGGTTTCTCTCCCCTTGGCTCCACGTGCTGAGGCTGTCGAAGGATAAATTTGGGCTGATAAATTCCTCCTCTCCTTGCTGCTCCCCCAGTTTCCAGAAAGGTCCTCCTGGGAACTGTGGTGTCCCTCCCCCTTGGTGCCCTCCTCCAAAAGCTCTGATTTCTCCCATTTCCCACTGGGATTTCCCTTCACACCTGCAGCTCTCCCAGGAGGAGGAGGAGGAGGAGGAGGAGGAGGAGGAGGAGGAGAGCCTCCATGGAGAGTCTGCAGTGGAGCCCTGTCCATCCACGGGCAGCATTCCAGGCACAGGGAGATGCTGAGCACCTCTGGGGAGGGAGGACAACACCACCCCACACGTGGTCCATCCCCAGCTGATGCCAAAGTGTCCAACAGAACAATTTCCCAAGGCTTTTATGGAGAGTGTCCCTTGCCATGTCCTCCAGTGCCAGCCGCGCTGCAGATCTCACCTGGGCTTTGCAGATGAAAGGGAGAAGGAAGGAGAAGAGGCTGGGACAGATTTGCTGACTGAGTGTTTATTAAAATAGACTGGAGTCATTAAAGACAAAAGCTCCCCAAAGTTGGGGTGCGAACCTCTGGGGCTGGAGAGCACAAAAGGAGAGGGTCTGGTGGCAGCCTGAGCTCTGTGCAAACCCAGATTCTTCACAGAAGCACAGAGCTCAATTCCCAGCTACAGCCAAACTGAAATTTTCAGGAAAGCAGAAACTCAAAAGAAGAATTTCTCATGGCTAAAGTGAAAATTAGTTTGACAAACCACAAACATTTCAATTGAAAACTGGGACATCCTCCTTTCTCTCTCTCTCCTTTTTTAATTAACCTCAAACTCTCGAAAGCACAATGATGGGGACCCAAGGAATGTGACATTGCCCAAGTGTCTCTAATAAATGCACAAGCTGCAAAACAAATATGGGTTTGCAAAACATTTTGTTTTCCCCACATTTCCATTTTCCCTGACTAGAAGTATTCCTGCAAAATTTCAGCCAATTCCCTCCCTAATATTCAGCTGCCTTAATGCAATCATTTAATCCTGATTTAAAGGCTGTGAAATGAAGGATGAAGAGCTGATATTTCTCCGTAACCTTTTGAATTTCTATATTCTGACTCCGGTCCATTGGATCCATAACATCCAGATTGCGGGAGCAGAAGGGATTTTTTACATTTATTTTCATAATTTAATGTTTGTTTTAGAAAAAGGAGGGGAGGCAAAGCTGCCAGGGCTTAATCATGCAGCAATCTTGAATCTCACCACGACTGGGGGAGGCAAAGAAGCTCTGGCATCTTTGCTGCAGTGCTAATTTGCATTGAGGAGGATCTTTCCCCTCCGCAGCTAAAAAAGATGAAGTGAGAACTTCCAAAGTGACATTTTGGAATTTGTGTGGAGCTTCTCCCGCTGCTGCTGCTTTTATTGGGGCAGCTTTGTCCAGAGGAATGAAGGCTGTGGGGGAAGGTGTGGTGTGGTGTGGTGGCTCAGGAAGGGAAGCTGAGCCCACAGACAAACGGAGGTGGTAGGAAAAGCCAGAGTCTGGGCAAGCAGGAGAGGGAGAGCATTGTCAGCCAGCCATGAGATCCTCAGCAGAGACCCCCCTGTGCCCCACCAAGGGCCCTTCCCTGGGCCAAAATCAAGAGACAGGAGAAGCAGCATTTGCTCCCAGGGCAGGAAACGTTCTGTCCCTGCAGCTGAGGCTGCTCCACAGCCCCGTTCCCCACAGGGAGGACTCAATGAGTTCCCAGCTCCTCCTCCAAGCAGGATGAGGATGCAGCCCTGGCTTCCCTGGGGACTGCAGGACCCTTCCCAATCCAATTCTCCAATCAGGGATTCACTGGGAGCCCCCTTGTGCATGGAGCCCGAGGCCAAAGCCGGCTGTGCCAGCCAGGGGTTCCCAGCTGACCAAACCTTGGGCACAGCTTCCAGGAAAAACCTTTCCCTTCAGCAGGGAGGTGTCAGCACTTCCCTCGGCAGCACCTGCCTGCCTTGCCATCAGAACAGGAATGGTTCTGCCCTTGGAAAAAGCCAAATTGGGAAGGGAGCAGAGCGGCCCTTTGGTGTTGAGGAAAGCTGGAACGCTGCAGGTGGAGAATCCGTGGGGATTCTTCCCAATGACTGCTGAGGCCTTCTCCATCCACTGCCTCCGTGTGCTGGGAATCCATCCTGAGTGTTCAGGGCCAGGGAAAATGCAGGGAAAGCTCTGGAAAGGTGTACTGGTTTGAAAGCAAAACCAGTGAGACTCCCAGTCAGAGATACAATTTAATAGAAGAAGAGAGGAAAGAAATGTGAAATAAATGGAATGATACAACCTAACACCCTGTTGGTCAGGGTGTTTGAAGCAGTCCGGAAATTTTCCTGGAGTGGCAGATGTGGTTCCGCTGGAGCAGAGATGATCCTGAGAGAGAAGGGTCCAGGATGGTGAGAAGGGTCCAGTCTTCCTCCAGGAATCCAGATGAGATGTTCTTGTCAAAGCAGTGATTCCGTCTGGTAGCTCTTGTCTCCTCTGGGAGTCCAGTGGATAAAAGCTGCCTGTGATGTCTCAAACCCTGGATTATATCCAGGTGGGAATGCTTGGCTCCTCCCCCTGGGCGGAGCATCTCCCAATGGGATGATCTCATTCCATGAGTCCTGCAGTGGGTCCTTGATGGCCCATTAACCAGAGATAACTCCCGGAGGAAGTTATCCATGAGTCATGTGGCAAGGCATTGTTGGGCTCGTTAACAGGAGATCAGGAAAACACTGCCCCGCCTTGGCTCCAAGGGCTCATGGGGATGGAATACAGACCTTGGGCACAATTTGACATTGGAACCCAGGACAAAAGGCTGAGACCCGCTGACACAGCACGTCCGTGATGTTATTCCCAGGCATTCCCTGGGAACACCCAGAGCAGCTCCCGTGTCCCAAAGGCACAGCGAGCCAGGACTGATGAGGTGCCACCAGTTATTCCCTGCACAGCGCAGTGCTCAGGGATTTAGGGCAAAACCAGCTCCTTGGGGCCTCTCCCAGGAATGTGCAGCTCATTGGATATGGATCAATATTTGAGTGAGAGTGCCACGCTCCTCACAGCCCCAAATCCCAATAAAAAAACGGGAACTCCAGGTGCCGGGTGTGTGCAGGGTGAGACTTCCCATCAGGCTCAGAAAAGAAAAAAAAACAAAACAAAACAAACAAACAAACAAAAAACAAACAAACAAAAAACCCCAAAAAAACCAAAAAAAAACCCCCAAAAAAGCACAAAAAAACAAAAAAACCCCACAAAAAACAAAAAAAACAACAAAAAAACCACAAACAAACAAAAAAAAACAAAAAAACCAACAACAAAAAAAAAAAAAAAAAAAAAAAAAACACCTAAAAAAAAAAAACCAAAAAAACACCCCAAAAAAAACCAAAAAAAAAACAACCAAGGGAGAAAAGAGGAGAACAGAGAGGAGGGAATAAAATCCAAGCAGTGCTTAATGACCTCTTCAGGGACTGCGAGTGCTTCGGAACAAATCCTCCAGCAGTGCCTGGGACGTGCAGGAGGGACCTGGGGCTGGGAACGGGGGTGGCACTTGCCATGTGGGGAGATGGGCAAGGCTTTCCCTGCCCAAGCTCCTCCTGGATGGAAAGTTGGGATTCTTGACTAAACCGAATTGATTTCAGCAAGTTCCTGATTCCTGCAGGGATAGGAAATCTTATTTCCAGCTGAAATTTGGAGGCAGAAAAAAGGGAGAGCTTTGATGAGAAGTCAGCTCCGAGAAATGAGCTTCTGTCTGCAGCGATTTCCCTCCTGATCCAATATTGTTACAGCTGCTTAATATTTCCCCAGTTAAGCCCTATTTTGATGGAGAATTGAATATTTTTTTCCTAAACTACTCCTTTTTTTACCCCCCCCCCCCAAGTTTTTCCTGTGCAGGCTGTTGAACTTTTCACAAAAACCACTTCAGTTAAACCCCCGGCTTTAATTTTTTAATGAATAATAGAAAATGCTGAGGGAAATATTAAAATAATTTTCTAGACACATTTTCATCCTGACGAAAACCCAGCCCTGAAAGCAAAATTTTCCTGGCTGCTGAGGCCTCTTCAGGCTCTGGGATTTTTTTTTTGCACAGCTGGTGCTCCCCAAGCTCCCCAAACCCTGGGCTCAGGCAGGCCCTGATGGACACATGCACGGAGCTGGGTGTCCCAGGGCTTTTCCTCAGGGATGTGGAGGGAAAGGCTGTGCAGGGAAGGCTGGAGCCCCCATGAACAGCTCCTGGAAAGGGATGTGTGAGGCCCAGCCCTGGGTTTGGGGCTGCTCCACTTGGCTCTTGTTCCAGGAAGGCTGGGAAGGGGCCCTGGATAACCCTGGGAGGGGCAGAGATGATGCCTCAGGACCCTTCCAACCCAAACCAGTCTGGGATCCTGGAATTCAGCATCACTCCAGCACCTCTGCAGCTCCATCCCTGGGGAGCTTGTTTGACACACAAGTCAGCGAGCAAGGGAGGGACAGAATGAGACATTTCAGGGCAGCAAAGCTCAAAATAAACTGGGTCTATGAGACAGCAGACAGTGATTTGGGTTATTGCCTCTCCTGCCTTACCTGCTCCTTGACCTGCCAGTGCTGTTAAACTCCCAGTGCAGGGCAGCCAGGAGGGCTTGAGGGATTTACCTGATGTGCTGGGAAAAGGGTGGGAAGTCAAGGGGAGGGAAAACTCACGGAGGGAAAAACAGAGACTGCAGTGGAATGGGAATTTCGAGGCAGAGGTGGCACCTCAGGAGGGCAACTTGGGTGCCACAGCACAGGGAAGGGAGGAACCAGCTGAGGAAGGGGAGCAGGGGACACCCTGGGGAACCAGGGCAGAGCTTTTCTGCTTGGAAATTGTGGCAAAATCCAGCGGGGACACACCCTGCAAAGGAGGGGAAGGCGGTGAGGGATAACGAGGGAGCCTTGCAGCAGAATCAATTAATGAGCGCGTCAGCTGCTGCTGAATGAGATTTGAATTTCACACCAGTGCTGGAAACCCCAAAATAAACCTTTCCCCTCCCCAGTGCGTCAGAATTTCTGCCTTTTAAGGCAGCATTGCCCGCTGGATGTTGGAGGGGGAGAGAAGGGACAGAAAATAAACTCCAGAGCCCCTGCTCTTGTGTCTCCCCAGCCCTTCATTCTGCACTAATCCTCAGACCCTGCTGGGCTCGGGAAGGGCTGCTTTTCACCCAGGAGGGATGAGAATTCCCATGGGATGCAGAGCAACAGAATTCCAGTTTCTAATTCAGTGCCCGCATCGTCCCTCAACTCGTTCGTGGGGGAAAAGGCACCTGGCAAGGTGTGCTCCCCTGGGAGCTGGAATGGGTCTGGAAAATAGAGCTGGGGGGACAGGGCAGGCTGGGGGCACCTCAGGTCCTTGGATGTCCTGGAACAGTTTCAGTGAGAGGCAGCTCCAGGCAGAGGTTTGTGCCGGGATTTAAGGAGGCAGAGGATCCGTGTTGTCCTCAGCATCAGAGGGGCTTCCCTTTCCAGGGAATTTCCACTCCTGAGGTGCCCAGACCTGCTCTCCCCTGTGTTGGGGGGATATGGGGGTGCTCTGGTCAGCCAAACTCCTGGAGGCTCCTGGAAAGCTCCAACCCCACCTAGCTGAGGGAAAAGGGGATTCTGACCATGGGTGAAGTTCCTGGAAGGTTCCAACCCCACCTGGCTGAGGGAAAAGGGGATTCTGACCATGGGTGAAGTTCCTGGAAGCCTCTTTTCCCACTTGGCCAATGGAAAAGGGGGTGCTGACCTTCTGTCTGTCCCAGCTGAGCCCATGGATCCCACATCCTCCCATCCCTTTGAGCAGCCAGTTGGGCTTCCCATGTGCCAGGATTCTGGGAATCACACAAAAGGCACCTCAGGCATCCCACTGCCTCGGCACTTTAATCCCCAAAATAACGTTCAGGGCAGGGCAATCCCACCACACTCCATGCCTGGCTGGCTGCAGTCGCCTCTTTTCCAGCCTGGGAGCTCTTTGGAGAAGGAAGGATCTCATTGTTTGTTTGCTCCAGCCCCAGCAGGGTGGGATCTTGGCCCATGTTTGGGAAACTTGTGTGTTCCATGAATACAAATGTAATTAATTAATGAGAAAAGGACCAGTGGGGAGGCAGAGCTGGTGGCTGGAGGGGCTGATTCCAGGCAACAGGATTTCTCTTATTCATTCCAAACTCTTCAGTGCAGGAAGCAGCTCTGGAGCTGGCATGCACCTCCAAAAGTTCTCCCACCTGTTCCCAGCGCCAACACTCACAGCTCCAGCTTAGCTGAAGTGAGATCCCAACCGCCCTGCCCGGCTGGGAGTGTCCTGAGCAGAGCCCCTCAGCAGCTCTGGGAGGCTGAAGGGTCCCTCTGGCATCCCAGAGCCGGGCAGGAAGGAGCTCCAGGGCTCCTCATTAATCAGCAATCACACTGGGAAATTCCAGTGTCTTCCAGCAGGTTTGTTTTTTTTTTTTTTTTTCCCTGGGATGAGGAAGCAGCTGCCTCTTAATTAGAGGCCAGCTAAATGCTACCGTGTGATCTGCGAGGCTGTGCATATTTAATCACTCAGCTCCCAGCTGCTGCTCAGTGCTGTGCTGGAGGCTGCAGGGGCCCCTTTGATGTTTCCTGGTGCTGGCTGTCCCTGGGAGCAGGGGGAGCACAGCGACCTGTCCCAGTCGATAACGTGGCAGCCCACATGGACCCTGCACTCCAGGTGCTTCCTTAGAATCATCAGAAGGCTTCAAGCATCAGCACCTTGAGATTCAAAAGGTCTCCCACACCTTCTCAGTCAGTGCCCCAAACACAGGGCAAAGTGTTCTTGTGAGTCTGTCAGTCACTTATTGAAAGTTTGCTCCTGGACCAGAGAAACAATTTTCCCATGAATATTTCATCAAAACTGATGTGTTTGGGTGGGGGGAAAAAAAAAAAAAAAGGCAAAAAAAAAAAAAAAATTGATGAGATGGTGTTTTCTACCAAACAAACACACGCTGCATCCAAAGCAATTCCATGCTGCCCACCCACCCCAACCAGCTGGGTGCTGGAGCTGAGCCCAAGCAGGAGAGCCTGGCACTGAACTGGACATTGGCTGGATTGCTATCCCTGACCTTCCATTCCTGTCGGTCACAGGAGGAAGGGAATTCTGGCAGGAGCAGACTGAGGGGTGAATTCAGCAGGGACAGCTCCCATCTCTGCTCTGGGACAGGGGCAGCAGCCAGGGCAGGGCTGGAGCTGGGCCAGGAGGGGTTGAGGTTGGATTTTAGGGCAAGGTTCTTCCCCCAGAGGGTGCTGGGCACTGCCCAGGCTCCCCAGGGAATGGGCACGGCCCCGAGGCTGCCAGAGCTCCAGGAGCCTTTGGGCAGCGCTGCCAGGGGTGCCCAGGGTGGGGTTGTTGGGGGCTCTGGGCTGGATGCTCCTGGTTGCTCCTTTCCCACTCAGGAGATTCCATGATTCCAACATTTCACCTGGAGAAAAAAAATACCAAAGCCCTGTTGGAAGAAGAGACCTGGAAGTTTCTCTCCTGGCCAGGGATGCAGCTGGGGTGGGATGGAGGGGATGCTCCAGGGATGCTCCTGGTGCTGAAGGACACCTCGTGGCTGGAGGCTCCTCAATCCTCCAGCACAGCTCCTGCTCAGCCCACTCTGGGCGGGAACTGAGTTAATATTTCACTAACAAATCTCCTAAACTCGGGCTCCCCGTGGGGCTGGCATTGATCACTGATCCTCAGAGCTCCTCTCTTTCTTCCTTCAAACCTTCCCTAGGCTGGAAAGGCGGCTGCTGATTGATATTCCAAAGCAAACGTTGCAGTCTTTCAAACACTGCCAGGCTTTATGAAGAGCTGTTAATAAAATGGATTCACCCAGCAGGAGAAGCAAAGGGAAGGGGGGAAAAAAGGCTGGAAGGAGCAGAAGGGTCATCTCCAGACAACTGAGGGTTTTTCCCTCTACTGCCTCCAAGGTCTTGGCCTGGGATTGTTCAGGAACAAGAATTCCAAGGGCAGATCGTTGGGATTTTGGCATCGGAGCACAGAGCTAATGCTGAATTTGTGAGAGGGGCTTGGCTGGAAGAGTTTGGATTCAGCCATCCTCAGATCTTCAAGACTCCAGAGCGCTGGATGATCTCTGGGGAGGAAGCTGTCAGCTCTCCATGTCTTTTGTCAGGGGGGCAGATGTTCCTTAAAGAAAAGGAAGGATTGGGAGAGAGGATGTGGCACCTGAACCCCCTGAGCAGGAGCCCTGCTCCTGGGGACTCAGCAGTCTCACTCTGTGCCACTTTCTGCTCTCTCTGCCTGTGCAGGAGGAATGTCCCACCCCCTATGGGACCCCTGTGCCACACAGAAACCCTGGAGCACCCTGCTTCCCCTTCTCTCCAGCATCCCTGAGTTTTGTCTTCAGCAGCGGGGAGCCAAGAAAACCAAGTGACTTGAGAGAGATCAGCTCAGAAGAGCAAGTGACAGATAAAAAAGGCATCCCAGCCCTGCCTGGAACCGAGGCATTTCCAAGGTGTTGACAGTGAGGAGGAGGAGGAGGGAAGCATACTTGGCTCCCAGCAGCTGGAAAAGAGAGTGGAATATGGTTTCTTTCCTCCCCCACAAGGAGAAGGGCTGGAGGTTCCCTCCTCTGGTCACAGCTTTGCTTGGGGGCTGCGTGGAGAGGGAGGGGACCTGCCCTGAGCAGGGGCTGACCCTCAGGGTGAGGGGCTGGGGTGGTCCCACAGGGCCACACTCACCCCTCGCTGGGGACTGAGGGTGCCCTGCTCCTGTCCCCAGCTTGGGATGTCCCTGCACATCAGCCACGGGTCCTCTGCTCCTCCTCACTGGCTGGGCTGGACAGGCTGGGTGGGTCCCACACCCCTGGGCTGGGAGGGGAAACGAGAACAGCCCCAATTCCAGAGCTCCAGGAGCAGCAGGACACCGCTGCCAGGGATGCAGAGGGTGGCATGGCTGGGCTGCCTGTGCAGGGCAGGGAGCTGCACTGGGTGGTCCTTGCGGGCCCCTTCCAGCTCAGGATATTCCATGATTCATCTTGGTACCACACCGCCTTTGGTGATTTTTTAAAGGATTTTTAAATCTCTTTAAAGGGCTTTCAAACCCACTGTTTTTAAAGGATTCTGCAAAGCAGTGTCTGAACCACGGGGCTCTGTGGTGGAGCTGGGGGTGTCAGTGAGGGCCCAGGCTGGGCAGTGCTTCCTCATCCTCTGACGCTGTTCAAGATTAACAACAGCACGGACTCTGAGGTCAGAAGGCTGAAATGACTCCAAATCTTTATTACCCGGGAATTTCTTCCCTTTATACTATTTTACAAAGAACCCACCCAAAGGGGTGGAAGAAAGACAAACTTCTTCAACTGCATTGGTCAAGCCAGAGGGACATCAAGAAGAAGTCCCTCCTAGGGAAAGGAATGCAAAATACAGTATACAGTTAGAAAGACATGGCTCTTGTTGGCAGAACAGTGCCTGGGAAAGAGTTTCAGAGAAACCCAAACATCACAGCACCAACCACGGCTACAGTCAGGCCTGGCTGGGGTTTGTGTCCACCCCGTCCTGGCTGGGTGAGAGGAGGTGAAGCCTCTGTGCTCCTGTCAGCAATCCTGGGGATCCCACCCTCCCGCTGCAGCTTATCTTCGGGAGCTGCCGAGGATGTGATCACACGGAGCCAGGCACACGGGGAGCCCTTCAGAGGGCTTCTGGACACCCTTGTAATCTGGTTTCCCAGATTTTGGCCGTGATCCCCATCTCCACATGAATCACGACCAGGACACGTCCCTTCCCTGCGGTTCCCTGCTCCCAGCAGCTCCTGGAGCGCTGGCTGTGGCTGCTCCCTGCATCCTCCTCCTCCTCCTCCTCCTCCTCCTCCTCCTCCTCCTCCTCCTCCTCCTGCTGGTTCCACCTGCCCCGGGGCCACCGCAGCAGTTCAGGCAGCAGCCACCAGGCTGCTGTATTTCCCTGGAAATACCAGCGCAGGTTCTGCATATGTAAAAGCCTGGGAAGGGTGGCTCTCCGTGAGGGGAATGAACATTCCTGAGCCGGATCCCCAGGTGCCCCCAGCCCGCTCCTCCTGCTCTGATCCCCTCCTTCCCAGCCGCTCCAAGGGCTGATCCCCTGAGGGTGTTTTCGGGCTCCATGAGGGGACTTGGCACGCACTCTGCCTTCAGGAGAACTTTGTTTAGCCCCACATCCCGGTCAGAATCACCAAGAAGGAATTATCGTGGAATCCCAGAGCGACTGAGGCCGGATGGAGCCCCGAGGGCCCCGCTGGCAGCCCTGGCCCAGCAGGGCCATCCCAGAGCAGGGGGAGCCCCCAGCTCTGCCCCAGCCCCAGGCAGGAGCCCCCCCAGCCCCTCGGGGCTCTGCCCGGCGCTGGGCACTGCCCAGGGCAGCAGTTCTGCCTCCTGGGCCCGGAATCCCTGGGCTCAGCCCTGCCCGGGCCTCTGCGGCCATGGCTGGGCCTGGGGCAGGGCCTGGGCCTGCTCTGGCCTCCCTGGGACAGGGACAGACAGGGGGACAGGGACAGACAGGGGGACAGGGACAGACAGGGGGACAGGGACAGACAGGGACAGACAGGGGGACACAGGGACAGACAGGGGGACAGGGACACAGGGACAGACAGGGGGACACAGGGACAGACAGGGGGACACAGGGACACAGGGAGAGACAGGGGGACACAGGGACAGACAGGGACAGACAGGGACAGACAGGGGGACACAGGGACACAGGGAGAGACAGGGGGACACAGGGACACACAGGGACAGACAGGGACAGACAGGGACAGACAGGGGGACACAGGGACAGACAGGGGGACATAGGGACAGACAGGGGGACACAGGGACACAGGGACAGACAGGGACAGACAGGGACAGACAGGGGGACAGGGACAGACAGGGACAGACAGGGGGACACAGGGACAGACAGGGACAGACAGGGGGACAGGGACAGACAGGGACAGACAGGGGGACACAGGGACAGACAGGGGGACAGGGACAGACAGGGACAGACAGGGGGACACAGGGACAGACAGGGACACAGGGACAGACAGGGACAGACAGCGGGACAGAGATCTCTGTGCTTTTAGTTTGTTTAGCTGGCTGAGACAGAGAAGTTCCCTGGACTGCTTTTCTCTCTTTTTTTTCTTGGGACTGTTTAAACCTGTCCTGGACTGAAAACGCCAGAGAGACAGACAGGGGGACACAGGGACACCCAGGGACAGCCAGGGCTGAGGGCCCCTCTCCGCTGGGGCTCCCCTGGCTCTCACACCTGCAGCCCCCCGGGGCCCAGGACAGCCTTTTCCAGCACAGGAGGGGCTGATCAGGGCCTGGGTGAGCTGAGCTCCAGCCCATGGCAGGGACCTTCTGAGTCTGCCATCTCGCTTCAGAACAACAAGAGCTTTCATTGTTTCACGTTATCCATCATTTGTTTGCTAAATAAATAATTTTTTCCACTTTCCTCAGAGAAGTTCTTTCCTGGACCAGCTTGGGGAGGAGCCATTTGGGTTTGCTCCCCAGAGGGACCCTATTCGGGGTTTTTCTGCCAAATTTGCCCCAAACCAGGACACTTAGGGGCACCTCGTGGTCCCCAGGTCCTTCCCCACAGAGCTGCCCCCAGCCTGTGCTGGTGGTTCCTCCCCAGGTGCAGCACCTGCACTTCCCTGGCTGAGCTTGGGAACATTTCCTTGCAGCCTCTCCCCAAAGGCTCCCAGAAGGTGAACACAGCGGGGCTGGGTTGTCCCACCCACAGTTCCCCACCCAGTCCTTAACCTTGGGAAAGCCTGAGGAGCAGCCCCACCTCTGCATCCCAGAACACTCCATCTGAATTCAGCACAGACCCAGCACCAGGCAGGCACAGGAAGCCTCTGGAGGAGTGTCTCGAGCAATAATAATGCTTCTCGTAAGAAACAAACACTGGGCAGCTTTGTGATTAAACTTTTATATGTTAAACATTAAAAAAAAAAAAAATTAAAATAACAGCTCGAGTGAGCTGCATATGTGAGTGGTGCTCAGAGATAAGCCAGGCATCTGCAATGAATATGGATCAAAAAAGCCTTCATGGAAGAGCTCCATCCTGAAATTCTGTTTGTGGTGTTGGGGTGGGGGGGGAGTTGAAAAAATACCCATGGGAGGGGAAAGAAAAAAGAAAGAAAAAAAAAAAAGAAAAAAAAAAGGAAAAAAAAAAAGAAAAAAACGGAAAAAAAAAAAAGAAAAAAAAAAAGAAAAAAACGGAAAAAAAAAAAGAAAAAAAAAAAGAAAAAAAAAGAAAAGAAGGCAAGGAAAAAAAAAAATGAGAATTCACTCTGCTCCCTCAGCTGAGGATATCCATTGCAGGGGTGGGGTGGTGTCCATGTGGGAGAAGGGCATTCCCTGGGAATTTGATGGGAGATATCCACAGGAGGAGTGACATTTGAGGCCCTTGGAGATTGATGCAGCTGCTGCTGTTGGTAACAATTTCTGCTTTCCTTGGGAATGCTGTGCTTTGGATAATCTTGCTCTGGAAAGCACAAGCTCTGGCCCAGCCCCTGTGAAGTGTCTGCAAATGGGGAACGGGGCTGGGAATTCCTCTCTAAGGGCATTTCAGGGAGATTTGGGCTCTCTGAAAGGTTTCCAGAGAAACGGACAGCCTGGGAGAGCTGGGGGTGCTCACCTGGAGAGGAGAAGGCTCCAGGGAGAGCTCAGAGCCCCTGCCAGGGCCTGAAGGGGCTCCAGGAGAGCTGGAGAGGGACTGGGGACAAGGGCTGGAGGGACAGGACACAGGGAATGGCTTCCCAGTGCCAGAGGGCAGGGCTGGCTGGGAGATTGGGCAGGAATTGTTCCCTGGCAGGGTGGGCAGGGCTGGCACAGGGTGCCCAGAGCAGCTGTGGCTGCCCCTGGATCCCTGGCAGTGCCCAAGGCCAGGCTGGACACTGGGGCTGGGAGCAGCCTGGGGCAGTGGGAGGTGTCCCTGGCCAGGGCAGGGGGGTGGCACTGGATGGGTTTTAAGGTCCCTTCCCACCCAAACCATCCCATGATCCCATCAGATTTCAGCACTTGCTGCAGTTCCTGGCATCATCACGATCCCTGCCTTGGCCAGGGAGCTGGGAAAGGTTTTGTGTCCCCTGTCCCTCCTGAGGACCCTGCTGGGAACACCACACAGGAGCTTGTTAAAGCTGAGCCATTTCCAAGAAAATGGAAAATGGGTGTCCCAGGCTCCCTGGAGTCCAGGGGCTCAAGGGGAGCTGGGGACAACTCTCCCCAAACACCTCAACTGCAAATCCCTCATTAACCCCTTCACCCATCCACAAACTGCTCCTTGATTTATTCCCCAGCTCTCCCTCTCACCACCACCTTTGCATATGTAAAAAACCCCCACTTTTTTTAGCAGGTTTAATGTTTTTTTTTTCCCGATTTCCCACCTAAAGTAGGGCAGTTGTTTTATCCCTGAACTGGCTGCTGCTCTCTATGTAGGTTAATAAGGTTTGCCTTCATTATTTGCACAAGGTTTTGTTTGTTTGTTTGCACTTCTCCAGGAAATTTAACATAAAATGCTACCGGGAGCAAAGAAAAAGGATGATTTTGTAAATTTGCGGGTTCTTAGGGGAAAAAGACAACAAAAGAACAACATGGAAATGATCTTCCCCAGTAAAACATCAGAATTAAGCCTTCAGGGAGCCCTTGGTCACTCTGAGGAGCAAAAGGAAAGTCTGACATTATTTCCAAGTATTTTTTGACATTTGAGAGTGAGAAAATTTGACCCCTTCAGCCACTCCATTTTGTTTAAATGTGAGTCACAGGGTAAACCCGTCCTAGGAACCTGAACCCTGCAAATGCCTGTCATAAAGCTGGGGGGACAAAAAGCAATATTTAACCCTAATAATCCTCAGTGATATTCTGTTATTTTTAACACCCCGCTATCAAACACAAAGAAGGGACTGAGGTGAAGTGTGAGGAAAATAAAGATGCAGATCTGGCTCTGAGGATGGCTCAAATCAAATTCCTGTCCCTCCAGGATGGGGGAGATGATGGGAAGTCCAGGAGGGCAGCGCTGGCCTCCTCCCTGCCTACTCCAGGATGCAGCCTCTGGCATCCCATGGGCAGCCCCAGGCCTTCCCTTCCTCTGCTGCCCTCACATTATTAATATTCATGATCAAATCCATCCCCTTTCCTGCTCAGGAAATTGAAAGCTCAAATAAAATTTATTAATGTGTCCATTTTCCTGCAAATATCTCAGAGCCTGATTTCCCAGAAGTTTATCCAGGGCACATTCCCTGACAGCGCCAGAGAAACAGCCAAGACAGGAAAAGCCTGGGATGGGGAGAGTTCCACTGGGATCATTCCACCTTCCCAGTTCCCTGCTACTGCCACCTGCAGATGGATCCAGGAGGGGATCGGGAATGGGGAAAAGCTCCTGGAAAGGTGTGAGGGCTGGTGCCAGGATCGGTGTGACAGGGAACCTCAGCAGGGGATGCTCCAGAGAGAGAGGGACGGCCAGGAGAGGAGGAGGCTGTGGGGAGCAGAGGTGGGAGATCCTGGGGAATCCCAGAGAGGAGGAGGAAGAGCATTCCCAGCAGGGCAGGGAGGGATCCTGCCCCTGTGCCCAGCCCTGCAGGCACCTCTGCAGTGCTGTGCCCAGCCCTGGATCCTCAGCACAGCAGGGACAGGAGCTCCTGGAGCTGGGGAAGGGCCCAGAGCATCTCTGTGCCTGGGGAAGGCTGAGGGAGCTGGGGCTGCTCAGCCTGGAGAGGAGCCCCAGCTGAGAGGGGCCCTCAGCCCTGGCTGTCCCTGGCTGTCCCTGTGTCCCCCTGCCTGTCCCTGGGTTTCCCTGTGTCCCCCTGTCCGTCCCTGTGTCCCCCTGCCTGTCCCTGTCTCTCCTTGTGTCCCCCTGTCTGTCCCTGTCCCAGGGAGGGCAGAGCAGCCCCAGGCTCTCTAGGCTCAGAAAAGGCATTTTGACCTCTCAATTTTGTAAATGGAGCGGGTTCAGGGATGAAACGGGGGGTTTGTAGAACCGTGGAATCACCAAGGGTGGAAAAGACCTTCCAGATCCCAGTCCAGCTTCCTCAAAAAGGAGTGAGCTGAACCATTCTAGGAAAAAAAATCCTGTTTCTCTGAGACTTCCTGCGGACAGCTGGGCTTGGATGTGGAGCTCTGTGGGGCTTGGGAGCAGAATCATGATCATGTCCAGACATTGCTGCTAAACTTCCCAACTGAGCCCAGAATTCCCAAGAACTTTATGAGAAAGGAATGTTTGGGGGAAGCTCCCAGGGGACGAAGCAGCTTCCAGGGAACTTCTCCAGCTCCTTGGATGCCTCCCCTCTCAGCACAGAACTATGGAAATGATAGCTGCAGTCAAAGGCAGCCCTGAGTTATTTGCTCAAATTCCAGGGAAAACACCAAGCTGGCTGTTATACAAAAATCAGAAGTGGTGAAGCCACTGGCATTGAAAAGGTTATTTAATGTACAGCCCTGAAATCACAGGTTCTGCAGAGCTCAGAGACATTTCCTGGGCAATTTTCAGATTGCCCAGCACAGCCTTGTCTGGGATTTGATTCTCCCTTGATTCCCAGCATTGCAATGAGAGACAGAATTTTCCATAAGAATGGGTTTGGGCAGAAGGGTCTAACAGACAAATGAGGGAGCATCAGAGAGAAATAACATCATAACATCCCTGGGGAGAGCGAGGAGTCAGTGCCCTGCTGGGAAAATGGCAGAGGGAGCAGCTCCAGCAGGGACATCAGTGGGATTGAAGGGAAGGAGCAGTGCAGGGTGGGCAGTGGGAGCCCTTTGGGGAGCAGGACCTGAGTGAGGAGAGACCCTTTAAAGCTGAGCAATTATTGAGCTCCATCACTGAGAATGAAAGGAAACCTCTTCTGGTAAAACCACTGTCAGGCTGGGCAGAAATTGGTGCTGGGTGAAAAGTCCCCCAGAGCAAGGATGGTGCCAAGGGGTCTGGGAAGCCACTGGAAACAAAGAGCAAACTGGGGAAAAAAACACCCCTGGCAGCTGCTTTTGCCCACCTTTGCTTTTCCCTCTCCCCTCTGAGGCAGTGTTTCACTGTCCTGTGCTTTTCACCACTCCAAGCAAGGCAGAGCCTAAAGGAAATCTGAGTGCTCCCATCTCTGACAGCCTGCAGTGCCCTCCAATTTCATCTTCAGGCAAGTCCAGGCCTGAGTCCTCAGCTCAGGGATGGGGGCTGTGCAAGGGCTCCCTGCTGTCTGCTGGGGAGTTATTCACCAACAGGGTGAAGGAAACCAGAGGGGCTTGCAGACAAATAACAGCCCAGTTCCAATTAGTGACCAGGAAAAAGGTGTAAAGTGCATTTCAGAGAATCTTGGAATGTTCTGAGCTGGGAGGGACCCACAGGGATCACTGACCCAGCCCCTGTCCCTGCCCAGAGCCCCCAACAACCCCACCCTGGGCACCCCTGGCAGCGCTGCCCAAAGGCTCCTGGAGCTCTGGCAGCCTCGGGGCCGTGCCCATTCCCTGGGGAGCCTGGGCAGTGCCCAGCACCCTCTGGGGGAAGAACCTTGCCCTCAAATCCAACCTCAATCCCTCCTGGCCCAGCTCCAGCCCTGCCCTGGCTGCTGCCCCTGTCCCAGAGCAGAGATGGGAGCTGCCCCTCGGGAGGAAGACCCCAAGGAGTCTCCCCTGTCTCCTCTTCTTCAGCCTGAAAAAAAAAAACAAGTGACTTCACATTTTTAGATCTGAAATATGAGATTATGAGGATCACAGAATCATGGAATGGGTTGGGTGGGAAAGGACATTAAATCCCATCCCATCCCACCCCTGCCCTGGCAGGGACACCTCCCACTGCCCCAGGCTGCTCCCAGCCCCAGTGTCCAGCCTGGCCTTGGGCACTGCCAGGGATCCAGGGGCAGCCACAGCTGCTCTGGGCACCCTGTGCCAGCCCTGCCCACCCTGCCAGGGAACAATTCCTGCCCAATCTCCAACGTGGCTGGTATTGGAGCATGGGCTGGAGAGAGAGTTTTTCCCTGGATAACAGCCACAGGGGTGTGGATTGAGGGCTGCTCAGGCAGCCAGACTGAGCTGGACTCTCAACAGCCACAAGGTGCTGTCTCATTCAAGGAGAAAGCCAAGAAGAAATTACATTCCGAGCACTGGAATGCACTTAATCATTGGCCCGTGAACGGCCCTGTGCTTTCTGATGAATGAGGAGTGCTCCCTAATTCCCTGGGCACGGGAAAGCCGGGATGTGCCAGGCACAGCCACCGAGTTCACAACTTCACAGGCAGCACTTCCACCACATGCAGCTCGTAAAAGCAATTGACTGGAAAGCACATTAAAAACTTCTCCCTTCACTCAGTCCTGTCAGAGCCGGGAGGAAGCAGCTCTGGAATGCCAGGAAGAATGGGAGAACAGGTATCCTGGATAAAGAAGGAAAGGCATTCAGAGCTGAGCTGAAGTCGTGCAGGAGCAGGGGGACAGCTCAGGACTTGAGTGCCACTCAAATCCTGGGGCAAAAGTTGCTGTGCAGAGGAGCTGGAAAAGATCCAAACCCAGAAGGAAAAGGTCCAAACCCAGAAGGAAATATCCAGGAGATGAAACCTGGCAGATCAGGTGTTTTGGGGACGATGGCACTTTATCTCAGGTGAGGAGGGTTCTGAACTCACAAAGCCTTGCCAGCACTGCGGTTTCAGCCCCTGCAGGAATCCAGGGATAACGTGATGTTCCTTCCATGGAATCATCCCATCCTTGCCAGGCTGGGCTTGTGTAGGTGGGCAGGATGCAGCAGTTGGAGCCCTCCTGCCAGCTCCTCCGTTTGGGTGAGAAACCATCACTTTTAGCACTCCCCTACCGTTCTCCTCCTTGGGGTGGCACCCCCGGGGCTGGGCTCACATCTCCAGCCCGGGGAGTCAGGAGGGGCTGACACGCTGGGAGCTCAGCCTCCAGCTCTGAAGGCCTGCTGACACCTCACAAATAAGGTGGGAAAGCAGCCCCAGAAGGCTGGGTCAGAGGGAGATGCTCAAGCCAGCCCAGAGTGAGGGGAGTTCCAAGGGAGCTGAGCTGGGAGCTCTCAGCCCAAGTCAGAATCAGCTACGTGGGATGCCCCAGTTCTGGCTTTGACACCTCTGCAGCTCCCACTCCTGGGTTTGATGCATTGTGCCCCAAACCTTCTGAGATCTGACCCCTTTCCTGAGGCGTTTCTCTGTTCCTCTGCTCTGAGGAGGCATCACAGAGCTGTGATCTCAGCTGAGAACATTTGGAGGGGAAGTGTTGGGGAGGCTGTGTGGAGCTGAAGCCAAAGCTCTGCCCACCTGCAGTCAGGTGATGCTTGCCACAGGTTGGCAGGGAGGGGTTTGGTCCTTGCTGCCTCCCCAGCCCCAGCTCTGCTCCAGCCGGGATGGAGCGACAGAGGGGCCCTCAGGAGGGGCCAGAAGGAGCTGAGACAGCTGAGGAGCCAAAGGGGAAGTGCTGGATCCCGGAGCAGAATGTGCCCAAGCACTCACCCTGAAAAGTGACAGCTTGGACAATTACCTGTGTAAAACCAAGAAACCCAGAGATAACCCAAGGCCAGAGCGGAGACAGCGACATGGGGAAGGTCAGGACAGAGCCTGGGGAGATGGAAATGCTCAGTGAGAGCTCACCTGAGAAAAGGGCTGCGACTGAAAGGCTCTTAGAGGGATTTACAGCTCTATTCTCGCCGGTGATTCACACCCTCTGCCATTGCCTGGAGCTGCTCCTCGCTGCACACACAGCAGAGGAGCTGGGATTTGCCTCCTGCACAGAACCAGGGGCCGGGCAGTCCCGTGTCCCTCGTGCCCCTCTCCCCCCAAAAAAACCCACATTACAAATGGCCCTAAGGAATCGCCTTCCCAGAATATTCCCCTTCCCCCTGATGCTGGCGTGACAGTGGGAAGTGCTAATGGAGAGGAGCGGCAGAGCAAGGAAACTGCTCTGGGTAATGCAGGCCAGGAGAACTCAGCGAAGGAAAAGCGCTGGGATTTTCTGAGCTCACTCGAGTCCTTTCATTCAAATGATGAGAGAATACTTTGCCTTTTTTTTTTTTTTTTTTTTTTTTTTTTTTTTTTTTTTTTATTCAGGGTCTTTAAAATAAAAGGTTCACTAACAGGGAAAAAAAAATCTCTGTCGACTTGAAACAACAAAACCCTGCCATTTAGAGAGAAAGGAGCCTGAGCGCTGTCACATGGGGAATATTGACACAGAGCATTTTCTCATTTCCAAACCAAAATATTTCCTTCTAGAAAATGTGAAAATGAGGTGTTTTGACATGATCAAAAAAATTCTCTTTTACTGCCTTCTCTGCTGGAAGCACTTGGCAAATTCAGGTGGCAGCAATGTAGAAAAGTTTCAGCCCCTGAAACTTCCAGCCTGTGGATAATTGAGTGCAGCTCAGAGCCTGGCTCAGCTCTGCAGCTACAGGTGCCTGGATCCAGGTGCTGCTCTGCTCCTTCCTGTAAATCCCACCCTTCTCCTTGTGCTGAAATGCCTGGGAGCCCTTGGATCATAATTGGGAGGAGTCAGAAAGAGCTGGAAGTTCTTCCACTGACAGCAGAATTCATGGAATCCCTGGGTAGTTTGGGTTGGAAGGGACCTTAAATCCCATCCCATCCCACCCTTACCATGGCAGGGACACCTCCCACTGCCCCAGGCTGCTCCCAGCCCCAGTGTCCAGCCTGGCCTTGGGCACTGCCAGGGATCCAGGGGCAGCCACAGCTGCTCTGGGCACCCTGTGCCAGGGCCTGCCCACCCTGCCAGGGAACAATTCCTGCCCAATCTCCCAGCCAGCCCTGCCCTTGGCACTGGGAAGCCATTCCCTGTGTCCTGTCCCTCCAGCCCTTGTCCCCAGTCCCTCTCCAGCTCTCCTGGAGCCCCTTCAGGCCTTGGCAGGGGCTCTGAGCTCTCCCTGGAGCCTTCTCCTCTCCAGGTGAGCACCCCCAGCTCTCCCAGGCTGGCTCCAGAGCAGAGGGGCTCCAGCCCTGGGAGCATCTCCATGGCCTCCTCTGGCCTCTCTCCAGCAGCTCCAGGTCCCTCCTGGGCTGGCCCCAGGGCTGGGGCAGCTCTGCAGGTGGGGTCTCACCTGGGCAGGGCAGAGGGGCAGAATCCCCCCCCTGTCCCCAAGCTCAGTGTCCCCTGTGTCAGGTCCCAGCTGCCATCGCTCCCTGATCACGGATCCATGAAATCCCAATTGTTCCTTGATCCTTCTGTGTGATCCCAGGGCAGCCCATTAGCACTCAGGGAGGCAGGGAACTGTGATGAGGAGGCCCTGGTTACCAGCTCAGCCACCAAATGTCAAGCTGCATTTTTAGCTCTGAATGGAATTAATTTGCCAGTGTTCCCTCGTTAAATGTCAGCTCCTTATGACTTGTATACATTAAACAATTCACAAATTGGAAAGCACTTGTGTAATCAAGTTAAGCGTGAGGTGGGCAGATTCCCTTGCACCTAAACAAACCTGAAACTCCCCTTTTCCAATTAATATTTCATTTTATAACAGCCGCCACATTAATTCTTAATTAAATGCTTATTTGAGACACTCTACTGATTAGTGTGAACTAATGAGGAACAATATGAATTGTTTATCCAGCTTCCACTTACCTTCCTTCAGAAAAAGGAATTGGTGTTTGGATGACTCCTTTCATGCCTGGCTTTGCCCTAAAATGATTTACTTCCAGAAGAACTTCCACAGGAACAGGTTGGCTACCAGGGAAAATTCCCCCACTGAAAGGGGCTGGCAAACACTGGAATGGGAGGTGGAGGATTTGCCTCCCTGGAAATGTTCAAAAGCTCTGTGGATGTGGCACCTGGGGAGGTGGTTTGGTGGTGACCCCCACGATGACTTTGCAGGGCTTTTCCAGCCTTTCTGACGCTGTGGTCAGAAATGAGGGAATGGCTGGCCTTGGAAGGGACACCAAAGGTCCTTTACACAAACCTTCCTGATGTTCTGCTTGTGGCTGCTCTGCTTTGATCCAATCAAGCACAGGCTAAAAACCCCTGGAAGTAAAGTTTCATATCCATCCTCCCAAGGAATTCCCAAAAAAATCTCCACAAGGAACTTGTCCCAATGCCTTTTCAACCCCAAACCTGGCGCAGTGCTGTTCTTAGCTGGTGCCCAGAGCTTGGGCAGTGTCCTGGGTTGTGGGGCCGGGTTTTGTGTATTATTTCCATTTGTTTGGGGGCCTCATCTGGATAGGCCATTGGCACCTTTCCCAGCACCTTTCCCAGCCTGTGCCTTCCCCCCAGAGCGGGGCATTTCTATAGAAATCTGCATTTCTATACATCCCATGCCCTGGCAGTTTGGGCTGGATAAACGGAGACTCACAGACAGGAGAGTTGCCAGTTTTTCACCCGATTTCTCCTGGAAAAAAAACCAGACTTCATCTCACCAGATTCCACCTCACCATCCCCGGACCCCCCTCCTCATCATCACCAGATTCCCCTCCTCACCACCCCTGGATCTGCTTTTCCACAGAACCATCTCTGCTCCAACAGAATCACATCTGCCACTTCAGAAGAACTCACTTTTGGAGTTCTGGAGTTTTGGAATACTGCTTTCAACACCCTGACTCACAGGGTCAGGTTGTGGCTCTGACTCTGTCAGGGTTTTCCAGAATTGTTGTTTATTTGTTTATTTGCTCGTTTGGTTGGGTGGTTTTTGTTTCCTATTACATTTGTATTGTTAATATCTCCTAGTAAAGAGCTGTTATTCCTATCCCCAAAATCATTGCCTGAGAGCCCCTTGATTGCAAAATTATAATTCGGCGGGGTGTGAGGGGTTGGCATTCTCCATTCTAGGGGAACCCCAGTTTCCTTGGCAGAAACCTGTCTGTCCAAACCAAGACATGCAGAGGCACCTGAGCCCCCTCCAGCTCTGCAGCCCCTCCTGGGAGGGAGGCAGGGGGAGCTCAGAGGGGCTGGCAGCATTTCCACCAAAGCCCAGGGGGTGCTGAGCAGGCATTTTCCTGGTGCATTCACACCCGGTGTGTTTGCACCTGCATTTCTGACAGCCTTTATTGACTTGTCCTGGCCTTTTAGCACTTTTTTATCACCTCATCCTCCAGGACTGGGAGCTCTCCCCTCAGCTTTTCACCTTGGCACCTTTGGGGTTGGACCGTCCTGGAGGCTGTTGAAGCACAGGAAATTGGAAACCAGTAAAAGTTTTCAGCGAGGGATTATCACTCCAAGAGGATGCACAGCAAACAAAGGGCTGATGGAATCCCTGGCAACCCTGGAATTAGCAAAAAAAAACAACAAAAAAACCCCCCAAAAAACCCAAAAAACCCCCAAAAAACCCCAAAACAAAACAAACAAAACAAACAAAACAAACAAAAAACAACAACAAAAAACAAACAAAAACAAACAAACAAAAACCCCAAAAAAACCACAAAAAAAACCCAAACAACCCCCCCCCAAAAAAAACAACAACAACAAAACCCCAAAAAAACCCCACCACCACCACCAACAAAAAAAACCCTCTAAAAACCCACTTGTTTTCTGTTACGAGTGGGAAAAAAAAAAATCCTACGTGTTTTATTAGAGTTTTTATGACAAATTAAAACGTTCCTGAGAAGGACTGCTTTTCCTGGAGCATGGGGAAGCTTCTCCCCCACAGGAAAGTCATTTCAAAGGGAGGTGGGAGAGGAGAGAACTGACCAAGGACCCTCTGGAGCAAAGAGGAGCTCACTGCAGGCAGAGCCCAAACTCCTAAAGACTTGAGAAAGAAATGAGCATTTATTGAGATTTAAAAAAAAAAGGATGTTAAAGAAAGCCTTGATCCAGAGAAAGTGGTGCAACCTGAAGGAATTACAGATGAAATTACCCCAAATTTTAATTCTTAAACTCTCAGTGCAGTTCTTAACACCGGCAGTGCTGAGCTCCCTCCTGCCCTGAGAGCCCATCCCAAACGTCCTCTTCCTCTAAAAGCTCTTCTCTGGCATTTTGTGGAGTGGGGATTTGCAATCTGGAGCTACAAATTCAACTCCAGGCCGTGCCCTATGGAAAGGCCACCCTGAGGGTGCTGTGGATGCCCAGTCTGGGATGCAGGCGCCAAGCTGGGAGATTCTGCTGCACATGACATTAAGGAAGGGTCCTTAGAGCCAAGAAAGAGCAATTAAATATTGGATTTTCTGGTGTGGAGAGCTCTCCAGCCCTGCAGGAGCCAGGAGCCTGTCTGTCACCAGGAAGGCTCCCCTAGGCAGCAGCAGAAGTGACGTGTGGGGATGTGAAGGAAGCACCCGGGATGCCTGAGCAGGCATCAATTAGTTTGGAGCTGAATGGGGAGTCCTGGGAACATCAGAGGCAGGATTCAATCTGTTGGAAGTGGGTGGCAGCTCCTCTGCCGTGCTGAGACAGGTTTGTAAAGAGGAAGTGTAAAAATAATAATAGGGGGGGAAAAAAAATAATTCAGCAGCAATTTCATGTGCAGGGGCTGAGGAGGGTTTTCAATTTGGTCTGCAGCTCCTAGGGGCAGTTTGGGTGCTGGGAAATCTTCTCTGCTGAGCTCTGTGGGTCCTGCAGGACACTCAGGGTCGGTTTGGGGGGATGGGGCTTTGCAGGAGATGCTGCCAAGGTTGTGATGTTGGGTCTGTGGGTCAGAGCTGGGTGAGGAACTTCCCCCAGACCAACACCCTGCAGAACTGGCAGGTGTCCCTGGGCTGGAATGAGATGAGCCCAAAGGTCCCTTCCAAGCCAAGCCATTCTGGGATTCCATGATTGCCCTCGGCCCTAAGCTCACCTCTGGAGCTTCTGGCTGCTCAAGCCCAGTCCCTCAGGCCCTGGAGATGGCAGAGGCCTCCCTGTGCTGGCAGCAGGGGATCCAGCACTCCAGGAAGGCCCTGGAGCACCCACAGAGAGCAGACCCTGCTCATTGACAGGTACAGGAGACCTGGATGGTGGTGGCTCCTCCAGGGCTGCAGGGGGTGAGGGAATTTGGGATTCAGTACCTGCAGGACAGGGGTCACTGCAGCTGTTGGAAGGCACAGGAACCCACACCTGGCAGAGCATCCCTCATCCCCGTGGGATCCCCACAGGAGCTGATCTCCCCTCCTCCCCACACTGCAGATCCCACCCTTCCAGAGCCAGGGAAGCATTGCAGATCCATGAAGCCAAGAGGGAAGCCAGCAGGGGGACCTGGACCCTGCAGCAGCTCAAGGCAGAGGGATGTGCCTGTGCTTTAGTGCATTTGTTCTTGGGGGTTTTTTTTGTTCACATCTGGAGGCCATTTCGTACAAATCACGTGTGACAAGAGGGAGCTGGACCCACCCACGGTGGGTGCAGTGGAGGGGCCACGCTGGGTTCATCTTTTGCCAAAGGTGCAGAGATTCCCGGCCCTTGCAGAGATTCATGGCCCCAGTGGGATGGGGACAGAGCCATTACTTCCCATTCAGGTCCTGATGATTTATTAACAGTGCTCAAAACTGCAAACCCCCGCCCCATGAGATGCCAGGAAAGAGATTTCAGACAAAAAGGACATTTGGGATGGGTTCTCAGGGCATAGGGGATTCTCAGCACTGCCAGCATTAGGGATTGCACTGAGAGTTTAAGAATTAAAAATTGGACTAATTTAATCCTTAATTCCCTCAGACTGCAACATTTTCTCTGGATCAACACTTTCTTCTGTGTTTCCTCTTTTTTTAAAAAATCTCAATAAAGCCTCATTTCTCATCATAATAAAATTTAGCTCCTTTTTTTTTTTTTTTTTTTTTTTTTTAAGATTTTCACCAGCTCCACCTACTGCTGCTCCCATCCTCTTCAACACTTCCTGACTCACTGCTGCTTCCCCCCTTCTCCGGATGGGGATTGGGAAGCTGCTTCCCAGCAGAGGTGGGTGCAGCCTCCCCTCAGCCAGGTCTGGGATGGTGGTCAGGAAAAAGCACAGGAACAGGCTTGGCTTTTGTTTTTTTGGAGAGGAGCACAGGACTGGAAGGAGTCCAGAGATGTCCTGTTTGACAGGGGTGTTGACAGGATGGCTTCAGTGTCTTTCCCTTCAGGGGAGGGTCCTCAGCATGCTCTGGGATGAGCTCCTGGTCATTCTCCATGGATGAGCTCTTGGTCATTCTCCAGAGTTGAACTTCTGGTCACTCCCCAGGGATGAGCCCTTGGTCATTCCCCAGGGATGAGCCCTTGGTTGTTCCCCAGGGATGAGCCCTTGGTCATTCCCCAGGGATAAGCCCTTGGTTGTTCCCCAGGGATAAGCCCTGGGTTATTCCCCAGGGATAAGCCCTTGGTTGTTCCCCAGGGATGAGCCCTGGATCATTCCCCAGGGATGAGCCCTGGATCATTCCCCAGGGACGAGCCCTGGGTTGTTCCCCAGGGATGAGCCCTGGATCATTCCCCAGGGATGAGCCCTGGGTGTTTCTGAGGGAATGTTTCTCCCTGAGGTCGCTCTGGGTCTCTGCAGGTGACCTGTGCCTCCTGCAGCAGCACTCCCAGGGCTTTCTCTTCCTTTGCATTTCCAGCCCACGTTCCAGCTCCAGGCTCTGAAGCCTGGCAATCCACTGGCACTTTCCTTCCTCTGTTTTCCCCTCTGTCTCCACAGAACTCCACACCCTGCAGAGGAGTCTCCCAAGCCCTCCTGATCCAACAGAGCACTTGGAAACACAGATGTTTTCTTCCACTCCACAGTCTTAAAGCAGGAGGCTCCAGAGGGCAAAGTGCTGGATCCAGGTCCTGGATCAACAGGAGTTCACAGAGTCATTGATCTGTTCCTTGAGGACGTGGAAAAAGGGATTCCCCTGACAATTAAGAAGGAATTGTTCCCTGGCAGGGTGGGCAGGCCCTGGCACAGGGTGCCCAGAGCAGCTGTGGCTGCCCCTGGATCCCTGGCAGTGCCCAAGGCCAGGCTGGACACTGGGGCTGGGAGCACCTGGGACAGTGGGAGGTGTCCCTGCCAGGGCAGGGGTGGGATGGGATGAGCTCAGAGGTCAATCCATTCCATTCTGTGTTTCTAATTTCTCAGAGCCAAGATGTGGCTTCAGAACAACCCAGCACCAATCTGACACCATCCTCCCATGGCAGGTCTACTCTTCCCTGGGAACAGCACCCTGGCTGAATCCCTCCAGTCTTTTCCTTCATAATTTCCAGCCTCTGATCTTTCTCTTTTCAGTTCACCTCTCTTTTTACCTCTCTTTCTCAGAGTGCATTCCCACGTGGGGATCACCTCCTTGCCAAGCCCCTGAGGATCCCCAGCTCTTGCTGCTAAGTGGGGGTGGGAGGTAATTTTGTCCTCCCCATTTGCAGGACCCGCTGGAAAGCGCAGATCAGCCTCTGAAATGGTGCTGCCACCTGTCAAACCACCCTTCACTTCAGGCATTTCATCTCTCCTGGTCCTCACTTCTCACCTGCCTTTGCTGCACTACACCTTGCTGGCTTTTACAAGAATTTTCTGACTGAATCGCGAGTTGTCACCATCAGCCCTCATCCAAATTTATCCACAGGGCTGGAAGGAGGTGTTTTTTGTTGCCTCAACGTCGTTGTGTGGTGCTGCCTGGGGTCTCAAGAGGAGCTGGTGCTTCCAACATCCCAGGAGAGCCAGCCCCTGCCAAACCAGCAGCTGGAGCCCAGCTGGGACACCCTGGGCTCTCCAAAACGGAACAGATGTCCCCATTTAGGCTTTTAGCTCTGTCTGATCCCTTCTATCAGCTAAGCTGGTGATAAAAAGATGGAAACAAATAGCTGGCTCTCCAATCCCCCTGGAAATGTGGCGCTATAAAACGAGCTAAATTGTCCAGCTGGAATCATTTTCTGTGGGGTCAGAGAGCCAGGAAAGAACCAAAAGATTGAGGAGCATTGGGAAATCTGTTCTTTACCTACAATGACAACCAGCATTTACCAGACAATGGATCTGTAGCCCCGTTCTTGCAATGTCAATGAGTCATTTTATTATTCATCAAAACTAAAATATCATGTATAGAGATGTGTTTGTAGGAGCCAAAGAATGTGTGATTCTTTATTGATTGGGGGGGGTTTGCATATTTTATATTTGTGAAACAGCATTAACATAAATTCCACGAAGATCTCGTCTATTGTCCGTGTGGGTGTTGGTCTGGCCTTGTTGATTAAAAAACTTTTCAATGAGCTGGGCCCAGGACAGAAGCCTGACAGACTTAAATCCCTTCCTTGAACAGATTTCTGATATGAAATTCAAAGTCTAATGTTTTTTAAATTGTGCCCACGCTGGATGATTTGCTTTCAATCCCATTTCCCTGCTTGGAGGAGCCTCTCCTGTCAGGTTGGGTCAAAAGCCTCATGAAAGTCGAGGTCTATCAAATCTATCACTTCCCTGTGTCCATAGGCCAACGACCCCATTAAAGGAAGAGATTAAATTACTCTGACATGATTTGTTCTTGACAAGTCCACGCTGGTTGTTCCCACTCCCTTCTCTCCTGGCAGTGCTGATAAACTGATTGCTCCAGTATCCTTGAGAAGCTCAGGATCCATCATTCCCCAGTTCTTCCTCTTGCCAGGGCTCTCCAGGGCGCCCTGTGGGTTTTGGAAACTCCCCTGTCCTTTGGGAAGAGCCCCACCCATGCCTTCCAGGCTCTAGGAAAGCCACAAGTGCCGGGATGCGTTTTTTGGCGCCCGAACTCATTTTTGTGCGTCCCACATGACCCCCTGTGTGCTGGTTTGAAAGCAAAACCAGTGAGACTCCCAGTCAGAGATACAATTTAATAGGAGAAGAGAGGAAAGAAAGGTGAAATAAATGGAATGATACAACCTAACACCCTGTTGGTCAGGGTGTTTGAAGCAGTCCAGAAATCCTCCTGGAGTGGCAGATGTGGTTCCGCTGGAGCAGAGATGATCCTGAGAGAGAAGGGTCCGGTGATGGTGAGAAAGGTGCAGTGATGGTGAGAAGGGTCCAGTCTTCCTCCAGGAATCCAGATGAGATGTTCTTGTCAAAGCAGTGATTCCGTCTGGTAGCTCTTGTCTCCTCTGAGAGTTCAGTGGATAAAAAGCTGCTTGTGAGGTCTCAAACCCTGGATTCTATCCAGGTGGGAATGCTTGGCTCCTCCCCCTGGGCGGAGCATCTCACAATGGGATGATCTCATTCTCTGAGTCATGCAGTGGGTCCTTGATGGCCCATTAACCAGAGATAATTCCGGGAAGGCATTGTTGGGCTCGTTATCAGAAGATAAGGAGAACACTGCCCCACCTTGGCTCCAAGGGCTCATGGGGATAGAATACAGACCTTGGGCACAATTTTACATTGGAACCTAGGACACCCCGTTGGGAATGGGGGGAACTGGGGGCCAGGGGTTTTCTCATTGGGCTGGGCTGGGCTGGGAGCCACCGGGAGGCTGAGGAAAAGCTGCAGGAGCTGCAGAGCCTCCCAGCCTGGCCTTTCCCGTTGCCGCCGTGGGCTGGAGCCGCGTCGGCAGCGCCGCAGTCTCCGGCATTTTGGGAACGGGCGGGCGGTGTGAACAAACAGCATCTGCTCCCGGGATCCCAGAGCTCTGCTGACGTCGGGCCAGGAGGAATTGTTGCTTCCCAGCTTGGATTCCAGCCCCCCCAGCCCAGCCATTCCCACCCCAGCTGACCCTCCCTGCTCACAGACAGGAGCGCCGGGAAGGGGCTGAGCCAAGGAAAAGCCAGGATGGGCCTGGCTGCCTTTGGAAAGCTCTGGCAGCAGGACAAGGCTCTCCTGCTGAAGGTGAGCATCCCTGGGAAAATCCTCCAGGCAGAGGAGCTCTCAGACAGAGATGGGCAAACCCAGAACTGGAGTTCACCGGGAGGAGCTCGCTGGGTCCCTCCCTCGCGGGAATTCTGCAGGCAGGGAAAGTTTTCTCCCTTCCTCAGTGTTGTTTCCAAGTTACAGGAAGGAATGTGGGAGTTGGCACAGCCCCCGGGAAGGACTCAGGCTTGGGTGAATCACTGGATCTCTCCCCACCAGTCCCCAACCCCACACTGGCTCCCAGTGCCAGCCAGAGCTGAGTTCCAACAGGATCTGTGGAACTCCAGGGATCGCTCAGTGATCCAAACCTGGATTTGGCTGTGCTGGGGGTCCTGGTGCCCTCTGCAGCTGGGTGAACAAGAAAAGTGGGGCTCAGAAACCCAGGAACTGCTGCTGGGGCTCTGCTGGCACTGGTCTGGGGAATCCCAGTCCGGGGAATCAGCTGGGGCTCTGCATGGGTGCAAGGCAGGGTTCACAGGGACTGGGATTCCTGTCCATGGGCATCCAGGGGGCCACAGGGATGGGGAGACCCTGCAACAGCCTCTGTGACCTTCACCTGAGGGACGGTGAGTGGCATTTCAGGAAGGTGTCACCCCCTGCAAGCATCCCCCCCTCTCCACACACCAAGATTCGGGAATGTTTTGTGGGCAGATTTTCTCTCAGCTCTCCTTAACAGAGAAAAATAGCAGAGAGGGGGCTTGTGCAGCGGCTGGCAACCGATAGAGAGATAATGAACCTTTGTTCTCCATTTGTTTGGCTGTTTAGGAGGGGAAAAAAAGAGTAAGAGGTTGCAGAGTGTCAGGGACGTGCTCTTGGATGAGGGATAAAATGGATGTTACCAAATTCCTCCTCAGAAGTTCCTCTGCTGCTGCAGCCAGCGGAGACAGCAAAGCTCAGAGCACCCTTTGGGGACTCCTTTGGTCTCCAGGAAACACCTTGGGAGCCAAAACCAAACCACACCCTTTTAACTGGAGGTCCCAAAGGTATTTGACTGGTTCAGGCTGGAATCGGGTTTAGTCATCATTATGCAAAGCTAATTAGCAAGTCAGGGTCTTTTTTTTTTTTGTCATCACCAAAGCATTGCTGCATTTGGAAATGAGATCCCCGAGATCTTCCCTTTCCCTGCCCTTTCCTGCTGCTATTCTGGAACTAAAGCTCCTCTTTCCATCACGACAAAGGATGTGGTGGATGTAAAAAAAAAATGTTGTCTTCAGCTCTTTCCTAAAATGTCAAAAACTGAGAAATACTTGGGTTTCTTCCCCAATTATTCTGTTCTTGGAATTCATTATTGCAGAAAAAAAAAAAAATCTGGGAAGTTTTGAGCATTTTATTGGACTCCTGGAAATGCCTCCTTACCCCTGCAGCCTTTGGCAAGCAGGGTTCCAATTTTCCAGGGTTCCCAGGGCAGGGCTGGAGCTCTGGAGCACCTTGGGAAACCAGAAATGAAAAATCCATCACAAAATTCGAGGCTGGATGAAAACACCGAGCAGTGAGAATGAGAATTACTGGGGGTAACCTGCAGAGAAAGGCTGGGATAACTGGGGGGGATTTAGGGAAGGAAGAGTTTCCCTCAAGTGGAAACCTCACAGGCTGCAGATCCAGAAAGAGTTTCCATGCAGAGGAAGGGGGGGGTCATTTGTTCTGCCTGTTCATTCTGCTTAGGAGAGGAGGTAATTAAATCACACTCAGGGAAATTCAGATTCATCACTAAGAAAAGTCTTTCCAATGTGAGGAGAGTTGAACACTGCCATCAATTTTTCCAGGGTTTGCTGTGGAGTTTCCTGCTGGAGGCTTCCAGGAGCAGGAACATTTCTCCAGACCCCTTTGCTGAAGGCCCCAGAGCTTTCCTTGGGTCAGGGGGGTGGGAGAGGTGATTCCTTTGCATTTGTTCCTCCCTCTTTTCTCTGCCTCTGTCATGCTGGTTTGGTTTGGGTTTGTTTTTTGGTTTTTTTTAGAAGGGTTTTTGCACCAACTGCAACTCCAGAGATCTCAGTACCTTAAATAACTGGATATTAAGTTCCTTCTGGAAACAAAATGGGTGGTCCTAAAGAAGCTGGGTCCTTTAGAGCTTAAACTTCTGGTGCCGTGTAGTCTAACAAGGCCCTTCATTTTCCACAAGAAAAACCTGTAGGGAAATATTGTCCTCACTGTAAAAACACATTTGATTTTCTTTTCTCTTCAGACCCCCTTCATACTCATTCTGCATTTATCTTGGCACTGCCTGGGCATCTGGTATCCTTCTCCTAGGTGGAAAAGTCACTCCAGCATTGCCCTGAGAGCCAAGGGCACATTGAATAAATCAGGAATTGTGGGAGAGAAGTGACCAAAGCAATGAGGAATTCTCAACCCACTTCTCCTGCATTTCCTGTGGTGTCACACAAAATTCAACTGACCTAAATCCATATTTTCAGAGAGTACCTCCCACAAACCAGACCTAGACTGGACCAAACCCTTCACTCTCAGGCTGGATTCAGGTCCAGAGCTTTTCCCTCATTAACTGACTGCAAATGGAGCAGCAAATGCGTTTCCTGCGTTTTCCTTTGACTGTAAAATTTCCTCAGCCAGGGCTCTTCTCTCTTCCCCACAGCTCTGCCCAAGTAATGGAATTTTATTCCCATCATGACTCATCCCAGCACCTGGGGGTGGCCAGGCCAGGGTTCCACTGGAGGTGGTGGGAATTTGGGGGGGTTTGGAGGGAGATTTGGAGTTTAACACATGAAAAAAACAGACAGTGCCTGGCCAGGTGTGTCACTAAGGTCGATTTCAGTAAAGCTGGGCTTAGTTAATGCTGAAGACAAGTGACAGCAGCCCGAGGGCCGTGCACACTCAGTGTCTGCTGCCTCAGTTATAAAAAGGCAGCTCATGATTCAGTGTGAGGAGGGGCTGAGCACAGATTTATCTCCAGACCTGCCCTTCTTGCAGCAGTGCCACCAACCCACCAGCACCGCCACGAGAGCTGCAGCCTGCTCCCTTTATTTAAACCCTGCCTTTCACAGGTTGCCTGCTTCCCAGCAGGCACTGATGTCAAACTTGGGGAGGAGAATGGCATGGGTGAGATTTTTTGCTGCCGGTGCATTTTTGGGACTGCCATTAAACTGATCTATTGCTGGCACAAACAATAAAAAAACCTGATTAAAACTCAAGCCTTCATAAATTAAACATTGTTGTCTCTGGCTGGCACGGCTGCCACTTGGCACAGGGGCTGCAACAACGGGGCTTGGTGCACTGTGTATCCACACAGCGACAGCCCAGGGGGATTTATTCCGCTCCCTCCCCACATTCCCAAACAAAAGCGGCGCTGGAAAAAATCAGCCAGCTCCTGAACCCGCTGGGGGAAATGGAATTGGCAGAGCACCTGGCCCAGGTGAGCTGCTGCCCAAGCAGGTGAGGCATCAAAGTGCTGCTGGCAGGTTTGGTGCTCTTTGTGGGCGTGGATCTTTTATTTTGGGGGGGATTTATAGGAACTGGGAATGTCCCACTGGGGGACACAAGGGAACACTGGGGGTCCCCAGAGCCACCCAGGACTAAACCAGAGCTTCCTCCCCTCAGGGTTTCATTGGAAGGAAAGGGAGAGCAGGGGCAGGAAGGGAAGGGACAGAAATTTAACTCTTTGATGTGCTGCATTCCCACTGGAGCATGGCAGCTCCCAGCCTGCGGATGGAACCTGGGCCAGCACAGCTCCTTCCCTCCTGCTGCTGCTCTCCCACTCCAGCTCCTGCTTCCTGGGAAGCACCAGGAAGAGAGGGAAGCAGTGAGTGCCAGGACAGGGAACATGAAGGGCTGAAGGAATTCCTGGCACTGCTCTGGCTGTCCTTGGACTCCTCTGCTGCACTGAAACTGGATTGCAAATCTCTCCCTCAGCTCCAAATTACAGCAGAGGAATTCCAGGCTGGGCTTGGTGAAGGACTCGTGAGCTGACCCTGCTGGTCAGGAATGGTGGCAGAGCTGCTGGGATGAAGGGTGGGGTGTGCTGTGGGTCAGGACCTCACCCCCAGAGGCTGAAATCCATGGACACAAGCACTCCTGACCCTGTGGACACATTCCTGTGTCTCCTGGCAGCGCTGGCTGTGTGTAACTCCTCAGGTTCTGGGGAATATCTGCAGGGACACCAGGACAGTCTGCCTGCCCAGGAAGAGGGAGCTCTGGCTCCTGGCAGCCCCCTGGCACAGGAACAAGGGCCAGGGCTGCTGGCTGTGCTCACTCCCCCTCCTCAGCCCCACCTGAGGCAGGAATGCTTCACTGCCACTCCCCAGAGCCCAGGAAGGGCTCCAGCTGGGAGTCCTTCCTTCAGCCACTGGATCAAGTTCCATCTGTGCCAATGAAGGCACCTTAAAATTCATGTGCTGGTGTCTCTTCCTTGCTTCAGTGCCATTTCTTTCTCCAGCCTGATGCTATCTGGCTGCAGTTAAATGGCTCCAGTCCCAGGGACACCTCCCTGATATTGATTCCGACTGCTCCAAGTTTGTTATTCCATTCAATCTTTTGCCCAATAGCACTCATGGACACCCCGGGCTGGGTGCTGAGTCCTCAGCCCTTACTGCCTTGGGATTAAATGGTCTGCTTCAGCATAAAACACACACAATATTCATCTTCATTTCCAGCAGCTAAACAAGTGTATAAGTAGATGACATTTCGATCAATTAAGCTGCTCCTCTCTCTTCCCCTAAATTAGCTCTTTCCAAAGTGCTTCTGCAGCAAAGCAAGGATGGCTTTTGGAGAAGAGGGGAGAGGCTGGCAGCAGGATCAATGTCACTGAAGTGCCCCTGGCTGGCCTGGACAGAGCTCAGCTCAGTTCTGGACACTCCCAGGCAGGAGCAGCCTGGCCCTGACCCTCCAGCTGGGCACAAATTGGGCAGAGTTTTGAGGCAGAGGATTGGTGAGGGTTTGCAGAGCTCCCTTTGCTGAATCACCAGTGCCTTGTGGGGAGCAGCGAGGCTGCGAGGGGCGGCAGCTGGGGCTGTCACTGTGGTCACTGTTTCTCATGTTTGCATTTTTCTTAAACTCTTCCCCAGGGATCGAAGCAGTAAACAAGGTCACTCTATGATAAACTCTCTTATTTTTCACTTTTCCCTCTTCTGAGGAGAGACTTTGCTTGTTGACCCTCGGTGTGGCCAATGAGTCCAGGGATCCCACCTCTTAGGTGGGCACATTGTAAAAAGGTATAAAAATAGGTTCTGAATAGATAAGATATTTATAGATATAAGATAGATATTTATAGAATAAACCAGCCCCCTTTTCGGAGCTTCAGCCTTCTGAAATCACGAGTCTGTGTCTCATTGATGGTGTCCCACAGCGACAGGTCACTGCTGGGTGCTGCAGCAGCAGGGAGGCTGAGGAAAGGCCAGAGCTGATCCCAGCTCTGGGGCTGCCTGGGAGGGCCAGGCTGCACCTCACAGGCACAACCCAGAGCCAGATTTTACAGAACAAAGCCAGGGAGTGAGAGATTACGAAGAAATTTTTACGCCAGTAGAGAATTGTGGTAAAGTGTGAAATTTTGAATGGGACCAACTCTTCATTCAGGCTCAATAAAGCAGACTGGGTAATTATCCAGGAAATCTCTGGTTGGTTCAAGTGCTTTTCGGGAAATCCTGCAGGGCTTGAGCTCTAAAAGCAGCTCGGATGCAGCTCCAGAGGGGCAGGACTGGATCGTTCCAGGGAAGGAGAGCTGAGCAAAGATCCTGATGCCTGAACACCTTGTTCCAGCTGCAGAAAACCAGGGAATTGGGGTGAAGAGAGGCTACCTCAGCCTCACCCCAAGCACTGAACTTCTCCAGGAATGTGGAGGCAGGTCAGGAGCAGCACAGCACTGCTGGGAATGCTGGACAAACTCTGCTGGTTCCCATTATGGATTCTCTGCATCCAGAAATGTGGAAGAGGAAGGGGGAATTTGACTTTAATTGTAAAGCAAACAACTTGAAACCACTCCCAGAAAAGCTGTCACCCACTGCCACGGGTGTTCAGGCACTACTGTGACAAGAGGGGAGTGAATCCCAGAGCTCTGATACTGAATTTAGATGCAAAGGAAAAAAAGAGGGAATTCTGAACCAGAGTTTGAGGCCCAGCTGTCATTTGCCATCGACAGCCACAAGGAGAATTTCAAGTTAAATCTGAGATATGCAGAGCTGGCAATTCCAGGGCTCCGATTCAAATCGTGAATCAATTCTGTCATTTCTGTGTGGAGCCTTTTGGAACACAAGCTGGGAATGTCAGGCACAGAACAGACCTGAACTCCATGGATCTGGGCTTTGACAGAAGCAGAGTCACCTGCACTGTTCTGTGGGCCAGGAGGAGGCCTCCTCAGCAAAGCTGAAGCTTCCATGGAAAACTCTTGGAAGGAAAGCCAAGAAGTGGGTGGGAATTCCTCATGGACAAAGGCTTTTCCCTGGGGAATTCCCAGGAGATGCCTGCCCTGCTCCTGTGGCCCCTGCAGGAGCTGAATTCCCTCTCAGGTGAGAGTCACTCCCAGCCCAGAGCACTGGGAATAAGGAGCAATTTCAGTGCTCCAGAGCTGTGCCTGCTGCTGGAATAAAAACTGCTGGAATAAAAGCTGCTGGAATAAAAGCACGGTGATAAATCAGAGTTAACTCCCCTGGCTCCAGCAGCTCCCTGGATTTGCACTCAGGTGTTGCAGGGAGAAACTGCTCCAAGTTTAAACCAGGATCAGGGGATAAGAGCAGACAGCAAAATGTGTTTAATGCCTGTGACACCCCTGGCTGCTTCTCCTGCCTGTTTATTTTGCCTGCATGAATTCATTACACCGAAATTAAACCTCTTTTCTAAATTATTAATATTCCTAAATGTTTGTGGAAATACAGGACAAATCAACATGACAAACACTGAGATGCAGATGGAAGAAAAAGATAATGGGAATCTTTCCATATTTGCATATGGAAAATGAGGAGTTTGGAGTTAATGAGATTTATCCTTCTTTCTGGCCATTTCAGTGGAGGATTTTTTTTTAAATCTATTAAACTCCAGATTTCCACATAAAACAACACAAAATACTACAAGAAGAGACATTAGAGTCAATCTATTCTTCATGCTAGGCACAAAATCAATCGCATTTATTGTTCAGAAAAATTAAAAACCTTTCTACATTTTATTAAAGTGCACATTTCAACCACGGTGAGAGATAAATAATTGATACATCCCAAATACATCACCTCCAAAATACTTATTGGAAAAAAACCACTGCTTTATTACCCATTCCTTTCAATAGCTGTTGTGATGTTTACAACTTTAATGGTGCTTTTTTTTTTTTTTTTAACAAGAAATCACGGTGGCAGCTGATTATTTCGTTGTGCTTAACATTATTTTATATCAACCCATCAAATCTGCTGCAGATAAACCCCATTATCTGAGGGAAGCAGTCATGCACTACCAGGTAAGAGCAATTTGGGTCTCTCAGCCTGAGAGCACTTGAGCAGCTCCTGGAGAAATGGGTTTGGGTTGTGCTGGGGAGGCTGAAATCCCACCTGGATCTGTCTGGAGAGAAAAAGAGTCCTGGGGCTGGGGCCTGCCTTGCTGGGGAATGCAGAGGTGTTGGAAGTGCTCCTCCTCCTGGGAAGGTGCTGGGAGATGCCCTGGATGCACGTGTGGGTCAGTGCTGGCCTTCAGCTGAAGCAGGGCAGGGCTGGCTGGGAGATTGGGCAGGAATTGTTCCCTGGGAGGCTGGGGAGAGGCTGGGATGGAATTCCCAGAGCAGCTGTGGCTGCCCCTGGATCCCTGGCAGTGCCCCAGGCCAGGCTGGACACTGGGGCTGGGAGCAGCCTGGGGCAGTGGGAGGTGTCCCTGCCAGGGCAGGGGTGGGAATGGATGGGATTTAAGGTCCCTTCCAACCCAGACTGTTCTGGGATTCCATGGTTCTGTGACCTGGGTGCTGCAGTCCCTGTGCTTGTGCCCAGCTCTACCTGGCAGCTCCCAAGACACAGAGCCATAGAGCTGGAGAGGGGCTGGGGACAAGGGCTGGAGGGACAGGACACAGGGAATGGCTTCCCAGTGCCAGAGGGCAGGGCTGGCTGGGAGATTGGGCAGGAATTGTTCCCTGGCAGGGTGGGCAGGGCTGGCACAGGGTGCCCAGAGCAGCTGTGGCTGCCCCTGGATCCCTGGCAGTGCCCAAGGCCAGGCTGGACACTGGGGCTGGGAGCACCTGGGAGCAGAACACCTCAACTAAACCACGGCACCCAGTGCCACATCCAGGCTTTGTTTAAATACACCCAGGGATGGTGACTCCACCACCTCCCCGGGCAGGCCATTCCAATACTTTATCACTCTTTCTGTGAAAAACTTTTTCCTAATACCCAACCTGTACTTCCCTTGATGCAGCTTGAGGCTGTGTCCTCTTGTTCTGTCTGTTGTTGCCTGGAGAAAGAGACCAATCCCAACTGACCACAGCCACCCTTCAGGGAGTTCTAGAGAGTGATAAGATCACCTTCAAGTCTCCTTTTCTCCAGGCTAAACAACCCCAGCTCCCTCAGTTGTTCCTCACAGAGTTTGTGTTCCAAGCCCCTCACCAGCCTCGTTGCCTCCTCTGGACACTCAAGCATCTCAGTGTCCATCCTGAACTGAGGGGCCCAAAACTGGACACAGCACTCAATGTCCATCCTAAACTGAGGGGCCCAAAACTGGACACAGAACTCAATGTCCATCCTAAACTGAGGGGCCCAAAACTGGACACTGCACTCAATGTCCATCCTGAACTGAGGGGCCCAAAACTGGACACAGCACTCAGTGTCCATCCTGAGCTGAGGGGCCAGAGCTGGACACTGCACTCAATGTCCATCCTGAACTGAGGGGCCCAAAACTGGACACTGCACTCAATGTCCATCCTAAACTGAAGGGCCCAAAACTGGACACTGCACTCAATGTCCATCCTGAACTGAGGGGCTCAAAACTGGACACAGCACTCAATGTCCATCCTGGGTCACCCAGAGCTGGACACTGCACTCAGTGTCCATCCTGATCTGAGGGGCCCAAAACTGGACACAGAACTCAAGGTGTATTTGCCAACTCTACAGTGTGCATTTGTAACAGCAGGGCTGCAGCCGTGCTGCAATCAGAGAATTTCACAGCCATCCCTGAGCAGTGCAGCTTTCTCCACGGGCTCAGGGCTCCTTGCTCCGCCTGCTGCGGTTGTGAGGGGAAGCTGATGTGACAGATTGAAGAGCTTTTGGTGTTCACAGGCTCCTCTGAGCACACCCTGCACTCTCCCACAGCCATCAATCCTCCAATCCCCGGGCCTTGCCCGCAGCAAACACAGCAAACAAACCACAGGGAGATCCTGACATCCCCAGGAACAGCACCTGAGTGGTTTGGCCAGGTCGTGCCTTGATCCCAGGCCTTCCCAGCTGCCTGGGAATGGGATGCTATTTCCTGGGTGAAGGCCTTCACATCATCCAGCTGAGATCAACCTTCTTTAGAGATTAAAGGGATGGGAAGGGATTCACAGTCCCTCAGCCCAGTGTTTGGATATCTGCCATTGCTCTCTCTGCTGCTTAAGAACTTTTTGTTTGCTGAACTGCTCATATTCAGGACCAGTTTGCTCACAATTGCTTTTTATGTGGGTGTGTTTTTATCCCTCTGTTTAAAATTTCCAACATTAAAGACATGTTTGAGAAAGAAAGCTGAAGTTATAATTTGCTCTGTTCTCCAAAGGTTTAATACCAGCAGATTTTCAGCTCCTGGATGTTCTTATTAAAGAGCTAAATCTTCGATGGTGAGACACTCTGGCATGTTTATTGTTTGCAACATCCAATTAGTAAGTAATTAATAGTTCAGCAAAGTTTAGTGCATTGAAGTGGGCTTGAAGAATGGGGAATAATTTCTTGCCATTGGGAAAGGCAGAAATACAACGAAAAAAAAACCCCGAGTGTGGAGTGTCGGGGCTGGACTCTTAAAAGGCACTGAGGGCAGAGAGGTGGAGCTTTTCCTGTCATTCCATTCAAATGAGGGCAAGGAAGGCTCTCTAGGTGTGAAAATGGAGGGGTGGGGATGAGATGAGGGGAGGCTCAGGCAGCATTTGGAGTAAAACCCATCCTTGGTGCTCCAATGGTGCAGGAATTGCCAAAGGCAGCAAAGTCCTGCCTGAGAAGAGGTCACAATTGCAGTGGAGAGAAGCTGAGAGGATGAATTCAGGAGAAATTTGGAATGACAGCAAGCCAAGCCACGCTTGCAGCAAACCCATCCAGCAGATTTATCAGGTTTGGGGTGACTGCTGAGTGACACCTGCAGCAGCTCTATCTAAACCCCCAAAATTAGTGCTCCTGGCTGACTATTGGGACCTGAGTGCGAAAATCTCTACAGCAAAGGTTGAACAAAAAAATATCAAAGCCAGTTCAGTGAATGGCAAGTGGAATTACACAGATCAAAGGCTGCCACTGGTAAATGGGCCAGAATAACCTGATGTGGTTCTGTGATAACAAAACTGCTTCCATGGCTGAAAGAATTAAGGGATCTTTCTGGGCGTGGCAGTGAAGTGTCCTCTGCAGCAGAAGTGGGGCACATCCATCTTGGCAGAGTTTTCATTTCCTGTGCTCCTGGCTCCAAATGAAGGCAGATTAAGGTCCCAGCTGGATTTTAGGAGATTAAATGCCTTCGGGTTCAGAGGAGCCCCCTTGGTTCAGTTCCTTTGTTACAGCAGGAGCTGCTGCTTGGCACTCCCAGAAAAAACAAACCAATAATTAAAGAGGGTCCTTCTGTTCTGATAATGGCCTGATCCACAAAAGGCTCCTGAATTCCTAAATCCTTCCCCGCCACGGGCATCTCCTCTGGGCTCTGCTGTGATCCTGAGCCCATTTGCCAAGAACACAGGGGAAAAAAAGAGATTATTTATTCTGGCCTGAGTCACTGATTTATTATTTGTGGCCCTTTTTATCTGGCTGGTACAAACCAGCTGCTGGGCTCATCCAGCTCCCCATTCACAGGGCACTGGGGAATCAGGACACCTTGGATAAGTGAATGCCAGGATGAGAGCAGCATACTGAGGATTTGGTGCAGCATTTCCAGACTTTGGGGACCCTCCTGCAGGGTCACATCAGTTGAATTTGGATGTTCCCCACAGCCTGGGGCTCTGATTGCCTTAAGCACCACATCTGGAGGTTTAGGGTGCTCCAAACCTGGCCCAGTCATCCTTCCCAGGGACAAGGGACATGGGTCAGAAACACGGCCACTGCTCCTTCCTCTGGGGCCTGGGAAAGCTCCTCTCTGGTGTCCCCAGGGCTCAGGATTGGGGCCAGCCCTGGATAAAATCTTCTTCAGTATCTCACCACTTGGCAAATTCATGATGACGCCAATTTGGGTGAATGTGGCTGTGCTGGAGGGGGGGAAGGGCCTGCAGAGGGACCTGGCCAGGCTGGATCCATGGGCCAAGGACAACGGGCTGAGGGTCAGCAAGGCCAAGTGTCAGATCCTGCACTTGGCTCACAACAAACCCCTGGAATGCTCCAGGCTGGAAGCTGGAAAAGGCCCTGGGGGTGCTCCTGACAGTGTCTGGACACCAGCCCAGGTGTGCCCAGGTGTGCCCAGGTGTGCCCAGGTGTGCCCAGGTGTGCCCAGGTGGCCAAGAGGCCAAGGGCAGCTGGGCTGTGCCAGCCCTGGGGTGGCAGCAGGAGCAGGGCAGTGCCTGTCCCCTGTGCTGGCCCTGCTGGGGCACCTCCAGTGCTGGGGCAGCTCTGGGACCCTCCTGAGCACAGAGCCCTGGAGGGGCTGGAGCGTGTCCAGGGCAGGGAAGGGAGCTGGGAAGGGGCTGGAGCCCCAGGAGAGGCACAGGGAGCTGGGGAAGGGGCTCAGCCTGGAGCAAAGGAGGCTCAGGGGGCCCTGGTGGCTCTGCACAGCTCCTGCCAGGAGGGGACAGCCGGGGGGGTCGGGCTCTGCTCCCAGGACAGGAGGAGAGGAGGGTCAGGTTGGATTTTGGGATCAATTTCTTCGTGGAAGCACCGAGGCCAATCCAATGTTAATGGCACAGGTATTCTATAAGGTGGATAAATCTGCCTATGGATACAAGAACTGATATAAAAGCGTTAAAAAGGCAGCCAAACCAAAATATTTGCAGTGCCAAAATTAAATATTTAGGGGTAAAACATAATTTTGGGATCTTGGAGTTCCCTGAGAGGTGGCAATTCCATTTTTACACCAGTAGAGTTTGCAGTGTGTGTCCTGTGCCTCCACGTGGGGCTGATTTAAAGCAGAGCTTTAGGAAGGAGACACCACAATTTCACTTTAAAGACTCCCATTGATCCAGCACATGCTCCAGTGAATTACTGTTGATAACACCCCTTATCTCTAATCATTCCCCCTGCCTCCATCCTGGATGAAAGGCAATCCATGTTCAGCCACACTGAGAAGGTCAGTGTGTGTCCAAGGAAATGATTTTGCCATGAAATAATATGATTTGGGAAAACAACTTCTGCTCCAAATGATCTTTGGGTACACTTTTAACTTAAAAAAATTCCTTCTGGCTGAATCAGCATTGACAGTGCCATTAATCCTGATTATTGTTAGTTATTGAATGTTATTTGTAATGAACATTTTCATTGCCTTTGAAGCTGAGGTTTGCTCCTTCCCAGCCCCAAAATAGGGTTTAGAGTTCAGAGCAGTGCTCTGTCACATTATAGAGCTCCTGGATACCATTAACAAGTTATTTGATAATTACTTCCTAATACGTTTGGAGTCCTTTGTTACGATCATTCATTTCAAGTTCATAAAACTGTCATACAGCCCGTGTGCTTTAATGTCTGTAAGCTCCACTTTCATGAATAAAACATATCCACATTTAGGAGTTCTCCAGCCTCTGCTTTAAAGCACTCAGAAATTCAACAAGTTCATGCAAAGGAGGAGCTGGGCACCTGCTCAGCTGAAGGGAGTTTGCTGCTCCTCCTTCTCCTGGATTTTGTCTTGATGGCTCTGTGCACCCCAGCTCCCAAATTCTGTGAGCAGGAAGCTCAAGGTGTCCTAAAACCCTGAATGATGACAGACCAGGGCAGACCAGGGTGGGTGGGCTCTGACCCAATGCCCCTGTTGAGATCCAAAGCTACACAAACTCAACCCAAGTTTCCTGGGAACCAGAACTTCATCATCCACTGAAATATTCCTGTGAAATGTGCACTGAAGGCACCTCAGGGTTTGTGAGGGAGCCCTGGGGACAGGATGTGCCAGCTTTCCAGAGTTGTTTTGGGTGGGACATCCTTTCCAGAGCTCCTGAGCCTCATCTCTGCCTTGGGGGAGTTTATAAACCTGGCCCATAAAGGAGCAGGTGCCTTAATCCTGCCCCTGGACACGTGGGCATCATCTCCAAGGTCTTTCCTGCTCTTCCCAGCAGCCCAGAGGATGCCTGTGTTATGTCATGGGAAGGAGGAAATCGGTGTGTTCATGGAGAGCATCAGGGCATTCTCCTGAGGTTTGGAGACAGAGATTCCCAGCTGGCTGCAGCCCTCCTGCAGGATTGGCTCAGCCCATGCAGCAGAGGCTGCAGCCTCCTGGTGATTCTGTTTCTTCATTTCCCCTCTCTCCATGGTCTGGGTCTCTGAACTGCACCTCAGCCTCAAAAACGTGGAATGGGAGCTGCTCATGGAACAGAGGCTGTGCCCTGCTGGAAAGGCTTCACTAATCCTTGTCATGCTCCATCTGAAAGGCTGATCCAGTTGGGCTGTAAAAGCAGGGGAAACCCACACCAGATCCTGGGATCCACAAACTGTCTTCTCTGAGCTTTCCTGGGAAGCAGAACTCCCACTGGTGTGCTTTATTCTCCTCTCCACCATGGCCCAAGGAGAAGGAACAGCCCGGGCTGTGCCTGGAGTGGGGATGGAGGTGGAAAAACAGGACACCAGGCATTGGGAGAGCACAGACCACATCAGACAAACCCCTCTGTGCCTGGAAGTTGTGTTTGTCCACCCTGAGGGCTCCTCTGGACCGAGGCTGCCCAGGCTTCCCTGGGCTCCCAGCCCCAGCAGCTCCCCATGTTCCGTGCATCCCACGCTCTGTTTTATTACACTTCAAACCCACTTTGTTTGCAAAGTAGGAAAAGCTGTCAGAGGCCATTAATCCAAACAGAATTTAATCTCTCAAACAGCGTTTACTCAGGCAGAGCTGCTAAATCTATATATTAAAAAAACTGTTGACAATTAATTAAAATGCTTCGCCGCTGAAGTGGGAACGGCGCTGCTCTGCAGGGCACTGGCAGGTGGGGCCAGCAACCTCTCCCTGGGACACACCTGGGCAGGATTAGAGGGAAAACAGCTGCTTCCCTGTAGGAATTTCTGTGCTGGCAGCTCTGCTGCAGCCTGGCAACGGCGTGACTGAAGGGACAGCCAGAGGAACACGGAGCTGTGCAGCAGGCACACGGTGAAAAGCAGCCCGAGCTTTTATATTGCAAAGTTGCAGCTTGGAAAAGCTGAGGCAGGAGCCCAGGAGCTCCTGGATGAGGCTTAGGGGTATCACCCAGCTGGATATGACATGGTCCTAGTGTTGGAATGTTCAGCTGGAGCAGAGGACACTGAGCTCAGAGCTCCCCAGGGGCTGCAGCTCCTCCCGAGGAGGGGCAGCTCCCATCTCTGCTCTGGGACAGGGGCAGCAGCCAGGGCAGGGCTGGAGCTGGGCCAGGAGGGATTGAGGTTGGATTTGAGGGCAAGGTTCTTCCCCCAGAGGGTGCTGGGCACTGCCCAGGCTCCCCAGGGAATGCACCAAAGGGAGAGGAGCACAGGAAAGGTGGGAGGAGAACTGGAGGCTGGGCTGAATGAGACCTGGGAGAGCTGGAAGGTGAAGGAGAATTTCTGACTGTGCCCAGTTCCTGCTCCCCTCGGCCCACACAAACCTCAGTTCTGCACCTGAGGATCTTTAAGGTCCTTTCCAACACAAAGCACTGGACAGTTCCATGATTTGCATTTTTTTTAGGACAGGGAGGTCAAGATCTGCAGCTCCTCCCAGGGGCAGCAGCCAGGGCAGGGCTGGAGCTGAGCCAGGAGGGGTTGAGGTTGGATTTGAGGGCAAGGTTCTTCCCCCAGAGGGTGCTGGGCACTGCCCAGGCTCCCCAGGGAATGGGCACGGCCCCGAGGCTGCCAGAGCTCCAGGAGCCTTTGGGCAGCGCTGCCAGGGGTGCCCAGGGTGGGGTTGTTGGGGGCTCTGGGCAGGGCCAGGGTTCCTTCCAACCCAGGATATTCCATGATTCTGGTGGATATTCCATGATTCTGGTGGATATTCCATGATTCTGGTGGATATTCCATGACAATTAGCTGGAAGATGGATTTGGGGACATCACCGAGAGGGAGGCGCAGTCCATGGCACGTGCCAGACAGTGTCTGGGAGGACCTGAGGAAGAGGGGAGATGACCTTTCCAAGTGGCAAAAGAACATCTCCATGGCTGTTCAATTGTCAGCACGAGGATCAATTTTCCCCCGTTGGCCTGAGGTGCGTGACATTTCCTTTGAGTCCAGGTCAGAATTATTTTCCTTTGCTGTAAGACAGAAGCAGTTATGGAATGATTATTGCCCACACTGTGATGACAAAATGCTGCTGTCTAAAAGACCAAAGATCAGAAGATTACAAAGATCAGAAACCTCCAAAAAATTGAGGCTGCAGTGGTCAAAGCAATAAATGTGTCAGGAAAGGACAAGAGCAGGCGGAGAGGGCACAAAATCATGGAATTACAGAATAGTTGGGTTGGAAGGAAGCTTTAAAGGCCATTTAATCCCAAGCCCTGCAGTGAACAGGTACCTCAGGTTGCCCAGAGCCCCATTCAAAGTTTCTCCCTTTTCCTCTTGGGAACAGAAAGCAAAACCCTGGGATTACATTTCTTTCCTTCTCTGCTTTCCCAGAAAATTGGCAGGACCTGAAAACGAGCATTTCTTCCTCTTTGGACATTTGCCTTTCAGCTGGCAAACAGGGATTGATTTTGTTCCTGTGGGCTTGTGGGAGGCTGAAATGAAAACAGCTAATTTTAATATTAGCACCAATTCCCGTTCATTCCCACTTTTCCTGCCCAAACATCTGCTGGATCAGCACCGGGGTGTGAGGGAGCAGCTGGAGGAAACAGCATTTGGAGTTTTGCTGCGGGGGGGATGAGGAGCTCTCTCCTTGGCTCTGCTCGGAGACCAGCGGCACTGAATTTTGATTTTTGAAAAGAGAATAATTGCTCCTAAAATTGATCTTTACAGGCTTCAATATTTCCCCCATCACATTACGCTTCTTCCAACTGTGTCTTTTTACAGCCCTGAGACAAATGACTTAAACATCAGGCTAATATAAAGCAGATTTTTCTCAGACTTGGGAATGTGTTTTCTTTCCCTGCGCACGGGGCCGCATCCAGCGTGTCAGGCAGGACATTTTCCTTCGGAGGGATTTGGTTTTAAGTGGGTGAGCGCTGTGATTATTATTGAACAAGCTGACAGACAGAGAATGGCTGGCTGGCGCTGCTCTGTCCTGCTGTCAGCCCCTGCACGGGAGGGGAATCACTGCAAACCTCGGGAGCTCATTAAAAAAAAAAACCCGGCTCAGGCTTTTGATGAGGTTGGGGAAAGCTCAGAAGTGCTGAGTCCTCCTCCCCTCCCTTATCTCGGAGCACTGTGGGTGCGGGGAGACAATTAAACTCATTAACATCGCCTTTCTTAAAAAAGATGAAGTGCCAGCTGCTTGGGTTCAACCAGGCAGCAGCAGCCCAATTAGCCGGGGAGGGTTAATCACCCTAAAGTGCACAGGGTTGCACAGGTACAGGGAGCCCCTGGTGACAGTGACACTCACCTGGTCACCAGGAACAGCCACTGCTAAATAGCCCTGGACACCTGAATTTCACTTCATTAATTCATTTCCTCTTCTGAACGAGTTCTTTCAGCACCGTCAGCACCACCATGTCCAGGCAGGATTAATGGCTGTGCTCGTTCTCTCTCCTCACAGGGAGATTTGTGGCCTTTGGAGGATGGGAGTGCTCAGCTTTTGTCAATAATACCCGGGCTTGCTGGGGCTTTTACTCTTCCAAAGCCTGGAAATGGAAACTCCCCAAATTCTCCTTCAAGGCAGAAGGAGCCAAACCCACCAGCGAGGCTCCCTTTGATGCTGCTTGGATTCAAACACCTTCTGAGGTCACCTTGGAAATAGGGAACACTCAGATCCACTGGGCAAGGCAGGATTTTAATCAAGGGGCTTGAACACAAATCAGACTGAAAACTTGGGAAATCAGATCCCACCCTGGCTGGGACAGAGACCTCACCCAGCTCCTGACTGACACCTGTGACAGGGAGAAGCTGCTCCAGCTCTGGAGGCTCCTCTGGGAACTGGAGCTCTCCAGCTTCATTGCAAATGCCAGGGAAGAAGGAAGGGAGATTCAGGGAGGAATAAATAAAAAGGAAACCGTAAAGCTGAAGAGTTTCAAACCTGCTGGAGCTGTGGGACAGCAGCTGGCAGGGAATTCCTGGGCTCAGGAATGCCAATGTCACTGCAGTGGTGCAGGGAGGGTAAGAAATGCATTCCTGGGATCAGCTTTCCAAGTAGTGTCAAATTCCTGGAGAAAGTCCTTAACTTTGTGTGCTCAGAAATTCGGGAGAAAAGTTGTGCCTTGGAATCTTCTGGAGCATTTCCTCTTACGTGGTTTCCCAGGATGAGCCAGGTCACTTTGTCAGACTGGGATGGAATAATTCCATTTTTACCTCTGCGACCTTGGTGTGGTTCATCTGCACACCGCAGGCTTAGCAGGGATATTTTTTTTCCCCCTCTTTCCATCCCAGGATACACAATCAAATCATCCAGAATCAGTATATCAAAAAGATGATGATGCATAAACCAGCAGCCCATTCCACCAACAATAAAAGCAGGTAAAATTCAATATCCAGCGCCAGCGAGTAATTCCAGCAGCAATTCCGAATTTATTGTCTTGTTTATTTATTCCATTGATGTCAATAAACATCACCGTCCTCCCGTGCTGACGAATTCATCTCTCAGACTCGGGTTTGTTTCTCTTCACTGGAGATTTGCAGGAGCCTGGGGATGGCCTGGGGAGGACAGGAGCCACCACACCTTGGTGTCCCCAGCAGGGATCTCTCCAGGGATCTGCTGCAGCTGGATCCACGTGCAGAGGACAGCACAGGGTGAAGATTCCCAAGGTGGTGCCTTGACAGACGGGCAGGGCACGTGGCAAAGCCCCTGCTGGGGGCCAGTCCGAGCCCCTGGAGCCATCAACTGCTCCATCCCTAAATTCCAATGGGAAGGGTTGTTTTGGGAATTGCTCCCTCCCGAGGGTGGCTTGCTGGTGGCATTGCAGAGGATGGGTTTGGGGAGGCTCTTGGGGTGTTGAGATGTTGTTGTTTGAACATCACCAGGAGTGAACAACCCCTGTGCTGGCCCTGCTGGGGCACCTCCAGTGCTGGGGCAGCTCTGGGACCCTCCTGATCCCCCTGGAGGGGCTGGAGCGTGTCCAGGGCAGGGAAGGGAGCTGGGAAGGGGCTGGAGCCCCAGGAGAGGCTGAGGGAGCTGGGGAAGGGGCTGAGCCTGGAGCAAAGGAGGCTCAGGGGGGCCCTGGTGGCTCTGCACAGCTCCTGCCAGGAGGGGACAGCCGGGGGGGTCGGGCTCTGCTCCCAGGGCACAGGGACAGGAGGAGAGGGAACGGCCCCAGGCTGGGCCAGGGCAGGCTCAGGGTGGATTTTGGGAACATTTCTGCATGGGAAGAGCTGTCCAGGCCTGGCACAGCTGCTGGGGTCCATGGAAGTGTCCCAGAACCCCGTGGATGTGGCTCTTGGGGTCAGTGGTGAATATTGGGACAGTTGGGCTTGGTGATCCTCAAGGTCTTCCTCCACCCTGCTGATTCCAGGACTACATGGGGAGCAGCTCCCTCAGATTCTTCAGAGTCTCCTGAGCATTTTTTTTTTTGGGCTTTGCAGCAGATTTCAGTGAGCCAGCCAAGGACGCTGAGGGCCACTGGGCAGCAGGGAAGTTTCAAAGCGTTGCATTTAAAAGCATTAAAATGTAAAGTTTAAAGAACAGCAGCAGTCTCATCAGAGCAGGTCTGAGCCCAGTTCTTCGGAGGCACATCCAAATATTCCCTGTGGCACATCCAGAAGAGTCCTGAAAAAATGCCTGCACCAGAACTCTATGGACTTAAAACTGAAGGAAAGCAGATTGAGATTTTTAGGAAGAAATTCGTTGCTACAAAGGTGGTGGGGCAGAGGAACGTGGAGTCTCCATCCCTGGCAGTGTCCAAAGCCAAGTTGGATGGGGCTTGGAGCAGCCTGGGATAGTGGAAGATGTCCCTACCCATGGCAGGGGGTGGCACTGGATGAGTTCTAAAGTCCCTTCCCACTGAAACCATCCTGGAATTCTCTGATTGATGCTGGCAAAAGCTCAGCAGGATGTGTGGGGAGTGCAGGGATTGGTCCTGAAAGGTGTCATCATTCTCTGTCCTTTGGCTTCTTGAAGGGCTTCTGGAAAATCCCAGGACCTCTTTGCTGCAAGACCTCACTTCATTAACGTCAGTCCTGAAAGAGCAAACTGACAGGAGAGGTTAAAAATATGAAATATCCTTTTTTTTTTTTTTTTTTTTGAGAGAGAGAGCAACTGGAAAGGAGCAATGTGGCGTGTCCCAAAGGCAGCTGGGGTGGCAGGCAGCACTCCTGCACTCCCAGCAGGACAAATTCCATCAGCTGCCTCTTTCCATCCCCAAACCCTGAGCCCTCAGGCAGCAATTGTGGGTGCCCCAGAGCCTGGAAGCATCACAGTCACCACCCCGAATCCCTTCAGTTTGCATCCTCCCAGAGAAAAACACAACAGGGCAACTCAGCAGCTGATTCAGCTGGAAAGTCTCCCCCAATAAGTTATGAAAAGAGGACTGGGAACCTGCATTTTTCTCATTCCAACTCTTTCTGGGTTTTTTTGGTGTTTTTTTTTTTTTTTATTTTTCTTTTTAATAAAACCCTGTTTATGATGGTGGATAAAACATCCCTGTCATCCTTAATAAAAGCCTTTACTAGCAACGCGAAAGGAGCGGTGAATGGATAAACTGTAAATCAGAGCCCAGCTTGGGAACGGGGCAGTTTAGCAAAGCAGCATTTTCTGGGAGCTGCTGATGGCAGGAGATTACATTTTATATCAGAGCAGATTTAAATTTAGGGGGAATTAACCCTCCAGCTCCACTGCAAAAGCCTCCCAAGGCGTCGAGGCTATTTGAGCAAAGCAAGTTGTCATCAGCGGAAGGGAGGTGACAGGAAAAAAAATAACTGAAGGGGACAATTTCAACTGAATCTTTCTTACAGACACAGGCTACAAAAATTGTGACTGGATTTTAATTAGGAGGCAAATTTTTTTTTCCTGTTCTTTTCTTGCGTTTGGGAAGGTGAAGTGACAGCATCTCAGGGATCCAAAAGCTGCTCCTTGCTGCAGTGAGAACGCTTCAATTTTTAAGCCTTTCTGTAGGTGTCAGGAGAAAAAAATCTTTCTGCTTCTTGACATTTGGACAGGGCCACGAGCTGGAAACAGTTGGTACAAAACAGTTGCTTCTGCCCTACCTTGTGAAGAGCTACAGGAGCTCTGCTGCCAAGGGGCTGGGAGGGGGGTTGATCACAAAATATTCCTGCAAAGCCACATCAAGCCTGAACCCCCAGAAACAACTGGGGAATTCATGCACCTTGAAGTCAAGACAGGAAAAAAAAGCTGAGTTGGGGCTGAAATTCATGACCAACACCTCGCAAAAAAAAGAGGATTATTTCATCAGGAAATAATTCTGCAACCCTCTCTCCCATCCCAGTCTTGTGGGCTTGGATAAGCAAATCCCATAAATCAATGTGTTCACCCCTCTCTCCACTGTGTTTCAGCCCAGCTTTGGCCCTGGAAGCCTCCAGGAACACGTTCAGGAGAGGAATTCTCCTCACTCCGGGGTGTGGGAGCCAGCCCAGACTCGTCTGCTGGCTCTGAACTCCTTCCTGGCTCATTGACCTCCCCGATCCCTCCCAGCTCACCCCTCCCTCCTCCAGCTCAGTAATCCTTTCAAACCCTCCTTGTCCTGTCAGGAGCACTTGGAGGCAGAGAAAGTGAAACCCCCCTGGCTGAAAAATCCCAGGGATGCTGATTCCAGGGCTGCAGCTTTCAACATCTCCTAAAAATCCAGGCTGGGAGCTCCAGCACCTGCTGCAAGTGGAAGTTCTGCCTCTCAAACAGGAGCTGTTTAAATAATGCTAAGAATAGTGGAGGAGTAGATAAAGATAATGAAGTGCTCCTGTTGGGATCCCTTTGACATGCAGAGAATAAGAACCCAGAGTTATTTTTTAATAAAAAAGGGAACTCCTCCTGGATTTGATCTCACTCCCTCCCAGACCTCAAGACAAATACTGTTGTCACTAAATTAAGCTGCAAAGTCTTTCATTAAGCACCACCCTTGGGAATTAAAGATGTTCTTGGAGAGCTGGAGGAAGGAGCCGAGCTCCAAGAATGGAGCAGGCACAGGAAGGAAAATATGGAGACATCACACACCCGGATATTTAATCCATAAACCAACACAGACACTCCCAGAGGGTCAGAAAAGCAATCACAGCCTCCCAGCACAACCCCGGAGTTACAACCAGGTGTAAAGACAGGGATTGTCTTCATCAAGTGAAATATTAATGAAGGGAGGGAGCAAAGCATTGTAAACACAGAGAGCCATGGCAGCAGCAGCAGCAAAGAGAGAGGTTTTGGTTAAAAAAATCCAGGGGTAGCTCGGTGAAATGTCCAGCCAAGTGCTCAAAGCATTGCTGCCAGGGTTCAGAGGCCACTGCAGCTTCTGCAGGGAATTCTCCCAGATCCCTGAGACATTTAAAAGGAAATTTCCAGCCACAAAGCAAAAAAACTCTGGCCAGAAAATGCCTGTGAGTGCCTGGTGTCCATCAGGGATTCCTGGCCCCTGCTGGAATAACACCCATGGAAATGCCATTGCAGCATGGAACATCCACCTCTGGATCCCACCTGGGACACATCCCAGCAGCTCAGGCACCCAGAGATTCCCTGGGAAGTGCTCCAGGCCAGGCAGAAAACAAGAGAGGCTTTTCATTCTCCTGTCAGAGGAGGGGATGGAGAGTGGGGGTTTTGTTCCTGTTTGGTGAGCCCCCAGAGGAGGAATATTCCCCAATCCAGGGTCTCCAGGCTTCCCCACTGCAGGAGGATCCCCAGGTATTGGAAAGCAGGCTGGTGGTGTCCGATGAGAGAGAGGATCTGCAGATCAGGATACTCTTTGGGACACGTGGGTTATTGGTGGTGGGGAGGCAGCCTGACTGGGGAAGGGTCCAGGGATCCAGTGCAAAGTCCAAGAGGGCGAGAGGGTCCAAGGGAAGGCACACAAAGAGAGAGAGCTCCTTGTTCCATTCCATTTTAACCCTTTCTATCGTGAATATTCTAATGAGCATCGACCAATCACCTCAAGATACAAAACCTACAGAATCTACATACAGCCTATGGGAACTACAACATTACAATACTACTCTACAGACCAAAATCCTGAAAAACCACCTTATCCCTGATACCTGAGAAGGTCCAACCCCTTTATTCATCCTTTTGTCCTGGCAGGGGTGTCACTGACTCACCCAGCTCAGTCTTTTCAGCTAACCTAATCACCTTCTTCCTGCCCAGCATCTTACAGTTCAAATTTTGCTTTTAATTCTATTCCTTTTGTAGGTTTCATACTTTTAGAATCTTTTACTAATAAATCATCTCTGCAGGGCCGAGCTACTTCATCCTCCCCAACACCCAGGCAGTGGCAGCTCATTCTCCTCTCACAGATGTGATGCACAGGGCTGATCCCTGCTGACAAAACTGAACCGGTGATGGATACTTTCAAACAAAATAGTCACTAAAAGCACAGGGCCAAAGAGAAGAGGGAGGGGGTTCCCCCCCAACCCCCTTCTCCTGCAGATGTTCGTGAGAGCAGAACACAGAGGAAACTCAGATGAGGCTAAAGCTTAGAATTTATAGAATTTATCTGAGAATATTATAGAATTTATCTGAGAATTTATAGAATTTATAGAATTCTATATCTGAGAATTATTATATTATTATTATATATAATAATACAATTATATTATAATATTATAATTATTATAATATTATAATTATCTGAGAATATTATAGAATTTATCTTAGAACTTATAGAATTTATCTGTAAAAACAGGGAGAGTTGGGGAAACTCCAGGAAAATTGTGAATGATATGAGATTTATTGCCTCAGTGTTCAAGCTTGATGCTCACCTACATCATACAAGCTTAACATGCATGTGTAATGAGAGAGGTTATTCAGAGGACAAGGAGGAAGACTGTGAGCCTTCATCCCAAAGAGCACCCAAAGCAGACAGGAGACCACCCTGGCAACAAGTGAAGCACCATGAAGTGCAGTGATGTAGATTTTTAAAATTGGAAGTAGGAAACTTAGGGGAAACATTGATGAATCTGTATCAGCATGAAGTATAGAAGTTATATTATTAAGTTAAATTATAGAATTTAAATTATTTTGTTTCGTACCTGAGGTGGGGTGAGAAGCCCTCCTTGCACCCTGGTGGGGTTTGCTTCTGCCTCCTCAGAACCTTAACCAGATTGAAATAATTACTGCCAAATTTTTATATATATATATATATATATATATATATATATTTTTTTTTTTTTAATATTAAATTTTTATTGAAGTGGCTGCTCAATTTTCGGTTTGGCTGTTTATTTCATTCACATTTGTGACACAGAAATCCCTCATTTCAGCAGGATCCTGGGGAAGCTATTCCAGAGTTACTCCGCAGCCATCAGCATCCCTGACACAGCACATTCCTGGAGGGAACAGACTCAGCCCAACCAGATCTGAGGCTGACTGAGCAATTTCCCCTCTTTCCCTTCTAAAGCTCCTTTCTAATTATAATCCCCGCTGGGTGTGGTTTATTTCTGGATCCTCAGAACTGGGAGGAGCTCCAGGAGAGGAGAGTGGGGGCTTTCCTTTTTACTGGCTGGAATATTTTGATTCTCAAATGAAAATAAAAATCAGCCTGATAATCCCTGAGGAGTGTGCAGAGCCAGGAGTGTTTGACACCCTAAGGGTTTGCAAAAAGCTCTGTCTTAGGACAGGTTTAAGTGAATGAAGTTGTTCTACCTTAGACCTGTTCCAGTAAATGAGGCACCAGACTGAGACCAGCCCAAAGGATCTGCTTAAGAAAGGAAGTTAATAAACCCTTTGATTTTAATTGGGTTTGTTCAGGTTTTGGGGTTTTTGGGGGTTTTTTTTTGGGGGGGGGGTTGTTTTGTTTGGGGTTTTTTTGGTTTGGGATTTTTTTTGGTTTTGTTTTTGTTTTTTGTTTGGTTGGTTTGGGTTGGGTTGGGTTTTTTGTTTGTTTGTTTGTGGGTGGGTTTTTTTCTGGTTTGTTTTGGGGGTTTTTTGTTTGTTTTCTTTTGTTGGTTTTGGGTTTTTTTGGAGTTTTTTGGGGGTTTTTTTGTGTTTTGGTGGGTTTTTTTTTTGTTTTTGTTTTTGGTTTTGTTTTGGGGGTTTTTTTGTTGGGTTTTTTTGGTTTTTTGGGTTTTTTGGGTTGTTGTTTTTTTTTGTTTGTTTGTTTTTGTTTGTTTTTTTTGGGGGGTTGGGTTTTTTAGGTTAGGGGAGGAACTTCAGCAATATTCAAGAGAACTGCTGGAGATAAGAAATCTCCAGAAATCCTCCCATTTAACACTAAAAATGTGTGACTTGGGGGGTGACAAGATGCAGAGCTGGTCAAAGGCACCCCTGCCCTGAGGAGCTGGCCAGAGCTGTCCCATCAGGGCTGAGCATTGGTACCAGCAGTGGCTTAAATGTGAAATTAAAAAGCTTTCCAGTAATGCTCAGCCCCTTCCTCCTCCTCCTCCTCCTCCTTATTGTTCTTTTTGATATTTCCCAGCTGCTGTTTCTGGCCTGGAAAAGCCCCAAATCCCCAGGGCTGGACCCTGACCCCAACACCCCCAGAAGCACCCCCAGCTCTTCGTGGTGCCCATCCCACGGAGAGACCCCCCAAAATCAGAATTCTTCCCTCCTCAGCCTTCCATGGGATGCACAGGCTGCCGTGCATCCACCTGCTCCCCCCTCCTGATAAATGCCACAAAAGATTCCAGCCAAGGGACGTGGAATGCTGATTCTGTTTCCATCCTGCAGCACTCGAACCAGAGCTCGTTGCTGTGTTCATCACATCTGCCACTGGAGTTCTGCATCAATCTCACCACCAGTTCTGCACAAAGTGGGGGGGAAAAAATCCTCTTCCCTGCATAAAATAAGGTGAGTGTAGGCAAAAATTTTGTCATGAGGCAGCAAGGTGGGATAAAAAAAAAAAACAAAAAAAACAAAAAACAAAAAACAAAAAACAAAAAAACAAAAACCAAAAAAAAAAAACCAAAAAAAAAAAAAAACCCAAAAAACCCCACACACACAAAAAAACCCCAACAACAAACAAACAAACAAACAAAAACAAAACAAAACAAAAAACCAAAAACAAACAAACAGGGTCTTGCCCTGCTGATGTTGTCACATTCCAAGGATGGAGATGCCCAGAGTTCGATGGTGTTTAACCTCTCCATCCCCAGCTTCCCTCCCTCCTGCAGGAGATGCAGATTCCCTCATGGCACAGCCAGGCTGAGAGCACTGGGGCAGCCTGCAGTGGGACAGTCCCTGATGTTCCTGTGCTCAGCAGATCCCCAAATTATTATTTTGCCCCAAATCCAGGCTGGCTGCCAGCTGCAGGGATGCAGGGATGGGGTGTCCTGGGCAGAGCACAGAGCTGCTGCCCTTTACCTGGGAATCGTGGAATGATGGAATCTCCTGAGCAGCAAGGGATCCCCACAGGGATCATCAGGATCCAGTTTTCCCTGCCCAGAGCCCCCAACAGCCCCACCCTGGGCACCCCTGGCAGGTCAGGTTCCTGGGGAGCAGCTGCCTGCACACTTGGCCTGTGCCACAACCACTTCCAGCATGGATGATGGATAATTCAGCACATCCCTGGCTGATCTCATGGAATCACAGAATCTCCTGAGCTGGAGGGACCCACAGGGATCACTGACCCAGCCCCTGTCCCTGCCCAGAGCCCCCAACAACCCCACCCTGGGCACCCCTGGCAGCGCTGCCCAAAGGCTCCTGGAGCTCTGGCAGCCTCGGGGCCGTGCCCATTCCCTGGGGAGCCTGGGCAGTGCCCAGCACCCTCTGGGGGAAGAACCTTGCCCTCAAATCCAACCTCAATCCCTCCTGGCCCAGCTCCAGCCCTGCCCTGGCTGCTGCCCCTGTCCCAGAGCAGAGATGGGAGCTGCCCCTCCTCGGGAGGAGCTGCAGCCCCTGGGGAGCTCTGAGCTCAGTCTCCTCTGCTCCAGCTGGACACTCCAAATGCCCTCAGCTGCTCCTCCCATGGCTTCTCCAAACCCTTTCCCATCCCCGTGTCCCTCCTTTGGATGCTTTCCAACCTTTAGATCCTCCTGAGGTTGGGGCACCCAAAACTGCCCCCAGGACTGGAGGTGAGGCTGCCCCAGCCCAGAGCAGGACAATCCCTCCCTTGAGCAGCAGAGCCAGATGCCTTGGGAGAGCTCTATTTACCCCAGAGAATCACAGCTTCCACTTTGGGTCTTCTTGGAGAGGAAGGTGTGATGTCTGGGAGGCAAATATTCCCTGGGCTGCAGAACAGCTGCTCTGCCACGAGCTCCTGCAGCTCTGAAAATGGTAAAAAGCCTCCTCTGCCATCCCTCAGGAGGTTCTGTTCCCATCAAACTCTGCCAGGCACTTCTCTGGGTTACAGAGGCTCCTGAGCTTATGGAAACCCCATCCTAGGTCTGCTTTTTCAGGCATCTCCATTCCTTTGAAATTCCCCAGCAGATGGAGGCTGAAGCCTTAAATCAGTTGGCCCCAGGACAGCTCATTCCCAAGGTTCATGTGGAAATCTGCAAGTCTTGTGATTTGTAATGAAAAGCCCTGGGATATCTGAGATCTCGCTCAACCCCTCCCTTGATTTTTTTTTTTTGGGGAACAAATTGTCAGAAAAAAGCCCTCCTGACTTTCATTCCTGCATCATTCTGATGCATGTTCAGAGTGGAAGATAATGGCTGGAAGTCCCTTTGCTCAAGGGCAAATTTATTTCCTGGCCAACATCTGGCTCCAGACTCATCTCTCCTGCAATTTGCCAGTTGCTGGCATGAGGGAAAAAAGAGAATTATCGAGCTCTTTCTCTGCTTGGCTCCAATTAGTCAAAGAAAAGTTGCTGGAGGTGAATGCAATGCACTCAGGAAAGATGGAAATGTTTGCTCTCTGCCAGGTCCTTCCTGCCACAGCTCAGGGCAGGGGGTGGCACTGAGGTGGTGGGGACACAACCTGGCCTGAGGTCACCCACTCCAGAACCTTCTTTCCCTGCACAAACGCCTTGGGGGGAGAAAAGAAGGACAAGAAGGGATCATACTCACCTGGGACACCTCCCTCAGCAGCTGGGCATGGCATGGAGTCAGAGAGTGATGGAATCTCCTGAGTGGGGAAGGAACCACCAGGATCACCCAGCCCAGCCCGTGTCCCTGCCCAGAGCCCCCAACAACCCCACCCTGGGCACCCCTGGCAGCGCTGCCCAAAGGCTCCTGGAGCTCTGGCAGCCTCGGGGCCGTGCCCATTCCCTGGGGAGCCTGGGCAGTGCCCAGCACCCTCTGGGGGAAGAACCTTGCCCTCAAATCCAACCTCAATCCCTCCTGGCCCAGCTCCAGCCCTGCCCTGGCTGCTGCCCCTGTCCCAGAGCAGAGATGGGAGCTGTCCCTCCTCGGGAGGAGCTGCAGCCCTGGGGAGCTCTGAGCTCAGTGTCCTCTGCTCCAGCTGGACCCACCCAGTGCCCTCAGCCTGATTCCCCTCCAGACCCTCCACCATCTTCAGAGCCTCCCTTGGGTGCTCTCTGACAGCTTTGGATCTGTCCCATCTTGTGGAACCACTGAACCAGGAGCTTTCTGGAGCAGAAGCTGCTTTAGACATTAAATTCCCCTCTTTGGAGAAAAACAGGCAGCATGAATCCATTCCATGGATCCACTGAAGAGAAAGACACCTGTCACCCTGATGTTATGTCCAGCACAAGGGCAGATGGGGGGTCAGAGACACACACAGGGACATCTCTGTCCCTCAGAGTCAGGCAGAGCCATTTCCCACTGCCATCAAACCCTGCTATCCATGACAATCCAGGTCTGGGCTGAGCAAACCCATGGACCTGTTAAACTCATGGACAGGCAGTGCCCTGGGCCACTGGGCACGGCCAGGAAACACCTGGAAAGGTAAGGAACAAGTCCTCCAAGTCTTTCTTGTGTTACCTTTCTGTCCCTTTCCCTGGCCAGATCCATCAGAACCCTTTGTCTCCAGAAAAAAGCAAGGAACAAGTCCTGGAAAGGTAAGGAAAGGTAAGGAACAAGTCCTCCAAGTCCTGGAAAGGTAAGGAACAAGTCCTGGAAAGGTAAGGAAAGGTAAGGAACAAGTCCTCCAAGTCCTGGAAAGGTAAGGAACAAGTCCTCCAAGTCCTGGAAAGGTAAGGAAAGGTAAGGAACAAGTCCTGGAAAGGTAAGGAAAGGTAAGGAACAAGTCCTCCAAGTCCTTCTCGTGTTACCTTTCTGTCCCTTTCCCTGGCCAGATCCATCAGAATCCTTTGTCTCCAGAAAAGGCCCTGGGAAGGGAAGGAGCTGAGGGTCAGGGAGCCCAGGCAGGCAGTGCTCAGGGCTGCAGGTGCATCGCTGCCCTCGGAGCGTTTGACAGCTTCATCCCCAGCCCTGCTCCCCAGAAAATCAGATTATCACAAAACCTCCAGCTGAAGTTAATGCAAGCAAACAGATCATGCAGAGAGCCGTAAAAATAAAATATCATCATAAAAGCCCCTAAATGGAGAGCATCTTCTGCAAACAAGAGAGCTGTAAAGGCAGTCATGGCTCTCCCTGCAAGGATACTCGGTGAGCGATGGCAGGGCCCGGGAGGGGCCAGGGAGGCACAGCTGCTCCCTCCTTGCGGGAGGGGAGGGAATGCAGCAGAGCTCCGGGGCCCGGCACAGCCCCTGCTGCAGCCCTGGAATGGGAGGAGGGAGTTGTTGCCACGCTTCGTGCCTGTTTTGGTTTTGGGGAAATTCTGTTGCCAGGCACTCTTTTGGTACACAAGGTCACATATTGTAAACTACTTTGTTTATATATTATATAAATTATATAATATATATAAATTATATAATATATATAATTTATATATATATATAATTTATATGTATACATTTTATATTTATATTTATATATTTATATTTATATATTTATATTTATATATTTATATAAAATATAAATATAAAATATATAAAAATATAAATATAAAAATAGAAAAAACATATATTTATATATTTATATAAATATAAAAATATATAAAAATAAATATAAAATATATAAAAATAAATATTAAAAGATAAATATTTATATATTTATGTAAATATAATATATATAAAATATAAATATAAAATATATAAAATATAAATATAGAAATATAAAAATATATATTTATATATTTATATAGATGTAAAAATATATAAAATATAAATATAAAATATATAAAAATATATAAATATAAAAATATAAAAATATAAATATAAAAATATATATTTATATAGATATAAAATATAAATATAAAATATATAAAAATATAAATATAAAAATATTTATATATTTATATAAGTATAAAATATATATAAAATATAAATATAAAATATATAAAAATATAAATATAAAAATATAAAAATATATCTATTTATATATGATGCACTTGACATCAAACCTCTTCGTTTCAACTGGATTCTTCCAGCATTAATTGCCGTGCTTTAAACTTGCCGTGCTTAAAGCAAGCAAGCAAAAAAAAAAAAAAAAAAAAGTGCCTTAAATGAATAAAAAAAAAGAATGCATATTATAATAAAGTTGTGTAATGTAAGACAGTAAATAAAAAATAAAGTAAAAAAAAAAAAAAATTTTAGTTAAACTAAGGGAAGAGAAGGTTCCTCCCAGCAGAATGAGCTGGGATTGAAGGTCCCTTCCAGCCCAAACCAGCCTGGGCTTTTATGATTCCATGATTCCTCCCAGCTCAGCAGAATTTCTCTCTGTAAGAGCTGAAATCTTCAGCTGAAGGGCAGCTCCCTACACCAGGGAATCATCATTCCCAGCATCCTCCCAAGGAAAAACAGCTCGGGACTGCCCCTTCCCTCCTCTGCTCCCGAAGGAGCTCCTTCCATAAGGAACCTGGGAATGATTGGCTCCTGCCAAAGCCTCCAGCAGCAGAAAAACGGGACTTTTCTAATCAAGACCCAGCAATTATGCAAATGGCAGGGACAAAATGCTGATAGGAACAACAACGACAACAAAAAATAATTCTGCCAATAATTATCGCGTCGAGCTTTGCTGCTTCTTATTATAAAAAAATCTTCCGCTTCTTCAAAGAAATTGCTGCTTGGACACGTCTGAAAAAATTGAAAATATTGCTTGTAACCTGTACCTGGAAAATATTTCATGACCCCTGGGTATCTCTTTAGGGTCTGTAAGACCCAGAGAAGGAGTTGTAGGAGTCTGTAGCAGCAAAACCATTGTAAGTCATGGAGAGGGAGCAGAAATAATTGAGGTCTGGAGGGGCTGAATGCAGAAATGATTAAAAGAGATGCTTATGGATAACGACTCGAGATGGAATATAATCACCTTCTTGGAGGGCACGGAGAACAAAGCACGGGGTTTGTTTAGCTTTGCACGTTGGGGCTTAATTAGGAGTAATAGGATTGAATTTTCTGCATGGGAAAAAATAATCTGATTATCAGGAAATCTCTTGGAAATGAACTGGGGTGTGCAAGGGGTTAATTGGGGCTTCCAGGCTGCATCCTCCTCCTCCTCCTCTTCCTCCTCCCTGCAGGCACATTCCTGGCTGGGGCACTTCCAGCAGCTCCTTCTGTGGGACATCCCCCCCTGGGAAGAGCTGCTCCAGGCTGCCTCTCTGGAAGCTCTAATTTAAATTAATCTTTCGTTTTTAGGAATTTATTTTTTTTTTTTCTTTCCCCCAGAATTTTAACGATTTCATTTTCTCAGGGACAGTAGAGGTTTTGGTGGGATTCCTGCTCCACCATCTTTCAGGTGGTCAAACCTTCCTGGTTGTCCCAAGGGGTGGGGTCCAGGAGAAGGAGAGGCTCAGAGCTCCCTGGGGGGAACCAGGGGCGGGCTGGGGGTGAAGCTGCAGGATTTGGGGAGGCAGGGCAGAATCCCCAGCGAGAGAAATCCCTGACTCATGGACACATTTCCATAAGCAGGTGGATCTGAGCTGAGTTTCTCCTCCTGGAGAAAGACCTTGTGGGAGAGGGGGAAAGACACTTGCAGTGAAATGTAATGGTCTCATTAAAGCGCTGAGTGATTTTTATTCACCTCAGAATGATGTTCTTCCTGAAAGACACGATTATTTCCAGGACCTCAGGCAACTCCAGATGAAGAGATGTCTGCATCCCTAATCAGCTGGGGAAGGCTTTTCTTCCAAGCACTCGTCCAGCCTGACAGCAGAGCAAGAGCTCAAGGTTTGGGGTGCTTCAGTCATGGAAAATGCACCCAAAAAGGAGGGAAAAGTGGGCTCTGGATATCAGGATTTTAGGGTGGAACCATGGAAATGGGAGCCAGGCCCTGGCACAGCTGCCCAGGAGTCACCAGAGCCACGTGGATGTGGGGCAGGGGTGGCCTGGGCACTTTGAGGTTTGGTGATTCTGGAATGGTTTGGGGGTTCCAGGAGCAGCCAGGTGCATCCTGCAGCTCCCACACTCCCAAACACTTTGAGGTTTGGTGGTTCTGGAATGGTTTGGGGGATTCCAGGGAGCAGCCAGGTGCATCCTGCAGCTCCCACACTCCCAAACACTTTGAGGTTTGGTGGTTCTGGAATGGTTTGGGGGATTCCAGGGAGCAGCCAGGTGCATCCTGCAGCTCCCACACTCCCAGCTGGGAAGGTCACTGGGCTGCACCAGGCTCTCCCTGCTGCTCTGGGGCAGGCAGGGGGAGGAGGAGGAAGAGGGGAAGAAGGACCACGAGGAGGAGGAGGAGGAGGAGGGAGGGATGGTTTGATCCCAAGATCTCTCCCTGTTCCCACACTGGGACATCCCCAGCTCACACCACTGCCCCTGTGATGCTGGCAGGGCTCAGGAGCCCCCCGGGGTGGGGATGGACATGAGGAATTCTGCCCCCGAGGGTCCAGGACTGTGGGCACAGGGCTTTCCCGGGATCCCTGGGGCATTCCTGACTCTGGGACCCACGAGCATCACCCAACCCCTCCTTGCCCTCCCGCCCTGGGGAGCAGATCCAAGCAGCCTTCCCAGCCTGCCTGGAGCTGTGAAACCGCAGCTTTATGGCAGCAGCTGCTCTTTTACAGCCCCTGCTCCACCCTGAGAGGGCAAAAAGCCTTTCCTGGGGAGATGGGGAGAACCACAAAACCCACCCAAGGTCACCTGTCTGCTGCAGGCACAGCTGCCCCTCACCTGGGGAGCCAGGTGAGCTCTGGGCTCACTCTGGGATCACTCTGGGATCGCTCTGGGCTCACTCTGGGATCACTCTGGGATCACTCTGGGATCACTCTGGGATCGCTCTGGGCAGGGCATTTCCCCTGGGCTTTGGATCACTGCCTTCCCTCCACCCTGCCCTGGCTCTTCCCAGATTTTTGGAAGCTCAGGGCTGGATCTGTCAGGGGCTCTCCCTGCGGGAGGGGAGATGCACCAGAGCTGCCTGGACACCCCTGTGGCAACAGGAACGCAATCAATTAACAATAATGACACTAACGAGCCGCGTAATTGGAATTTCGGGGCGTTTTGAGCTCCTGGGTTTCAACAAGAAATATGAAGCTGAACAAGAATGTCCAGCCGGGAATATTTTGATTTTTCAGGAATAAGCAGCTCCCAGGGTTTGGTGCTCAGAGCCAGGTGTGGCTCCAGCACTGCAGTGAGGAACAAACAACAATAACGAAAAGCCTGGAAAGGAAAATAAATTCATTTTTTTTCCCATGCCAAGAGGGTTTCTTCCCTACAGCCTGAGAAGCCCCAAAGCTGCTCCTCCCGTGGAAACCACATAAATGATGTCTTACTAAAACAGAGTTATTGTTGTTTTTTTTTCTAAATTTCAGGTGCTCCTCCAAGGTGAGGGGGGTCCCATATTTTATGGAATCAATATCCCAGAGTATGGATTTTGCTTGCTTGGAGCAATAAGGGAAAACAAACAGTGGGATTTACCTTCTCCTGTGGGGATTCATTTTTAACTCCTCGCACCATGTTGGGAATGTTCTGGTGAATGTTATCACTCACACTTTTTGATCTATTGCTTCACCTTGTATTTCAGAACTAGTTTTTTTTTTTGGTTTTTTTTTTTTTATATATATTTTTGAGGTTCTCCTGGGTATATTCCTGAGATGAATCACATCCCTGTCCATCTCTTCTCCTCCGAGACAAGAAAAAATCAAACCCAACTTTCTTGGGCGAAATACCGTCATGAGAATTTGGTATTTAGTGTTTAGTCATTGTCCCACTAAGGAGAAAATATTTATTATGACCCAAAATTCGTATTTTTTATACAGTTGGATGGAAAATTGCATTTCCAGGTGTTTTTTGGTGGTGGTTTTTTTTTTTTTTTTGGGGGGGGGGGGGTGGGTAGGTTTTTTTGTTGTTGTTTGTTTGGTTTTGTTTTTTTTTTTTTTTGTTTGGTTTGGGTTTTTTTGGTTTTTTGTTTTGGTTTGGGTTTTTTGGAGGTTTTTTGTTTGTTTTTGTTTTTGCTTTGTTTTGGGGGTTTTTTTGTGGTTTTTTCTTTTTTGTTTTGTTTTTGTTTGTTTGTTTGTTTTGTGGGGTTTTTTTGTTTTTTGTTGTTTTGTTTTTTGGTTTTTTTTTTTATTTGGTTTGGGGTTTTTTTTTTGTTTTTTGGGGGTTTTTTGGGTTTTTTTTTTGGGTTTGTTTGTTTGGGGGTTTTTTTGTTGTTGTTGTTGGTTTGTTTTGTTTTATTTTGTTTGTGTCACACTGGGTGAGGTTTAGGGACAACCTCACACCCCCCCTTCTGATACAATTGGCCTGTCTTTTGTCACCTGTGTCACATCCCCAAAAGTGACCCCGAATTTCAGGGGAGAGATCCGAAACGGAATTTTATTTTCACGTTCGGAGTGCCAGCAGTGAGCACTGAAACCCACGCACTGGAATTCTGGGGCCCCTTCTCCCAGGAATTCCACCCCAAAGCCGTGGCCAGACCACCCGGATCTCCCACCTTTTCCACCCCCCAGGGGAAACCCCTGCCAGCCCAGGCTGAATCCCACCCGGGGCTCTTCCATCCCCAACATTTGTCCATAAAACCCAAATAAACAACCACAACCACAACAATAATAATAATTAAGGCTGGGGAACAATCAATGTGATGGTGCCACCTGGTGACACCTGCCACGGCCTGGAAAAAAAACGGGGAGAGGAGACCTGGCTCTGCAGGAGTGTTCCCAAATGGATCCGTGTTCCCAAAAAAAAACGGGCAGTGGGATGGGAGGCTCCAGCCTGGGCTGAAAATCCGGCCCCAAATGTGCAAACCTGGGGGCAAAGTGGCTGCTTCGTGTTCACAGCCCTGCCAGTGGGGTCCTGGTCCTTGCAAATGGGTAATCAGGGATGTTGGGAATGGGGTGGGGATAATCAGGGATGTTGGATTTGGGATTGGGATAATTAGACATGTTGGACATGGGATTGGGATGATTAGGGATGTTGGATTCGGGATTGGGGTAATTAGGGATGTTGGGCATGGGATTGGGATAATCAGGGATGTTGGATTGGGATAATTAGGGATGTTGGATTTGGGATTGGGATAATTAGGGATGTTGGATTTGGGATTGGGATAGTTAGGGATGTTGGGCATGGGATTGGGGTAATTAGGGATGTTGGGCATGGGATTGGGATGATTAGGGATGTTGGAGATGGGATTGGGATAATCAGGGATTGGGATGATTAGGGATGTTGAAGATGGGACTGGGATGATTAGGGATGTTGGATTTGGGATTGGGATAGTTAGGGATGTTGGACATGGGATTTGGATAATTAGGGATGTTGGATTTGGGATTGGGATGATTAGGGATGTTGGGCATGGGATTGGGATAGTTAGGGATGTTGGATTTGGGATTGGGATTGTTAGGGATGTTGGACATGGGATTGGGATAGTTAGAGATGTTGGATTTGGGATTGGGATAGTTAGGGATGTTGGACATGGGATTTGGATAATTAGGGATGTTGGGCATGGGATTGGGATAATCAGGGATGTTGGATTTGGGATTGGGAGAACTGTTCCCACAGCCCTGCCCTGCTGAGCTGAAAAGCTGGGACTGGGTACCCCCCTCGATACATTTAAATATTAAACACCTTCAATTAAAAAAACCAATGAAATCTCATGTTTTTGCAAGTCCCTGCCGTGCTTCCGTGCCTGGAGTCACAACGGTGACAATCTGACCAGGACCTGATGTCAGGAGCATGGAACAGCTCCTCCTCTCCAAAGGAGGTTCATTCCCATCACCCACTGGATCCCGTTTCCCCCTGGGAATCTGCTCTCCCTAAGAAAACAGGAGTCCAGGAGGAGCTCCAGGGAGAAGTTGCTGGGAGTTGTCTCTCCTGGCCATTGTCCTCAGGACTCATTCAGCCTTTCCACCCCGGGGTTTTGTTCCTGAGGATCCCGTGATCCCCCAGCTCAGATGGGTTCCTGCCATTTCGGGGAATTTAGGACACGGAGATGGGCAAAGCACGACCTCAATTCAAGTCCATCATTGTCTCCTCCTGGAACTGCTCAGCTGGAATAAATATCATTACCCAGGCCTGGGAGAGGGGCTGAGGGAGGAGATGGCAGCACAGAGCTGGAGTGGAAGAAATGCAGCTGAAAATCCTCCCTGTCTGACAGGAACTGGGAAAAATGGAAGCAGAGAATCCCCAGAGGTCCAGTGGAGACCCTGAAGAGCTGAAACTTGACCTTTTTTTTTCTCCTTTCTGTTCAGGAAGAAATTTCATGGTTGGCCTGGAAAATGGCACCAGCAAAAGAAGAAAAGGGTTTATTTTGTGGGAGAAAAAACAAAACAGTGCCAACCCCAACCAACCCCTCCTAAAAATAGTTCCAGGTTAACCTGAATGTAAATATTTTTTTCAAGTTCATTTAGCTGTGCTTGGCCAGCAAAGTGTAAAGGCACAACAACATTTTTCCTGCTTTTTTTTAAATATAGGATTTATATAAGAATGGGGAGGGAGTGCACAACTTGGTCAGAGAGAGGAGAGAGAAGAGAGAGGAGAGAGAAGAGAGAAGAGAAAGAAGAGAGAAGAGAAAGAAGAGAGAAGAGAGAAGAGAGAAGAGAGAAGAGAGAAGAGAAAGAAGAGAGAAGAGAGAAGAGAGAAGAGAGAAGAGAGAAGAGAGAAGAGAAAGAAGAGAGAAGAGAGAAGAGAGAAGAGAGAAGAGAGAAGAGAAAGAAGAGAGAAGAGAAAGAAGAGAGAAGAGAGAGAAGAGAGAGAAGAGAGGAGTCCTTGGCATTTTTATTACAGGAAAGGGTCAGCAGGAGCCAGCTGGAAATGCAGCATCTCCACAGCACCCCTGATTTCCAGTCCCCAGCAGAGCTGTAACATTCCAGCTCCTACATTCTCCTTGTGAAGGTTTCAGTCTCCTCCAAAGACTGGGGCAGAGAGGCCAAGGGTGGAGGAGGCATTTTGTGAGAAATGTTCTCTCAGTAATAACTGCTTTGACCTGGGCTTAGAGGAGATTGTGTGAGCTCACTGTGGTGGGCACTGGGTGACCTCAGCCCGAGAGCAGCTCCCAAAGATAAAGCCCATCACTTGTGGCACTGGAGTGTGCAGGACCCTTGGGATTTGATCTTTGACAGGTTTCCTTTATTTTACATTTCCTGCATCAACCAACTCAGCACCGCTGGGTATTTGTGGGTCTACAGCGAGTTTGCTCCCAGGCAGAGGGGAGGATTTAGTTTGAAACACAGGAGGAAAGTCTGGGAAAAATAATTCTGTGGCATAATCTTCCCTTGGAATAGGCTGTAACTGCTTCCAGCCACACACATCCACCTCATCCCATCACTTTTCATCATGGGTTGTGAGGGTGGGAGGGAGATGTGCGGTTGGAGGGCTGGGAACTTCCTTTTTTATTGTAATAAGTTCCTCTGGAGTGTCTGGAGAACTTGTCCATAAAGGTGATGGATTTCCTGGGAGAGTGTCTGATGCACTGAAAATCATCCCCGGCCTGGGGAGGCCTTGCTAATTCTTCTTGGAGCAGATGTGGTGGAGCCTGCAGGCCTGGCTGTACATCACTGCTCCGGGGACTTTTGGCAGAGCTGGGAGTTTGATGAAGCATGCAAATGGACTTTTTTGCAGGATCCCATTTTCATCCATCACTCCGGAATGGGGACATGCTGGGAAAGCGCTCCCTGGGAGGGAGGAGTCGCTGTTGGATCTGTCCTGGAACGGGATAAGCGAGCTCTTTGGGGCTGGCTGGGCTCTCATCCCAGGCTGGGAGCAGAGCACCCAGGCTCTGGGAAGCCAGAATTCAAATTCCCAGAGCCAGTATTGCCAGTATTGCCAGTATTGCCAGTATCTTACAGCCCCAGCCTGTGCCATCAAAGCCTTCCCGAGATCTGCAGATCCCGGGACGCAGATGCTGGGAAGGAGCAGATTACATAAAAACCAGCTTTGTTTGTTTGCTTCAACTTCAGCCTCTCTTTGGCAACACAAACAGAAAATTGTCCTTTTTTTTTTTTTCCCCTCAAACAGTCCCAGGGCAGCAGGGAGCAGAGGGAGACCTTGCCATTGTTCTCCCTGCCTTGCTGCAGGTGCTGCTGGGCCAGGTGAGCAGAGCTGGGAGCAGGGGGGCTCCCCCAGCCTGTCAGAGATTAGCTGGGAATTACCTGGGAATTACCTGGGAATTGCCTGGGAATTACCTGGGAATTGCCTGGGCATTACCGTCAGCAGAGAGCCGCAGCTCAGGGCTCTGCCAGCCCTTTAAAATTCCCAGCTAATCCAGAGGGCTCATCCAAGGAATACATTTACATCCCTGCGCCGCCTTCATCCAGGATCCCCTCGGAGCAAGCCGCTGTGTTTCCCTGTACAAAGCGCTTTTATTCCCAGCTGGATTTCGCCGCGCAGAGTGGGGAAGGAAAAAAAAATAAATAAATAAACAAAACCAAAACACCGAAAAGATTTCTCTCACGGACACGAGGATCTCTGGGAGGAGGGACAACACGGATGGGATGGAGCTGTGAAAAATGGTGTTTCACCTTTTCGTATTCATTTATAAGTTTCATAAAAATAAAATAGAATAGAATAGAATAAAATAAAAATAGAATAGAATAAAAATAGACAATTAAGGAGACAAAACCAAAGGTAACTTGCTCAGCAAAGCAACACACCCCCTATTCCAGATTTCTTGGTATTTGAAAGTCTTGGTGTTACATATTCAAAACGAGACTAATGCATATTTAAAGATCTGTTTGGCTTATCAGTTTTAAGGGTCCTCGAGTATTGTAGCTTCTTTATCTGTTCCTGGGTGTCGAGGTAGAATTGGTAAATCTTTCCTGGCCATAAAGGTTCATTGTTCTTTATCTTTCACAGGAATGCCAGGGGACTCTTCTGCCTTCTATCTAGTGAGAGGTTACAAAAAACCCACAAAAAACCCCCATCTCTACTTCGTTCCAATTAGGAAATACACCTTCATTACATTTTTAAATTCCACAAACAAAAGAAAACACAAGCACAAACCTTCTTAGGCTATACGTGTAACATTCATTTCAATGTTTGCGAAAAGCCACCTCCAAAATCTGCCATTTATAACAGAGGCCAGGTTTTTTGTGGATCCCTGTGGAGCTGGTGGCTGTTCCCTCAGCTGAACCCCATCCCCAGGCAGGTACCCCCCTGCTGACCCCTCTGCCAGGGGAAAAGCAGGAAAAGCTCCCTCAGCAGGGAGGGGACAGCGGGAGAGGGGTGATGTGTCACCCTCCCACTGCTCTGGGGGCTTCAGGAGCAGCACCAGGGGAGCTCAGACACCTGCCAGCACTCAGAGCATCCCCAAGTTGCCACCAGTTTGACCATTTAATTGAAAAAACAGGGACCTCCAACTCTTCCAGACGTCTCCATCAGGTGATGCATGTGGGAACACAGGACGCGCTATTTTGGGAGCCAAACTGCGCCATGCTTCCCTTAAAAAAAATAAAAATAAAATAAAATACAGCAAGATGTGGTTGTCTCCTTTATTTTAGAATGAGGGAAAATACCACCCAGAGGGCCCGGAACACGAACCTTCTGTGGTGGATAAATGTGGATGATGTGACATCTGTGTCTTTGCTATCTTGAGCCAGACACGAGGTGGCAAGCGGGGCCACTTCAGCCCCAAGGTGTTCAGTGCTCAGTCCCAGGGTGTGCCTGGTGCTGGGAAAGGCAGCCCAAGGGCTGGGAGAGGCACCCCAAGGGCTGGGAGAGGCACCCCAAGGGCTGGGAGAGGCACCCCAAGGGCTCAGCCCTGGGAAAGGCACCCCAAGGGCTGGGAAAGGCACCCCAAGGGCTCAGCCCTGGGAAAGGCACCCCAAGGGCTGGGAAAGGCACCCCAAGGGCTGGGAAAGGCACCCCAAGGGCTGGGAGAGGCACCCCAAGGGCTCAGCACTGATAAAGGCACCCCAAGGGCTGGGAAAGGCACCCCAAGGGCTCAGCCCTGGGAAAGGCACCCCAAGGGCTGGGAGAGGCACCCCAAGGGCTGGGAGAGGCACCCCAAGGGCTGGGAAAGGCACCCCAAGGGCTCAGCCTGTGCTGCTCCCCCAGGCCCTGCAGGGCTGGGGAGCTGCAGGGTGGGGCTCAGGTCCTGTCCCTGCTGGCAGCAATCCAGTGGGATGGAAGGTTTGGGTGCCACAGGGTGAGAAAGATTTAAAAAGTGTTGGAGGATGTTCAAAGGAGGGGCAGGAGGATGGGGAAGGGTCTGCAGGGGAAGCTGGGGATGGGATCCCATGGAATGTTCAGCTGCAGAAGGGGAAACTGAGGGGAGGCTCAGCAGAGGGGGCAGCTCTGATCTCTGCTCTGGGACAGGGGCAGCAGCCAGGGCAGGGCTGGAGCTGGGCCAGGAGGGGTTGAGGTTGGATTTGAGGGCAAGGTTCTTCCCCCAGAGGGTGCTGGGCACTGCCCAGGCTCCCCAGGGAATGGGCACGGCCCCGAGGCTGCCAGAGCTCCAGGAGCCTTTGGACAGCGCTGCCAGGGGTGCCCAGGGTGGGGTTGTTGGGGGCTCTGGGCAGGGACAGGGGCTGGGTCAGTGATCCCTGTGGGTCCCTCCAGCTCAGGAGATTTCCATCATTCTAAACCAAAGCAGCTGAAGGAAATGGGGATCCCTTCAAGGCTCAAGTTTACCCAGAGCTGGGCTGCTCACTGTTCCCAGGAGTTTTTTAATGCAGAGATTATTTGGAACAGGGAATCTGTTCCTGCACTTAGTGAGCGGCAGCTCGTGGATTTGGGCACCAGAGTCCAGCAAGACCAGCTTGGAGAAATGAGAAGAAAATGAAATTCCAGCTGGCAGGAGCCCAGCCCTGCTGTGCAGCCAGACAGACTCGGGGTGTGCAGACAGGAGGCCCTGCCCGAGCCTGTTGGTAATAGAAACAAGAAAAGAGTGTGATAAGGAGAAGCTGAGAAGGGATAAAAATGAGCCAGGCAAAGGGAGGCTTTTGTTATTTTGTCAAGGAACAAAAACTCAAGGAAGTGAGAAATCTCAGGGAGGAATAATAGCCAAGGCACCAGACAAGCTAATAAATGTCTGATGAACAATGCAGCTCCAGCCAGGAGCAGACAGGAGATGGAGACTATTTTCAATTCAAAACAAGAGAGCAGGAATAGGGGAATAAATAGTTACATTGGAGGGCAAAACTCCGGCAGCCACACGGAGCTCTGGAAGTGGAAAAGTTCCCCCCATTTAAAGGAAATTGTCGGGCATGTAATTTCACCTCCGAGGTGAAAGTGGTTTGGGGAAGCAAATGGAATTCCAGGCAAATATCCCTGATGGCAGGGAAGGGAAGGGAAGGGAAGGGAAGGGAAGGGAAGGGAAGGGAAGGGAAGGGAAGGGAAGGGAAGGGAAGGGAAGGGAAGGGAAGGGAAGGGAAGGGAAGGGAAGGGAAGGGAAGGGAAGGGAAGGGAAGGGAAGGGAAGGGGAATCTTCTTCCCTCAGCTGTTTTCTCCTTCTCCACTGCTTGTGCAGATTTTGGGAAGTTATCAAGGAATATCTCCAGGTTTCTCTTTCCAGAGTTCAGCTGCCCTCGGAGCAGAGGCTGCCGTGGCAAGGCAGGGATTGTCCCTGGGCTGTCCTCAGTCTCCTCCAGGCAGGGCTGTGACCCAGGCACCCCTGGCACAGCACAGGACACCAGACAGCCCAGAAGGGATTCAAATGCCCCTTCTGCTCGATGGCCCTGAGTCTCCACAGCCACAGAGGGAGCAGCTGGGATTCCCTGGGAAGAGATTTCCCAGCCAGCCCAGCACATCCCTGGGCAGCTTTCGGAAGGATCTGCCAACCCAAAGCGTTGCTCAGCTTTGCTGTGGCACCCAGTGACCAGTCCAGCACGTACTGGGATGCAGAACCAGCTGGGATCTCACTGGAAAATCCTTCCCAGAGCAGCTGTGGCTGCCCCTGGATCCCTGGCAGTGCCCAAGGCCAGGCTGGGCAGGGTTTGGAGCAGCCTGGGACGGTGGGAGGTGTCCCTGCCCATGGCAGGGGTGGGAATGGATGATTTTTAACCTCCCTTCCATGATCCTGTGCTATTTCCCACAGCACCATCACCTGTGAGAAACAGGAATTATTTCAAGCACGATTTTAAAACACATTTTAAAAACGAAATTCTACAAATGTTATTAAACAGTTTCTGCACAAGGAAGCCACAGACCCCGAGGTGCTGCCACCCAGGAGGTCCCTGGAGCAGGAGGGTGGCCAGTGCTCCCAGGGGACACAGGGACAGCCAGAAATAAGGGAGGAGAAGGGATCTGGCACATTCCAAACCCAAATCCTCACAGTCCCGTGGGAATGGGGCAGAGGGAGCAGCAGGGGAGAAAACCAGGGGAAGGGAGGGGCTGATGCAAAGGGTGTTCCTCACCTCCAGCCCCGGGCCCTGAGCCCTGGGCTGCAGGGCTTGGCTCCCAAACAACAAATTCCTGGGACCAATCCTGATAAACCTCATTTACAGTGGGTTTTCTTTGCCTTTTTTTTTTTTTTTTTTTTTTTTTTTTTTTTTTTTTTTGTGGGTTTTTGTTTTGGTTTTGGTTTTTTGGTTTTGGGGGTTTTTTTGTTTGGTTTTTTTTTGGGGGGGGTTGTGTGTGTTTTTGTTTTTGTTTTTGTTTTTGTTTTTGTTTTGTTTTGTTTATTTGGTTTTTTGTGGGTTTTTTTTGGGGTTTTTTGGGGTTTTTTTGTTTTGTTTTGTTTTGTTTTGTTTTGTTTGGGGTTTTTTGATTTTTTTGTTTGTTTTTGGTTTTGTTTTTTGTGGGTTTTTTGTTTGTTTTGTTTTGGTTTTGGTTTTTTGTTTTTGGTTTTTTTTGTTTGTTTTTTTGTTTTATGTTTTTGTCCCAATGATTTAATTTCACCTCAAGTGTCCACAAATGACATATTACTATTATTATCATTATTATTATGATGATGATGATGATGACCCATAACTGAGTGGCCCAAGTCCGATTCCCTCACCGAAATCCCCTTTCAAAGGGTGATCCCTGTGCCCCCCTGGCTGCAGGAGGTTTTCCCTGCTCCCTGCACAAAGGGCAGGACACAGATGGTGCCTCAAAGGCCTGGCCTCCATGGCAGATGGGATTTGGGGTTTTTTTGGGCAGGACTGAGCACATCTGTGCATACAGGACTGCCCTTTACTCCAAGGAGGTGCCACCAAGGCCTGGCCTCCATGGGAGATGGGATTTGGGGTTTTTTTGGGCAGCAGTGAGCACATCTGTGCATACAGGATTGCCCTTTACTCCAAGGAGATGCCACCAAAGCCTGACCTCAAAGAGAGATGGGATTTGGGTTTTTTTTGGGCAGGACTGAGCACATCTGTGCATACAGGATTGCCCTGTACTCCAAGGAGGTGCCACCAAGGCCTGGCCTCGAAGAGAGATGGGATTTGGGGTTTTTTGGGCAGGACTGAGCCCACCTGAGCACAGAGGGTTTCCCTTTTTCCCTGCTCAGCCATCAAACAGCCCCAGCAGCAGAACCCAACCCCTGTGAAAGCCCAAAACCTGCCCCAGGAACCGTGGGGCATCCAAGGTCTCCTCAGGGAAATCAGGACCTGTGGGCACAGCTGGATCAACCTGGCCACTGGATCAGGGGCAGAAAGATTTCCAAGCTGTCCATGAAAGAGGCAGGAGATGGGAAGTGCAGGACTTTTGAGCAATGGGGCTGCCAGGGGAGTCAGGGAGCTAGTCCTGAGATTTATGAAGAGAATGTGCTCCCCAACTCCTGCTACAGCTCTGGGACTTGTGGGAAGTCTTATTTATCAACCCCAGGGAAAGGACAAATGTAGGAACAGCCCATGACAGATAATAATTCAACGTGCTGGGTGAATCTCCAGCGAGTGGCATTTTTCATTTCATTCCTGTGTTTGCAGAGAACTTGGCACCGGTGTTGTTTTCATTTAATTTCTCTGTTTGTAAGAGCTCTGCCCATTCATTTTGGCTGGAATCTGATAAGCAAAGCGAAGGGAAGACAAGGCACATGTTGTTCTTGAGGCAGGGAAGCTGAAAAGAAAATAGATTTTTATTATCAACTCAAATATTGACTGGTTGTCTCAGGGAGGGAGGGAGGGAAAACTTGCTCCAGAGGCAGCCTCGGAAGAATCCAAGAATGCCAGGCTGTTGCTGGAAAGTCTTTATCTTCTGGTTTCTGGCTTTGATAAATAAAGTGTCAGACTGGGAGATGGAAAGTGCGTTGTGCAAATGTCACTGGTCAGAGAGGGGAGAGGCACAGCCACGGGAAAGGGGGATGGTTTGAGCTGAAGAAGGGATGGATGGATGGATGGATGGATGGATGGATGGATGGATGGATGGATGGATGGGAGATTGGGCAGGAATTGTTCCCTGGCAGGGTGGGCAGGCCCTGGCACAGGGTGCCCAGAGCAGCTGTGGCTGCCCCTGGATCCCTGGCAGTGCCCAAGGCCAGGCTGGACACTGGGGCTGGGAGCAGCCTGGGACAGTGGGAGGTGTCCCTGAGAAGAGCTTTAAGGTCCTTCCCAACCCAACCCATTCCAGGATTCCAAGTTTCTGGAGCTGTCGCTCAGGGATGGAGCTCAAGGACTGCTGGGGTTTGGTTAAATTTGGGACAGAGCAGGGCAGGGACACAGAGCAGTGCCAGGGCTGTGAGTGGTGGCAGAGGGAGGGATGTTGGTGTGGGTGGAAAAGCAGTCACAGAACCATGGAACCATGGAACTGTGGAACCATGGAACTGTGGAATCATGGAACTGTGGAATCATGGAACCATGGAATCATGGAACCATGGAACTGTGGAACCATGGAATCATGGAACCATGGAACTGTGGAACTGTGGAACCATGGAACTGTGGAATCATGGAACCATAGAACTGTGGAACCATGGAATCATGGAATCATGGAACCATGGAACTGTGGAACCATGGAACTGTGGAACCATGGAACTGTGGAACCATGGAATCATGGAACCGTGGAACTGTGGAACCATGGAACTGTGGAACCATGGAATCATGGAACCGTGGAACTGTGGAACCATGGAACTGTGGAACCATGGAACTGTGGAACCATGGAATCATGAAATCGTGGAATTGTGGAACTGTGGAACCATGGAACTGTGGAATCATGGAACCATGGAACTGTGGAACCATGGAACTGTGGAATCATGGAATCATGGAACCATGGAACTGTGGAACCATGGAATCATGAAATCGTGGAATTGTGGAAACAATTCCAAGGGAAGGGAAGGGAAGGGAAGGGAAGGGAAGGGAAGGGAAGGGAAGGGAAGGGAAGGGAAGGGAAGGGAAGGGAAGGGAAGGGAAGGGAAGGGAAGGGAAGGGAAGGGAAGGGAAGGGAAGGGAAGGGGAATCTTCTTCCCTCAGCTGTTTGCTCCTTCTCCACTGCTTGTGCAGATTTTGGGAAGTTATCAAGGAATTATCTCCAGGTTTCTCAGCCAGAACGAGCCCAGCTGGAGGGTCCAGTGAGTCCCAGTGAGTCCAGTCCCATCCACTCTGCTCCTTCCTGCTGGAATCCCCACGGAATTCTGCCCTCCCTATTGCTGCCAGGCAGAGCAGTGACCCCAGTGGGCATCACTGGGAATACTGGGAGCACTTAACCCCTGGGGCAGCTGGAGAGAAAGCACAGCACCAGCAGCAAAGCCCCCTCTGACTCCATCCATCCCATTCTGGATGTCTGCCCGAGTTCCCGGGGCCCTGGGAGCTGGGAGAGAGAAATTCTACAAATGTTATTAAACAGGTTAGGATTTAAGAGCAGCTGGAGTTCTGAGTTAAAGTGCAAATTTGGGATCAGGGCTTGGGAACATCCATTCTGCTGTTCCAAAATACAACTTTTGCTAATGTGGACCATAAAGCTTTCCTTAAAGTTCACATCTCTCTTATTTTTCCTTAAATCTTCTTTTTTTTTCCCTCGGCCTCTGAACATAAAATCCAGCCATTTGCTCCTTTGCTGTGCCCAATTTTTTGTAATAAATGTCATCCTATTCACCCAAGAATTCCTCTCTGTCCCTAATTCTTCATCAAGAGCAGCAATTCTTCTCCTAAATCATGATCTGTGAGCATTTACCAGGAGCCTTTCCTGATTGGCCTCCCAGATCTCATAATTCCAGGCAAAATTGGAAAGAATGAGAATTGAGAAAGAAAAAGAAGTGTTATCAGGTGAGGATCAGGCCATCCACAATCCCATTAATGCAAATTGGATTAATTATTTGCAGGAAGTGCTGGGAGTGCACTCGGGGCTAAAATGGGTCACGGAATTCCACGGGTTAAGCAAAAAAGGGGATTTGTCACCGAGAAAAACTTTATTAATGAGCAGTTAATTAAAGCCAAACTTGCTGAGGAGAGATCTTCACATAAAGATTTTTTTTTATTATTATTTATTTTTATATCAAGCGGCATGAACGGAGTCCCTTGGAACTCACCTGGCTGACCCCCACCATCCTCTTCCCCTCCTTCCTCCCCAGCAGCCACTGGTATCAATAATGCTGAATTATCAATTGGCTTAATGCTATTAAATAATTTACTCGTGATTTTAAATTCTTCCAGCAGTTTGGTTTTTTTGTGTGTGTGTGGTTTTGTTTGTTTGTTTGTTTTGTTTTGTTTTGTTGGTTTTTTGTTTTGTTTTGGGTTTTTTGGGTTTTTTTGGTTTGTTTTAGGGTTTTTTGTGTGGTTTTTTGTTTGTTTTGTGGTTTGTTTTGTTTTGTTTTGTTTGTTTTGTTTTGTTTTGTTTTGGGGTTTTTTGGGGTTTTTGTTTGTTTGTTTTTTTGGGGTTTTTGGGTTTTGTTTTTGTTTTGGTTTTTTGGGGTTTTTTTTTGGTTTTTTTTGAGACCAGTGCTTACCTCAGGAATTCAGTTTGGAATTCCTGAGCGTTTGGTACTGTATTAATTAAAACAAAACAGAAAAAAAAAAATAAACAAGAAAGGAGAAGTTAATGGAATAACTTATGGTTGTTCTGTGGAAGGAATAACTCCCAGCTGTCTGCAGTTGGGAAAGATGATTTAAAGTTTCATCTGGGAGAAATAATAGAATGTAATGGAATCCACGGACAATAATCAGGGCCTTATCTCAGAACGTCAATCTTGCCTCATCTGCAATTCTGGGGAAGATGATTTTGTTATCAATAATGGAAGGAATTGGTCCCTCTCTTCAGAGCCTTGTTCACACCAGGCAGATCCTTCTCTGTCCAGTTATCCAGATTTACAGTGCCTGCCCCAGGGCTGTAAATCCCAAACAGAACTGCACCCAAACATCAGCAGGTCCTGTAGAGAATCCTGACCCCACAGATTTGGTGGGACCCTTTGCTGTAGGAATTTGGACACGGCTCTTGATTGCTAAGAGGGGTTGGGTGTCCCAAGAGCTGCACCCAGCCTCGTGCTCAGCTCCAGCCACCCCTCCAGGAGTTGCTCCACCTTGGATCGTAGCTCTGGCTGGAACCCTTCATCCCTGTCCCTGCAATGTCTCTTCTCAGAGTCACTTTTGAGAGCTGGATTGTGACAAGCCCTGCTCAGGACTGTGGCCTTAGTGGATGGAAAATAATCACTGCAATAACTCTCCCTCCCGTGCCTCTTTACCCTCCTGGAATGATTCACTTCATTCCTGTCACCACTGATCAGCTCCAGCCAATGCAAATTCCAGCTGCAGGAGGAGACTCTATTTCCTCCTCGCTCTGTGAAATTAATCTTGGTGAAAAAAGGCTTCTGGAATTACACCTGCTTAATAAAAAATACCTGCCTGGTGCCAGTGGAGCGGCCTGGCACGGGGATTACTGGCAAGGAAAGGTGTCCAGTGCCCTCTCCAACACCCCTGGAGCTGTGGGGTTCTTTAGACCACTGGAGCAATTAATGTGGGGCAATTAATATGGGACAAGTAACCTGAACCCAGATCTCATCTCTGTAACTTGATTAGAGATCCTCCTGGCTCCTGTCAGCTGCCAGGACCCAAGGGTGGGGTTCAGGGGGGTCACTGCCCTGGGGAGACACTGTGGAATGCCTGTTCCCCTCCTGCACCTCCAGGCAGCCCACAAGGCTGGCTGAGCTCTGGATGTCCTTGCTTGGCTTAAATTGGGAGGAGTTCACCCCATCCTGAGCACCCAAAATGAAAATAAATCCCTCTGTCGCCATCCAAGGGGAAATTCCCAATAAACGCCCCTTCTGTGCTGAGCACTGAGCAACCCAGGCTCTGCCACCCCTCACACCTGAGGCCTCTGGGAACAGAAGGCTCAGCTCCTCACCTGGGACACGTCTGATAGAATCACTGGGGGGATGTCACCCCCTGTCCCTGTCACCCCCCTGTCCCTGTCACCCCTGTCCCTGTCACCCCCATATCCCTGTCGCCCCCTGTCCCTGTCACCCCAATGGCTCTGTCACACCCCCTGTCACCCCCCTGTCCCTGTCACCCCATCCCTGTCACCCCCCTGTCCCTGTCACCCCAATGTCCCTGTCACCCCAATGTCCCTGTCACCCCCCTGTCCCTGTCACCCCCTGTCCCTGTCACCCCAATGTCCCTGTCACACCCCCTGTCACCCCCCTGTCCCTGTCACCCCCTGTCCCTGTCACCCCCATATCCCTGTCACCTCCTGTCCCTGTCACCCCAATGTCCCTGTCACACCCCCTGTCACCCCCCTGTCCCTGTCACCCCCCTGTCCCTGTCACCCCATCCCTGTCACCCCCATGTCCCTGTCACCCCCTGTCCCTGTCACCCCATCCCTGTCACCCCCTGTCCCTGTCACCCCCCTGTCCCTGTCACACCCCCTGTCCCACCCTGCTCTGGTGACAGTTCAGGTCCTTTGCCCCGAGGTTTTTTGGGGTTGCTCAGCTGCTGGACGTGGCAATGCCAATTTTAGGTGGTTTAGAACCCCAAGATCTTGGAGTTCTTTCCAAGCTTAATAATTCCTGTGGATTCTCTGATTCTGTGGGTGCTCTGGGGCCTGCCCAGGCTGGCTGAACATCCCAGATGGAGAACTTCCCTTCTCCCCTTGGTTCATCACAAACCCCCATTGTTCCTGCCAGTGGGAAGTTTTAATTTATAAAAACCTTATAAAGTTTTGCTCATTTTCAGCTGTTAAACCCCAGAAAATGATCCCAGTGTGGATGCAGTGCAGGGAGTGACTTTGACCATCCCGTGGTGTCACAAACACTGGGCTCAGCCATGGGAACAGAGAAACAGAATCCCTGCAAGGAAAGCAGGGAAGAGGGGAGTGAAAGAGAAGAAAGGAAGGATTGTGATAAAGAAACGCACCAGAGCATTTTCATTTATCAGAACAAATCTGTTTGCTCTCCTGTTTGCTGAAGCAGCTCATGAATTATGTTGGGCAAACAGACAAACCCAGTAACTGAAGGCACATTAGTTCCTTCATTTCTATTTATGAATGTGGAGTGGGAGAGAAACATGATAGGAAAAGGAATGGATATGGGATCGTTCCCTTTTTAAATTAATCGCTGTGGGTTTCTCCCTGGCTCATCCATCTCAGGCTGGCCCGTGCAGGAGCAGGATCCTTCCAGCTGAGCTTCCAGTGCCCCATCCCAGCAGAGTCACAGATTTGTTCCCATGGGATGGGCAACTGAGGCATGGAATTGTGTGCTTGCTGACCAGGCTGGGAGTGGAGCAAGGCTCAGGGTGGAGGCCAGGTCTGTTCAGCACCTTTACTGATGACCTGGATGAGGGAATTGGGTGCTCCCTCAGCCCCTTCACAGCTGGCACCAAGATCTGCTGCAGGGAGGGCTCTGCAGAGGGATCTGGACAGGCTGGATCCATGGACTGAGAGCCATGAGCTGAGGGTCAGCAAGGCCAAGTGTCAGATCCTGCACTTGGCTCACAACAAACCCCTGGAATGCTCCAGGCTGGAAGCTGGAAAAGGCCCTGGGGGTAATGGTGACAGTATCTGGACACCAGCCCAGGTGTGCCCAGGTGTGCCCAGGTGTGCCCAGGTGTGCCCAGGTGTGCCCAGGTGTGGCCAAGAGCAGCTGGGCTGTGCCAGCCCTGGGGTGGCAGCAGGAGCAGGGCAGTGCCTGTCCCCTGTGCTGGCCCTGCTGGGGCACCTCCAGTGCTGGGGCAGCTCTGGGACCCTCCTGAGCAGAGAGCCCTGGAGGGGCTGGAGCGTGTCCAGGGCAGGGAAGGGAGCTGGGAAGGGGCTGGAGCCCCAGGAGAGGCACAGGGAGCTGGGGAAGGGGCTGAGCCTGGAGCAAAGGAGGCTCAGGGGGGCCCTGGTGGCTCTGCACAGCTCCTGCCAGGAGGGGACAGCCAGGGGGGTCGGGCTCTGCTCCCAGGGCACAGGGACAGGAGGAGAGGGAACGGCCCCAGGCTGGGCCAGGGGAGCCTCAGGGTGGATTTTGGGAAAAAACAAACATTTCCCTGACAGAGTGGTCAGGCATTGGAATGAGTTGCCCAGGGAGATGGTGGGGTCACCAGCTCTGGAAGTGTTCAGGAAACATCTGGATGATGTGGTTTGATGTCAAGGTGATCTTGAGGGCCTCTCCAGGCTGGATAATTCTGTGATTCTGTGGAGGGAACGGCCCCAGGCTGCCCCTGGATCCCTGGCAGTGCCCAAGGCCAGGCTGGATGGGGTTTGGAGCAGCCTGGGGCAGTGGGAGGTGTCCCTGCCAGGGCAGGGGTGGCACTGGGTGGGATTTCAGGTCCCTTCCCACCCCAACCATCCCATGACTCTGACCTGCCTGGGGTGCAGCCAGAGCTCCTCACACCGGGGCTGCTCCACCCCAGAGGTCTCCAGGGGGGATGAGAGGACAGCCAAGGGATGATGGATGAGTGACCAAGGAGTCAGCACACAGGAGGACACCCAGGAGCCAGCTTCTCCAGGGAAGCGCTGGAGAACGGGGCAAAAACCGGGAGATGAGCAAGGGCAGGGGGAAGAAGGAGGGGAAAATGCAGAAGGGAGGGTGGAGCAGACCTGGAGAAGACAGAGGGATTTTGTTTTGTGTGTGGGAGGATGAGTGATGGGCCCTGGTGGGGGAAAGCAGGGCCTGAATGCAGAGTTGAGCTGCAAACACAATAATGACACAAATTCCAGGGAAAACACAGTTTTTCATGTAAAACTGATGTTTGCTCATAAACCTTTATTTATCTGGAAAAATGAAGAGCAATCTCTGAGCCGTGTATGAGCATTTGTCACCTGGGAAGGTGCAGGCAGGAGGAGAAGGGGCTGGTTATTCAGACAAATTATATTCAGATTATTACTGAGCCCGAGCACTGTGGGAGTTCTACAACCCCAAACAAGCAGGAGCCTTCTCTGCTTTTAAAAATGAGCACATCCTGAAGCCCTGCAGAACTGCAGGGAAAAGAATTCCATCTCCTGGCCTGCCAGGCTTTCTGTGCTGGTGGAACCAGGGAGATCTATTTATTTAACACAGAAAAAAGAAGGGCAGATGTGATTAAGGGTTTAAGGAGGTTCCGTGCCGTGGTTCTGGTGGCTTTCAAGCCTCTATTTGTCAAGGGTGGACAGAGGAGTTGTCTATAAAAACAGAGAATATCATCCCTTTTCCTTCCTTCCTTTTCCTCCCATTCCTTCCATCAATGCCTTGTCCCATTTTTTTAATATTTTCCACAAGTTTTTGAGCTGCCCCTCAGCTCCCAGCCAGGGATTCCCTGCCTCTGCTCCCACCTGTAAAACAGGGGTCTGATGCCTCCTCCAAAATATTGAAACAAACCACAGAGATAACAGCCAGGAAAACAAAAAAAAAAAAAAAACAAAACAAAACAAAAAGTACAAAAGCCCAATAACATTTCCCAAAACCACCCCCCAGGTCACAAAGTCAAGCAGTCAGAAATTAAGAGGTGTCAGATTTAAGCTGCCTGGAAAAAAAAAAAAAAAAAATCTTCATTTCTCCCTGCTGTGTGTGTGTGCATTCTAATCCAGCCTTAAAGATGGGATCACTCCTGCTCCTGAGGCAGATCCTGCTCGGAATAGACTCGCTCCTGGAAGAGCAGCTGTTCAATATTTCATTGGGGCTCATCGCTCAGAGTGTGGCTCCATGCATTATTTACTGCAGACAGCCCGGAATACAGAATTATTAATTCCTCACCAGCTTGTTCTCTTGGGTGCTTCCCCACCCAACCTTTCCTTCCTTCCTTCCTTCCCCAGCTGAATGGATTTACCTGAGCCACCCATCTGAGGGGGGAATGGACCTCTCAGTTTAGGGGTGAGGGGGAACCGTGCGTGCCAAGGGGATTAAAATCCTGCCTGACTCCATTGCAAAAGGCAAACACAGGAGGCTGGAATAGAACTTGAGAAAAACTCCTTCAAGAGACAGAAGGGAACAGAAAAAAACCCAGAGAAGAGGATGTGTCCCCTTGCATGTAGGTAAAGCCTTAGAAACCCCTTGTTCCTGGGTCCTTTACCACCACCAGGTGAGCCTTTGTATCAGGAGAACATTACCTGTGGGCTGCTGCTCAGCCAGCTTCAGCCACTCAGGAAATTGAGTTTGGAAAGGCAAATATCATCCAGGGAAAGCTGGGGCTCCCCTTGGAATGGGGAATGTAAACCCACCCCCCTCCCTCCAAATTAATATTATTTTGAAATGAAGGGGCTTTCAGGCAAAGATGTGGGGAAAGCTACCAACACTAAGAGAGGAATTGCAAGCCCTCAAGGGTAATAGAAAGTAAGGCCTGGAATGTGTAGGAATTAAGGAAAGGGAAAGAATGAAGGCCTAGAATGTGTAGGAATTGAGGAAAAGGAAAGAATGAAGGCCTGGAACGTGTAGGAATTAAGGAAAAGGAAAGAATGAAGGCCTGGAACATGTAGGAATTAAGGAAAAGGAAAGAATGAAGGCCTGGAATGTGTAGGAATTAAGGAAAGGGAAAGAATTGAGGCCTGGAACGTGTAGGAATTAAGGAAAGGGAAAGAATGAAGGCCTGGGACGTGTAGGAATTAAGGAAAGGGAAAGAATGAAGGCCTGGAACGTGTAGGAATTAAGGAAAGGGAAAGAATTGAGGCCTGGAACGTGTAGGAATTACGGAAAGGGAAAGAATTGAGGCCTGGAACGTGTAGGAATTAAGGAAAGGAAAAGAATTGAGGCCTGGAACGTGTAGGAATTAAGGAAAGGGAAAGAATGAAGGCCTGGAACGTGTAGGAATTAAGGAAAGGGAAAGAATGAAGGCCTGGAACGTGTAGGAATTAAGGAAAGGAAAAGAATTGAGGCCTGGAACGTGTAGGAATTAAGGAAAGGAAAAGAATTGAGGCCTGGAAGGTGTAGGAATTAAGGAAAGGGAAAGAATGAAGGCCTGGAACGTGTAGGAACAGCCAGCAGATCCCTGCTCTCCCCGAGCCAGGAGAGCTGAAGCAGCAGCGCTGAACAAAGTGGGTACAACCCAGCAACCCTTGTCTAATTCCGGTTTGGACATGGAGCCTTTGGAAATAAATCCCCTTTCCATTACAGGAGCTGTGCTGCTACAAGCAGGGCGGGCAGGGCTACAGGAATATCTGTCAGCACGGCTGGGTTTGCCACGTGTACGGCGCAGGATGCCCAGGGAACAAATAAATACAATCAGCAGGAACAAGGCCGGCTCCTTCCCCTCCCTCGGCCCAATTCCAGCCCAAGGTGGGTCACAGGGAGCTCCAATTCCATTTATTCCCCCAGGCTGATCCATTGCCTGCTTTACAAGCTTTTCTCCATTTCTTTTCGCCTCAAAATAATTTCACTTTCTGGCCCCTACTGTACTGTTTGGAAAATCATTCCAGGATATAATTCCGTAGTGGTTTGGGGGGGTTGGTTGTTTTGTTTGTTGTTTTTTTTTTTTTTTTTCTGCCTCCCAGTGTAAATTTATTCATGGCTACTTTGACATTATTGGAGCATTATCCTCTAACTTAAATATTCTTTATTTGTAGTTCCTGACCCACCCGGTGTGTTTTAAAGAGCCACTGTGTCCAGGCTTTCTTTTCCTGGGTTCAAACAGCCCTGTGCTCTTCTGGAGCCACTGAGAGCTGCTCCCTCAGCACTGGGATTTTCTTCTCTGGCTGAAGTGGCCCTTGAGCTCCGAGCTCCCATCACCCACAATGACACAAATAATAACAAATCCATCCCAGCTCTCCGTTATCCTGGAGCATCCTCTGTTGACAGCCCAGCCTTGATTTGATAATTCTGCCAAAAAGGGACTTGGTGGTTTATAATGAGTTAATTGCTTGTCTTCTTTTCTCCTGAAAACCCAGAGTGAAGGATGGCAGAGAGCCCTGGGGACACTCAGCTCCCAGGCATGGCACCTCTGGATGCAGGAGGGGTGGAAAAGGTGCTGCTGCCTCTGCTGTGGGGTTTGCAGGGTGTCACATCCCTTCTTCTACTGCTGGGATACCCCAGCCCCAATTCCAGCCCATCCCAAACCCATCCCAGCCCTTCCCAACCCATCCCAACCCCATCCCAGCCCTTCCCAACCTCATCCCAGCCCTTCCCAACCCATCCTAACCCCATCCCAACCCATCCCAACCCCATCCCAGCCCTTCCCAACCCATCCCAACCCCATCCCAGCCCTTCCCAACCCATCCCAGCCCTTCCCAACCCATCCCAACCCATCCCAACCCATCCCAACCCCATCCCAGCCCTTCCCAACCCATCCCAACCCATCCCAACCCATCCCAACCCCATCCCAACCCATCCCAACCCCATCCCAGCCCTTCCCAACCCATCCCAACCCCATCCCAACCCATCCCAACCTCATCCCAGCCCTTCCCAACCTCATCCCAACCTCAGCCCAACCCATCCCAACCCCATCCCAACCCCATCCCAGCCCTTCCCAACCCATCCCAGCACATCCCAACCCATCCCAGCACATCCCAACCTCATCCCAACCTCATCCCAACCCATTCCAGACCCATCCCAAACCCATCCCCAAGCCCAGCCCTTCCCAGCCCCATCCCAACCCCATCCCAGCCCTTCCCAACCCATCCCAGCACATCCCAACCCCATTCCAACCCCATCCCAGCCCTTCCCAATCCATCCCAGCACATTCCAACCCATCCCAGCCCTTCCCAACCCATCCCAGCACATCCCAACCCATCCCAGCACATCCCAACCTCATCCCAACCTCATCCCAACCCATTCCAGACCCATCCCAAACCCATCCCCAAGCCCAGCCCTTCCCAGCCCCATCCCAACCCCATCCCAGCCCTTCCCAACCCATCCCAGCACATCCCAACCCCATCCCAACCCCATCCCAGCCCTTCCCAACCTCATCCCAACCCATCCCAACCTCAGCCCAACCTCAGCCCAACCCATTCCAGACCCATCCCAGTCCCATCCCCAACCCCAGCTCCAACCCAACCCCATTCCAACCCCATTCCAGCCCCAACCCATCCCACCCCACCCAGAGATCCTGACCCTGGGCACGGCTCTTCTCTCCCTGCCCTTGCTCCCGAAGATCTCCTGAGCTGTAAATCATTCCAACATTTCATTTACTGCTCTACAGCTTCCAGGGAGCCCCGTGCCTCTCTGAATGCCTGGGAATTCTCTGGGAGACAGCGTTTCCCATGGATGCCTTTGCAGGGAGGGAGTGTGAGCTGTGCCTGCAGCTCCAGCTCAAATTAAGCAGGAAAAATGGGATTTTGGATCCCCCACTGCAAGGAGAGCTTCCCTGAATTCCTCATTTGGGAAGCATTCACGGCCTTTTCTTTCCATTCCTGCCTTCCCTCCCCTCCTGTCCTCCCCCTGCCCCTGCCTTCCCTGCCCAGGAATTATTGATGGGAATTCTGCAAATGGAGCTGTGCTGCTTCCAGCTAATGGGGCTCCAATCACTGGCGCTGCCCCATTAGAGAGGAAACCTCCCCCAGTAAATTACACCCAGGCCATAAATGGGAGCAGCTCGAGTGTTTTTACGGCTCCATAAAACCCTGGGAGTTTATTGCTGTTGAGCAAACAGGGAATGGGATTTTTAAAGCTGGGTATGAGACCCCCAAAAGGTCCAAAATCCACCTTTCCCTTCAGATCCACTGTGGAAATTACAGGGAGTTTTAAGCCATTAATAAACCCAGGGATTCTGCCTGGAAGATCTCCCAGCTGGGCCAAAAAACATCAGGAAATATCAAAATTCAGTGGAACAAAGCGGAGTCTCCAGTTTAAAATTCTCTTTGTCTACAAAGAGGTCCTGTGAGAACTTTATTAAAGAGCTGAAAAGCAAAGATGGTTTGGACTTCTTAAATCCAGCCTGTGAAAAATGAAAGTAAAAGGTTTGGGGTTTTTTTAATTTTTTTTTCTATTTCATGAAGAGCTGGCTGCTGAAATATGGCAAAAACAAACACAGCCAGGCCAAGCTGGAATATTTAACGTGGGGTTGTTGACCTGATTTCCCAGGAATTGTAAAACCATTGGGGAAAAAAAAATCTGATTTTCTAACAGTTGGGGAGATGCCTCTGAACTAAAGTGAGCTGAGCTCTGAGCTCTGCCCTGCAGGGATTAGTGGGACATCACTTGAGTGGAGCAGTGGGATCAAAGCCCTGATCCAGGATTCCTCTTTCCCTGCCTCTGCCCCTTGTTGTTATTTTTACTTGCCCCTTTCCCATTTGAAGCCAGCCTGGCTTGAGCAAGGATGGAAATATTGTAGAGCTTCTCCAGGGTTGTGTTCTTTCCCTCTTTTTTTTTTTTTTTCCAGGGATATTCAGGGCCTGGGACACCGGGGTTGTTCTCCTGGACACGCAGTGCTGGGAGCAGAGGGAGCAGGGAAAACCCTCAGGGAACATCTCTGAAGAGGGAAAGAAGGAATTTGGGGAATTTCCCACCTGACAGATCCTTTCCTGGTTGGATTTTACTCCCCTGGCTCTGGGGTCAGGGTACCCTGGTTTGTTGGGGCAGCACATCCAGCCAGGGAATGATATCTTCCTAGGGAAATTCTCTGAAAGCCTTGGTAGGGAAGGATGGAGGAGAGAGGGGGGTAGACAAGGGCTGGAGGGACAGGACACAGGGAATGGCTTCCCAGTGCCAGAGGGCAGGGCTGGCTGGGATTTTGGGCAGGAATTGTTCCCTGGCAGGGTGGGCAGGCCCTGGCACAGGGTGCCCAGAGCAGCTGTGGCTGCCCCTGGATCCCTGGCAGTGCCCAAGGCCAGGCTGGACACTGGGGCTGGGAGCAGCCTGGGGCAGTGGGAGGTGTCCCTGCCAGGGCAGGGGTGGCTCTGCGTGTCCTGTAAGATTCCTTCCATCCCAAACTGCTCTGGGATCCCATGGTCCTGTGACCTGGGTGCTCTGCTTCTGCCCAGCTCCACCTGGCAGCTCCTAAATCACAATTTCAGAGTTTATGGATCATTTCCTTGCTGAAGAGCCAGTTTAATTTTAGGAACATTGGGGTTTTTGGTTTTTTTTTTTCTTCTGTTTCCAGCACATTGAGGAGCACACGTGGAGGCAGCTGCTCAGCCTAATGAACCCCACAGCAGGGGAGGAAACAAAGGAGCCCCTACAAAAAACAGGAGCAGGGACAGCTCAAGTGCCTGGGAAGGCTGGATCCAGACAATGCAGCCTTTTTTTGGCATCTCCCCGTGGGGAGGAGGAGACAGACCCGGCGTGAACGAGGCCATCAGACCGCTAATTACAGGGGAGATTTTTTTTTTTTTGAGGAGCAGATCTCTCCCTAAGGAAATCCCTCCAAACATCAAGGACGGGCCAGCTGCCCTTGCTCAGGGTTAGCAGCGAGGAGAGCCCGGGCCCCTCTGTGCCCCCAGGGGAGCCAGGCAGGGATGCAGGGAGCAGGGATGCAGGGAGCAGGGAGCAGGGATGCAGGGAGCAGGGATGCAGGGAGCAGGGATGCAGGGATGCAGGGATGCAGGGATGCAGGAAGCAGGGATGCAGGGATGCAGGGAGCAGGGATGCAGGGAGCAGGGATGCAGGGATGCAGGGAGCAGGGATGCAGGGAGCAGAGATGCAGGGATGCAGGGAGCAGGGCTGCAGGGAGCAAAGGCACAGGTGGAGCAGGGAAGGTGGGATTCCGTCGGTTTTGTGTGGAGAGAAATAAATACAAAAGGTTGAAAGAGCCAAATGTTTGTTCTCCTGAAAGTAGGACAGGAGGAAGGAGGGCAGGGCAGTGGCACTGCAGGAATGGGCTGTTCCAGGCTTCTCCACGTGGACCAAGGCTGCACTTCAACAGGGCTCCAGGAAACACCAGAGCACTCCCGGGATGTTCTTTTAGCTCCTGTGAAGTTCAGGATTTACCTGCCAAACCTCTGCTTTTAATCCAGCACTGCCTCCTTCCCCTAAAGCGCTTCCCCAGTTTCACAGGCAAAACAACCCCCAGCAGGGAAGGAGCTGGGAACGATCAGGTAACCATGCTTGTTCCTGGGGACCCTGTTCCTCAGCATTTGGTCTCCCCCAACGCTGACTTAGACATAAAATCGTTGTTAAGATATTTGGGATTAACACAAAGTCTGGAGTTAAGGTGTGTCTGACAAGGATGGGACATCACTGACTGGGAGGGTCAGTGGCTCCTTGGGTGGGCTGGGAGCTCCTTGGAAGGGTCACTGGCTCCTTGGATGGGCTGGGAGCTCCTTGGATGGGTCACTGGCTCCTTGGATGGGCTGGGAGCTCCTTGGAAAGGTCACTGGCTCCTTGGATGGGCTGGGAGCTCCATGGAAGGGTCACTGGCTCCTTGGATGAACTGGGAGCTCCTTGGATGGGCTGGAGGCTCCTTGGATGGGCTAGGAGCTCCTTGGATGGGTCACTGGCTCCTTGGATGGGCTGGTGGCTCCTTGGATGGGCTGGTGGCTCCTTGGAAGGGTCACTGGCTCCTTGGATGGACTGGGAGCTCCTTGGAAGGGTCACTGGCTCCTTGGGTGGGCTGGAGGCTCCTTGGAAGGGTCATTGGCTCTTTGGGTGGGCTGGAGGCTCCTTGCATGGACTGGGAGCTCCTTGGATGGGTTGATGGCTCCTTGGATGGGCTGGGAGCTCCTTGGAGGGGTCACTGGCTCCTTGGAAGGGTCACTGACTCCTTGGATGGGTCACTGACTCCTTGGATGGGCTGGGAGCTCCTTGGAGGGGTCACTGGCTCCTTGGAAGGGTCACTGACTCCTTGGATGGGTCACTGACTCCTTGGATGGGTCAGTGGCTCCTTGGATGGGTCACTGGCTCCTTGGATGGGCTGGAGGATCGTTCAGTGCCTGGGGACAGCTGGCCCAGGAGGTTCTGTGAGCTCTCCCCACCCCTTTGTCTGAGTGGGTCCCTCTTGGAGGTGCAGGAAAGTTTTTCCTGCCTGAGCCAGCAATTAACACCGAGTTTAATCTTGGCACAAAAGCGCAGTTTGCCTTCCACCCTCAGCTCCCTTCTGTCACTTTCGGAGCCCCTGGCATTCCAGATCCATTTTCTGTATTTTAAGGACCTTTTTTTTTTTAGCTGCTCCACCTCCCCCTCCCCTACCCCCGAGCTTGCTGGAGGAGTTGAATTTTTCCCCCTTGCTCCTGACAGAATCACGATTCCCTTCTGCCCCAGCCACCTTAAACCAGGCTTGGTGCTGCTTGGAGTCTGCTGGACCTTTGATTGCTCCTTTTAATTGCCTTTACTCCATTCCAGCTCAGACAGAGCCGTGCAGGGCGCTGGGACAGGTGGAAAGGAGCCCTTGGTGTCCTTTGAATTCCCCTCCCTGCTCTGCACAGGGATCCTCTGGAGGGGTTTCTGATGGGACTCGTTAATGTTGCTCAGGCAGAAATGATGAGGGAGCTGCAGGAATTCATGTGGAAGGAGGAAATCTATTTTTATCCCGAAATCTCTATTCCTGTGTGCTTAAACCAACCCCTGATCATTTATGGTCTTTAAGGGAAGGAGATCAGTCCTGGGAGAAAGAGGCGGGAGGAGGTTCTGGAAGGGTTGAGGGCTGGAAAGGCAAATCTTCCTGGGGATTTCTGGAAAGAGTTTGTGCAGAGCAGGGGTGGGAAATGAGTGGGGCTGGCAGAGGCTGGTCCCAATGGCCTTTTGGCTCTGGGACCTGGATGGAAAATCTGGAAGGGTTCAAAACCTTGAGCACAGAGCCCTGGAGGGGCTGGAGCGTGTCCAGGGCAGGGAAGGGAGCTGGGAAGGGGCTGGAGCCCCAGGAGAGGCTGAGGGAGCTGGGGAAGGGGCTCAGCCTGGAGCAAAGGAGGCTCAGGGGGGCCCTGGTGGCTCTGCACAGCTCCTGCCAGGAGGGGACAGCCGGGGGGGTCGGGCTCTGCTCCCAGGGCACAGGGACAGGAGGAGAGGGAACGGCCCCAGGCTGGGCCAGGGGAGGCTCAGGGGGGATTTTGGGAAAACAAACATTTCCCTGACAGAGTGGTCAGGCATTGGAATGAGTTGCCCAGGGAGATGGTGGGGTCACCAGCTCTGGAAGTGTTCAGGAAACATCTGGATGATGTGGTTCGATGTCAAGGTGATCTTGAGGGCCTCTCCAGGCTGGATAATTCTGTGATTCTGTGGAGGGAACGGCCTCAGGCTGGGCCAGGGGAGGCTCAGGGTGGATTTTGGGAACATTTCTGCATGGAAAGTGTTGCCAGACATTGACAGAGCTGCCCAGGGCAGTGATGCATTATCATCCATGGAAGTGCTCAAAAACCTTGGATGTGGGACCCAAGGTTTTTGAACACTTGGGGACAGGGGTGATGCTGAACATGGAGGTGAGGGGTGGAGGGTTGGAGCTGATGATCTTCCAGGTCTTTTCCAGCCTTAAAAACCCCACGATCCTGTGGTTCCACTGATTCCCTGTGGGACAGAGAATAACAGATCCCACCTTCCAGGGCAGAGGAAGAGTTCAGGTTTTTTCCCTCTTGGGAAAGGGAAAAGCTGTGCCAGGGGAGTTTTAGTTTGGATAGCAGGGAAAGTTCCCACATGGAAAAGCTTCTAACCCTTAAATACCCCCCTGCTCCCCATCTCCCCTCACTGCTCCTCTCCTTTTCCCTTGTGCTGAATGTCTCCCTTTCCCCACTTCTTCCTTGACCTTTCCACTTTTTTTTTTTTTTCCTGCAGCAATTCCAAGTGCCAACCAAAACAGGTCCATGCCCCAGAATCCTGCTGCTTATTTAAAATCTCCAGGCCAAACAATCCCAGGGAATCCAGGCAGGGATCTGATCCCACAACTCCACAGCCCCATTCATTCCCCCAAAGTTCCCAGTGCCTCTTCCCCCAGCTTTTGCCTGAAACGTGGGCAGCCCAAAGCAGAGCAATGTAGCCCCCTGAATTATGGGTTTAATAGGCAGCAAGCAGCCAGGAGATGAAAAAAATCCAGGCATTGAATCAATAAATTATTAAATTTAAAAAGGCAACAAGACATCTTTGGCCAGGGAAGGAGCAAAAATCTCCTTACAAGATTTTACTGGAACCTCCTGGTGTGCTCACAACTCACTGCCATCCTGCCTTGAATTGTTGCTTCAATTCTTGTTTTGCTTGTCACCCCTCTCAATTACTAGTAAAAAAGGGACCTAAAATAGATTTATATTTCTCTGATTTTATTAGACAGTAAAAAAGAGAAAGCTGAGCCGCAGCAGTTAAATAATTTATGACCTTTGCTAGAGGGGCAAGAAGACCTAAAATAAAAATAAAACTCGTGCATTGAAAAGACAAGGCTTTGTGTCATATTGTTTTTCTTGCCCACTGGTTTGGCCAGGCACAATTTGAAATAAATATTCAATACAGGGAGAAGCTTCATCCCCATCTCACAGCTCCTCATTATTATCAGGTTCTACCCAGCAATTCCTCCCAGAGCCATCAGGCTGGAGCTGATCTCTGCTTGGATTTCATGGTGACGAGGCAGAGATAAGGCAGAGATAAAGCAGGGCTGGGTGCATGGAGAGGTGTTCCTTGTAAGTGGTGAATTCAAGCATTCAGCACTGATGTCCTGTTCCGTGCAGCTTTGAAATTCCATATGTTCCCCTCCAGCTCCTCCAATATTGTCATTAACTCCCCTCAGAACGGCTCCATGAAACAGCCTCTGAGCCCAGCAGCTTCCCTGGACACCCTCGGATGGGTCACTGAGTTATTTGGGACATTCCTCCAGGGGCTGAATTCCCAAACAGTCCCAACCTCAGCCCTTGCCTGGTGCTCTGAAGAGCTGCAGGCATTTTCCATTTGCCAAGGGGCAAATTGCAGCCACCACAGGGCTTCTATTCCTGCTGGAGTTGTGACCCCACAACTCGAACTGAGTGGACGGAGTGGCTTAAAACTGAAAAAGAGGAGGTTAAATGGGAGATTGGGCAGGAATTGTTCCCTGGCAGGGTGGGCAGGCCCTGGCACAGGGTGCCCAGAGCAGCTGTGACTGCCCCTGGATCCCTGGCAGTGCCCAAGGCCAGGCTGGACACTGGGGCTGGGAGCAGCCTGGGGCAGTGGGAGGTGTCCCTGCCCTGGCTGGGGTGGCACTGGGTGGGATTTAAGGTCCCTCCCCCTTCCCACCCAAACAATCCTGGAATTCTGTGTTGTTTGTCCTTCTCAAACAACAGGGTGCTGGTCTTCACTGTAGGATTCCAACATCACCCCTTGCCTTCCAGCTCTTTTCCTCCTGTGGAGCAATTGATCTTTTTTTTTTTTTTTTTTCCCCTATAGCTTTATAAGAATGCACATCTCCTTCCAGAATCCCATCCTACTCTGCCCTGCTTCTCCAACATCTCAGGACCATTTCAAACATCAGACCTTTTCCACCCGAGGTGCTCCCAGCCCCTTTCATCCCCTGTGCAAACAGTGACCCCAAGTTCCATCCCATTATTTCAGCTTGCAATAAAAATGTTGACCATCCCCAGAGGCAGGGCAGGTGTTCCCAGGATCCAGGTGCAGGGGTGCAATGGGATGATCTGTAGGATCCATTCCCACCCGGAGCACTCAATGATTCCAGGATTCCATGCCATGGATCCACCTCCTCTGCCAGCCAGGGTGGGCAGCACCACGTGGAATAAACATCCAGAACGAGCAAATTTCCAACCTGAGCTTCCAAACTCCCCCTTTGCTGCCCACAGGGCTGATTCAATTTGCCAGCAGGAGGAATTTATTCCCCCTAAACAAACCTCCTGCCTCTCACCCTTGTTGACTCTGCTGTTCCAGCTCCCCTTGAGAAGTTCCCAGTCTCTGCCATGTCTTGGAGCAATGAGTTCCACAGTTAATTATCTGTTGGAAAAACCAATTACAATTAAACAAACAAAAGCCAGGCCCTGCTTCTGCCCAATCTTCTTCATTAGTCTTGTCTTGATAAATGTCAATAAAGTTTAATTCTGAACAAGCAGAGTCAAGATTCCGAGCACACCCAATTGTCCTCCAGTTTGCTTAAGATGATGTTCCCAGATTCCATCTCCATGAAAACCTTGTTGCTGTTTCCCAAGCCTCCACTCATCCTTGTGCTGCTCCTGCAGCCTTCTCTACTCTTATCCCACCTTTTGGAAGTTCCCTTTCCAGCAGGGTCCAAGATGAGGCCGCCTTGTTTGGAGACTGTTGTTGTCAAAGAGCTCTTTTCTTTGGGTTTTCAGATTTTTAGGCCACAACTTCCTGTGCCACCAAAAAAACTGGCCCAGATCGTGGGATGCAATGGTGAAAGGAGCCTCAGGGGATCATTTAATCCAGCAAGGGAACTGAAGCACAGCCAGGGATCAACTCTTAAAAGATGGATTAATAAGGATCCCCCCCTGCAGTTGTCCCCATTTAATTGTCCCTCATCTGCCCCTGTGCTTCTCTCTCTTGATGGGCCGAAGGTTTTTCCTTATTTTATTACTGAAATATCTCCTGTTGTTCATTTTTGGCTGTTTCCTACACAAGGTTGCTGTTCTTCTCTTTCTAAGTGTATTTATCTTGTGGGAGACTGGAATGTTCTCCCTCACTCCCTTTTTTTTTTTTTTTTTTGAAGGGAAAATTTACCAGTTCCTCTCATTTACTGATTTCTCCACGTGGAACCGTTTCTCCTGGTTTTCCTCCAAGAAAACCCAGCACAACATTAAAGTCCATGGAGAAGAAAAGCCACGGCACTGAGCTGATGACTTCCCATCTGTTCGTGCCTCCTGCTGTTGCAGCATTCCCAGCTCAGCTCCAGGTTTCTGGCTGCTCTTCATCCACTTATCCTCTGGAACTGGAGTGACAGGGACACAGGGAATGGCTTCAGGCTGGAAGAGGACAGCTTTAGATGGGATCTCCTCTCCACCCTCCAGCTCCTGGCTGCTGCGTCTGTGGGAGGTGGACATGGATCTGGGAACGGTGGCAGAAATGGGGATGGAGATGGTGGGACCTGGGCAAGGCTCTGACAGAGCTGGGATTGTCCAGCCTGCAAAAGAGAAGCTTTGGGGTGACCTAACTCTGGCCTTCCAGGACCTGAAGGGGCTGACAGGAAAGATGGAGAGGGACTGAGGACAAGGGCTGGAGGGACAGGATAAGAGGGAATGGTTCCCCACTGGCACAGGGCAGGGATGGATGGGATTCTGGGCAGGAATTGTTCCCTGGGAGGGTGGGGAGGGGCTGGGATGGAATTCCCAGAGCAGCTGTGGCTGCCCCTGGATCCCTGGCAGTGCCCAAGGCCAGGTTGGACACTGGGGCTGGGAGCAGCCTGGGGCAGTGGGAGGTGTCCCTGCCCAGGGCAGGGGTGGCACTGGGTGGGATTTAAGGTCCCTTCCAACCCAGACTGTTCTGGGATTCCATGGTTCTGTGACCTGGGTGCTGCAGTCCCTGTGCTTGTGCCCAGCTCTACCTGGCAGCTCCCAAGACACAGAGCCATAGAGCTGGAGGGGGGCTGGGGACAAGGGCTGGAGGGACAGGACACAGGGAATGGCTTCCCAGTGCCAGAGGGCAGGGCTGGCTGGGAGATTGGGCAGGAATTGTTCCCTGGCAGGGTGGGCAGGCCCTGGCACAGGGTGCCCAGAGCAGCTGTGGCTGCCCCTGGATCCCTGGCAGTGCCCAAGGCCAGGCTGGGCACTGGGGCTGGGAGCAGCCTGGGGCAGTGGGAGGTGTCCCTGCCCATGGCAGGGGGTGGGGATGGATGGGATTTCAGGGCTTTCCAAACCCAACCCCTGATTCTGGGATTCTCCACCAGCAAGGCACATTTGGAGTGTGTGCCTGACTCTGAGTTTGGCTGCACAAACTCTTCCCCACCTTCCCCACCCGACCCCTCCTTGCCCCAGGTGGCCGTGCAGGAGCCTTGGCTGCAGCGCTGGGATTTCTGCTGCCTGCTCCTGGCAGCCCCTTTGGTTCCCCCCTCTGCTGCAGATGGCTTCCCTTGCAGCCAGGCTGAGCTGCTGTCAGCAGAGCAGGAGCTGCAGCAGGACCCAGCTCAGCCTCTGCAGATAAAGGAGAGGAGATTTCCCTGGGGGCTGGCTCAGGTGCAGCCCCACAAACAGCCAGCACCACACCCCAGAGGGCAGCAGGTTCATCCCAAGGCGGGAAGGGGCAGGTTGGAGGTGAGGAGAGGCAGAGAAAATCCTCAAAGCAGCTCTGCTGGCAAAAGGTGGGGGTCTCACCTGCCTGGAGCCCAACAAATGGAGCTGTTTGCCTTCATCTCCGTGGAATTTGATTGGATTTATTCCAGGTCATGCCTCCAATTCATCAGGATCATGTTCAGCTCGGATTCCATCCTCCAGAGCACTTTGAAAACTTCCAAGCGTTTTTTGGCTCAGAACCCCGGAACAATTCCTGCTCTCTCCCACTGAGAGGGGCTGGGAGGGAACTCCATGGGAAGCTGAGGAGACACCAGAGGTCACAGCAGCAAAAAGAGTTGTGCAATTCACGTTTCTGTGGAGGTTTGGGGCACATTTATCAGGTGCTGAGGTTGTTAATCACCTCCAGAGCACACGGGACACACTTCTGGCCAAGATTCAAAGGCCTCCTGCCTGGACCAGGGAGAGGTGGCACCTCGGGGTGACAGAGGTGTCCCCAGAGATGTAGGACACAAGGGTGAGGCAGCTCTACCACCAAGAGGTCCCTCCTACTCTTCCAGGATTTCCCTCTCCCTCCCTGTCCTCTCCCAGGTAAAAGCTGAGGATTCAGCTCCTATTTTCTCCCTGCCTCTCCTCAAATTAATTGCATCAATAATTGGCCAAAAGATAAAATTCCCTTTTTAAAACGAGGGATGCACGGAATCCTTAAGCTTCCTCCGTATCATCCATTATTTACTGAGTGTGGGATTATCCAAGGATTTATTTCACTTTCCTATTCATATAGGTTAATAAATCCGTGGATTTATTTCATTTTCCAGCTCCATTTCATTTCAGGCCTTCTGATAATTTATTTTCACATTTAGTTGCCATTCATGATCTGATTATTTTCTCGTTCCCAAGTCCCTGGAAATTCCCCAATGCAGCTCCAAGTTTTTTTTTCTATCCCAATTATTTATTTTTCTCCTGGTCTTTTCACAGCCCTTTTTTTCTAACTTTTTGTCCTTCCTTCCTTCCTTCCTTCCTTCCTTCCTTCCTTCCTTCCTTCCTTCCTTCCTTCCTTCCTTCCTTCCTTCCTTCCTTCCTTCCTTCCTTCCTTCCTTCCTTCCTTCCTTCCTTCCTTCCTTCCTTCCTTCCTTCCTTCCCCCTTGGAAAATCAAACTTTTCCCTTGTTTTGATGGCATCAGTGGCAGAAAAGCAGGAAGAGACCACACTGGAAACCTCTGACTGTGCCGGATTTCCTGGGATCTCCCTTCTCTGGGGAAAGCGAAGCAGAGGAAGGGAAAATCCTGGAAGGATTTCTGCCAGAATAAAACCAGGCAACTTCCCATACAAAAGGGGTGCACTCCCTGAAAAAGATCCCTGGTTAAATTCAGAATATTCATCCCCACAGGGATTTTTATAGGATTAAAAGCAAACCCAGTGTGGCTCTGGGGTAGAGTTGTGTGGGAGGAGTATCCTGCTTCTGCCTGGAGTTTGGATGGGAGCAGAAGGTGCAGCTTCCGTGCTTAATAAATCAAACAAAGGTAGAACAGGTCTAGATTCCATGAATATTTCACGGAATTATCCCCCTGGAAAATATTTGTCATTGAGAATTTGGATGGTGGGTAATGAGCTGGGTAAACAAAAGAAGTGCCATCCCAGGATTATCCATCTGAAATCCACAGGTGTGGATGGGAATGAATGGACAGGCAGGAGCAGGGGGAGGGAAAGGGGGAATGTGGGAAATGCTCGTTTTGGAAAGGGGAACTGGATGTGAAAATCCAGTGAAAAAAAGCAGCATCCAGCCCAGATCTGGATTTTATTCCAGAGATGTTTCAATCTCAGAGAGTAATTGGAGAAGTAGTTGCTAGAAGGTGTTTTCCATCCCGTGCATGGAGCTACTTCTGCACAGGAATCTTCCTGTCACCTCTGGGCTCAAACTCCACAATTTTATGTCCATATTTAATAATTCCTCTTAGTTATGCACATCCAGACAATAAATGAGATTTTAACATTAAAAATCAGCTTTTCTCCCTTTTATCTCTCCAATAAATAACTCTTAACTCACTCGTGTAACCCCCTTAGAGCAGTAAAAGAGAGCAAATATCTGCAAAATAATTTAATCTAACAAGGCCTTTGGAAAGGAAAATGAAATATCTGCAGCTCTTGCTGGTGAGAGGTTCAGCTCCCGTGAAATGATGGGATTTGGAATTACTGTCCCTCAGCCTCAGGCTTTTCCTTGGTGTTTGGATGGGAGTCCTGGAGCCAAGGCATGGCCACAGGAGGCAAAGGGTAACAGCAGAGGAAAAGCAGGGATGCAGCTCCAATGTGGCCTCACAGGATGCAGGGAATTGCAGGAAGGACTTATGGTGTCCTTGCAGCCAATGAACATTTGAATGGCTGCTCATTCGTGGCTTTGTTTATTTTCTGGAGTTCCCCACTGGATTTCAGCCTCTGCAGCCTTCAGCGATGGAGATTCCATAGATTATCTTCCAGTGTTTTGAGTCTGTCCCCAGCATCCCATCCTGCTGCCTCATTTCCAGCTTATCCATTTATTCCTACTCCTGAATCTGCTTTTTTTTTTCCCCCCTCACACCCTTTACTTCTGGATGGAAATTCTCTCCTGTGCTCCTCCTTGCAGGTTCCTGATCTCACACATTGAAACTTTCCCAACCCCTGAACCCTTTCCCACCTCCCACTCCAGCCATTCCCAGGGGATGAGCAGTGTCCAGGACACAGGGATTTACCCTGCCTTTGGTCTGGCCCCTCTTTTCCTTCCTTAGCACATTCCAGCACCCATTTCCCTCCTGCCTGAGCTGACATTTCAGGACCATCTGTTCCCAAACTCTGAATCCCTCTGGATCCCCTGGCTCCAGGGATATTTCCTGCACAGTAACTGTGAGCTCCAGCCCCTCAGGAGGGATTGAAATGTCAGGCCCTGCTCCTCCTGTTGCAGAATTCCCTGTTCACCTGTGCCAAATCCCATGGCTGGCATTTCCCCAGCCACTCACTGGTGGGGGCTGAGTTTTCCAGTCCTGGATCCCTTGGTGCCATCAGCGCTGGGATCTCACCATTCCTGGCCTTTCTGGATCATTTACAAGCTTCCTCTCCTGCAATCCCTCCCCTGAGAAGTGATTTTCTCATTCCTTGAGCACCCATTTGTGTCAGGATCAGCCACTTTGTCCCCAGGATGTTGCATCTCTTTGGCTGCTGAGGATCCCTCCTGGAAGGGCTGTGGAAATCCGAGGGAGTAGGACCTTGGCACTGATATTTTTTTAAAATTAGCTTCTCACAAAGGCCTGGAGGGACAGGACACAGGGAATGGTTTCCCAGTGCCAGAGGGCAGGGCTGGATGGGAGGTTGGGCAGGAATTGTTCCCTGGCAGGGTGGGGAGGGGCTGGGATGGAATTCCCAGAGCAGCTGTGGCTGCCCCTGGATCCCTGAGCAGGCTGGACACTGGGGCTGGGAGCAGCCTGGGGCAGTGGGAGCTGTCCCTGCCCAGGGCAGTATTTTGACTTTCCAATTTCCAGCCTCATTCTTTGGTGCCTTTCCTCCAGGACTATTTCACCCCTGAATTCAGAATTGTTCCAATTAAAATCTTACAATCTTAAACAATTTAATTGTCCTCTGCTTACTTTGTGCTCCCACTGCCTGTCCTTTAGACAGCAAGTTTATGATGTATTTATGAATATTACTTTTACATCTCAGACTTAGTGATTTAACTCATTTTTTAAGGGAATTAACACTTGTAATGCAGATATTTTTTTTTTTTATCAGCTTAGAGCCTCCTTAAGTTGAAATTACTTCTTTTACTTTGCCTATATTCACAAATTGGAACTGGATATGGGTAGGAGGTTTGGGTGTTATTTTTTCTTTCTTTACAATTGACAAACTCCAGCTGTGTTTGTTCTTTGTCTTTCAGACAGGTGTGAGCTCTGCTTTGTTATTTGATTTTTTTTTTTTTTCATTTATTATTTCTACACTTTCATTTACTTCTGTTTTCTCTTTATTTCTAGACCTTCTCATCCTCCTAAATCAAGATCTACTGCTTTCATTGCTTGCCAGGGATAAAACTCCCAATCTTTCCTTCTCCAGGTAGCTCCCAGACACCTGTGCTGGGGATGATGTATGGAGGGAAGGGGATGAGCCTGTGTTTAATGGACGAGTTTTTCTCTCCAGCTCGGGGCTGTACCTTGGCTGTCACTTTGAGGAGCACACCTGGGGCTGGCCGTGCTCAAGGTGATGGCAGAGTCACCAGAAGCAGCTGGTTTTTGTGACTCTCAACAAATACTTTGTGTGGACAACCTAAACTTAGACCTTTTCCATCCATTTTTCATGGATTTTTGAGTTGAACGCGCACTTCGAACCAAACCCTGTGCCTTAGATCTTGCTACATAAATAGTGGAATAAAATCTTCACTTTTTGGGGCTCGCTTGACTGATGAACACCACATTTTTGTGGTGCATTTGGCTGATAAACCCCAAACTCCTGGGAGTGTCTCTCTCATTCTGGAATGCTCCAGCTCTTGGTCCTTGAGTGTATTTTTTATCCCAGCCCCTCGTGCACGGGGGATGTCTGACCCCACCCAGCAGTGAACCTGAGTGCTTATAAACCATTGGTTATAAACCATAACCACAGCTGTTAGTAACTACAACTTTTAGTAACTGCAGCTCATAGTAACTGCAGCTCATAGTAACTACAGCTCATAGTAACTGCAGCTCATAGTAACTGCAGCTCATAGTAACTACAACTTTTAGTAACTGCAGCTCATAGTAACTGCAGCTCATAGTAACTACAGCTCATAGTAACTACAACTTTTAGTAACTGCAGCTCATAGTAACTGCAGCTCATAGTAACTACAGCTCATAGTAACTACAACTTTTAGTAACTGCAGCTCATAGTAACTACAGCTCATAGTAACTACAACTTTTAGTAACTGCAGCTCATAGTAACTGCAGCTCATAGTAACTACAGCTCATAGTAACTACAACTTTTAGTAACTGCAGCTCATAGTAACTACAGCTCATAGTAACTGCAGCCCTCACTGCTGCAGCTGCCTGCTGGGGAACAAGGCCAGGGAAATGCTGATTTCTGCAGAGCCAGCAGGAACAGAGTTTTTCCACCCCCTTCCCAAACACCAGGGAGACTCCCAGGGCCCAGCATCAGCTTAGATAGGGCAGCATAAACTTCATCTTTGTAATAAAACAGAGGAAAACAAATCACAATGGCAACATCCCTTACCACGTGATCCCGTTTCCCATGGAATTACAAATGTTCCCAGAGCGTGCAGATGTGTTTAGTCCCGAGAAGCAGAGCTCATTTATTCATAAGCATATCTGCAAGGCTGCCTGGGCAGAATCATCTCCATATTCCAGGGGATTATTAAATTGGGGAGGGGGGATGGTGAAGGGTTTCTTTGCAGGAGTCTCCAGCAGGCAGCCAAATGAAGGGAAAACAGGGATGACAGGGAAGATGGGCAGGCAAGAGGGGCTGTTTGCATGAGGGAAAATTGGCAGTGACAGACCCAAACTGGCAGAGTTTCAGAGGGAAAAGGGCTGCACGACACAAGACAAACACCTCCAGAAAGAGGGGAGAGCCCTGCAGGGACTGATACCTTGGCAGGTAAATCCATGTTCTCCTCTGGGCTGTGGTCTCCAGTTTGTGGGGGTTCTGGCAGGGGTTGCTGCTGGCACTCCTCTGCTCCAGCTGGAAAACACCCAGGAACACTAAACCAGGGCAGAGGCAGCATCTTCTCCAGGCAGGGCTGGTGCTCTCTGCCCTGTGCTGCTTGAAAAATCAAAGAGCTGGGAGGTGAGGAGCTTTTCAGCTCCAGCCCAGCAGCTGCTGACCTGCTGCATGTTCCCCACCTGCTGCAGCCAGGGATGATTTCACTGCACCCAGCTGATGCTGCACTGGGGCAGAGCAGGGGGAATGTCTGAGAGTGCAGGGGAATAAATTCGGAGTGGCTGACTGGGCCCTGCTGACTCTGCTCACCGGGGCAGGGAGGTGAGGGATGCTCCTCTCCACCTTCCAGCTCCTGGCTGCTGCTTCCAGTGGGAGCCAGGCACAAATCTGGGGATGGAGGTGGAAATGGGGATGGAGGTGGAAATGAGGATGGAGGTGGTGGGACCTGGGCAAGGCTCTGACAGAGCTGGGATTTCCCAGCCTGGAAAAGAGGAGCTTTGGGGTTCCAGTGCCTGAAAGAGACAACAAGAAAGATGAGGAGGGACTGGGGGACAAGGGCTGGAGGGACAGGACACAGGGAATGGCTTCCCAGTGCCAGAGGGCAGGGCTGGCTGGGAGATTGGGCAGGAATTGTTCCCTGGCAGGGTGGGCAGGCCCTGGCACAGGGTGCCCAGAGCAGCTGTGGCTGCCCCTGGATCCCTGGCAGTGCCCAAGGCCAGGCTGGACACTGGGGCTGGGAGCAGCCTGGGACAGTGGGAGGTGTCCCTGCCCATGGCAGGGGTGGGGCTGGGTGGGATTTAAGGTCCCTTCCCACCCAACCCATTCCATGAAATCCCATGATTCCAGCCCAGTGGTGCCTGTGATGGGAGCTGGCTCAGGCTGCCCCTTTAGGAGTAACAACCCAGAAAGTTCTCGGAAATGGAGGATCTGTGAAGGAGGAGAATCCCAGTGTGCTGCAGGAGGGCAGGGCAAGCATTCCCAGCTGTGGGAGCTCAGTCATCCACTCTGGACTCACCAGGAATGGTGATATTTTAATGTCTCCTCCTCCTCTGCATCAGCTCCCTGGATTTAAACCCCTTTCCCATCCCAGTTGAAGAGAGGGGGCAGTTAAATCTTGGCAATCCATCCCGCTTTCCTTCTCCCTCCCAGCAGCTCCTGGGGATGTCCCTGCTCAGCCACGGCACCTGAGTTCACCACACGTTTACTTTGCCAAGCAACTGAGCAAAAATTCCTGGGGAAAACTGCTATCTCTGAAGTCATTAGAACTAATTAGGACGGGGATTATTTGCACGCTCTCCGCTCTGGCTTAACTCTGGAACTAAGTCTATGTCTTAATTTTGCATTCCCTGAATAACAGAGGGGGAAAAGCAGCCGTGTGCTGACTGGCACAGCAGCTGCCAGGGTGGGATCCCCCCTGGATCTGGGAGCTCTGGAAGCACCAGGGGTTTTCCTGGTCCCAGGGAATTCGAGGGAAGCAGTTCCAGTGAGACTGGGCCAACTCAGCAGCACTCAAAGAGCTGCCCCTTCCAGGCACATCCTGGTGGGATTTCATTCCTTGCAGGTGGGATGAGGATGAACCCCCACGATGGCCAGGAAGGCAGGGAAGGAGCTGCACAAAGCACTGGGATGGGACAATCCCAGGAATCCGTCACCTGCCACCTTTACACTGATTAAAAGGGAAATGACTGCCAAGACTGTCATTCCTGCAGGAAACCCCAGTGCTGGTAAAGATGCTGGGGGCCCCTTGCTGTTGGCTCTCCAAGAACGTTCAGACCATCACCCCCAGCGCAGAGGAAAGTGAGATTCTAAATTCCTTACCTGAACATTCAGGAGGATTTTATTCAGCTGCATCCCATGAGGGATTCCATGCTGGAAGTGCCTCTGCAGTCACTCCATCACAGAAAGCCACCCCTGGCTTATCTGCCCAGCTACAGCTCCCTGGTGGAAGTGGTTTGGGAGCTGCTGGAGGCTGATAAACAGGAGCAAGAGGAGCTGATGGATTTGGGGAATAATTTCCACCAGTGAAGGATTTGCTGCCTCTTTCCCTACATTCCAGGGAAAGGCCATTGTGCTTTCCACATCTATTGTTCAAATGGTTCAGGCACTTGGGATTCCCCCCCTGGAATGGTTACAGCTTGTCCTGAACTTGGAAAAAGCTCCTTGGCTTTCTTGGCTCTGGTTTTCAGGAATTGCTGATGATTCCAGAGGGACACACACACAAGTGCCTGGTTTGTAGAGATAAGGGCTGGATCCAAAATCACAGAACCATGGAATGGTTTGGGTGGGAGAGGCCTTTAAAGGACATTTGCTCCACCACCTCCCATGGGCAGGGACACCTCCCACTGTCCCAGGCTGCTCCCAGCCCCAGTGTCCAACCTGGCCTTGGGCACTGCCAGGGATCCAGGGGCAGCCACAGCTGCTCTGGGCACCCTGTGGAGGAGGGTGGGCAGCCTCCATTTCCTCTCAGGAGGGAAGGGGTTCTTCACAAAGCCATCCCCAAAACAGCCACCTCAAAATTCCTGCTGCTTTCAACAGGGATTTTCGGTTGTTCCCACTCCCCTTGCACAGGTTTACACCTCAAGTCCACACCACACATTGAGCATGGAGTAAAACCTCGGAGTTAACACCTCCAGGTTTTCCAGAGGAGTAAATTCCCTTCCCTAGAGCTCCCTGTGCTGAACTCCTCCAGGTATTTCTTGTTTAATTAAAGCTTTTAGCACTAAACTTGTGAAAGATTAGGCCTAGGAAGTAATCAAGTTCCTGAGAGAGTCGGCTCCCAGTTTTCCCAAACTCCATGAGATATTCCAGAGGGATTCTACAGCAAAAACAAAGGGCAGAACCTCAGGTGCAAGAGAGAAACGCTTTATCTTAACGAAATCCCACTCTTTTCTGTTAATAAAATAAAAATAATTGGCCTGGCAGTGCTTTGTTTGATAGAATAAACCAGAAGTGCAGTAATAGAAAGGGTTTGGCACCAGGAATGTCTGTAAGCCCAGTGTGGGATTGGAGCCTCAGTATTCCAGGTGCTCCATACACATGGATACAAACACACAGACAGACAGGATGGCTCAGGCGTTAAAATAACATCAAAATAAAAAGAAAAGGCATAAAAGTAACCTGAGAGACAGAAAAAATCCATTTCCAGACAAGCAGCCTGCTGTTCCCTAAGCTCTGAAAACCGAATCTCCTGCGTTGTTCAGAAGATCATTTCCAAAAACTCCACATGTGGAAATTTCCCATAATAACCTTAAAATATCCAAGATATTTGACTGCCTGTGGCCCTGATGCTCCAAACCCTGCACTGATTTTAGCCCCTCCTGAGCTCATTCTTGCTCCAATCCCAGAGTCTGATATCCTCCAGCCCAGCTGAGCCCAAGGGATGCAGGATTTGGGATCCATGTGCTGGGCAAGGATTGCCCCATGGGATTCATATCCCAGGGGCCATGAGCCACCAACAGCAGGAGCTGAGCTCAGCCTTCCTCCCAAAGTCAGGAAATGCAGGATTAAACCCATTGCAGGATCCCAACACCAAATCATCCCCGGGATCATCCTGCAGATCCCCCTGTGACCTGGGGGATCCCCAGGAAAAGCCTTTGGAGCAGACATTTCACTCTCTAAAGGGTCTCAGCTTTCCCTGGGCTGTCTTATCCAGGATAAGTTCACTGTCAGCAGATTGTTCATAAATGCTCCCAAAGTATCCTTTCCTACAGGAATTCCCTCTGCTCCAGGCAGCTCTCCAACCTCAGCACAGCTCTGTGCCTGGTTTTGAGAGCAGGGTGATGTCTTCTCCACAAGGAGGAAAAGTTCCAGGCACAAGGAAAAGAGACAAGTCAGAGAACGATGAACTTCTCCACGGATCCAAACACAAAACACCCCAGAGTTCTGCACAGCCAGAACACGACGAGAGAAAAGAACAACCAACAGATTTGTAAAGAACAAATTCTGTCAAAGCAGAGCCATTTTCAGCCCTGGCAGAGCCACAGGCTCTGGGGAGAAGGGAGAAGTGCAAAGATCGGATTTTTTTGGGGGGAAGAATTCTGTCGCTCCTGTCAGGAAACTGAGCAAACACAGGCAAAGTGTGCTAAAAAAAAAAAAAAAAAAAAAAAAAAAAAGTGTTGCTCAAAAACTCTGCTGAGGAGTTTCAAAGCTGCTCCCAGGGGCCACTCATCAACAGCTCCCCATTAGTGTGGAGCTGGTCACAGTTTCAATGAAAGATGCTTCTCTCTTCTTGGAAAATCGCCCCGGGGGCGAGGGGATGACAAGGGAATGACAAAAGCCTCATTTCTCTCTCTCTCTCTCTCAGCTGTGATGAAACCTCAGAACGAATTCCAGCCTAACACACAACCCATCAGGATAAACCAACATATGGACCTTCCATCCTGCCGTGGTTTAGCAGGACTTAATTGGATCATCCATTTTTCCCCCAATATTCCCATCTCAGGGCTGCTGCTAATCCCTGGGGAGCTGCTGTGCGCTGCAGATTAAAGCCCTGGCCACACGCTCCAGGATGTGCTTGGCTAAACAATGGTAAGAAACTCCCTCTCCAAACATTTAACTGCTAATTTAATGTTCGTTTCCCCGTGTCTGAGAGGCTTTCTGGGGGTGCTTCTGAGATGCGTGGACGCAGAAATAAATTGATTAAAATAATCTACCCCAAATAATCTGAGTATCCCAGGGGAGGCACAGAAATGAATTGGTTAAAATAATCTATCCCAAATAATCTGAGTAGCCCAGGGGAGGCCTCACTTCAGTCTCAAATACTGCAGCTGGAAGGGCATTACAGAGATTTATTCTAGAGAAAGAAATAAAAAAACCTTTGAAGGATTGGTCCTTTTTTAAAAGGTTCCCCACAGGCTGCTCCTGGGTGCTGCATTATCCAAGTTCTCGGGCCTGTGTTCTGAGCAGACACAATTCTGTATTTGAAAAGTGGTGCCTGCATTCCAGATTCCCCCAAATTCGGAGGTGTGGCTGTGGATGAGGTGGATTCAGCCCCCCATGAGCAGAAGATGAGCACATATTCCAAGGAACAACAGGCTGGGTAAATCCACAGAGAATTCTAAAGGCAAGGCTTGGTGGAGGCCTTGACACCACGGGAGCATCCAGAGCATTCCCAGCAGGGCAGAAAATCAGCACAAAATCCGGTTATTTCTCTAAATCTGGGAAAAATCCTGGTGATCATGTGTTGCTATGGGACACGAAATCAGGACACAGACACTCAGAAGGCTGAGAATGACTCCAATCTCTGTTTATTCTCAATGCACCTGTCTTTATACCTTTTTACAATGAACCCACCCAAGGGGTGGAATCCTTGGACCACATTGGTTGAGTTAGAGGGACATCAAGTGAATTCCCTCCTCTGGGAGAGAATGAGAAAACCAGGAGAGTGTACAATACATCCCTTATTTACAGCAATTGTCCCTGGGAAAGGAATTTCAGAAAATCAAAATATTGCAGGCACGAACCGTGGCTACAGTCATGAGTTCAGAGAGTCATGGAATGGTTTGGGTGGGAAGGGACCTTAAGGATCATCTCATTCCCACCTCCTTGCCAGGGGCAGGGACACCTTTACCATGCCAGGCTGCTCCCAGCCCCAGTGTCCAGCCTGGCCTTGGGCACTGCCAGGGATGCAGGGGCAGCCCCAGCTGAGCAGCACAGGATGAAAAGGAGTTTATCACCTTTTCTGTGGCACCACAGGCACTGAACAGGGTTAATCACAGCTCCAGATGTGTGCCTTGATACCACAGCAGGGCAGGATTAAGGTCATGGAAGTGTCTTGTAAACAGATTCCTTTTAGCAGGTAGAAATGGGATTTATCTTTGGAACAGAATTGTTGAAACACAGAATCACAGAGTGGCTTGGGTGGAAGGGACAGGAAAAATCATTCAGTGCCACCCCTGCCCTGGCAGGGTCACCTCCCACTGTCCCAGGCTGCTCCCAGTGCCCAGCCTGGCCTTGGGCACTGCCAGGGATCCAGGGGCAGCCACAGCTGCTCTGGGCACCCTGTGCCAGGGCCTCAGACCCTCCCAGGGAAGGATTTCCCTCCTTCAGCTCAAAGCCATTAAATTGTTTCAGTTGCTCACAAACAACCAGTAAAATCTTGAAGATAAAAGGCACATTTTGAAGGTTTAGTTGCACATGAACTTTTGGGTGGGGAGGGGCTGAATTTTTTAAATGAAATGTAAAAAGAAACCCCAACAAGACTCACAAAGGAAAGTTAAAAATAAATTAAAAAAAAAAAAAAAACAAAAAACGTTCCAAATGCCACGGGGAGGGGATCAATGACCTGGCCACTGAGGGGAATCCAATACTCCCAGAACTGAATTCTAATTACAATGGATTTGTGGCACTAACTACTCATCCCTCCTCCCTCTCCAAATGTATCTTTGCTACAGATAATTACACCGGGATAATTGTGAAGATTCTTCATATTGTTAAATAATGTGGATCTCTGCAGGGAAAACAGCAGGACAGGGAGCCCCTATCAAGCCTTGAGCATAGAGGGAGACAAGGAAGATGATAATTAGGTTCAAATCACCAATATTCAGTGGCCTTGTGTGCGATTGCCTGTTAAAAATCATCTCATGGCTCTTGCTCAAGTCAACATGGTCCTAATAAATATTGGGCAGGAATTGTTCCCTGGCAGGGTGGGCAGGCCCTGGCACAGGGTGCCCAGAGCAGCTGTGGCTGCCCCTGGATCCCTGGCAGAGAAGGGAGGGGAAGAAGAGACACTGCCCAAAATTCTCCGTCTTGCTGTCATCTGTCTCCACGCTAAAAACCCCAAAACTACAAATTTTCACCCTGTGACAAACTAAACTACTATTTATTTCAAACCTTCATTGCTTTCAACACATCTCTGAGGAAGTTGGAAGTTTTCCCCATGGGCTGAGGTCAAAGGCAGAGCTTTCCTGGGGTCCCAGCCGGGGTCTCAGAACCCCCAGGGCAGCACCAGGAGTTTTCCACCTGCCCTGGACTCCAACACTCACAAAGGGATATTGACCCTGGAATGGCTCTTTGCCATGGTCACCACCCTGGATAAATTCTCTCCCACTGCTTCCTGAGAGGACTCAGCAACTGAGCAAACAGAGGGAAGGGAATTCCTTGTTCATCAGCCAGAGAAATTCCAGCTGCAGTCTTGTAAACAGGGAAAGGAGCCCAGGAATCCTGGGAGAAGGGCAGTGCTGGCACTGGCAAAGCCAGAAGAAGGATTATCACAAGCCACAAACATCCTCACCCTGCCCCAGGAATGGAATATTGTGCACAGCCAGGTGCTCCGTGGAAACCTGTGGGGCTGCCACGCTGAGGAGAGCTCTGTCCTGATCCTGAGGATGAGAGCCTGTTCCAGCACATTCCAGATCTGCAGCCCCACACTGAGGATCTTTTAATGCCCAGAATTCCTCGGATCCCAGACTGGGGGCTCGTTCTGAGCTTGTCATGGATTGGGAATGCCAAGCCTGGGCCCATTTTTGAGCTTGTCATGGATTGGGAATCCAAAGCCTGGGCCCATTTTTGAGCTTGTCATGGATTGGGAATCTGAAGCCTGGGCCCATTTTTGAGCTTGTCATGGATTGGGAATGCCAAGCCTGGGCCCATTTTTGAGCTTGTCATGGATTGGGAATCTGAAGCCTGGGCCCATTTTTGAGCTTGTCATGGATTGGGAATGCCAAGCCTGGGCCCATTTTTGAACCTGCTATGACAGGGAATCCCCAGCCTGGCCACACTGCTCTGATGAGCAGAAGCTCAGGACGATGTGTGGCACTTCTGGACTCCCCCTCCTGCCATGGGGGGCTCCCCAGCAGAACCCCCTGAGGTGTTCTCTGGCACAGCAGCCCCCTCCCTCCCCTGGAGCACCCCTGAACTGGGACGTGCTGGTCCTGGCAGTGTCAGCCCCCCAGGAGCAGCAGGCATCCATGCTGGGAGGAGCACCCCAGCAGGCAGCACCGGCAGTTTGGGGTGATTCCAGTTCCTGCTGGGATGCACAGAAGAGCACAGGGATGGAGCAGCTGGCAAATGTGAGATTAGGAGGTCTCGGAGTCACCAGGCCAGGAACTTTGGGCCAGATGCTGACAGGACTTGGGCAGAGAGGGATTAATTGACAGCAGGGAGTGAGTTAAAGGGAAAAAAATCACTCCCTAAATGAGGGAAGATCCCAGGGAATCCAGGGAGTGATTAGAGAAGCTGCTGCTTAGCCTTTAATTCAACAGGCTCTGGGTCTGCTCTTTATTCCAAAGGCTAAAGCCAGCCCTCCCCTCAGCCTCAGCTCCCAGGAAATTAAAGCTGCTCGAGCCCCAGAAAGCCCAGAGCGGGCAGAGAAACCCCTGGAGGGCGAGGTCACTGCCTGGGGACACTGCAGCCTTTTCCAGGCTGGAGAAACTGGGAAAACATCAGGATTTCCATCAGCAGGTTGGGAAGACAGAGAAGTGGGACCTGGGTCAGACACTGCCACTGGCTGGGGGGGACTTTGCCACAGAGCGATGCTGGAGGAAGTGGGAGAGCTGGGAATCAGGGAGGCCTTGGGGTAGATTTCTGAGTCCCTGCAGCCTCCCTTCCAAGCTGCTCCATGCTCACCAGGAACTGTGTGTGTGCTGTTCCATGCTCACATGGTTTGCTTCAAACTGCTAAAAAGCACAGGATGGTCCAGTCTGTACTCTTTCTGGAGATTTTCCACACTGTTTGTTTTTTTTTCCAGGAGAGATAGGGAATGGTTCATGGAGGACTCCAGTGCTGTCGTGGCACTGCATTTCCATGGTTCCATTCAATGAAATTCCAGTGCACGGGGCATTTGGGGCAGTTTTTACAACAGAAAAAGACACAAAACCGTTGGACAGAGTCCAAATGAGGCCACGAGGGTGGGGAACGGCCTGGAGGGGAAGGTGAATAAAGAGGGGGACTTGGGATGGGACCTGGAATGTCCAGCTGGAGCAGAGGACACTGAGCTCAGAGCTGCCCAGGGGCTGCAGCTCCTCCCGAGGAGGGGCAGCTCCCATCTCTGCTCTGGGACAGGGGCAGCAGCCAGGGCAGGGCTGGAGCTGGGCCAGGAGGGATTGAGGTTGGATTTGAGGGCAAGGTTCTTCCCCCAGAGGGTGCTGGGCACTGCCCAGGCTCCCCAGGGAATGGGCACGGCCCCGAGGCTGCCAGAGCTCCAGGAGCCTTTGGGCAGCGCTGCCAGGGGTGCCCAGGGTGGGACTGGATGATCCAGGTGGGATTCTTCCAGCTCAGGATATTCCATGATTCTACAAAAACACTCGACAAATCCCTCTGGGTTTTTCACTGACTGAAGAATCCCTGGCTTTATCCCATTTTGCATTCCAGAAGCTCTGCCCAGGGGGGTTTGCAGAGGTGGCTCCAGCAGAGATCCTGTGGGATCAGCAGGGCTGGGATCCACTGGCTGGGGTGGAAAGGGACAGACAAGTGGCATTAAAGGCAGAAGTGCAGTAAGAGGATAGAGAGCTTTGAGAATTAGTTATTTGAGTCTGTTTAGCTCAAATCTCCAGTTTAATAAAGCAAAGTCCTTCCACATGATGCTCGATAAAGTCCTGGAACAGAATGTTTGGGCAGCCTGAGCTCAGCAGAGGACACGACTTCCTAAATCCAGCAGCTGGACATGGGGTGGGGGGGTGGTGGAACCAGGGCTTCCTCCTGTTGTGCACATCCCCAGGACCCCCTGCTCAGCACAGGGGGGGCACTGCTCAGTTCCTGTCCCCTTCACAGGCACAGGGAACACCTGGCTGAGAGCAGGAATTCATTCCCAGAGAGGAGGAAGGGGGAATTCTGGAGCATTGTACACAATAGGATGGAAGGGGCTGATAGCAGGAATTCATTCCCAGAGAGGAGGAAGGAGGACTTCTGGAGCATTGTACACAATAGGATGGAAGGGGCTGCTGAGGTGGGGGGGTTGAGCTCAGTCACCTCCATCCCTGAAGGTTGGACTTGGTGGTCCTGAAGGTCTTTTCCAGCTTCAGTCATTCTGTGATTCCACGATGACACCCAACCCTCCAGCCAGATTCACCCTCTGCTTGAGCCAGTCCCTGTTTGGAATTGTCCAAGTGATGGCAAGGACACCCCTTCACCACTCCCCTGAGTGTGCACTCCTGGAGTGTGTCACAGAGCCCAGTGTGGTTGGAGAGGAAGATTTTCTTCCTCCAATCCATGGTCACTGCTGGAATTCTATAAATGTGGAACTTTGTAAATAAATTGCCCCTTTTTTTTTGGACATCCCAGCGTGTGAGTGTCGTTTCCCTGTGTCGTGTGTGACAATCCCTCCTCTCCTGCTCAGTGCTGGGGTTGAGTTCTGGGCTGCCAGCGTGGCACAGCAGCTGCTGCCAGGAAGAGCAGGAGCAGAGCACATCCAGCACCTCCCCGGCTCACAAACAGAATTCCCTGGCACCACAGCAACACCTCCAGATGGCTGGGAAGGGGCCAGGAGAACCCCACTGCTCCTCAGCCCTGCTTCAAAGCATTCCAAGGGCACCAATAATGAATTCCTGGAGGATCCAAAAGCTGGCCTGCCCTGTGGGGTGAGGCTTCCAGGGGGGAAGGGGCTGCTTTGGTCCCAGCACTTCACAGGCGAAGCTTCGGGCCCAGCTATTCCATAGGCACGTGTGGAAGGTGATGGTTGCTTTCCTCCAGCTGCAGCCCGAGGGAAAAGTGGAAAGGGCACCCCAAGGGCTGCCTGGAATCTCTTGGAGCTCAAGGAGTGAACAAAAGAGCCCAACAAGAAGGCAGCTGCACAGCTCCCAAGCTCGGGATGTGTCCAAGCCTTCATTGCTGGATCTCCGTTGCACATCCATTCCCCAAAATTCCTTCCTTCAGCTCCACTCCATTGGTAAAGCAGCTCTCTGAAACAGCAGAAGGGCTCAGTTCTTCCAGCTTCTCCCTTAAACACATCCCGGTGTTCCCAGGGTTCTTCCCCAGGCTGGCAAACCCAGTTTTGCTGCTTTTCCAGACACGGACTTACAGCTCCATGCCACGTTTTCCTGCTCATATCCACGGATTCCTGTTGCTTCCAGTGCCACATGATCCATCATCAGCTCCATTCCTGCTGCAGGGTAAGGTTTTGCCCAGCCAGGGAGAACAGATGGTCCCTGAACCTTCCACCATATCAGACACTCCTCAGTTAGAAACCTTGGCCAGACCTCAGCCTCTGGGGTTATTCCATCATCTTTGGAGCTGCCTCCAGTTCTTGCTATCCCCCAGGGACCAGGCTGAGGCTGGATATGGATTTGGACTTTTCCAAGCAGGTTTCTTTGTTGGAGCAATTGGATTTTCTGTGAGCAGGGCTTTGAACTCCCCCCAGTGCCTTCCCTGTGGTTTTCCAGCCTCCAAGCCCTGCATCCAATTCCCCCAAAGCAGTGCCTGCCTCAGCTCCTTTCTTTATGCCCTGGGCATGTGGACCCCTCTGTCCTTTTCTGATGAAAAGTGGGATTGCTGCCATTTCAGAACAAGACTCCACATGCCTGGGCCGTGCTTTGGGAGGGTTAAAACTCACCCAGGCAGCTCGAATTTCACTTACAGGATTCACACTCAGCAGTGGAGACGGGTTGGGAGCAACACCAGCCTGAAAATGGGATTTGGGAGCTCCTGGGCACCAGCACCTCTCCTGTGGAAGGTGCCACTGGATCCCCACCTGGAGGATTTGGACAGTGGGAACTCTCAGCAATCCAGGCTTTTTCCCCAGATGCTGCTCCAGCTGCACCGATGAACCGGGACTGGCCTGGGGTGAGCACAGCTCAGGCAGGCTGGTGCTCACCCCTGCTCTGCTCAGCAGATGGGAATGATTAAAAAACCCAACCCCCCGTATTTTACAACTCCATTTCTCTCATTTGAAGTGATGTAAGCAACATCTCATCAGAAGTCTGGTTGATCTGACCTTGCTTTGAATCCCTTGCAGCACTTCTCCTGCTGGCGGGGCCGGTGCTGTTTGCAATCAGCAGAGGGAGAGGCAGCACCTCGGCTGTGCCTGCTCGGCCCCTCTGGAATGGGGCAGCTCCTAATTAGCGAGGCAGTGATGAAGCTGTTCCTCAGCATCACCCAGTGGCCAAAGCTCCCCTCCCTGCCCAGATTTTGGCTGATCTTCCCTCCTCCTGCTTTAGAGGCACCTGGTGCACAGCCAATCCTTCTCCTCAGCACAGAGCTGCTGTCAGAGCTTCTCTCTCTCTTTTTTTTTTTTTAAACAAACCACCACAGTTCCAGCTCAGAAAACAAAACCAGTTCGTTCACAGGCTCTGAACCTCCCTGCAGCTCAAAGAGCCCCAAATCTGTCACAGCAGGGGCAGGTGGTGTCCAAATCCTCCCCCATCCCCTGTGCTGCCTCTCCTCTGCTCCCCTGCCTCAGACAGATGTGCTGGGGGTGCATCCCATGCTGGCCAGTGGTGTTTATTCCCTCGGGATACCCATAAAGCTCCCGAGGGAATACAGTCACACACAGCTCACACAGTCCAAGCCATCATTTGATCCCACAGGAACTCTGCTGTTTTCCCAAAGAAACGACTGGGAGACCAGAAACATCAGTGACCTCCCTGCCTGAGGTGCCCTGCGCTTGGAGTTTGTATTCAAAACATCCTTTTGCTATTTGCCTTTTTTAAAATCTTTCCACATCTGTTTGGGTTTCTCAGTTCTGTTGTACTCCATTCTAAGCCAGACCATTCCATGAAAATTCTGATTTCCCACTGCTTGTGATTCAGCACAAGCTGCCAGATTTTCAAGAACCCTTTGGGAGACTTTGTGCAGCTGAAAATATTGACAGTCGAAAGCAGCCTCGTGTCCATCCAGCTGAGCAGCCAACCTGTGATCCCCAGCAGGTAGATAGGAAATAAAATGGCCCATGTGAAGATCTTAATCCTAATCCTGAGAGTTTCAAATGGACTTAAGCCTTGGAGCAAGCAGTTTTATATCCAGTCCAAAATGCTCTTAACACCAGCTGTGATAACTGGGGCTATTCTGATTTTTTTTGTTATTTATTCCAGGTTTCGAATGCAGTTTATCTTTTGCCTTCCACAGCCTCTTGTGGAAACGAGTTCCACGGTTTAATACTCCAAGCAAACAGCTCACCTGACTAAGCCCAGCTTTTCCTGGGCTGGCTCATTGTCAGTCTTAATATCAGTGGGGATCTCAGCAGCAGAGCATGACAGGGAGCTACCCATCCCACAAATGAATATTTGGATTTGAACTGATGGATTTTTCTCCTGGAAAGGACCTTTTTTCCCCATCCCACAAATGAATATTTGGATTTGAACTGATGGATTTTTCTCCTGGAAAGGACCTTTTTTCCCCATCCCACAAATGAATATTTGGATTTGGACTGATGGATTTTTCTCCTGGAAAGGGCCCTTTTCCCCATCCCACAAATGAATATTTGGATTTGGACTGATGGATTTTTCTCCTGGAAAGGGCCTTTTTCCCCATCCCACAAATGAATATTTGGATTTGGACTGATGGATTTTTCTCCTGGAAAGGGCCCTTTTCCCCACCCCACAAATGAATATTTGGATTTGGGCAGACAGATTTTCTCCCTGGAAGGGCCCTTTTCCCCTCCCTGTCTCCCAGAGAAGTCTGGAAGAGCCATTTTGGGAGCAGGTGTCTGTGCTTTGGATCTGTCTCACTGGCGAGGCTGAGTTCTTTCTCGCTGTGCAGAAGAAAATGTCATTTCATCAATTCTGGATTTGCCACCTCTCAGTTTAATTGAAAAATCTGCTGCTGCCTGTGTCAGGAGCAAGAGAGGACTTATCTGTACCTGTCTGTTTTACAGACAGTTAAAACACCTTTTGTTATTCTTCTGCTCACCTGAGGAGTCGTTTCTAATCCTCTCCAGCCTCTTTCAGGGGGAGTTTTCCCAGCCCTTGGTCACATTTGTGTAGCCCTGGACCCAGAGCCTTTTAAAAATCTTTTCACAACAACAGCCACAAGACCGAGGCCCTCTCAAACACCTGCCCCTGTTTTGGGTCTCTAGAACAGGGGCTGTGCCCTGGAAATTTGGGGTTGGATCCGTGTCCGACTCCCAGCACCCTCCTGGACTATTGGTGTTTGTAAATTCCGTGAGTTCCTTTAAATCCCAGGATCACAGAACACCCTGGGTTGGAAAGGACTCACCAGGGTCTGTAAATTCCATGAGTTCCTTCAAATCCCAGGGGATCACAGAACACCCTGGGTTGGAAAGGACTCATCCAGAATCATCCAGTCCAACTCCTGGCCCTGCCCAGAACCAAACATTCCAGTGCAGGACCAACTCCTGGCTTTAACTGGAGAACACCTTTATATTCCAGGTGCCTCCTCTCCTCCTCTTGGCTTTGCTGGGACCCTCCCACGTGTGGCTGCAGCTGCTGGGGATCAGCCCTGGGGGTCTCTGGGGTGCCCACCCAAGGGAGAAGACCAGGAAAAGCCCTCCTGGGCCCTCCCATCTGCTCCTGCAGGGCTGCCACACCTGGCTCCAAACAAAACCAGGGACGTGGTGCTGGAGCAGCAGCTCCTCTCCCACTCCTCAGTGAGTGGCAGCAGTTGCTTAAGCAAAAAGGTGAATTATTTTCCATTAAAATGCAAAAGTCCACCTTTAAAACCCAGTGGCTGAACCAGCAACACCCTCCTGACCTTTATTTGCAGTCCCCTGCCTTTGTCACTTGTCACAGCCAAGTGAAGCCAGTAGAGACCTGAGCTTTTCTTCCAGTTTCTCCTTATTCCATTTGCCAAGCATTGATTTTTCTTTTCCTTCTACCAGCAGAGCTTGAAATTAATAATTTCTATTTGATTTTGTCACTTGGGTGTCATCGATACTGGCAGGGCTGGGCACGGGAGAAGCCAAATGTTCCGAGCTGGGAGCCAGGGAGGGGGAGCAGCCAGCCTGGGATCGGTGAGCAGGTCATGGAGCACATCAGGGAGTGCTCCTGGGGACAGGCTGGACATGCCCTGGCTGCCAGGGAGGAGGTTTGCTGGAATCCCAGCTCTGTGGCAGGTCCCCAATCTCCACGTGGCAATGGGAACATCTGCAGGGAGAGATTCCCTCTAGGCCCATGATTTTAACCACAGGAATTGCTTCATCCAACTCCCTAAAGTGGATCTTGGCAGACCTGACAAAGGGGAAAAGGGAACAGGGATTAGCACTGGGATCTCCTTTCCCTGCTCTGCACTGCTGTGTGAAGGCTCCAGGGGCTGCTGGAGGGAACAGCAGCCTGCCTGTGGCACCAGCTCTCCCACCAGCATCCACTGAGAAGTTTTTTCCAATCAGATCTAAATGAATGTTCTGCCATCCATGAGCAAAATGTGAAGCTCCACAGCTTGTTCTGCACCAAAGGGAGAGGAGCACAGGAAAGGTGGGAGGAGAACTGGAGGCTGGGCTGAATGAGACCTGGGAGAGCTGGAAGGTGAAGGAGAATTTCTGACTGTGCCCAGTTCCTGCTCCCCTCGGCCTACACAAACCTCAGTTCTGCACCTGAGGATCTTTAAGGTCCTTTCCAACACAAAGCACTGGACAGTTCCATGATTTGCATTTTTTTTTTAGGACAGGGAGGTCACGGACCATCCTTCCCTGGGGATCTGCAGCTCCTTCCAGGGGCAGCAGCCAGGGCAGGGCTGGAGCTGGGCCAGGAGGGATTGGGGTTGGATTTTAGAGCAAGGTTCTTCCCCCAGAGGGTGCTGGGCACTGCCCAGGCTCCCCAGGGAATGGGCACGGCCCCGAGGCTGCCAGAGCTCCAGGAGCCTTTGGGCAGCGCTGCCAGGGGTGCCCAGGGTGGGGTTGTTGGGGGATCAATGATCCCTGTGGGTCCCTCCCAGCTCAGGAGATTTTATGATTCTCTGATCTCTCCCAGCCTGAGGCTCAGAGGATGGGAATGCTTTCTGTAACTGTCTGGAAATGATTTTCTATCCCCATAAAACCCAACGGAGCCGAATCAGAGGCATTTCAGATCTGGAGCTGTTGCTCCATCTGCTCTTCCCTGTGCCTGACCCACACCAGTGCCACATCCCAGCCCCCTGTGCTGCCTGCAGCCCTCCCTGCCTGAGCACACTCCTGCTCCTGGGCCTCAGGTGGAAGGAGCCAACATTCAATGCAGGAGCAGCCTCCCTGTGGGGCCCGTTTGTGTCAGGAATTAACCAGTCACCTCTGAGTGGGCAGCAGAGCAGCAAAGGTGCCAGAACTCCGTGCCCTGCTCACAGCAGCTCCTGTCAGAGCCCTGCAGGTGCCCATAAACCACTTAAGTGGCCATCAAGGGTTCAGGGAGCAACAGAAACTGGCACTGGAGCACTCAGCCCTTTGGCTTCGGCCATTTATCCAACAGCAGATGAGCAGGCAGGACTCAGAGCTGGGAAGCACAAGCAGCACTGAGCCTCTGCCCTGCCCTGCCGGAGAGCTCAGGGATCCCAGCAGCTGCACTGGGATGGGATTTTTCTGCTGCCATGGCCGTGGCAATCAGGGCTGACTGGGCTCCCCACACCCACAGCTCTGAGGGTTTAGCTCCACATCCCAGCACTGGGAGCCTGCAGCAAGACCTTGAACTGAGGACTTTGGGGCCAGCCCAGCAGGGATGGAATTGTTCCCTTAAGTAACAGGGGTGAGGCAGGAACTGCAGGGGCTGCTCAGAGCATGGCAGGGACAAGGCCCTCTCCACCCCGGAGAAAAATTAAAAATAACTACCAGGAGCTCCAGGGTATCTTGGCAGGGGCAGGAGGGTGACAAACATGAGCCAAGGCATGAGGGGTGTGTGTGTGACAGGAGGGTCTGGAATTGAGGGATGAGGCTGAAGGACTGGGACAAGCACTGGGAGAAGCCTGGGAAGTGCATGGATGGGGCAGGAGCTGTGAGTGGGGCACACGTGGAGCCTCTCCCCGAGCACATTTCCCACAACCCAGAGAAGACAAATGGGCTTTGCTTGTGGTTGTTGTATAAATCCACAACACCCTGACACGGGGCAGGGCAGGCAGCAGCCTCTAATAGAGACAGATGACAAACACATTTAATGAATGAAGAGGTGATGAAGCACTCCTGACACAGCAACCCCCGCAGGCGCTGGCACTGATCTGTGTGACACCACTGTCACAGAGACTGCAGCAGATCCAGCCCAGCCCCAGGCACCCAGGGCACAGGGTTGGGCTCCAGACCACACACAGGATCACAGAACCACGGAAGGGTCTGGGTTGGAAGGTGCCTGAAAGCTCCTCTCACTCCACACCCCACCACAGACAGGGGAACCTCGCTCTGGGCCAGGTTTGTTCACCTCAGGTGTGGCAGTCGAGATGGACACTGCACTTGAGGTGCATCACCAAAACCATCAGAAGGCTTCAAGCATCAGCACCTTGTTATCCAAGAGTCTCCCACACCTTCTCTTTGTGTCTCCCCAGAGCAGCTCCACACAGCTCTGGCTCCTTCCTGTCCCTGTCCCAGCCCCCTCACCCTGTCTGTCCCACCTGCAGCAGCTCACCTTTGCTGGCCCTGGCACCACCTCCTGTCCCCAGCTCCTCACAGCACAGCCACCAAACTCCAACTGAGCCTTCCCAGCTCCCTCACTCTTTATCACCCCCATGGCTGTCAGGGCAAGGCTGTTCCCACTCTTAGATCATTAACATGTAACTCATCAGGGGGGAGCCTGCCCTCAGCAGCATCTCCTTTTGTCTCCCCACACTCAGGCACTGAGATTTTTATGGCGGGATTTTGAAATGTTTGGTGGTTTGAATGATGGAGAGACAAAGCTGAAATTTCATAAGGGACAAACGCCAGGTTTTCTGAGCCATCCTCAGTTTTGAGCGTACAGCTCAGTGCAGTGCTGCTGTTGAGACCCTGGAAAAAGCAACAACAAAAAAAAAAATATACCAGGTTCATGGCTTGGCTAAGTCTGGGGATTTAGGAGTGGAGTGGATTTTCCTGGACTTCAGGGTTCAAAGCAAACAGTGTTTGCCGCTCATATGGGGTTGCTGTGGGCTCAACACTTCAAAATTAGGCTCAACACCTCAAAGCCAGGCTCAAAGAGAGGTGGAAGCCCAGCGAGGGCTGAGTTTCCCTGCAGTCGTGCTCCAGATCCAGCACAAACCTGGGCTTACAGCCTGATTATTGGGGCCTGCAGAGATTTGGTGACAGGGCCGGGTCACACAGAAATTAAAGATTGAATCTAGGCCATGATGGGCTTAGAGGAGATGATCTTCAGGGCCTTTTCCAGCCTGATTGATTCTGTGATGCCATGGCCGTCCCCACGTTTGCACAGGCCCTGGCTGGGGCTCTGGGGGAGCTGGGGCAGTTTCAGGGCTGGGGCTGGAGGGTGGCTGGGCTCAGCCTGGCTCTGGGGGAGTTTGGGGAGCTCCACGAGAGGCTGGAGCTGCCAGGGCACAGCTGTGCTGATCACAGAGGGATTTTCAGGTGCCAAACTGGGCAGGCAAAGTTTTGCTGTGAATTAAACCCTCCTTAAACCCCATCCAGGCCCTGGCTGCCAGGCTGGACACTGGGGCTTGGAGCAGCCTGGGACAGTGGGAGGTGTCCCTGCTCAGGGCAGGGGTGGAATGGGATGAGCTTTTAGGACCCTTCCCACTGGCACTGTTTTAGGAATCCCTGAGCCTCGCTCACCCCACAGCCACCCTGGCACCACAGATCCCTGCAGAGGAGCTGGGAGGAAAACCAAAATCCTCCTTTGTGGTGCCATTTCTGTGGGGACAGCCCCTCAGACCCTCCTGCAGGTTCCCCCACAGAGCTGGTGACAGTCCCAGTGCCACCTCCAGCCCCTCTCAGCTCAGCAGCTGCTCCCTCTCCGCCGCTGTGCCCGTGGCTCCTCCTGATCCAGCTCACAGGACATGGGCTGCTGCCCAGCCCTGTGATTTATTCAGCTGCCTGATGCAGGCTCTGGCAGGGCTGTGCTCTCCCTGCTCGGGCTGAACACTCAATAAAACCTGTCCATAAACACAGAGGCCAGAGGGGAACATGCCCTGACAATGGGAATAAACAAAACCGGGGAAGCTCCGGGTGCAGGAGACAAAGAGAGGCAGAAACATGGCTCTGTCAGGGCAGGCGAGCCCTGCAGGGTCAGGATCTGCTCAGGGATTTTATTAAACGGCACAAATGATGGGCTGGAGATGTGCTCAAAATCTCCAAACTGAGCTGGAAGGAGCTCAAGAGAGCAGGGCTGGGATTCAAATCTGGCCTCCCTAAATAAAGATTAACGTTGCAAAATGAGTAAGAGAAAATTCAGAAAGATAAATGGGGAGCAGTGAGCTCAGGGAAGAGAAAACTCCGGTGGAAAAAGCAAAGGAAGAATAAGTGGGGAGGCCGGGCAGGTCTGAGCCGGGTGTGCCCTGAGGAGGAAAATCTCCCAAGCAGGAGCGGTGTGAGGGAGGGAAGCGCTCTCCCGGGGCACTGAAACGCTGCCAGCCTTGCCGGAGAGCTGAACAGGAGATTTTTGGTGTTTGTGGCACAGTTTGGGGCACTGGCCCGGCCGGGGCCGCAGAACCGAGGCCCAGGCCCAGCTCCCACATTCCCGCAGCATTCCCGTTGCCATGGCAACGGCGGGATCGCTGCTTCCCGCCACTGGATGGGCAGGGCCGGAGGTGTCTGAAGGGCTCAGTGACACATCAATTATCACCCACCCATCAATTATCACCAACCACCTAATGAACCCCTGCAAGAAACCCCAGTATTGGAAAGCAGGCTGGTGGTGTCTGATGAGAGAGATGATCTGAAGACCAGGATACTCTTTGGGACACGTGGTTTATTGGTCGTGGGAAGGCAGCCTGACTGGGGAAGAGTCCATAGGTCTAAGGGGACGGATCCAGCAGAGCAAGAGAGTGATTTTCCTCTTACATTCCATTTTAACCCTTTCTATCGTGAATATTCTAATGAGCATCAACCAATCACCTCAAGATACAAAACCTACAGAATCTACAGACAGCCTATGGGAACTACAACATTACAATACTACTCTACAGACCAGAAACCTGTGAAACCCACCTTATCCCTGCTACCTGAGAAGGTCCAACCCCTTATTCATACTTTTGTCTTGGCAGGGGTGTCACTGAAACACCCAGCCCAGTCTTTCCAGCTAACCTAATCACCCTCTTCCTGTCCAGCACCCTTCAAATCTCACTTTCAATCCCATCTCTTTTGTAGGTTTCATACTCTCAGAATCTCTCACTAATAAACTATCTCTGCAGGGTCCTCCTGCTTCCTCCTCTCCAACACCCCAGGCTGGGCTTTACAGAGCCCGAACAGTTTCCCCTTTTTCCATTTGCTGCCTCTTGTCACGGAGGGGTTAATTTATGGAGTAAACCACCCTTGAGTGGTGTCCCCAAAGCTCCGGCGTGACTTTAATCCTCAGTGGAAGCACTTGCAAAAAATCTGCTTTGGAAGGAGCCAGTTTCGAGTCATTTCAAGGCGGCCACGAGGTGAGACCTGGGAGATGCTGGCTCCTCCTTTTTTTCCAGATCCAGGATGGAAAAGCAGCCCCTCCCCACCTGGAGTTTTTCTTCACTGGACAAAAAGAAAGAAAAAAAAATAAATAAATACACACACACGCACAAAAAAAAAAAAAAAAAAAAAAAAAGAATAGTGAGAGGAGAGGGCTGAGTATTGAACAGAGGAATGAGAGCTGCGTGTTTTATGTCCTCTGCAAAAAGGATCCACAAAGAGAAAATGGCTCTGGGCTCAGCAGGCAGACAAAGGGAAAGACTGGGAGAGCTGGGAGAAGGAAAACCGCGGCAGTTTGGGATGATGGGATGATGCAGAAAAGGCTCATTAAAAAATCTGTTTCAAATGGGTGTTGAAGGGAACTCGGGGGGTTGTCTAAACCCATTTTTGTGTGCGTGGCATGAGCTGATGCTCCATGGAAACGTGCTCCTGGCTGAGCTCCCCGCTCAAACACGGCTGGAATGCTGATCCCAGAGCTGGAGCTGCTCCTGCCCTGTGCCTGGAAACACCTGGAATGCCGGGATGGCCTCCTGCTCCTGCTCACCTGGAGGCTGATGCCTCCAGGACCACGAGGCAACAGCCTGAAGCTCATTCCAACAGCAGCATTTCAGGATACACAGCCCCCAAAAAAAGGGTTTAGATTTTCCTCCAAAAAAAAACCAAAAACCCATTCGCAGCTGAATTTATCTGGGGTTTTTCCCTTTTTGTCATGGTGTTTTTATGGGAAGAGGCTTCTTTTGTAGCTGCTCAAATTAATCAAGGTGGTGCCTGCCCACCACGTCCTGTCAGAGCTGTTTGACCAGCCCGGAATTATTGATTCTGGCAAAGCCTCGAAACCACAGATGTCATAAATGCAGATTTTGGAGTTGGCTTTTCGCAAATATTGAAATGAATGTTACACGTATAGTGTAAGAAGGTTGTGCTGTATTTCCTTTTATTTGTGGAATTTAAAAATGTAATGGAGGTATATTTTCAGATTGTAACAAAGTAGAGATGGGAGGTTGTTTTTTTTTTTAACTCCTCAACTAGATAGAAGACAGAAGGGACGTCTGGAATTCCTGAACTAAAGATTTCTGATAAGGAACAATTAAGCCTTTGAGGGTCTAAATCTCCAGAAGACAAATTTACAATGTCCCCCAGACTGCATGGAGTCCCATAAATAAACTGTATACTTAAGCGGGGTCTTGAAACCAAAATGAATATTTGAATCATGCATTAGCTCATTTAAATATGTAACACCAAGATTTTTAAATACCAAAGAATTTAGGATGGGCGGTGTGTTGCTTTGCACCCTCAGCTGAGAAGCTACCTTCTTTTGTCTCCTTATTGTCTGTTTTTATTCTATTTTATTTTCTTTTTAATAAACTTATCAATTAATATAAAAAGGTGAAATGTTGTTTTTCACAACAGGTACAACGAATTCCCAGGTAAATCCTGGCAGCCCTCAGGAAGGACAGACACCCAGTGGACTTCCAAAGCAAGGTCAGCTTCAGAGGGGAGCAGCATGTTTGACAGGCACACTCAGCTGAGCTGGGAATGGTAAAAGCATTCCACCACCCTTGGAGCAACCAGCCCTGCTCCATCTTCTCCTTCCCCACTGCTCCTCCTGAAAAAAAGGGCTTCTTAATGGATTTTTTCTATAATAAACTTAACGTCTCCAGATTTTATTTCCCACTTGAGGTCTAAATCATCTTTGCCATAAATGTAAAACAACTCAGCCAATAGTTTGGTGGGGCAGGTTTACAATATATCACTCCAAGAATAATTTAGAAACCTGGGAAGTTTCTCTCCTCCCCTATAAATTTGCTCAGCTCATTACTGAGATAGGCTGTGAAATGAGTGGATTCCCACTGGAAAATGGGAGCAGTGGAAATCTGAGAGCCAGGAGATGGTTTTGATTGCTTTGCTACACTCCAAAAAAAAATGTTTCTTGTAAGCAGGGGGTGGATGATCCGCATTGGATCACACAGGAGGGATCCGGAGTGGCTCTGGATTAGCCAGGATGTGGTGGAACAGCTCAGGACCCTCTCAGCCTTTATCTCCTCGACCTTCCCTCATCCCCACAGCACGGGGAAGGAAAATGTGGAGCAGCTCCACAAGTGCTGGGGCAGGGCTGGGAAATCCATTTTCTCTGACTTTTCTCTTTCTGCAGTTTCTGCAACTTACAGCTCTTGCTTCATGTCCTCTATATATTTACAATGTCTGCAGTTTGCTTAATAGCCCTTACATATTTATAATTATTAACGATAACATTTAACACAGATTACCTAAATCGTTCATTTCATTTATAACACAGCCTAAACAGGCCCCAAACAGGGCCTAAACAGACCCCAAGCAGGGCCTAAACAGACCCCAAACAGGGCCTAAACAGAACCTAAACAGCCCCAAACAGGGCCTAAACAGGGCCTAAACAGAACCTAAACAGGCCCCAAACAGGGCCTAAACAGGCCCCAAGCAGGGCCTAAACAGACCCCAAACAGGGCCTAAACAGACCCCAAACAGGGCCTAAACAGAACCTAACCAGGCCCCAAACAGGGCCTAAACAGGCCCCAAGCAGGGCCTAAACAGGGCCTAAACAACCCCAAACAGGCCCCAAACAGAACCTAAACAGGCCCCAAACAGGGCCTAAACAGGTCCCAAACAGGCCCCAAACAGAACCTAAACAGGCCCCAAACAGGGCCTAAGCAGGACCTAACTAGGGCCTAAACAGAAGTCAACTTGTGAACCGAGATGTCCTAAACCCCACAAGCGTCCAGCAGAAACCCAGAATTTAGGATCAAAGCGCCACAAATACAACAGAGGGAGATGCACTTGGAATGCAATGATCAAATCTGCATCCTGAAATAGCAATCAATCACCTGGCCAAGGCCTTTCGCTTCCAGCCCCGGAATTATTCCCACTCTATCAAACAACTCCTTTCATCAGCAGCTCCATCTTCAGATAATTTATGGGCCCTCCTTCCTGTCTGCTTCTCCTCATCTCCATAGAGACAAATGGATTTGGGACAGCATGGGAGAATTTCTCTCCATGGATTGTTAGAAATCTTCTAATTTCCAGCCTTGCTCCACTCAGGGCTGGTTTATATCTATTTGATCTATTTCCATGTTATCCCTTAATAGCTTTTCCACATTGGATATTATCCCCCAGATGTGTTTCTATTAAGAGCCATCACCCAACCCCTCCAGGTCATTTTGCACTGTTGACAAAGCAAAGCTTTCCCAAGGAAGGTGCTCCAAGCTCCCCGATCCATCATTCCTCTTTCCTCATGCGACTCAAAACACATTCTTAGGCCAAACACATTAATTGGATAATCTGATTCTTCATGTGAATTAAAACTGAAGAAAATCAAAACATTTTTTTCTTCTCAGGAGGAAATGTTTGGGTTTCTTTTGCCAAAATCCTTTTTTTTTGCCTCATTTATTTTCTTTTCAATTCCCTCAAAAAAGTTTAAAACCTCCTAAAATTCGAATTCAACTTTTTCTCTTATCAAAACAGAATAGTCTGCTTGATCCAATTTTTATTTCCAGTGTGGGAAATGAAAAGAAAATTCATTTCCATTTCGTTTTGTGGAATCATGGAGATGGGAATTAAATGAGAAATGAGTTCTGGACCCTGGTTCCCTGGTGAAGTGGAGGATGTTCCTCCCAAAGTTCCTGGGGGCAGGAGGGCAGCTGGCACTGCCATTCCAGTGTTGGGATGGGACTGGGACCAGCACAGGCTCACTGACATCCCTTGGGAGCTGGGAGATCCAGACTTTTCCCAGGGAGGAGCTCCTATATCCAAAAATCCACGACAGATTCCACAGCAAATTCAATCTTTGCCCACGCACGGCTCAGTTGCTCCTGCTGGGTTTAGATCCCCCCTGCAAGAGCCTGATTCCTTTTCCCAGGAAATCACTGCTCCACCTCACTCCTGGTGCTCCCTGCGCCACTCCAGAGGCAGGAGGGAGCTGATGGAGCTGGGGCCTTGTGCTCCTGGGGTCTGTAACCCCCCTGCTCCCAGGGCTTGGGTCTGGGGGCTTTTTGCAGTGCCCACACCCAGCAGTGTCCCCCCAGTCCTGCCCAGGGTGGGGAACGCTGGCTCCTGGAGGGCTGGGATCAGCTGAGATGGGAATTCTCTGCCTGGGCACCGCTCCAGCCCCTGGATCTCAGAGCACAATCTTCTCACCCATCCTGGCGAGGCCAGGCTGTGGAAGTTACCCCTGGAAAACTTTTTCATTTCTTTATCCATCCTGCTCCTTCAGGAATCCCCTTTGCCCACATTTCAGCTCAGAAGGATCCCAGTTCCAAGCAGGGTTTTCCAGCTGGATCCTGGCCGGGTCCCTCTTGTCTCCCAGCTGTTCTTGCCTCTCACCTGCACCCCAGACTGATCTTACCCCTCCCTTTTCCATCTGCCCAAAAACTTTCACCTTTCCTTAAAGCTTCTCAAGCTGTTTCTTTGCTGTTCTCCTGCAAACACCCCCATTCCCATGGAACAGCCTCAAAATCATGGCATTTTCCCTCCCTGTTCCTGCATTTCCCTCTTTCAATCTTCGTCTCTTGGTGTATTTCAACACTTTTCAATTTAAAATGAATTCCTGCTCCGGTCCTTTCAGTGGAGAACTATTGAGAGATGCGTTCATCAATCCTTAGGCAGATAAAAGAATCCTTTTTTTACCAGCACTACAATCCACAGGCAAAGGGAAAAGGGACAATGGGAAGCTCTAATGTGGATTCTCCCAGCATGTCCCACTGGCCATTATCCCAGTGGAGAAAAAAATCAGAGCTTTCAGGCTGGGATTTGTGAGATCAAATGTAGGCAATCATTTTAATTGGAATTAATTGCTCTGCACTGGAAGTGTTGACTCCACAGGAGCCTCCGTTGAGGCTGTGAGGGAGATGGATGTGGAACAGAGCAGATCCAGGTGCCCTGACCCAGATTCCCTGGATTGGACTGGGAGCCACAGATGGAGCTGGAGACCAGGCCAGCAGATCCCTCACCCCCAGCAACGGGCAAAGAAACAGGAAAACCGAGGGATCAGTAAATTCCTGCCACTAGGAGAGGGCTCCCTGCTGGAGTCAAGGACACACGTGGATCATTGATGGGCTGGTCTCCTTCATGGAAACATTTTGGGAAGCTTCTCCCTGTAAAGGGGACTCCTCTCCCCAGTTTGGTGCCCCCAGCCCTCAGGGGAGGCTGGCAGTGCACCTGGCAGAGGCAGGCAAGGACAGAGCAGGCAGGAATCAGCCTTTGGAAGCACTGGAATGTGGGTTTGGAGGGGAGCCTTGGGCAGGAGGTTTAGGGAAGCTCAGGGAGTGTCCTTCCCTTCCCACCATCCCTTCTTGCCTCCTTCTGGTACCTCCTGGGGCAGGGGACGTCCTTCAGCTGGAGGCTGAGGGGAGGTCTGAGAGCAGAAAGATGGGGATCCTTTCCTTTTGGGAATCCTTTCCCTGTTGGGATCCTTTCCTTTAGGGGATCCTTTACTTTTGGGGATCCTTTCCTTTTGGGGAACCTTTCCTTTGGGGGATCCTTTCCCTGTGAGGATCCTTTCCCTTGGGGGATCCTTTCCTTTTGGGGATCCTTTCAATGTGGGGATCCTTTCCCTGCGGGGATCCTTTCCCTGCAGCTCCAGAAATTCTTCCTGCACGATTCTCCCTCCCCTTCCTCTGGGGCAGCAGTTCCACCTCCCAGGAATGTCAGGGTGGCAGTCTGCAGCTGGCTTGGCTGGTGCATTGATCCCTTTGGACACTGGGAGTCCCAGGTCCTTCACAAAGCCCATGGAGATGCCTCTGGAAGCTGCAGGAATTTTGCAGGCAAGCTCTGCACAAAGTGACTCATCCAGGCTGGGCAGATCAGCCCATGGGTTTCTTTTTTATCCCGCTTTTTTCACCATCTCCTCCTCTTCAATCCCCAAAATAAAAAGTCTCCTCATGGGTAACTTGAGTGAAATCCTCGGGATGTTCTTCATCTTTTCCAGGCTCCCTCCAGGAGCAGGTTCCCACTGAAGTCCTGCTCTAATGAGATTTTGCTCTGGCTTCAGGCATCCTGCTACAAATCCCAGGAAAACGTTTTCCCTCCTGCCCCTCTCCTGAAGGAGAGCCTCGGTCCCACAGATGTGTTGATGGAGAAACAAGGATTTTCCCAGTTCCTCAGGGAAACAGCCTGGAGGAGGTCCAGGTTGGATATCAGGGAAGATTCCTCAATGCCAGAGTGATTAAGCCCTGGAACAGGCTGGGGTGGAGCCCTCACCCCTGGAATTGTTCAGGAAAGGAGCAGACGAGGCTCCTCACTTCGTGGTTGAGTGAATGTGGGGATATTCACTGACAGGTTGGGTTGGTGATCTTGGAATTCTTTTCCAACTGTAATGACTCTGTGATTCCATGGCTGATGAACCTTCCAGTGGTTCTCGTGGATCCTCTGTCCAGCTCTTCACTCGCAGAGGAAGCGATTTCCCCAAGTTACCATGGAGATGAGAGCGATGGCAAAGAACTCAGAGCAGATGGATGCACCCAAATGAGCTCCTGTTGGCTCTCCCAGAACAAAGGGAATCTAAAGATGCACAGAACTGGAACAAAACAATGGAAATTATTGATATAAACGCTGATATCCCAGGAATGAGAGTGAGGCTGTGAGGGGAGGCCAAGGAGCAAAGGGAAACAGGAGTTTCCAACTGGGAAATGGGGAAAAAATGGAAGTTTTTGGGGATCCATGATGGACAAAGGGGTTTAATCTTGAAAATGCCTTTGGGATTTTTTTCCAGAGACATTGGCTGCTTTAATTAAAGTGATTGATTATATCACTTTAAATATGATTATTATATCACCAGAAATATGTCAGAAGTCACCTTTCCCTGGTAAAATTCTTCCTAATGGGAGAAGATCACTCATGTCCTGAGCTAATTAATGTCAGGGATGAGTGATCCCTGGGCCTGATGGGGTCCTCCTACAAGGAAAAGCTTTGCCCAGGTTTTCTGGGATATTTTTCCCTGGGAGGGTGGGCAGGCCCTGGCACAGGGTGCCCAGAGGAGCTGGGGAAATGTCCTGAGCCCAGGTGACAACACCAAAAACCTTCCTGGGTTTGCACACTGACTCATTCCAATGCCAGGAGACACTTCCCTCTCCAAAGAAAAAAAGAAAAAAAAGAAAAAAAGAAAAAAAAAAGAAAAAAAAAAAAAGAAAAAAAAAAGAAGAAAAAAAGGTGTTATCATTCATTTTCCATGGTTTTGAAAGGAAAAATAAACCCAGTAAAATTCTACAGAATGTAAAAGGTTTGATCCCGTTATTCCAGAAGACACTGCCAGCCATGCATTTTATCCCACTCCATTACTGCTCTGTCAAGGAATCATATAAATGAATAGGATCCAACTGAAGGCCCTATAAAGTGAGATAAAAGCAGGATGCAGCTCACATGGGGAAATGTGGGATTTTGAGACAGTTTGAGACAGCTGAGAATCAAATGTGCTCCCAAAAAAAAAAAAAATATTCTCTCCGGGGAAGAAAGAGGGAGAGAAGGGAAAATTGTTGCTTCACTGCCACCCACAGAAAGCTGGAGATTATTTTAGGGAAGAGCTTGCACAAGCTGCTCCTTGGGAATCTGCAGGATGGAAGAAATCCCAGATAACTTCTCTGCTGAGGGCTGTGCTTATCCTGTCCTTTGTGTGGCACGCCCTTCAAATCCCTGCACAGGTGGAAATCATGGGATCATGGAATTGTTTGGGTTGGAAGGGACCTCAAATCCCATCCCACCCCTGCCCTGGGCAGGGACACCTCCCACTGCCCCAGGCTGCTCCCAGCCCCAGTGTCCAGCCTGGCCTTGGGCACTGCCAGGGATCCAGGGGCAGCCACAGCTGCTCTGGGCACCCTGTGCCAGGGCCTGCCCACCCTGCCAGGGAACAATTCCTGCCCAATCTCCCCCCCAAATCTACTCTTTTTAGCTTAAAGCCATTGGCTTTATCCTCCTTGACAAGGAGATTGTATTTTAATTGTGTAGTTCCTGTTCCATCCAGGAACGGGGAGAATTTTCACAGCCTGAGAAGTGGTTGGGCCCTGGCTCTTCAGACAAATTATTCTCCTGGGAATTCTCTCCCCCATTCAGCTCCTTTACCTGGGGCAGAGCTCAGCATGGTCCAGCTGCACTCCCAGGTATCCCTCAGAGTCTGTTCCTGCACCCTCTGGAATTTGTCCCAGAGATGCATTCCTGCCCAATCTCTCATCCATCCATCTGGCACTGGGAGCCATTCCCTGTGTCCTGTCCCTCCAGCCCTTGTCCCCAGCCCCTCTCCAGCTCTCCTGGAGCCCCTTCAGGCCCTGGCAGGGGCTCTGAGCTCTCCCTGGAGCCTTCTCCTCTCCAGACTGAACCCCCCCCACCCCCCAGCTGAAACACACATTCCAAAAGTTATGTCAGGAAAATTGAGAAGACACCAAGCTTATTTATCCAGGTTTTTTCATCTTCAAAAGAAATCACAACCTCATTAGTGAGTGCCTGAAAGGTGTGAGACAGGAAAGGCTGCTGCTCTGGATCCCTGAATCCAGAACAAAATGGGAGCTGGGATCTGCCTGTGTCAGGAATGTGCCCTGGAGCATTGCTGAGTCAGGAATGTGCCCACAGGAACCAGGAGCTCCTCTGGTGTGACCTGTGGAGAGGTCACTTTGGACAGGTGACCTGCCCTTCCCGTGGTTCCTCCCCCGTGTCCAGGGGGAGTGGGATGGGCACTCCGGGGTGCTCTGGGATCAGCCCCATCAGCACAGGGGGCTGCTCCAGCACCCTGCAGCTCAGGACAGAATTCCAAGCAGAGTGGAAGAGGAGCCTGTGCTGTGAGCTCTCCTGTTCCTCAGCTCCTCCCCACCCAGCCCCTCCAAACAGCAGGGATTTGTTTTCCAACATTTTCATTCCCAGGGCTGAGTGGGCTCTGCTGGATCCCATGGGAAGGAGAGCCTGTTCTTCCCACCTCCAGAGGAGACAGCTCCTCTGGAAACGTTTTTTCCTTTTTTCATTTGCATCTCGTCACTGGGAAACTGCCTTTCCACTGGAGTTTGATTTTAATGGGGATTTCTTGGATTTTAATGGGGATTTCTTGGATTTTAATGGGGATTACTCAGAGGGCTGCAGGAATTCTGCAGTCCAAGAGCTTCCCGTGGCCTCTGGGTTCTTGGAAAGCTTCTGGGTCAGATGAGACATCAGCTGATTCCCAGTCTCATCCCAAGGTTTTTCATCTGGTTTCTAAATATTCCAGCCTTCTCCTCTCATTTACATTCCTCCCAGTTTTTTGGAATCAGCATTAAGAGCAAAAGGGGGAAAGGAAAATCAAGGAGAAGATGTGGGAAGAGCTTCCCAAGGGACTGGGCAGTGACATCCTGGCCGTGTGACCTCATCTCAAGCCCTGTTCCTAAAAAAGATGTTCCCAAGTTCCTGAGCAGCTCTAATGGAGGAGATCAAGCCATGGAATCACAGAATGGTTTGGGTTTGTTTTTTTTTTATAGGGACCATATTAGATTAGGATTGCACGAAGGAAAACCCTTTTCCAGGGGGATTTTGCAGGGTGCAGCCTCCATCCCTCAGAGAGGAGCAGCCTGGATCTGTTCCTCTCTGAATTGATCAGCAGCAGACACGTGTGTGACGTTAAAACTCCAACCCCAAGTGCTACATCCACCACGTTTCTCTCGGGAAGAGATTAAAACACAACAGGACAAGCTGCAGGTTTCCCTCCATCCAAAAATCAGACAGCTTGGGGGTTTATTCCTTTAATTTGAAAGCTTTGTAAACCAAACCCAAAGCCCACCCTGACCATGCTGGAGACAGACCTGGAAGAGCCAGGAAGCCTTTCCAAGGAGATAATTTCCTGCAGGAATCACCACACTGGTGATTTTTGTTTGTCTGGGGTGTTTTGTTTCCCCAAACACCCAAAATTGCTTCCTGGCTTCCCTGTCACGGGCAATTTGTTTCCCAACAGTGATCAGAAAACCAGGGAAGGGCTTCCCTGCTCCTGCATCCTGCTGGGGATGCCTCCAGCTGCTCCCTGGAGCAGCAGCAGGAGCTGGCCAGCTTCCAGCCCGCCACCATTGCAGCTGAAATGAATGAGCTTGGGAAAAAAAAAATAAAAAAATAAAAAAATCCAAGCATCTGGTGCAGATTATCCAATTTCTATCCCTCTTTCATTTGGCAGCCAGGAGCTCTGGCAGCTGGGCCTCAGAAATTGTGGGAGCTTTGAACTCCTTTAAAAACCCTTTGGATGGGGAGTTCTGGGTGAATTCCTTGCTCTCTGCCCAGCTCAGGCTGCTCTGGGATTTCGGAGGCTGCCCCAAAACACAAGATTCAAATCCAGCACTGCCAGCAGGGACCTTCCAGATTCCTTTAATGAATCTTCTTCCCACATCTTCTCCTTGATTTTCCTTTCCCCCTTTTGCTCTTAATGCTGATTCCAAAAACTGGGAGGAATGTAAATGAGAGGAGAAGGCTGGAATATTTAGAAACCAGATGAAAAACCTTGGGATGAGACTGGGAATCAGCTGATGTCTCATCTGACCCAGAAGCTTTCCAAGACCCCAGAGGCCACGGGAAGCTCTTGGACTGCAGAACTCCTGCAGCCCTCCAAGTAATCCCCATTAAAATCCAAGAAATCCCCATTAAAATCCAAGAAATCCCCATTAAAATGATTCCTTTAATCCCTGGGGAAAACAGGGAATTCGTGGGTGTCCTGCCAACACCGTGCACTGTCCACCTGCCTGGGCAGGGATTTATTTCTATCACTTCTATTTCTATTATTTAGCATGCTGCTCCATCAGGAGAATTAAACTCTGTTTTTGGTTTGGGGTGAGTGGCTCTGAGCCCCAGCAGCAGCTGGAGCACCCATGTTTCCCACATGCCCTTGTTTGCTATACACCACTGTGTCTTTTCTAGTTGCAAACTTTTTTCAGTTGCAGCAGATTCTGAGTTCTCAGGTTTTGGGTGTTTTTGTTTTTGTTTTTGTTTTTTGTTGTTTTGTTTTGTTTTGGGGTTTTTTGTTTGTTTGTTTTGGTTTTGGGTTTTTTGGTTTTTTGGGGTTTTTTTTGTTTTTGGTTTTTTTGTGGTTTTTTTGTTTGTTTGTTTTGGTTTGGTTTGGTTTGGTTTGGTTTTTTTGGGTTTTTTTTGGGGGGGGGGGTTTGTGTTTTTTGTGTTTTTTTGGTTTTTTTTCTGTCTGAGGCCTCCTGCTCTTCTTCAGCTCCTAAAAAATCCTTTTTACTTTTAGTGTTTCCCACAAGCTGGACTTGGTTTTAAGTGGCCCCAACTCCACCCCTGCCCCTGTCTCACCTCCAGCAGCCTGCCCTGACTCCCACTCCTCCCCTTTGAGGAGCAGAGCCCCACACTCCCCTTTTAGAGCCCATTTTCCCTGCTTCCCTCTTCCTTCCCTGGGAATAGAGGGACAGGGGAACGTGAAACCTCCCTGCTCTGCTTTACAGCTCAATGGCCCCACTCAAATACATTCTGCCATGGCCCGAGTGATTCTCTGCCAGCCTTTATTTATTTAGTGGGAGTGAAGGATTCATTCCCCCCTGGGCTAAGGGAGCCCAAGGATCCCCACCCACAGCTGAGCCCCTGCACTTCACCCTGGGCTGCTGGAATTGTTTGCATCCATTCCGGAGCTATTGCACTTCATTCCTGCCCAATAGATTTTTATTTGGGTATGAAATCAAAATGTGACAGCACATGGGGAGTTAAAGAAGGGAGAAATCCATAAATCACTTTCATACAGCGGCGCTGCTCTCTGGCCTTAACCAGTGCTCAGCCAAGCTCAAGTTTCAGCTGGGTTTTAAGGGGTGCACAAATCACCCTGAGCTTTCTCTGCCCTAAAAATCCTTTCCTAATAATCCTAATTATTAGCCAGGAATGTGTTTACACCACCAGTTCTGCCCCTGGAGCCCTGCTGGGCTTGGAGCACCCTCCCAGTTCATGGCTCCTCAACCTTCCTGTGCATTTACATCCCATCCCATGGGTGGAAATCACTTGGAGGTGTTCCTGCATGGCAGGAGATGGTTCTGCTGGACAACAGGAACTTTGGGAAGTCGTGTGGGACTGGTGGAGCTCCTTCATGTGCTCTGTGCCCAGGCAGTGGCAGGGACAGGGAGGAGAGGGTGGGAGATCAGGCAGGAGCTGCTGCTCCTCATGGGAAACTCATGGACAGACCTTTCCTGGAGGCTTCCACTGCCTCCTCACCAAGACTCTGCCATCAGAACTTGTGGGAATGGAAATAGGATCATGGAATCCTGGAATGGTCTGGGAGAGAAGGGACCTCATCCATTCCCACCCCTGCCAGGGCAGGGACACCTCCCACTGTCCCAGGCTGCTCCCAGCCCCAGTGTCCAGCCTGGCCTTGGGCACTGCCAGGGATCCAGGGGCAGCCACAGCTGCTCTGGGCACCCTGTGCCAGGGCCTGCCCACCCTGCCAGGGAACAATTCCTGCCCAATCTCCCAGCCAGCCCTGCCCTCTGGCACTGGGAAGCCATTCCCTGTGTCCTGTCCCTCCAGCCCTTGTCCCCAGCCCCTCTCCAGCTCTCCTGGAGCCCCTTCAGGCCCTGGAAGACCACAATAAAATCCCCTTGGATCTTCTCTTCTCCAGGTTGAACAATCCCAATAGCATTAAAAGCCATCTCTTTTTTTTCCATTAAGTCAAAAATTACGTTCATTGGATTTTTTAAAATTTTTGTATTAATTATTCCAAGACATTTGCTGTATTCCATGATTAATAACTCCAGCAAAGTTCTTCCAAAGTCCCTCTTTTGCCATATTTGACTTTTTTGGAGCCATTGCCTTGAGGGGTTTTTGTCCTCAGTTTGTCCTGAGCTGGACACAGCACTGCAGAGCTGGGCACAGGGGCAGGATCTGAACTCAGCTCAGGATGACCCATTTCCACCAAGGGCTCCTTTGGTTTTTTTCCTGCACGTCCCTGGCAGTTTTGCTCCCTGAGAACGCCACTGGGCAGTGCCAGAGCAGAGCAGAGATGCTCTGCTGGAGCAATTATGGATCTGACAGCCCAAGGAGGAAAGTGGGGGATTGTTGCCATGCCTGTGCCTGCTTGTTTTGGGAATTCTATTCCCAGGCACGGTCTTGAAGCACAAAGTCATGTTCTGTAAACTACCAAAGCTCCCACATCTGTTCCCAGAGGAGGGGCTTCGGTGATGGTCTCTGGAAAATGACCAGTGGTTCCCAAGGGTCCCACCTCTGGGGTGGGCAATTTGTAAAATGTACAAAAGGAGTCAGGAAAATAAAGGAGGGGTCTCTTGCTTGCAAGAGCTCCACGCAGCCTCTCTGAATGCACTCCCTGCCTCGTTCCTGAGTGTCCCTCACCAGTTATAGGGGATCAGCTAAAAAGGGCAAAAAGTGCTCTCTGCGCTCCAGATCCAGAGCAGGGCAGGCAAAGGGCCTGGCTGGAAACGCAGCAAAGACTCCAGGAATCCATCCTGGGAAAGGCAGAAGTGTCAACAAGCCAAGTTCATAACCCTGGAGCCAAAGGAGGAGCCCATCCATCAGTTCTGTGTGAGCTGACCCAGGGGGCTGCTGGAGGATCAATAATGCCCGGGAAGCTTTTCCTGCACCGCTCTGCTCCCGCCTGGCGCCGCAGGAGCCGGGAACCTCTCATCTCTTCTTCCTGCACACACCTCCAAGTGGCAAAGGTCAGCCATAAATATTCCAGATGAGCAAGGTGGGGAGGCAGCAGGGTTCCTGGGGGACACGGGGCTTTGCAGGAGGTGTTAACAAACAGCATTCCTGCAGCGCTCTGCCCTCTGCAGGGCTGTGGAAACCCGAGCTTGGCAGCTTCCTGCTGGGGAGATTTCTGCTGGAAAACTCAGTCACGGTCTCCCAAGGGATATTCATGCCCAGTTAATGCCCAGTTAATGCCCAGTAGATGCCCAGTTAATGCCCAGTTACAGCCCAGTTAATGCCCAGTTAAAGCCCCATTACAGCCCAGTTAATGCCCAGTTAAAGCCCCATTACAGCCCAGTTAATGCCCAGTTACTGCCCAGTTAATGCCCAGTAGATGCCCAGTTAATGCCCCATAAATGCCCAGTTACAGCCCAGTTACAGCCCAGTAAATGCCCAGTTAATGCCCAGTTACAGCCCAGTTAATGCCCAGTTACAGCCCAGTAAATGCCCAGTTAATGCCCAGTTACAGCCCAGTTAATGCCCAGTTAATGCCCAGTTAATGTCCAGTTCCTGCCAAGTAAATGCCGAGTAAATGCCCAGTTACAGCCCAGTTACAGCCCAGTTACAGCCCAGTAAATGCCCAGTTACTGCCCAGTTAATGCCCCATAAATGCCCAGTTACAGCCCAGTAAATGCCCCGTAAATGCCCAGTTCCTGCCCAGTTACTGCCCAAGGAGCCCGGGCCTCGCACAGACGCTGCTCTGCTCCTCCTCTGGGGGGTTCATTATCCCACCCCACGCCGGGTTCCCAGCGCACCCCTAAAAGCAGCAGCCACCTGCGCTGCTGCCGCTCCTTAAGGACACCCGGGATTCATTGGGAACGGTGAAAAGCCGCTGGCTGTGCCGGGGCTCTGAACATCTCCCTTTAATGTTCTACTCTCCTCACTGAAGCACGGGAGCCCTGGGCAAATCGCCTTCTTAACGACCACATCATCATCATCATCATCATCATCATCATCATCATCATCACCATCACAGCGCGGTCGTTAGGAGGGGATGGGAGCAGGGGGATGAATAACAGAGGGATGAGCAGCCCAGCCCTGCCCGGGGATCAGCCAGGGCTGTGCTCAGCACTGTCACTGTCTGCACTGATGCTCCTGTCCTGGAGACACCCCTGGGCACAGCTCGGCTTGGCTGCTTTCCTGAGATTCCTGAGATTCGGGTGGTTTAGAGTCCTTTGCCCTCTGAGAAGCTCCAAGCCGGACACAGGAACACAACAGAGTCTTCAGATGTTCCGTTTTCAAGGTTGCTGGTGTTTTTATTCATAAGAAATTATGCGTAATTTCTTATTAATTACGTTACGGAAATATTCGTAAATTCGTAGTTTTATTAGTAAGAAATTGATTGTTTCTTCTCTTTCCATTGGCTCTGTGCCCGGCCAAGGTCTCTGCAGCTCGGGCATCAGGCGAAGACTCCTCCTCTGATGGAGGCTCATCACCTCTCACACCAATTATTACAGACCTGTTATTTACAATTACACACCAATATCCACAGTCTGTACTGAACAGGTCATTTCCACTCTGAGCCCATCTCCTCAAAGCTGCTTTGTGCCACCCTCACAGCAGAAGATGGAGAAGAAGAAGGAGAAGACCCCAAGGCACTGGGGTCCCCATTCACCTCCACTCTAAAAACCCAAAAGTGACAAACTGCACTGCTCTCTGTCACACCTTTGTGCCTTGCAATCCCTCTCTCCGTGCTGGAAGCTTTTCTCCTGGACTAAAGTCCAAGCCAGAGTCCTCCTGGGCTCTGTGCCAGGGTCTGCAACCCCCTGTACAGACCCCAAATCCCCCTGAACAGATCCCAGACCCCCAATACAGACCCCAAACCCCCCTGAACAGATCCCAAACCCCCAGTACAGACCCCAAACCCCCCAGTACAGATCCCAAACCCCCCTGTACAGACCCCAAACCCCCCAGTACAGATCCCAAACCCCCTGTACAGACCCCAGACCCCCTGTACATATTTCCAAACCCCCTGTACAGTTTTCCAACCCCGTTGTTCAGCCCTCTGACTGTCCCACAGGGACACGTTTGTCCTGCAGGGTGCCAGGTGACAAAGCAGAAACACCACCTGGAACAGCGGGGTGAGACACAAACGGGACGATCAGCCCCGAATTAATTGATGTCATTTAATGGCCCTATCAAAGTGCCTGCATTTAACAGCCCCGGGATTGATTGCTCCTGTTTGCTACAACCCCATCCTCTCCTCCTGCCAGGAAACAAAAGCAGGCAATGACTTTTAAGCCCGGAGCAAATGGCACTTTCTGTCCTGTTCCCTGGCAGGGACAGCACGAGTGGCTCTGCTGTGACAAGGAGCCTTAATCTCCTCCGTCAGCCTCTGCGAGGTGGGACCAGCTCCAAAGATAGCCACAGACATGACAGCCTGTCGGGAAGCACAAGCTGCTCCAGCCCAGCCTGTGACAGAGCACCACGGAGAGGGACAATAAATAATTGACAGTGCTGGGGATTAATGGAAGTGTCAGAGCACAGGAACCTCGGCCGGGGCTGCATCCCAGGTCTCTGAGGGTGAGGAAAAGCTCCACATCCCTGGCAAAGCCAGAAATTCTGGGAGCCACCTGGGGCTGGGGAGTCCTCATGTGCCCCCCCAGATGTTCCCCCATGCCCTGTCATCACCTGAATGTGGAAATGCTGCACTGGTTTGATGTCACTTTGAGACTCCAGTCAGGCCTGTGCAGGATCTTTCTGGTTTCATTTTAAATGCACCTGCGTGTCCCAGCCCATGGCTGGTACCTGGTGCAGTTACCAAAATCTCACAGTCCTGGAATCTCCTGAGCTGGAGGAACCCACAGGGATCACTGACCCAGCCCCTGTCCCTGCCCAGAGCCCCCAACAACCCCACCCTGGGCACCCCTGGCAGCGCTGCCCAAAGGCTCCTGGAGCTCTGGCAGCCTCGGGGCCGTGCCCATTCCCTGGGGAGCCTGGGCAGTGCCCAGCACCCTCTGGGGGAAGAACCTTGCCCTAAAATCCAACCTCAATCCCTCCTGGCCCAGCTCCAGCCCTTCCCTGGCTGCTGCCCCTGGGAGGAGCTGCAGATCCCCAGGGAAGGATGGTCCGTGACCTCCCTGTCCTAAAAAAAAAATGCAAATCATGGAACTGTCCAGTGCTTTGTGTTGGAAAGGACCTTAAAGATCCTCAGGTGCAGAACTGAGGTTTGTGTGGGCCGAGGGGAGCAGGAACTGGGCACAGTCAGAAATTCTCCTTCACCTTCCAGCTCTCCCAGGTCTCATTCAGCCCAGCCTCCAGTTCTCCTCCCACCTTTCCTGTGCTCCTCTCCCTTTGGTGCATTCCCTGGGGAACCTGGGCAGTGCCCAGCACCCTCTGGGGGAAGAACCTTGCCCTCAAATCAAACCTCAATCCCTCCTGGCCCAGCTCCAGCCCTGCCCTGGCTGCTGCCCCTGTCCCAGAGCTGCCCTTCTGCTCCCCCTGGGATTTCCCCTGGGTTGGCACCACTGGAGCTGTGCTGGGATCAACCTCTGGGTTCCAGTCCCAAAGTGCTTTCCCTGGACAGCCCAAAACTCGACCTAAACATGGTGTGGGTAGAAACACCCTCCTGAGGAAACGCTGAGGGAATTTGCTGTGCCAGCAGCAGGAAGCTCAGGACAAAGGGATTTGCTTGGTTTGTATCCCACGGGAAATGGGTACAGCCACATTCCCAGCTTGGAGCTGAGGTAAAAACAGGATGGAGATGAGACACAGGGCAAATGAAGCCTGGATGTGGCCAGGAGTCCCACTTGGACCGTGTCTCCTTCTCTGGGATTTCACGAGGCACAGGGAGCCAGCAGAGAGGGAGAGAAAAATTAATGAGGGAAATTTCTGTAATGAAATGAGCAGTGAGAAAAAGGCAAAAGAGACTTTTCCTGGAGTCTTAAGCAATGATGCCCCAGGCAAAGGCATTTCCCCTGCTGTTGTTTCAGCCTTCACTCGAGGAGTTTAGTGCCAGTGACAGGGAGAACAAACAGCTCCGGTGACAAAGGGGACAGAATTTACTCTGCAGCAGGAGAAGGATGGGGCAGGGAGCCCTTAGGGCCATTAGGGGATCCCAAATTGCCTGGCCCTGCCAGCATTATCCCTGTGGTGCTTAAAAGAGGCTGAATCAATCTCGGAGCACTTGGCTTTTATCTTAGAATGTGTGTAGAGAAAATTTGGGAGGTCTGGAAAAAAAAATAAATGCTAAGACTATCTTTAAAAAAAAAAAAAAAAAAAAAAGGATAAAATGGGGATCTGTTGCCTGAAATACCCAGGAGAAGAATGGGGATGTATTATCTGGCAAAGTGCTTGTGAACACCTGGGAGATAATGAGGCAGGGAATTACAGCCAAGTTTGATTTGTCAAGAGCAAATCACACAAAATCAATTTAATGCCCTTTCATGGCAGCACAAACACAGGCCCCGTGCTCAGGTGAGCAGTGATGGATGGCACGGAGCAGGATTCCAGCGAACAGGAAAACCCAGCTGCAGGAGAGGAACACCCAGCAGTGCAGGGAACCATCCCAGGGAGGAGGTGGCCGAGTCCAGGGGTGCAGGGGTGGGAGAGATCAGGAGAGCAGGAGTCTGGAAGGAAATCAGAGCTGTCACCGCTGGAGGCTGGGAGGTGATGGGGGGAGACTGGTGCCACTTGGAATTGTAGGGAAGGAGCTGCAGGGGCGGGCTGCTTTGGCATTTATTGACGTCTGGCACCTGCAGGGGTGGTTTTTGTAAGAAAAGCTGTGATTAACCAGCCAGTGACCAAGGCTGAATATTGGTACCTGGTTAAACCAGTAGCAAGTTGACACCGCCTCTGGGGACACACCTGTTAAAATCAGAGAACACCAGGAAAAGCTTTTTTTTTTTTTTTTTTTTTTTTTTTTTTTTTTTTTTTTTGTCTTTACACCCTTTAAGTTTTGCTTTGCTTTTCTCCCTCCTAATCCTATCTCACAGCAGAAAAAAGAGTAAATGATTCTAGTAGACACTCAAGCCACTACACTGATTTTGGGAAGCAGGAATTGGCCAACCTGAAACCACTAGAGGAGGTGACACAGTACCCTGTCACCTGAGGGTGGGAGCAGGGTGACAATGGGTGTGTTGTGAGGCCAAGAGGGACAATTCCCAATGGGGAAAGGGAGTGGGGGATTGAGCTGTCAAGGTCAGAAGGCTGACAATGACTCCAATCAATCTTTATTACCTGGGAATTTCTTCCCTTGATGCTGTTTTACAAAGCAAGGGGTGGAAGAAAGACAAACTTCTTCAACTGCTTTGGTCAAGAGGGACATCAAGAAAAGGTCCCTCCTAGGGAAGGGAATGCAAACAAAGGTTACAGTCAGGAAAACCTGTCTCTTGTTGACAGAAAACTCTCTGGGAAAAGAGTTTCAGAGAAACCAAAACATCTCAGGCACCAACCAGGGCTACATGACACCACCTTCGTGCCCTGCCTCAGGGCTCCAGCCAGCAAACCTTGGATTTTAGCAATTCATTCAAAGAACGAGAGAGAAAATCCCCTCTGTTGAAAGCTCCAAATTTGCATAAAGGAATAAATCAGCTTTATTTGTTTGCTGGATTCAGGAGAACCTCACTGGAGGATGAAGGTGATTGCAAAGAGCTCTGGATGTGGGAATTGTGGTGCCAGGTGTCCCAGGGGTGTGGCTGTCACTGCAGGTGCCTGTGCCTGTCTCTTTTCTGTCCAGGGACCTCTGGGCATCTTCTCTCTTCACAGAATCCCAGTTGGGGTTGGAAGGGACCTTAAAGCCCATCCATTCCCACCCCTGTCATGGGCAGGGACACCTCCCACTGTCCCAGGCTGCTCCCAGCCCCAGGGTCCAGCCTGGCCTGGGATCCAGGGGCAGCCACAGCTGCTCTGGACATCCACAATTCCTTTCCTGTCCATCCTTGCTGACACCTCCCTCATGTCCCAGCATCCATGGCAGCAACAACATGCAGTTGGGTGGAATTGTTTCCGTGGCACAGCCACGAAAGGAGGAGTTTTCCCTGGCAGCCCCAGGATTCAATAAGGAGAAATGGATCCTTTCCAGGAGCAGCTCACGGCAGTGGGTGAGTCACTGCTGTGACTGTGCTGGGTGACACCACGGTGATGCTGCTGCAGCTCCAAAGGTGTCACCAGCCTGGAGGGGAAGAACGCAGCCCCGAGCTCAGCTGTCCAACCACGGGATGGAGGGAGAGGGAAGGAGTGGGATGGACATGGGACACACAGCTCTTTGTCCTTCAGTGTGAGCACAGAGTGATCGTGGGGCAGGCAGATCCAATCCTGTCCCTGCAGACACTCCTGGGAATGAACTGGTGTGGGACTGGCTCTCCACCAGTCACAGAAATGTGTGAGGTCCCAGTGTGTCCCACACCTGCTGCTCCTGAGGGCACTCAACGCTCTGGGCTTTGGGAAAGGAAACCCAGAAGGGGGAAAATTAAACCAGGATTTTGCTGGGGGTGTTCATCAGGCTCCCTGTGCAGACCTGCAAATGCTGCATCTGTTTAGCTGCTCAGGTCTGATCTCAAACCAGGTCCCAGGACAGGTTCCAAAAAGCTGCAGGAATGGAAGAGGAGATGATGCCTGACAAGAGCCCAAGGCCTTCCCTCACCTCCTTCCCTCCCTCCCCTATGACTCTGCTCCTCTTCTCCCTGTGTTTGCTCCTTTGCTCCTCTCTTTTCTCCTTTCTCATTCCCTTATTCCCTATTCATGCTCCAGTGAGCGAGGCTGAGCACCAGCACGAGGGTGGAATCCAGCCCTGGGTTGTTTGTTTTTTTTTTTGAGGGAAGGTTCTGACTTTTTCTTGCCTCCTGTCGTAATTTCCTTTGGTAGTGGAAGGTTAATTGTGTGCTCCACAGAGCTCTGAGCTCCCTGATTGAGGGGGCTGTTGAGAGCTGAGTGTTGCTGCAGCTCTGATTTAGTCCTGCTCACCAGGGTGATAAATTGTGGGCAGATATGAGCCCAGAATGTTGAAGTTTGCAGGCTGCTGAACCTGTGCTTGCTCTCCAGCAAGGAAAATTTGGTGTTTCCCTGCTGCTGCACCTCCCACGTCGTGTCAGGGTTTCTCTGGGGCTCTGCTTGTCATCCTGAGATTTTGGGGCTGTGACTGAACATCTCATTCCTTGGGATTTCAGCCTCAGATTTTTGGGTGTCAGTGATAACAGCTCTGGGGATAAAATGCCTCCACCACAGAGGGAGGGCAGGAGCACACCATCATGGAATGGGTTGGGTTGGAAGGGGACCTTGAAGATCAGGTTCCAGCTGAGGTTGGTGGACACCTCTGGAGTCATCTCATCCAACCCCCTGCTCAGGCAGGGCCACCCACACCAGTGACAAGGACCCCAGAGGGAGGAGACAGACTGTGGCAGATGTGGTGACCATTGGCTCAGGGGCTCCAAAGCCAGGGCCACCAACAGAAGGGGTTTGACCAGCAAGGTCCCTCTCATGGTGAGGGCCCATCCTGGGCTGCAGAGTCTCCAGATGGAAAAGCTGAAAGTTGGGATCCTGCCCACAGAAACAGAGCAAAGAGCAGCAGGCTCCCTCTGCCCATTCTCCCTGACACTGGAGCCCACCCAGCAGACGGATTTCAACCTGAGGGTTCCCTCCAGATTCCTTCCTTTCCATGCCAAAGGAATGGCAGGAGAGCATTGATCCCGCTGCTTCCCAGGGATTCTCACTGGGCACACGAGGTCAGAGCTGCTGCTGGGCACAAACCATGGGCCACCCCCGGCACTGGGGACCTGCTCCTGAACACAGCATCCTCCTCTGGGTGGGGACCTCTCCTCTCCTCTCCTCTCCTCTCCTCTCCTCTCCTCTCCTCTCCTCTCCTCTCCTCTCCTCTCCTCTCCTCTCCTCTCCTCTCCTCTCCTCTCCTCCAGCACTCAGGGTCAGCAGCTTCCCCAAAAGCCCCCAAACTGTGGCAGAGTGGGAATCCTTCCTGGATCCAGAGCTTTCTTCCCTGCAAGGGCAAATTTTCCCTCCCAGCTCCGTGGGAGCCCCAGCCCTGCTGCACCCTCAGCTGGCCAGGGCAGCTGGTGGATGCTCCCCTGGCTCTGCAGGGAGATCTCTCTGCTCTCCCTTCGTTCCCCAGGCACGGTAAAAGAGCAGCAACAGCAAAATCCCTGCCAGATCCCTGCTGCCATCCCCGGCCTTTTGTCAGCCTGGCAGCAGATCCAGGCACCCAGGGGCAGCAAGATCCTCACCCAGGGGAAGGTGGAGCTCAAGGTGGAGCTCCTTTGGTCTGTGACTTCCCAGGCTCAGGGTCTGGGAGCAGCCCTGCACCCCTCTCCCTTTCTTTCCCTCCAAACACTCTGGCATCTCCTTAAGCCTCGCTCAGCACCTGGAGAAGCCCTGGGATCCACAAAAGACACTTGATAAAAGCCTCTCTGTCTTTTACCCAGCAGAGCTGTGTGGGGGAAATGTGCTCAGAATTGCTTAGAGACACGGAGAAAAGTCCTTTAAGAGCCAACACTTTCCATGGAAAGCCTGGGAGAAAAACCCCCACTGCCTGCCTTTGTGAGAAAGGTATTTTTTATTTAAGATACAAAGCAGGATTTGTGTTTGTGTGCTGCCCTTCATCTGCATTACTCCACTTAAAATCCCATTGCGGAAATATGAAAGAACTCTGTTTTCTTTAAGGAGATATCAGCTCGATTCCCAGAGGGATGAAAGAGCACCAGGAAAAAAAAAAAGGACAGCTTTAGTAAAACAGCACTGCCAGGGGACATAATAAATACATAAATTACTCACAACCAGCAAGGCAGCCTCACAAACTGCACAACAACATCCTGCACTACCAGGAAATATTTTCCCTGGGAATGTTCTCTTGGAGCAGGAGTGCTGGCAGTGCTTGGGAAGTTTCTGGTTCTTCTTCCTGAAGGTTTCCAGGGGTGAAACTCGAACCTCTTTCCCTAATCTGGAAACACCTGCTCAGGTGTTGGGGCACGCTGGAACCCCTCCTGAGGATTTCACTGCTTCCTGAACCAACACAACCCCTCTGAGTTGGGGGGACACCACCAACCCCCCTGCCCACAGCCTGCCTGCTGCATTGCTGCTCATCTGCATTCCCAAGGCATGGGATTGGACTGGGAGATCTCTGGAGCAGAAACTCTCCATTCATCAGGGAGATCCATGGACTCCAGAGGGGGAGTCAGGTGTTTATGACTCTCCCTATAATATTAAATTAATACAGTGATGATTTATCAGCCTGGCAGCTCCGAGTGTAACAAAGAGGGAGAGGGGAGCAAATGGAAGCCGAGGTTTTTGTTGTTTTTTTTTTTTTTTTCCTGATATAAAATATTTGTGCCTGGTACCGCTGGCTCGTAAGGTTCAGCCCCATAAAGGTTTCACAGGCTCTTTCCCAGCCTGGCTGTGCTGTCACACACCCTGGGCAAGGTGTTTAAACCCTGAACCCTGAGGCAGTTTAATTTTCAGGCCCTGACCCTCTGATTTTTTTACTGCAGTGAAGTGGCAGAGAACAGAAGCTGCTGCTGCTGCTGCAGGCCTGGCCCTGCATTTTTACACCTGCAGGAGGATGTGCTCTGCTGATCAACTGCAAAGGGCAGGCAGGGTTTGGAGAGACCCTGGAATAAATCAGCCCCTGGGCTGCCTCTATTTATCAAGGATGTGCTTTTAACAGGAACCCAGGCAGGAGAGCTGGAGGACAAAAATGATAAAATGGCAGGAAACCTCCCCAAAAACCAGGCAGTGCTCCCACACAAGTTCCCAGGGAGCTCAAGGACAAACCAGCTGCTCTGGGCAAGGCTGCTTTCAAACCAGGATCAGGGAATGTTCTCCAGCTCTCCTGGTTTATCTGGCACGGCTGAAGGTCCAGAGGGTTCAGGGAGAGGGTCAGAGCAGCTCAGGGGAAGCCAAATGTCACCAAAGGAGCCCCAAGAGGAGCCCTGAGGGGTTCTGTCTGCCCCAAGCCTGAGGAGAACACGGGGAGAGCCCTCCCCAGGGGTTTTTAGGAGAATTGTGCTGCCTTAGGAGGGAAGGGGAAGGTCCAGATGGGGGGGAGTGTGGGGAGGGAGGGAGGAGCTTCCCAAGATCTTCCCAAGATCTCCAAGGTTTCCAGAGTCAGTCGTGGTCATTCCCAATGTGCTCTTTGTGGAGGTCATGCTGCATCCCATGGGGAAAAAAAACCAAACATTCCAGGTTTTAAATGAAAATAACCTGAAGAAAATAACTGGCCATCGAGGCTTCCCAGAACTCTTGGAATCTCCTCAGGAAAATCCTGCAGCTTCCCTTGCACACTCTGGCAGCATGAGCAATGGAGAGGATCTGAAATTTTAGATTCTTATGGGTGATTTAGGGTCTTAACACAGGGAATTATTCTAACATTAATAGTGTGCTCAGTCCTTTAAAGGATACCTGGGAATGGGAGCTCCAAGGAAGGGAACTCCAGAAATTCAGTGAATTTTTTAATGGAAAAAGGATGCAAGCTAAAAAGGGAGGGGAGGGGAGGGGAGGGGAGGGGAGGGGAGGGGAGGGGAGGGGAGGGGAGGGGAGGGGAGGGGAGGGGAGGGGAGGGGAGGGGAGGGGAGGGGAGGGGAGGGAAGGGAAGGGAAGGGAAGGGAAGGGAAGGGAAGGGAAGGGAAGGGAAGGGAAGGGAAGGGAAGGGAAGGGAAGGGAAGGGAAGGGAAGGGAAGGGAAGGGAAGGGAAGGGAAGGGAAGGGAAGGGAAGGGAAGGGAAGGGAAGGGAGGGATTGAGGAGATCACAGTTGTCCCCACAGCACAGCTCTGGACAGTGTCACACAAGGCTGCTCAGAGGGGGCCTGAGCTCCAGCCGTGGCCACAGCCCAGCTGAAGGCTCGGCCATAACTCCTGCCTGCTGCCAGGATGGAGCTCTTCTCCAACAGATTTGGAGCTAAAATTTAATCCATTACGGCTGTAAACAACCCACTCCAATGGGAAGCAGGTGTAACCTGTGCTGTCTGCTGAAAATATGAAGTCATAACTCTGGGGGAATGGTGAAAAGCCGAGCATCTGTCTGGTTATTTGTCAGTGGGTAATGTCCCCTGCATCCCACAATTATTGGGAGTGGGATTCATCTGCCTCCCTGTGTCCCTCTGCAGCTCTCAGCAGGATAAGCAAGAGAGCCCGAGCTGCCATTAATCCTGGCCTAGAGCCTAAAATGGGTCAGTGAACAGCACCTGGGAGTGTCACTTTTCCCTCCAGACACTGCAGAGGGGCCACGGGGATGTGATCAGACAGAGGCATTAAAAATTAGGAGGAATAAATCCCCCAGGGAACTGCTGCCCACGAATCTGAGCAGCACCATTGATCCTGGGGTAAGTTCAACCCCAAAAAGTAATGGAAGGAGACACAGACACTGCTCAGTCTGTCCCTCCATCTGCTCATCCCTGTCCTCAGCTGGGACTGGCACGGTGACCCCAGCGCAGGGCCAGGCCAGGGAGGGTCCCCCAGACACCTTTTCCAGACACATCTCGCTCTGCTCCCTCCCAGGGATCCTCCTGAGGGATCAGAGGCAAAAATCCACCTGAAATAAGAGGGTTGTAGTTCCTGACAGGAGGAGGCTGCTCGCTCTCCTCCCGCTGTGTGTGACAGGGGTGCTGAGCTGGCTGCTGGGCTGAGGGGACATTCCCAGTGGAGCTGGCTGTTTGAGGGGATGGCTCTGACATGGGTGGCACCACTTCTGCCTCAGGATCACCTCCTGGGGCCTCCACAGAATCACAGGATCATTCAGCTTGGAAAAAACCAAAAAAAATTAAGGGTTTTTTTTACCTAATTAAACTTCCCTACAACTTCTCTGATAAACTGCAAGGGAAAAGAGGTGATCTCTATTTTTCTATGTAGATTACCTTTGGAGTAACCCTAAATTCTTATTCTCATTCTGCTTTGAGTCAGAAAAGTCACGTTTCTGGCAGAACCTGAGAATATTTGAGACAGAAACTCTCCTTTCTTTAGCAGTTTCTGGATAAGGCTCACCAGGTTCCACCCTTTGGCCAACCACCACCGTGCCCAGCTAGACAAACTTCCTGACCAGTGCCCAGACAAGGCTGGAACCCCACATTCCATCTCTTTATCCTGCCATTCCCACACCAGTGAGGTGAGCTGGGAGCTGCTGCAGGGTGAACCCTCCAGGGCCCTGCTTTCACATCTCCAGGTGCCTCCAGGTGCTCTTTGGTGCTCCTGAGGCACCAGGAGCTGGGGTGACAGCAGGGCTGCAGGTGCCTCTGAGGGAGGGACACCTTTCTACCCCCACACTGCAGTGCTCAGGTCACCTAAGGGCCACTCCAGCAGTGACTGGGGAAAAAAAAAATCGGGCCTGAAATGATCTCTGCCTGCTCAGCAGGGACAGGAGAGCAGGAGACTTGTCCACAGGTCCCTGTCACAGGCAGCACCAAGTGACAGCCAGAGTTATGCTGGCTCCCTGTCCCTTATTTTAAAGGCAGATCCCTGATGGCTTCGGTTCCTTCCTCCAGGTGATTTTTTATTGCTTCTTCCAGCAGATGACCCTGATTTCATTTGCTCCACGAGTTCCAGGGAGGCCACATCAATCAGGCAAAGCCTGGAGAGGAAGCAGCCCCACCGTTGATTAAAGCTGGCTCTGAGAGTGGAATTCAGCCTGGAGGAACCTTGTCTTTTAACAGGAGCTAATCACGAAGGGAGGGGGGGGAAGGAGTTGCTCTTTTTGTGTTGTTGGTGTTGCTTGTGCACTGAAAAACACTGAGCATTGAGCAGCTGAGCATAAATTCTTTTGTACTTTCTGATTCATTTTACAATCTTCATCACCATCATCATCATCATCATCATTATTTTCTTCCTTTTCTGTCCCATCAGGCTGTCCTGACCTTAATCCAGGATTTCTCCTCCTTTCACCCTCTCAGTTCTCACCCCACTCTAGTGCAGGGCAGTGGGAGAGGGGCTGTGCTGGGCTCAGTTTCCAAGTGGGATTAAACCCCCACAGCCCACCTGGACGCTTTATTCCAAGGATTTGGTGAGGATAAGGGGCAGCCCAGGGCTTTGGGACATCCTGTGAGCTCATCTCTCTGGTGAGACCTGGCCTGGCCCTCCAGGAGCCCCCACCCCTGGCTGGCAGGGAGGGCTCAGGGCTGGGCTGGGGTTCTCCTCCTTGAGAACTTCCTGATTGTCCAAAATGCTGGGGTCAGGTTCAGCTGGGGAGGTGTTTTGACAACCCACAGCTGAGATCACACCGTGTGATCAACTTTTTCTCAATAAAAAGGGGTTTTTTAATCCATAAATGTGGTCCTGGCTGGCCAGGGCAGGCCCCTCATGGTGCAATTTCCACGTCCCACACGGATTGTCACCGTTCCAGGGACTGCAGCAAGGCAAAGGATGCCCCTAAAAATAAAGAATTTTTCTCTTCTCCCAGCTGGGAAGCTCTCCCGTCAACCCCTAAATAGAACAGCAATTTCCATGCATCTTGGAAGTTTATATGGAAGTAGGTCCCTCAGTTGCTCGGGGTGGTTCATCAGATGTAAGTCACTATGCAAATGGGACAACTGCAAATGCTCAAACGATGGCATTAGAATTTTATGGACTGTAATTACAAAAATATTTTCGTATATCATTATTTTGATGTGATTATTTTCATGTCATTACCACGGAACTTGGAGGAGAAGAACTCTTGAAAGGTTTGCATGAGGGAAATGAGAATATGGGGGAAGGAGAAGGGACCTGCTGCTGCAGGAAGGTCCCTGCAGCACCAGCAATCATCAACGTGGATTTTGGGGATTGCAACAGCAAATCAAACCCTTTTCTTGCAGCCCTCACTCAGTGGTAAAATGGCAAATCCCTGTGGGATAAAAGCAGGGTGGATATTCCCAATAATACATTAGTTCTCCTTCACCTGAGGAAAATCATTAATAAAGGCTGGACTTGGTTTTCTTTACTGTTGATGCTTCGTGCTGAGAAAATAATAAAAAAAATCTGTTTATTTGCATTAAAGCATCATTATCATTATTAAAGCATCATTATCAGCTGCTTGATTATTTTCAAGATAAGAAAGGTGACAGAGGGATTATTGCAGAATTAAAAAAAAAAAAAAAGAAGAAACATTTTGAGCTTTGGTTATCTGTCATCATTTGTAGTTCCTGTGCTAATATTTACTTTGGTAGATTTGACTCCAAACGAAGGTGCCCTGTGTGAACCTGCAGCCCAAAACAGGGAATGCCAAGGGTGGATCCGAATTTTATCTTTGGAATAGTCAGAAAGGCCGAGGGCAGCTGGGCTGTGCCAGCCCTGGGGTGGCAGCAGGAGCAGGGCAGTGCCTGTCCCCTGTGCTGGCCCTGCTGGGGCACCTCCAGTGCTGGGGCAGCTCTGGGACCCTCCTGAGCAGAGAGCCCTGGAGGGGCTGGAGCGTGTCCAGGGCAGGGAAGGGAGCTGGGAAGGGGCTGGAGCCCCAGGAGAGGCTGAGGGAGCTGGGGAAGGGGCTGAGCCTGGAGCAAAGGAGGCTCAGGGGGGCCCTGGTGGCTCTGCACAGCTCCTGCCAGGAGGGGACAGCCGGGGGGGTCGGGCTCTGCTCCCAGGGCACAGGGACAGGAGGAGAGGGAACGGCCCCAGGCTGGGCCAGGGGAGGCTCAGGGTGGATTTTGGGAAACAAACATTTCCCTGACAGAGTGGTCAGGCACTGGAATGAGTTGCCCAGGGAGATGGTGGGGTCACCAGCTCTGGAAGTGTTCAGGAAACATCTGGATGATGTGGTTTGATGTCAAGGTGATCTTGAGGGCCTCTCCAGGCTGGATAATTCTGTGATTCTGTGCAGGGAACTGTCCCTGTGGGACACAAGGAACGAGGCAGGGAGTGATTCAGAAGGGCTGCGTGGACCTTTGCAGGAAAGGGACCCACGGTTTATTTCTCCAGCTACTTTTATGCTTTTTCAGATGTGCCCACCTTAGAGGTGGGACCTTTGGGAACCCTTGGTCAGTTCCAGAGACCACCACACGAAGTCTCTCCTCTGGGAACAGATGTGGGAACACAGGGTAGTTTACATTGTGTGATCTTGTGTACCAAGAACGTGCCTGGGAACAGAATTTCCCAAAACCAAAACATGACAGGCACCAAGCGTGGCAACAGGGAACGGCCTCAGGCTGGGCCAGGGGAGGCTCAGGGTGAATTTTGGGAACATTTCCGCCTGGGAAGAGCTGCCCAGAGCAGGGCTGGAGTCCCCATCCCTGGAAATGTCAAAACCCCCATGGATGGGGCACTTGGGGGCCTGGTTGGACTGGATGACCTTGGAGGGTTTTTCCAACCTGCACCATCCCGTGCTTCTGTGAATAACCAGCTCTAATCCCTCTTCACTGATGGAAGTTCTTCCAGCACAACAGAAATCTTTCAACTTGCCAACCTTAAATCTGCAGAAATCCAGGTGTCTCCCCACAAGCCTTTTTTTTTTTCCTCTCTCTAATGTGCTCCTAACAGGCTCATTAAATGATTTAATGTCATTAAAGGTCACTCCTGCACATCCAGAAGGACTTTCCACGTGGAATTTTAAATTTTATTGCACAGAAATAAAGCTGGGGGTGCACAGACCCTCCTTTTAATAGTCTAATACGCATGTATTTATTTATTTATTTCCCAAAAGAGGGGGTTTTTTTTCACGCCAGAGCTAATTAAAGCAGTCTCATCTCGTGCTCTGTCTGTGAGATATTGCAAACATTAAAGCAGGAGCTAAAAAAAAAAAAAAAAAAAGGGAATAAGTGACATTATTTGGCCACAAATACAGCTCCTATTTAAAAAAAACAGGCACTGCTGAAGTGCCTGGAAAAAAGCCAGGAAGTTTCATTCCATCACATTTTGGGATAACAAGGAGGCTTTAAGTTTGAGAGGCTTTAAGTCAATTTTTTTGGGGGCTATTTTGTGCAGAAAAAGTCAGCACAGATTGTGTGTGATAACAACCCAGGAGCCCTGGACGTGAAAATACCTGAAATTTCAGCTTTAAGTATTTCTTTCAATGTTTATTTCACTGCTTCTCACACCAGGGACCTGTGTTGTCCTCATTTCAATGGGGGGAAAAAAAAAGCTTTCCTTGAAGAACTAAATATGAATAAGCCCCAGAAATCCATGAAATATTGATCCTGTCCAGGCTGGCCTGCAAATGGAAGCGAATCCTGTTCCTACACCTGAGGAGTGTTTTACACATTCATTAAAAATAACACAGGAGCCCGGGAATGCACTAAAGGTGATTAATTTGTACCATTTTAAATAATATACTCCGGCTTATAAAAGCTGAATTATTTATGGGAGCAGCAGTAACATCTACGGGAAAGAAAAATAAATGTCGGGCTAAAGTAAACAATGTTTTTTTTCCAAAATGTCACAGCACACAGCATCATTTCCCCGTTTCCAGCTGGTTGTTCCTCGTTTTCAGGGAGCCACGGGGATTGCTGGAGTTGGGAGAACCTCTGGAGATCACCAAGGACTCTGCCCAAGGAACAGATTGTCCAGGACCAGGGTCTGGATATCTCCAAGGATGGAGAGCTCACAACAATCAGTGCTTGGCCAACCCTATAATTAATTCTTCTTTTTTAGGTGTGAGTGGAGCTTCCTGTATTTCAATTTTTTTGAGCTCTGTCCCTGTTGCTGGCACTGGGCACCACTGGGAAGAGCCTGGATCCATCTCCTCCCCATCCTGCCAGGCACTGATGGACATGGACAAGGTCTCCTCTCCTCCAGGCTGAACAACCCCAAGTCTCACCAGGTACCAAAGGTGCTGCCAACCCATTCCCACTCTCCTGGCCCTTGCCTGCTCCCTGGAACCATCTCCACCCAATTCCACAGGGGCTGTGGCTGCCCCTGGATCCCTCAGGTTTTTTTATGCTATATTCCTTTTTTCCCTAATTTTTTTTTTTTTTTTTTCATTTTATCAGTCTGGATCTTCACAGACTGATAAAATGAAAAATTCCATCTCATGGAATGGTTTTGGGATGGAAGAGAACCTAAAGCTCATCCAACTCCACCCCATTGGGAATTCCACCCAATTCCACAGGGGCTGTGGCTGCCCCTGGATCCCTGGCAGTGCCCAAGGCCAGGCTGGACACTGGGGCTGGGAGCAGCCTGGGACAGTGGGAGGTGTCCCTGCCATGGCAGGGGTGGCACTGGAGGGGCTTTAAGGTCCCTTCCCTCTCAGACCATTCTAGGATTCCATGGTTTTTCCATGTTCCCTGGAAGATGGGGAATGGGAAGAGCATCAGAGGCCCTGGCTGAGGGTCTGGCCCTGGCCCTGCAGGAGTGCTGGGCACTGGGGATGGAAAGATGCCAAGGCCTGCCAGGACAGCCCTGGGAGACAAGGAGGGAAAGCAGGTACCCTCCTGAGCAGGGAACCACGGGGATCAGCAGGAAAGGAAGGATAAAGAACAGCCTGAGGTCTCTGGGGGGGCTTGTAGCACACCTGAAAAATCCCAGCATCGTTTGAAACCCTGGATTTTCCATAAAGCCTGCTCAAAGTCAGAGCTGCAGCCGAAGGAGAAGGGGCACAGGACACTGTGGCACAGAACACCTGCAGAGCCAGAGCAGACTGACCTTCCTTGGAGGGTATTTCAGATCCACTTTGGAGCCTTGAGGCATCAACTGAAACCTCAACCAGACAAGAGGGAAGTGAAGCTCCCCTTGGCCGTCCCCAGCCCCGTCACCACCCCCCTGAGCCCCCCAGGGTGACCCTTTCCCTGAATTTATCCCGTTGCCTTGGGTGGCAATATGTGACCAAAAATTACAGAGGTCCTTAGAGCCTCCCACTTCAGTGACCATCTCCTCCCTTTGGAGGCTGCTGTGACAGGAGGTGTTGAGGCAGGAATGGTCTGAGCTCTCCAAGGAATCTCCTTATCTGCTCCAAGGAAACTTCTGTTGATCCTAAAACAGAGGCTGGAAACCCAGCAATGACATCAGGAGCCATCAGGATCAAAACCAAGATCCTGTTTTGCATATCCAGCCAAACTGGCTCGGTGGACACCAAGAAATGAAAGCCTTTGGATTTATCCCTGCACTCCTGGTTGGATTTTGTAGATGAGGCAGGAAGAGCCAGGTAAATCCTGTTATCCCAACACTAATTTTCTCCGATTGCTGAGCACCTGCTATTGAATAAAACCCAGAGTTTCTGCTCCTGGACATGTGTTGGAAGGAAGGCTGGGTGAATAATTGATTTTTTGAGTTCAACTACCGAGTTAAAAAGTGAAAAAAAAAAAAAAAAAAGAAAAATCAATTTGATCCAAACCCAAGCAGATGTTTTCAAGTTTCCTTGCCAAAAAGAAAAATGAAACAATTCCACTTCAGTGATTAAAAACAAAGAAGTTTTATTCTGGTTTGGGCCATTTGGAGGAAAATGAACCTGCAAAGTTATTGCATCTTTTTTACACTCAACAGCCCCTGACACTCAGCATTGGCAAGGCCTGGAGTGGTGTCCCTCAACTCCAAACGGGGACAATGTCCCTGTGTTTTGTGGAGAACCTGTTCCATGTTCTATGGGGAATTTGTTCCATGCTTTATTGGGAATCTATTCCATGTTTTATGGAGAATCTATCCCATATTTCATGGGGAATCTGTCCCGTGTTTCATGGGGAATCTGTCCCATGTTTTATGGGGAACCTGTTCCATGTTTTGAAGGGAATCTGTTCCACGTTTTATTGGGAGTCTGTTCCATGTTTTATTGGGAATCTGTTCCATGTTTTATTGGGAATATGTTCCATATTTTATTGGGAATCTATTCCATGTTATGGGGAACCTGTTCTGTGTTTCATGGAGAATCTGCCCCATGATTTATGTAGCATCTGTTCCACTCATGCTCTACTCACTGGAACAAAGAGGAATGGTGTCTCCTCTGCTTCCACACCCCTCAGAGATGCAGGATCATCCAACCCCCCAAATCAACCATTTGGTCTTAAGTGGAATAATCAGGATATTGTCCCAAAATCCCCGCTGCAGGGAGAGGAATTCAGCAGGGAGCTGGATCACCCCAGTTACTTAGAATTCAACAGAAGTGGATTTCAACACATTTAACCTTTGAATCAAAGGACAGAAAGTGGTTTCTCTTCTTGAGATTGTTTGTTTGTTCCCTCTTTAGGGGCTGGCCATTTCACAGAATCACTTTGAAATGCAGATCAGAGCAAAATATTTCAGATCAGTTTATTCTGCCCCTGAAGTTTCCTTCCCTGAGTTGTCAGCGCAGCTCATGGAGTCTGTCAGGTCGCTTTGCCTTTTCCACTTGGAATCCTGCCCAGAGCCCAGGGTTGTTGTTGTGGAGTTTTAATTCCCCCCAGCAGGAGCTGATCCCGCTCAGTTCTGCTGTCAGGAGAGGCAGAGCAGTTTCACTGATCCCCCTCGCAGCAGAAGACAGGGCTCAAGTGTCTCCCTTGAGAGAGGGGAATTGTAATACCCAAAATTTCCTCCTTGAACGTTCTTAAAAGACAGGGATGTGGGAGACAGCAGGGAGAGTGTAAACAGAAGCACGACAGCAACCGTGAACACCGAGCAACCTTTGATTTTAAATCAAAACTGCTCCCCCAGCCCGCAGGAGGTTGGGTGTTTGTTTCCCCTTTTGCAGCACACCTTCTCCCTTCCCCGAGAAGCTCTCAGTGCTTCTCAAGTGGATTCTTGGGAAAAGAAAGCTGGGAGGGAAGGAATGGGGACTTCCCTCTTGTTTCGTGGAAACTGCCCCCTAAATAACTCAGAATTTAGGATGTGGGGGGAAACTGAAGTTTGTGCTGCAGGAGGGGCCTTTTGCACCAGCAGTGGGGACTTGGCACCCCAGGATATGGGGCCAGGACACTCCCATCCCACTGGGAGTTAATTCCAGCTCTGGAGTGACCAAATCTTGATAGTTCTCTTCCAAACGGGCCGGTCTGGGAGTTGGGAAGATGCACAGAAGATCTGCCTGCCATCAGTGGTTGTGAGTGAAATGAGAGAATGGTGTTCAAGGAGAATTTTAAGGTAGAAAACCAACAAACCCAGCACAGTCCAGCTTGGATGGGGCCTGGAGCAGCCTGGGACAGAGGGAGGTGTCCCTGCCCACGGCAGGGGGAGGCACAGGATGAGCTTTAAGGTCTCTTCCAACCCAAACCATCCTGGGATTCTGTGATTTCAAGCTGAGAGGGAGCAGAACCCCATTAGGAGTTTTGCTGTCAGTGGGCTCACAGATTTGGGGGTTACACCTGCGTTTCACACCTCCAGATCTTGAGGCAAAAAAAAAAAAAGAGTCTCAGAACGTGTGAATTCACCTGCAGAAGGTTCAAGATGGGTTCTCTGCAGGAGGAAAAAGCCCACCTGGCTGGATAAACTGACAGGATCATGTCAGGAGACGCAGGTTTGCCCCAGCCCAGCCTGCAGGAGGCTGAAGGAATTCGGGAATCCTCGGGGGAATGAATAGCTGAGGGTCACAGAGGGCCACACCTCTGATCAGTCCGATCATCTCGTGTCCCTGAGAGCTGGAGAACGACACGGAGCTGCATCCCGGGGATGGGGAGAGGGGCTGGAGCCCGCAGAGAGCTCGGGATCTGCTGCTCGGGGAGAATTCGCCGCTTTCCCTCCCGCCCGGCCGTCTGTCACCTCCCATCAGCACCGAGCCTGCCCGGGTAAAGAGCTGGAATGTGCAGGCTGAGGATAATTGCAGGGGGGAGATTGGGATAATGGCTGTAATTTGGATTGTGGGAGCAATAAAGCCGGGCTCAATCACTGCCTGCTTTATTTGGGAAGCAGCCCGAGCTGCAAACAGCGAAAATGAAATTTATGAAAAATAGAGATTTCAGGAGAAGTAGTAATGAGCATCTGTCTGCTGCAGTGATTGCAGGGGGGGGCTGAGCGCTTCCAGCTCGGTGCAGCTGAGCCCAGGGGTTTGCTGCGGGAGGAGGCACAGGCTGGGTGGGACAGGGGCCAGCCAGGTGGGATGGAGCCCCTGCCACCTGGATGGATCCTCTGGAGCTCACCTTGCCCCACCTCCCTGCTCAAGCTGGGTCCCCTGGCCAGATGACTTCAAAATATCCTTGGGGAAGGAGGCATCCTACAGGATGTGTGAGCTGGGAGAAAATGAGGGGGGAGAGTTTGCATCTGAACCAACTTTTTCCTTTTTTTTTTTTTCCCATATTTTTACTTTTTTTTACAAAGTAGACAACATTTTCCACGAGAGGAAGGCAATAAAGGCAATCCTATAAATTTATAGGATTCAGCATTCCACCTTTTCTGTGGCCAGTGTCTGCACTGGGAAGCTCTCCTGCTCTCACACAGATTTTGGGAGCAGGTCCTGGCAGGGTTCCAGGGGAAGCTCCACTGGTAAATCTGAGGGAAACTTGATCCAGAATTTACCTACAGCCTGAAATTTGAGATCCCACTGTCACAAGGGCAAACCTCAAACCATTCCAGGAGTAAATTGAGGTTTTTCCTGCCCACTCTCCTGTTTGAGGTGTCAGGAAAAGGATAATTATCCCAAAGAAACACTGAGAAGTGTCAGTGTGTGTTTAAACTCCTTCAGAAAGGGTTTAAATGGAGCTAAATCCCTCCTTAGCCTCGGATTTTGGCAGCAGTTTTGAATTTAAGGAAGTTATGGAGGTATAATTGAATCGCTTTGTCCCTCAAGTTCTTAATGCTGGCAAATCAGATCTATTTATAAAAATGAATTATTTATTAAGACAAATGAACAGGCAAGAGATAACAGACGAAAGATCTTAATCAGAATTAATTACTACTAGGATAAAACTAGAAGAACTACTGGTAAATTATAGAACAACATCAAACAATGCAGTAAAGCAAGGTACCTATATTGGAGCAGAAGAAATGGTGTTGATTGGGGATTGAATGTGATTTACCAGTGAAATGGTGGGAATATCCAGACTCCTTCACCTAAATTCTGGGAACACCCGTGAGCTAAGTGTCCCTGCTCGTGGGAGAATCTCCACACATGGCCAGGGAAATGGACAGGGCATTTCTGCTTTGTGGAAGTTCGGTGTGGCTTTTGTAGATTAAAAGGAGTGGCTCTCATCAGAAATTCAGATGACCCTGCCAGATCTGGATTCCACGGTGAGCTCTGGCTCAGCTAAGAGGGGTGAGGACCTGAGAGTGAATCCAGAGGCCACGGAGATGCTCCCAGGGCTGGAGCCCCTCTGCTCTGGAGCCAGGCTGGGAGAGCTGGGGCTGCTCACCTGGAGAGGAGAAGGCTCCAGGGAGAGCTCAGAGCCCCTGCCAGGGCCTGAAGGGGCTCCAGGAGAGCTGGAGAGGGGCTGGGGACAAGGGCTGGAGGGACAGGACACAGGGAATGGCTTCCCAGTGCCAGAGGGCAGGGCTGGCTGGGAGATTGGGCAGGAATTGTTCCCTGGCAGGGTGGGCAGGCCCTGGCACAGGGTGCCCAGAGCAGCTGTGGCTGCCCCTGGATCCCTGGCAGTGCCCAAGGCCAGGCTGGACACTGGGGCTGGGAGCAGCCTGGGACAGTGGGAGGTGTCCCTGCCCAGGGCAGGGGATGGATTAAATCTCCTTTAAAGGCCTTTCCCAAACCATTCCATGATCCCATGAATTTCCCTCTGCAGGCCTGGCTGTATTCCTGACGTGTCCCCAAGCCCACAGTCACACAGGACAGAGGGGAGGAGGAACATAAATTAATATGGGACATAAATAAATAAATATGGGACATAAATTCCATGGGGCAGGGAATTCCAGGGCTGCTGCAGTGGGTTGTTGTCGCTCCTGCCCTGGGCTGGATGTCACAGACACCCCTGGAACAGCAAAGGAGACAAAGCAGGGATGAGGAGACAGCCCAGAGCAGCAAAAGGAATATTTCCCCCTCCTTTAAAAGCTTCATTTGTTCCTTGGCTTCCCGGAAAGGATCGAAGGAGCGGGATGATGAAAAAGAGAGAGGAGCCTTAATCAACACAGAGGCTCTGGCAGGAAACCAAGTCACCTCTGGAGCTTCTCGTGCTCAATGAGAAACCATCAATGAGCAGGGAGAGCAGCAAATGATTTTCACAATGGACTGGCCCAAACCCTGGAATTATTCTGCAGGGAGCAGCTCTTCACAGGCTAATTGGGCTCGTTCAGTCTCGAACGCTGAGGATACACCGGGGGCTCTTTTAATTTATTGGGTTTAGGAGGAGTATTTACAAATCTAAACCCGTAAAGCTGAGGCTTTGCAGCAGAAATGGAGCTAAGGCTGATGTCAGGCAGGACTTTGCCTTCATCCTGCAGCTTAACTGCTTGATTGGGTCCCGTGTAGCTCATTTAAACACGTTCATTAAATATATATGAAAAGGAACACCCCTGAACTCGGAGGAGACCAGCCCTGAATGTTTTAGTGCTGCAAAAAGCCAACTAGAACTCAGCAGCAGAACCAGAAAATCACCTGCAGCCCCAAGGAGGGAACAATTTTCCAGTCAGGAGCCAAAAATCCCAGTCTGGCTCCTGCTGGGCCCTTTTTGGGGTGGCCCTGATGTCACCACAGCTGGCCCAAGGTGGAGCAGTGAGAGGTTCAACCCTGAACCCTGTTTGCAGCCCCCAGAGCAGGGACCAGCTAGACCAGGACTAAGGTTCACTAATTAGCAAAGTCCCTCTCAAATGACTGATGGCAGAGTGAGGAAGGGAAGTCACAAATGCCACTGAAATTCGGCGTAATTATTGTAATAATTAAAGTAATTAAAAAATTTAATTATTATAATAGTTAAAGTAATTTAAAAAATTAGTAAATTGAAAAATGAGTTTTAATTTTTTTTTTTCAAATTGAAAAAAAAAATTTAAACAATTATTAAAGTAATTTAAAAATTAGGAAACTTTCTAGAAGCTGAAAAAATGGTCAAATAATCAGCTTGGAAGAGACTTCAGGAGGTTTGGAGTCCAGTCTCTTCCTCCAAGCATGGTCAATGATGAGATATGAGATTATTTTGAGCTTTTTCAAAGTTTGTCTTAAAAACCTGCAAGAGTGGAGGTTTCCCATGGAGCTCCCATTTCCTTGTTCCCCATTCCCCATTCCCAATTTCTCAGTTGCCCCTTCCCCATTCCCCATTTCCCATTCTCCATTCCCCATTCCCATTCCCCATTCCCCATTCCCCATTTCCCATTCTCCATTCCCCATTCCCCATTCCCATTCCCCATTCCCCATTCCCAATTTCTCAGTTGCCCATTCCCCATTGACCATTCCCCATTCCCCATTGCCCATTCCCCACTGCCCATTCCCAGTTGTCCATTCCCCATTGCCCGTTCCCAGTTGCCCATTCTCCATTCCCATTCCCCATTCCCCAATCCCCTTTCCCCATTCCCCATTCCCCATTCCCCATTCCCATTCCCCATTCCCAATCCCCTTTCCCCATTCCCCATTCCCCATTCCCCATTCCCCATTCCCCATTCCCATTCCCCATTCCCAATCCCCTTTCCCCATTCCCCATTCCCCATTCCCCATTCCCCATTGCCCGTTCCCAGTTGTCCATTCCCCATTGCCTGTTCCCAGTTGCCCATTCCCCATTCCCATTCCCATTCCCCATTCCCATTCCCCATTCCCCATTCCCCATTCCCCATTCCCCATTGCCCGTTCCCAGTTGTCCATTCCCCATTGCCTGTTCCCAGTTGCCCATTCCCCATTCCCATTCCCATTCCCCATTCCCATTCCCCATTCCCCATTCCCCATTCCCCATTCCCCATTCCCATTCCCCATTCCCCATTCCCCATTCCCCATTCCCAGTTGCCCAATCCCCATTCCCAATCCCCATTCCCCAATCCCCTTTCCCCATTCCCCATTCCCATTCCCCATTCCCCATTCCCCATTCCCCATTCCCCATTGCCCGTTCCCAGTTGTCCATTCCCCATTGCCTGTTCCCAGTTGCCCATTCCCCATTCCCATTCCCATTCCCCATTCCCCATTCCCCATTCCCCATTCCCGTGTCTCCATCTGGAGCTGTCCCCCCCAGCAGGGCCCTTCCCAGCCAAGGCACCAACTGGAGTTCAGGACTGAGCACCAGGAAGGAGCCAGCTGCGAATGTCACCGCTCTGCTTTGGCTCCTGCCTGGAAAGTTCCATCCAGGCAGCTTTGGGAATGGTCTGCAAACGAGGACACCCCTTGTGCAAGGAAAGGATCAAAACGGGAAGGAGCTGAAACACGGCAATGGTTTGATAGAATCCTCTTCGTTTTCCAGCTCCTCTGTAGGAGGGATTGCTCGGGCACCGAGCAGAGGGAAAATTAGCATTGTTAATTTGCTGCAAGCCAGGCCACCTCAAGAAATGCAACACAATTAATTAGCCCCTGAAAAAAAAAAAAAAAAAAAAAAAAAAAAAAAAAAGAAAATAAAAAAGAAACCATTTGAAGTGTTTATTGCAGGATCAAGCTCCTGGTTTTATAAGCAGATGGGGAAATAAAGTGCTGGGAATGACATGGAGAAAACAGCTGCAGTGGGAGCAGAGCCTAATTCATAATTCAACAGCCTAATCAGGGAACATCTTCCGCAGCTCCTCGCTGGAATGGCAGAACGTGAGCGGGCAAACGATGAGGCTGCTTCCGTTCTTCAAGAGCTGCTGCCAATTAGCTCGCTGTCTTCGTTAGCCGTGTACACAGCTAATGAGGGGCCCAAGGTATTAAAGAGCCCGACAAAAGTAGGGCAGCCTCAAATAATTGTCTTAATGATAAACACTCGGCGGCAGCCTTTGGATGGGGTTTGGTGGGAATTCATTAACAGAATAAAGACCGGCTCGCGCTCCCTTTGCCGAGCGTTCCCTTCTCCTGCGTGGAGAGGGGGGGATGTTCTGGTGGAGCTGCTCTTGGCTCTGGAATTGCCTTTCGAGGTGGCTGCAGTTGGTGCTGTGACGCTGTTCCAGATCACAACAGCACGGACTCTGAGCTCAGAAGGCTGAAATGACTCCAATCAATCTTTATTACCCAGGAATTTCTTCCCTTTATGCTGTTTTACAAAGAACCCACCCAATGGGTGGAAGAAAGACAAACTTCTTCAACTGCATTGGTCAAGTCAGAGGGACATCAAGAAGAAGTCCCTCCTAGGGAAAGGAATGCAAACATAGGATAAAGTTAGGAAAACGTGTCTCTTGTTGACAGAACAGTGTCTGGGGAAGAGTTTCAGAGAAACCCAAACATCACAGCACCAACCATGGCCACAGTGCTGGATCAGCTCCTGGCAGATCCCAGCCAGGTGTGGCTGTGGCTCTGCACTCTGGATGCCCAGTGCTGGTGGGGGAACCCAGGAAAGTTCCCCTCTGCTGAAGGGGACATTCCTGAGGGCCCCAAATCTCTGCAGGGACAGAGGGGGAACCCAGGCCTGGGTCACAACAGCATCTGGACATCTGTGAAGAGATGAGAGATGGCATAGGAGCTTCACTGCTCTCAGGGAAAAGTGAATCCCAGCTTGGATCTGCCCTTGAATCCAACCAGAAAACTTCTTCTGGGGAAGACCCTACAGAGGGATCAATGTCCTACACTGGGAATAAGGAATTTGTCCTGGAATTGTTTTTGCTCTCCATCAAGCTCTTGGCTTGAAAGACACCTGATATGGTTGGTGCCTTGGACAGAAAAATGCTTTTTATTTCCATTAAAACCCATTTGTCTGAGCTGGGATCCATTGGGATGACCCTGGAGTCCTGGAAATCTGGTCTAACCTGGAGATCATTTCACTGGAAGCCTGCTGGCTCCATTTCCCTGCACTGAGCATTGACTGCTTCTGTGTCACAGGACAGTGACATCCTGGCCCTGGTCGCCTCCAGACACCCCTGTGCAGCTCTGTGCAGCTGGATGAGTCCAAGGTCCAGGATAAATTCCCCAGATTGGGAGCCCCTCTGCTGACAGCAATCCCCGTTGAGGTTTTCTCACTTTCCTGGGTTCTCCAACTAAAACCAAGTGCAGCTGGGAGAGTCACCACACTGAACACCTCTGCTGATCCTCCCAAGGCTGGGAGAGTCAAGGTCCATAAAAATCCCTTTGGAGGGCATCATCCTTCAGTTTTGGAAGGAATATGTTTTCCTCTGAGCTGAGAGAAGCCTGGGGTTCCTGCTGAAACCCTTTGTAAAACCAGCCCCAGCTGCATGGATTTCTTCAGCTGCGGTTCTGATCCACTTGGAAAAGTGGAACATTTCCCAAGGATGTTTTACTTCTCCCTTCCAAAACAATAGCTTCACATTTTCAAAAGCACAACATTCAGTGAAGCTCCTTGTCAGCCCTTCCTTTTTACACCAAACCCAGAAGCATTTTCAAGTTCTTGCAGAAAGATTTTTTTTTTTTTTAAGATCTAAATTGATGGAAAATTCCAACCTTTTTTTTTTTTTTTTGCAAGTCTGGCTCTGACAGAAGTGGATGCTCAGAGCCCATTGACACCCTCAGGCTGTGCTGACATTTGTGGAGAGAGGAGCCAGAGCCCCAGGTCAGAGTTGCTGCCTGAAGAGCAAATGGATGAGTCCTCCCTGATGGGCACTTGGAAACCCCAATCCTGGGTTAAGATCTCTCTGATCCTGTCTCATTCTCTGCCAGGTTCTCCCTCAAATCCCACTTTAGTGACCTGTCTGAGCTTCCCTGACTCTCTCCTGCTTCTCCAGGCACTCTGGAGCTTGGAATACGTTGCCTGGAGTGGGAGCTGCTCCCTCAGGGCAGGCTTGGATAGAAAATCTCTCCCACCTCCTTCCACAGAGGGAGAATGAGCCCTTCCCAGGGCACCGCTCCCTAAAAAGCCCTCATGGAGCACAAGGCTCTGATTAAAAGGAAGAAAAGTAATTTTCCATGTCTCCATTCAAGACATGAGCCTTTCAATAATTACTGAGCTAATCTGACATTCATGATCCTTGATTTCAGTCATTCATTCTGGAGCTGATTAACGAGATGTTCCTCAGTGGAACACAGCTTCCCTTCCTCCCCCAGGAGAGGAGAATTTTAGGGAAAATATTAAATATTCCAGAGGAGAGCAGGTGACTGGCAGGAGCACTCCTTGTCTGCTCTGCAATCCTTGGGCTTCCTCACCGCTAGGAGAGGTCTTTTCCAAAAGGGGGCTTGGGAATGAAGGGCTGGGAAGGGTGGAGTTCCTCTGGATTTCCTGTTGCTCCCAGTAAGGAATCAGCTTGTGGAGGGTCCTGTCCTTTTCCCCACCTGCAGCATCCATGACAGCTTATTTTCCCCCTGAATAGCAGGATTTTTGCAGGATTTGCAGATGCTCAGGGTCTGGGAGGAGGGGATTCTCCCACCCCAGCCCAACTTTGGTACAAACACACAAAAAAACTGGGCCAAAAAGGGAGGGAAGAGATTAAAATCCTTACGAGCCACCTGGTCTGTGCAATGATTCCCAATAATGAGGAGTCGGGGAAGGGGATTGTTAGCACGGGCTGGAATTAAAAATGCAGCATGGGAATGTTACATAGTGTAAACATGTTAATTAATGGAGCATGTTAACGAAGGGAACGGGTCCTGACAGCCCTGGCGTGCAGGGGTGGTGCCTCTTTCACTCCTCACCAGGAACATCCAACAGAAAATGTTGCTCCCTTAATAATTCATTAAAATCAGGAGCAGCGTGCCAGGATATGGGAAGAGCCCCATGCCTGCCTGGCTCCCCACATCCTTTGGAATTACACACAGGTTTAAGAATATAAAAAAAAGGTTCATGTCACAGAATCATGGAATATTTGGGGATGGAAAAGGAGAATCCCAACCCTCCTGCTGTGTCCAGCTGGGAATATCTCCAATAATTCCCATCGATCCACTTTTCCCAGTGGCTTCGAGTCAGCTGGAAGCAGCCAGGCAGATCCAAACTGCTCCAAAGGGATCAGAGATTAGGAATGTTCTCCCAGGGAGCAGTATCAAACCTGAAGTAATGATGCTGTTCCAGCTGATTGTTTTATTAAAGCCCACCAAAAATGCTCGAAATGATTATTCCCGTTTGGAGAGGCAGACTGGAAATAATGATTCTGATTTGCAGAATCCCATCAGCTTCCACCAAAAAAAAAAAAAAACCAACGAAACAACACACCTGTTATTCCAGCAGGATTGTGGAATCTGAACCCCCAAATCAACCTGAGTGGCCCTAGAAAAGGGGAAAGCAGGAGCAGCGAGTCCTGGGGTGTGACACCCACAGTGATGCTTGGGATGAGGGGCTGTGCATCCAGCAATCCTACTGTACATCCAGCCCTGCCCTCTGGCACTGGGAAGCCATTCCCTGTGCCCTGTCCCTCCAGCCCTTGTCCCCAGTCCCTCTCCAGCTCTTTTTCAGCCTCCTGTGGCAGTGGTGACAGCTTTGTCAGGGCTGTTCCTGGCTGATTCCCAGTGGCCCTGGAGCAGAAGGATGCTCTGTGCTGGGATGCTCCTCTGGAAGCCACTGGCTCCCCGCTGGAGTTCCCCCATCCCACCCTGCTCCTGCCGAGCCGTGCTCTGCTAGGACACAGCACAGGATGATTAATGGCTCTAATAAATATGTTAATCTGCAGAAATGAAATTTTCCTAATTAAGAAACCTCTTCTGGGGTTTTTCCTCCTCCTTTCCTGAGCTGCTGTGAGAGCAAGCTCCATCCACTCTGGAGTGAGGAACAGCAGGGACCAGGGGTGTCAATCACACCCCATTCATCCCAGTTGAACAGAGGGGATTATTCCCAGCTCCTTCTCCTTGGCAGAAAGGGGGAGTGTGCTCTGGCACCTCTGACTCCTTTCTCCTTGGCACAGCCTCGCCTGTGCTGGAGAAAAGCAGGATTTAAGCTAATGAAAGGATTAGGATAATCCCTGTGTAACCCAGGGCTGCTCAGATCTGGCACATGGAGCCATCCAGCAGCTCCAGCACGGCTGGGCCTCCTCCTGCAGCCTCAACCCAGGCTCCTTCTCCATGTGCCACATCCCTGTTCAGGACAGGAGTCGGATCAAGGAGTCCCCTGTGCTGGGAAGGGATGTTCAGAGGGCCTTCCAGCCCCAGACCTGCTCATTTCTCCATCCCTGGGTGTGGATTCCATGCTCCTCCTCACATGGCAGAGGGCTCCTGGTATTCCTTCCTGTCCATGGAGACTCCTGGATATTTGTTCAACACTTTCCACTCATAAAACCCAAGGGAAAGTAGAGACATCCTGGGTTTGAAGGCAGGTGAGACAAGGAGGGGGGCAGTTTTCCACCAGAAGAGGAATTGTTCCCTGGCAGGGTGGGCAGGGCTGGCACAGGGTGCCCAGAGCAGCTGTGGCTGCCCCTGGATCCCTGGCAGTGCCCAAGGCCAGGCTGGACACTGGGGCTGGGAGCAGCCTGGGGCAGTGGGAGGTGTCCCTGCCATGGAGGAATGGGATGAACTTTAAGGTCCTTTCCCTCCCAGGCCATTGTATGGACTTAGAGGAACCAGAGTGGGGTCCCATCCCGTGGTGTGAGGGATGGGAATGGCTCCAGAACTGATTTCTGGGTCATTTCCACCTCGTACCAACACCATATCCCCAGCCAGCAGGGCAAACCAGGTTCTCCAAACATCTGTGCCCAGCACATCCCAGCCAGTGGTGCCTCCCTGGAGGCCTCAGCCCAGCCAGGCCCAGCAGGTCCCACTCAGCACTCCTGCCATGGGGGCACTGCTTCGGAACTTCAAATGTGGAACGTAAATGAAAAATCCAAATGAACTTCAAGGGGTCACTTTGTGCCCCTGAGGGATTCTCCTGGACCAGCTGGGGGCTGGGGGTTCCCTCTGCTCTGCTGTGACCGTTTTTGGGGGTCAGGGAGGTGATGCTGCTGTACACCACAACAACACAGACCCCGACCTCAGAGGGCTGGAAATGACTCCTCTATTTCTGGGATGTGTCTCCCTTTTATCCTGTGCTACACAGAGCAATTCCATTGGTGACACAAAGACAAACCTCTTCAATCACATCAGTCAGAGCAGAGGGACAGCAAGGAGAAATCCCTCCTAGGGAAAGGAATGTAAACCAAGTTACAGCTACAAAAACGTGTCTCTGCTTTAGGGAAAATTCCCTGGGAAAAGAGTTTCAGAAACTCAAAACATCTCAGGCACCAGCCAGGGCTACAGGGAGGTGCTGGTGTGAGCTGGTGGGAGGGGACAGGGAGCCTGGCTGGCCACACTTGTCACCACCTTGCAGTGAAGTCTGTGCTCTCAACCCTTCACTCAGTGACCTCCTGCCCTCTTTTCCCTCTTCCAGCACTCCCAGAGCCCACCCAGACTTTGAAGTCCTCAGTGGCCTCAGCATCTCTGCACAAACAACTTAATTATTGTCCCATGGTGTTTTCCCTGCTAAACTGCATCTGCCCTGCTCCTGGAGGAGAAGCAGAAGGGATTTGCTTTCCACTCCCACATATTCCTGGGCACAGCCATCAGGAGGAAAGGAAACCTGTTGATCTCTCTGAGCCTGCCCTAATTCCTGAGCCTGGGAAAGGGCGAGGAGCTGCTGTGTGCTCCAGCCTCCAAGGACAATGTGCTCCCAGGACAGGGGACACCAGGACAGGCAGGGGAGGGAGGGTCTGGGCTGAGCAGGAGGATTTGGCAGCACCTACAGACACTCAGGAATAAGGATTTTTTAGAGTGATGTTTCCTCTGAGCTCCGAAGGAGCAGGTTCTGGCTGGATTTGCAGTGATGAGCAGCACAGAGCCCATCCATCACGCTCTGAGGGTTCCCCTAATTAATTATCCCCCTTTTTCGGAGCTTCAGGCCCATCCAGCCCCTGACAGAAGCCCAGCAGGGCCCTCCCTTTGCTCTGCTCCAGCCGGGAGATTTTTCTTCATCTGCTCCTGACAACTGCTGCGCCTGTTGGGAGCTGCTGTGGTTGTTGGGAGCTGCTGTGGTTGTTGGGAGCTGCTGTGGTTGTTGGGAGCTGCTGTGGTTGTTGGGAGCTGATGTGGTTTTTGGGAGCTGCTGTGGTTGTTGGGAGCTGATGTGGTTGTTGGGAGCTGCTGTGGTTGTTGGGATCTGATGTGGTTGTTGGGAGCTGACGTGGTTGTTGGGATCTGATGTGGTTGTTGGGAGTTGATGTGGTTTTTGGGAGTTGCTGTGGTTGTTGGGAGCTGCTGTGGTTGTTGGGAGCTGCTGTGGTTGTTGGGAGTTAATGTGGTTGTTGGGAGCTGCTGTGGTTGTTGGGAGCTGCTGTGGTTTTTGGGAGCTGCTGTGGTTATTGGGAGCTGATGTGGTTTTTGGGAGCTGCTGTGGTTTTTGGGAGCTGCTGTGGTTTTTGGGAGCCGCTGTGGTTTTTGGGAGCCGCTGGCCAGCAGCCAGGGCCGGCAGCAGGCTCGGCTCAGCTCGGTGTCACTGCTGCAGGAGATAACAGCTCCCGAGAGAGCCAGGACCTGGTGGCACGTGGCACTGGCTCCCCCCAGTGCATCCCAGAATGATGAATGAAGAGGGGAGAAAGCTCAAGGGGATTGATTGCCTGTGCCACCACTGCTCCCTTGAGCAGGAGCCAGGGATGTGCCAAAGATCCTGGACAAACCACCTGGGAAAGGGAAATGTTCATCCAAAGGCCAGGCTGCCTCACTGTGGTCCTGGTGCTGTCGCTGTGTCCAGCTGCTGCTGTGGATGTCCTTGCTCCTGGAAGGAGAAGGGGCTGGAATTGGGGTGGTGCAGTTTCAGAGCCCAAATCAGTCCCTGCAGATGCATTGCTGGCCCCCCTTTCTGATGGAGAAGGTTGAGAAGGAAGTCCATGATTTTCCCTGAATCCCAAGTGCCTCACGACTCATTCTGTCCCCGCAGAGAAGTCCTGTCCCCACTTCCAGTCACCTGTCCTTGGTGGGCGAGGCAAGAGGTGACAACCTGTGAGGAAAAAGCTGCTTTTTTCTGCTCAGACCGAAGTCCTGCTTGGCCTTTGGCAGCAGCACAGCTGAGAGGTTTGTCCCAGAGCTCCTGTGAACAGGAGCTGATCCCCTGGGTCAGGAGGGGGCTCAGCACTGGCAGCAATTTGGGGCTCCTGAGTCCTGGGCAGGGAGATGTCACCTCAGAATGACAGCAAGAACTGATCCCAGCCAAGAGCTGCAGTAAAGGCCCTGCTGCTCCATAGCAGGAGGGTGCATGGGCAGAACTGCTGCAGCCAGGGAATTTATTTTGGGAATTTCTTTTCTGTCTCTGACATCTTAAAAGTTTTCTCTTGGGATTTGCTGCGAGTTGTTACCAGAAACGCCGAGTTAGGTGGACCTCTTGTGGTTGGTTGCCTTTTGGAAGCCTGGAAATGTGGAACAAAATATCCAGGATTTGTCCTGACCTCCACATCCATTAAATATTAACCTCATTTGCTCGCTAAGCAGGGAAGACAGGCCACCAGGCCCATGGAGAGAATCTCTTCCTGTCTCCTCCATAACTCAGCTAATGATGATTTTGGAAGACCAACTGTTCCAGGGAGCCGAATCCCAGCACAGGGCACGGGGCTGGCACGGGGAATGGCAGGAGATAATCAGGATGTGCTGGAGCAGATGCAGCAGCAGAGGAAGATAAATGGAGGGGAGTTAGAAGGGAAGCAGCAAAAATGAATAGGGGCTGCGAGACCTGAGAGATTAAACAAGATAAAAAGCAATAAATATGTACATTCCCGGTAAACAAGGATTAATGGGAACGGGGGATGCTGCCAGGAGAGGTCTGCTGGAGCCAGGAGAGGGTGACAGGACTAACAAGACACTGAGGAGCCAGAAGAGTGCTGGCAAACCTTGAGCCATCACAGTGAGGAGAGGAGGAGCCCAGGATGGGGTTGGCTGGGAGGGAGGACAGGGAGACAACGGGAACGTGGTGACAACGGTGACCAGATGGATGTCACCTCAGATGGCAGAGGAGATGGAGACAGTCAGGCCTGCAGCAGCTCGAGGCCCCTCACACCAGCTCCTGGGGGTAATTTGGGAACCAAAACTTCTTTCCTAAGGAGGGGTGAAGCCTCTTTGAGAGGATGAAACATCCCACAGCTGCTCCATTTTATTGCCCACAGAGAGGCAGAGTTCAAACCCTTTTTCCCTTTTTCCCTTTTTCCCTTTTTCCCTTTTTCCCTTTTTCCCTTTTTCCCTTTTTCCCTTTTTCCCTTTTTTCCTTTTTCCTTTTTCCTTTTTCCCTTTCCCCTTTTTCCCTTTTCCCTTTTTTCTTTTTTCCCCTTTTCCCTTTTTCCCTTTTTCTCTTTTCCCTTTACAGCAGGACCTCCAAAGCTCCTTCTCCAGAAGGTTTCAGCCTTGATCCTCCTGCCCAGGGGATCCAGACCCCTTCACCCCCAGCTCTGGGCACTCCCTGCCCTCTGGTGCCATTGCAGAGGCCCGCAGGGGAGGAAGAGGAGGGCGAGGGAGGATCATTTGCCCACCTTGGAGAGGATTTTTCCCATCTTGGAGAGGATTTTGGAGAAGAGGAGCTGGGGATGTGGCAGGAATTCTGGCCAAGGACAGGAGAGCGAGTGCTGAACTCTCCACCAGGTGCTGAGAGAAGGGAACATCCATTCAATGGAATTTCCCTTTTCCCACCAGGCTGCAGGTTCCGCAGCGATAAAATTAATTAACAACTGCAATTACACCCAAACCTCCCCTGCTTTGTCAGGATGAGCTGGGGTTTCTAATGGCTCCAGAATGCAGGGGAAAGCAAAGGCAAGAAGTGCTCAGAGGTTGGGATCCTCTGAGCCCTGAATCACTTTGTTCTTGTGGGAAAATTTATTAGGAGGCTTGGACTTGGGAAGGCAGGATCCAAATTCCCTGAGTATCCTGGAAAATGATGGCCAGGAGAGCTCCAGCTCTGAAGAGGGGCTCCAGCTTCAAGACCTCAGGGATCCTGGATTGGATCCTGGATTCATGGCAGAGACTAGAGGGTGAGAGGGGTCCTGAATGAACAAAGTGTGGATGCTCAGAGCAGCTGTGGCTGCCCTTGGATCCCTGGCAGTGCCCAAGGCCAGGCTGGACACTGGGGCTGGGAGCAGCCTGGGGCAGTGGGAAGTGTCCCTGCCCATGGCTGGGGTGGGACTGGATGGGATTTGAGGTCCCTTGTCCAAAGTGCCTCTCAAACAGAAGTGCTGGCACTGCCGATGCCCAAATTTTCCGGAATGTGAGTCCTGGCTTCGACTTCTGGGAGCAGCAATCCCATCTCGTCCGTGCTCTTAATTAAATCAATTATCAGAAGTAATTGAATTAAGAGCCATTTATACAGAGCCTGATTATTTCAGGTCTTTGTAGAGCCCTTAAGTGAGCAAAGCTTTCAAGCAGGACCTGACTACAGCCAAGCTACCCAGGGAATACAGACCCGGCCAGAGCAAGGAGGGAGGAAAGCTCAGGGAAAAGCTCCACATTAAGACATCATCAGCGTGCAGGGGAGGTGTCTGGGAGGTTGTGCAGCCTCTGGCTGTGGAGGCTCCAAGATCAGATGGAATAAAAGCCCTGAGCAGCCTTGTCTGACCTCAAACTCCTCCTGCTCCGAGCAGGAGATTGGTCCAGAGCCCTCCTGAGGAGCCCCCAAGCTGAATCCTGTGTGACCAGCTCAGTCATTAAGGGGACACTGGCTCTCCCACTGCCACACAATTAATAAATTATCCATTGGATGACTCTTGTGAGGCAGCCAGCAAACCTCTCCAGCCCTTTTCACCCCCTTTTTAGGGATTCAGCAATGCAGGAAGCACAGGGGCAGCAAACCCTCCAGCCACGAGCAGCAGCATCTTAATTACAGCTCCCTGCAAGTACCAGGAACCATTTCACAAGGAATAAAACATTTGGGCTCCTGGGTTGGTGGTTTTAGCAGAGGCATTTCAGGGTTTTCTAGGCTTGGATTTTAAATAAACGTGGCAGAATTCCCTGGGAATGACAAGGGCTCTGCCACTCCAGCAATAAGGGAAAGATTAGCACTTGGAGGGGAACATTTCAATTTGCCTACAGGTGGCATTTAAACCTTCTTGGCTGGGCCTCTCCTGTCCTCATTCCCTGCAACGGGCTGCCTGCCTGCCTGCCTAGCAGGGATAACGAAGTGGCAGCAGTGCAGGAATAATAATAAAACATAGAATTAATGCTTTTTAATTCCATTTTAAGGGAAATAAGCAAAAGGCTGCGTTCGTACAGACAGAGTGCCTGGCGTGGAGCCTGGAGTTCTTCTCCTTCAAGGATCTGTTGGAGTGCCAGGGAAGGAAAAGCCCTTCTGGTTAAAAACTTTGCATTTCCCTCCCCAGAGATGCCCCTGCTACACCACAGCCAGAGGAGGAACCAATTCCCTTTGTTAAGTTCTGAGCTTTACAGCAGCGACTGGGGTTTAATAACGGGGATTTAAGAGAAACCTGGAACGTTTGCCTCGCACAAACTGGGGATCAAATGGAAGCAGAACTCTGGAGAAAGGAAAGAAAAAAAAACCTTTCAGACAGCCTGGCTCCAGAAAGAAGGGAGAGATTAATGTTGGCTGGATCCTGTGGGATCATCCCTGCTTGTGGATTTTATTTTTATTTGGATCATCTAAAACAAACAAACAAACAAACAAACAAACAAGAAGTGATTCCATGGCATGAATTCTCGATCCGATTTATTTGTCACATAATAAAGAATGACCCTGTGTTGCCATTTTTTTTGTCGCATTAAATGGATCTGGAGAAGGGATTTTCCTTCCCCCAGTTTCAGACACTTGCTAGGACCATAAAATGGCAGATGAAGCACTAATGAGAGGGAAAACGCTGCGGGAATCAAGTCCCCTTCTGCTGGGAAGGCTGGGATGAGCCTCTGGCTGCCACGGAGGTGTCCTGGTGCTGTCCCCTCGGTGTCCTGGTGCTGTCCCCTCGGTGTCACACTGAGTTTCTCTCTCCCAGCCCCGGCGCTGTGTCCTCCTGGCTTTTGGGCACCACCTAATGGCTCCTCACCGCCTCACACACCAGGGGAAAATAAAAAAAAAAACGGGAAAAAGCATTCCCAGTGTTGGTGACAGCATTAAAAGCAGAGAATTCCCTGAAATCCCTCACAGCTGCCAAAGTCTGTGTGTCTGAGCCCTATCCTGCTTCCCACCCTGCACCCTCAATGTCCTGGGGTGACTTTATGCTGCTTGTGTCCCCAATCCTCTGCTCTGGTTGTGCTGTACATTCAGTTCTGTGCCTTTAAAGTGGTTCTGGGAGCGAAGGGGGAGAAAGCAGCAGTTTGTGCAGTTTGTTTTGAGAAAAGTGCCTGACTGCCACACGGCCTGGCTGCGGCCTTGCTCTGAGGCCCGGACAGCGCTGGGACAGAGATCTCCTGTGCTCTGAGTCACTTTGAGCTGCCTGAGGCAGAGAAGTGCCCTGGAATGTTGTTTTCCTTTTCCTTGGGGCTGTTTAACTCTGCTCTGGAGTGACAAACCCAGAGGAGCAGCCAGGGCTGGCACCTGGAGCTGTGGAGGGAGCGGGGCTGGTGAGAGACTGAGGGAGCTGAGCTGCACCCAGGGCAAGGCCTGCCTCAGTTTGCCATCTCTCTTTTTGAGAGGTTTTATTGTTTCATGTTATCCATTCTTTGTGCTTGTGGACACCTTGTTTGTTAAATAAATTGTTTTTTCCACTTTTCTCTGAGGAAGTTCTTTTCCTGGACCAGCTGCGGGAAGGGGCTGTTTGAGTTTTGCTTTCCAGAGGAACCCCTTTGGAGGTTTCCTCCCAAATTTGCCCTAAACCCAGCTGGGATGAGAAGGGAACACACACCCAGTCATCCTGGCTGAGTTTTAACTGGGCATGGAATAAAGAGTCACAGAGAAAACATCCCCATGGATGGTCCAGATTTATTATAGAAAGTGCTGGTGGAGCTGTGCACGTGGGAGGCTCGGGGCTGCATAAATGTGGAATTATTTGGATTTTTAGGATTGATTATCTTAGGGAATGAGAGCAGGGAGAGAGCAGGTCACACTGGAGCTCCTCTAACAGCATGAGTGGTCTCCTCCCAGCTTTCCCCTTCCCAAGCCAGAGGAGCACTGGGGTGAGCACAACATCCCAAACCTTGTCCCTGAGCCAGCCCTGAGCAGGTGCAGGGATTCAGGAACGCAGGGATGAATGTGGAATGCCCACCCCAGAGCCCCACAGCACCTGGAGTGAGGAAGTGCAAAGCATTTGGATCACCAGTTGTGTCCTGCTGAGGTGTCTGTAACCCCTTTTTTTTTGTTTGTTTTTGGCCATTTTGGTTTTACACCTCCAGGTGTAGTTTTTCTTCACCAGCAGAAAAATGAGATGACTCTTTCTTTCATGGAATCATGGAATGGTTTGGGTGGGAAAGGTCTTAAAGGTCATCCCATTCCAGCTCCAATGTCCAGCCTGGCCTTGGGCACTGCCAGGGATCCAGGGGCAGCCACAGCTGCTCTGGGCACCCTGTGCCAGCCCTGCCCACCCTGCCAGGGAGTGACCACCACAGAGTGACCACCCCAGAGTGACCAGAACACCCTGCCCACCCCAGAGTGACCACCACAGTGTCCACCCCACCCTATCCACCACAGCTGCCCAGAACCTCCCAAGCCCTGCCAGAGCGACAGGAGGAGGAGGAGGAGGAGGATTCCTGCAAGGATTTGTCAGTGCCACCAGGAACTCATTTGGGGTTTGCTAATTGGATAACAAGGCAATTACAGCCTTGCATGTGTAATTCCCTGCTCTGAGTGTGCTCAGACCACGGGAGGAGGATGTCTCCGTGTAGGGGGAGCTTTGGATCGGCCCCTGAAGGATCTGTTTGACATCAGAGCTTTGCTCAGACCCGGGGAGAGCTGTGGGAGCCCCTTGCCTGCTCTGCCCTTCATCCTCTGGGACTGCCCAGACATCCCAACGCTCCTGGGAGATCCAGGAAGCTCCTGAGGGATCCACATGCCCCAAACCCCACCTCAAACACAGCCTGCCACGCTGGGATGGGGCTCACAGGACCCCACAGCCCTCCTGGAGCACTCCTGCCCTCCTCTCCTGGACAGGTGAGAAATGTCCTCTCTTTCAGCTCCTGCAGGGCCAAACTCCCCTTTCCAGAGCAAAGGCCCCCAAATTAACCTTTCCCTCGCTGAACTCTTGCCAAGGTGGTATTTGTGGGGGGGGGTTTCCCATTTTCCAGCAGTTGGGGTCTCTCAGATCCCTCCTTTCCCCCCTCCCAGCGTTCCCACCAGAGGAGTAGCAGGGGGGACACCAGGAGCACATCTTCAGGGAGGGCTGTGGCAGCACCTGCCTCAAGGGAGCTTCTTCCTCGGGGTTTCACAACGTTCCCACCTCTCCTTGTTGTTTTATTCCGTGTTTTTCATCAGGAAGAGATGAAAACCCCTTCCTCTGCTCCTGCTCCATGCTCAGCCCACAGAACCTGTGCTGACACCACTGAGATGTTCCTCCAGCGTGGAGGTTTTTCCAGAGTTCCTTCGCTCCTGGATTGCAGGGCAATCCCAGCAACGTGTGCAGGACACTTCAGTCTTTCCTCAGTTCTGGAAAGACTCTTAGTAAAGTGTTAGTAATTCATGGAATCCTGGAATGATTTGGATTGGAAGGGACCTTAAATCCCAGCCAGTGCCACCCCTGCCATGGCAGGGACACCTCCCACTGTCCCAGGCTGCTCCCAGCCCCAGTGTCCAGCCTGGCCTTGGGCACTGCCAGGGATCCAGGGGCAGCCACAGCTGCTCTGGGCACCCTGTGCCAGGGCCTGCCCACCCTGCCAGGGAACAATTCCTGCCCAGATATCCAAAATTTTGCCAGGTTCTGCATCTCTCTTTAAAACTCCAGCCCAGCACCTGACCCTTTTTCCTCTGGGAATAGGGGATCCAGCCTGGTAACTCCTCTTTTGGGATCTTCTCTGCAGATCCTCCTGCTTAATCCTTTGAGCTCCTGGAGGCCCAAAGTCGCTTGGGAAATCGAAGTAAAGCCAGAATTAATGCCTTTAGCAGCACAATAATCATGGAATCGTGGAATACCATGTGCTGGATGCACAGGGATCATGGACCCCAACTCCTGGCCCTGCACAGGCACCCCAAAATCCCACCCTGTGCCTGGGAGCCTCCCTTACAACCCAGGGAGACCTCTGGGATCATTACATCTTTATTTACTCCATTTCCTCCCTCTGTCTACTCTAAAATGTCACTCTTTTATTTTACTGAAGGAGTTTTACACCCCGAGTCTCAGATTTAGCTGTAATTCTGACAGAATTGTCTCTGGCCCTGCTCATAAATCTGTTCTGTGCCAAAAAAAATACTTTGATTTTTTTGCTTTGTTTAGAGCTGGAATCAGGAGTGCTGTCACTGCTAGGTGGAAATGTCACCAAACTACATCACTATAATTTTTATGTCCCTGTTGCCAAATGCCTTTGTGCTGTGTTTGCATTTTGAATTTGCTGCTGGAACAATAACATCCCATTTGGGTCACAATCAGGGGCCTCGTGCTGGGATAAAATTTTATGCCTAATCAGAATAATTTGGGTTGTTTTGTGGGCATTTGGAGGTTTGTGATGTCCCAAACCATTCGCTTTGTTGCTTTTAAGTGGCCAGGTGTGCTAAGTAGGGGCTTTACTGTCAGTCAGCCACCCATAATTGGCTTTGGAAGCTGAGCCTTGTGGTTTCTGGAATATTTACAAGCAAGTGGTGACATTTTCGACAGATCAGGCAAAGCTGCTGACTCAAAAAAGCCTCATTTTTTGTGACTATCAGCAACATGACCTCCCTGGTTGGGAAGGAAAAAGAAGGGATTGTGCTCTTTAGGGCTGACAGTGATGCTTCACAGCTTTTCCCAGACTCACAGGGTTTTCCTAATGCAGCTCAGGGATGGAAACTGCACTTGGAGGGAGGGATTCCAGCCCTGCACAAGGACTCCAGCCAGGAAAAGCTTTGCCTTAGGGAATGTTTTATTAGGCTTGCCTGCTGAATCATGGAATGGTTTGGGGGAGAAAGGAGGAAAGGACACTAAAGCTCATCTTGTCCAACCCTGCCATGGGCAGGGACACCTCCCACTGTCCCAGGCTGCTCCCAGCCCCAGTGTCCAGCCTGGCCTTGGGCACTGCCAGGGATCCAGGGGCAGCCACAGCTGCTCTGGGCACCCTGTGCCAGGGCCTGCCCACCCTGCCAGGGAACAATTCCTGCCCAATCTCCCAGCCAGCCCTGCCCTCTGGCACTGGGAGCCATTCCCTGTGTCCTGTCCCTCCAGCCCTTGTCCCCAGCCCCTCTCCAGCTCTCTTGTTGACTCCATTCAGGTCCTGGAAGGCCAAAATTGGGTCAACCCAAAGTTTCTCTTCTCCAGGCTGGAGAATCCCAACCCTCCCAGCCTTTCTGGAGCAGCCCAGGGAGCAGCAAAATTCCCACTTCTCCTTAGCAACAAAATCCATGGAACAGGGAGACACTGTCCCTCTTCAAATTCCCAGTGGAAGTTCCTTGTGGGGGCGCACACAGGGTCTGGCTGAAAATCATTAAAATTCAAGATTAATTCTAAATTAGTTGCAATTCTATCCTTGCTGAGAGCAATCCCAGAACCTGGAGTCAGAGACAACCTGGTGTGACTGGGAGAGTCTTTTCTGTGGCCATGTCTGTCTGCAGTGTCCCTATGAGCTGCCACAGGACACCACAGTTCCATGAAATCCAGGATAATTCTGTCTCTCTCTTCTCAGGCTGGGTTCTGCGTCGCTCTGGAAGCTGTGACAGCCACCACAAAAACGGTGACACCTTCCTGTCCAAGCTTTACACCTCCAGCTCTTCAGGAAGCTCAAATTCAGCGCTGGAGTTGAGCCCAGCTGATAAACCAGCTTGGATTTAGCTTCCAAGATGGAAATAACCTGATGTTGGCAAACTGGTGTTCCAGGAGGTAACCATAGAAACGTTCCCAGGGATGGATGGGGGGGTTCAAAGGAAGGCAGGAGCAGGCTCAGGATCCATCTCTGTTCATGTCAGGGGTTATTGATGCACTGAGGAGCTGCCTCCAGGCAGCTGCAGGTTCCCAGAGGGATGAGAGCCCCTTTTCCCAAAGGAGCAGCAGCTCCTGTGTGCTCACACCTGCAGGTGTGGCAGCCCACGTTCCCATTGTTACCCCGTTATTCCATCATGGAGTGTGAGCACAGGGACTGGAGTGGCCCAAGCAGGAAGCTGGGACCAGATTGCTGCTGCTGCCCTTGGAGCCAGTGCTTGGGTGTTGTGGAAAAGGCTCCTGCTTTTAAATTTGGGAAGAGTCCAATGAGTGCAGGGGAGAACTTCCCAGTTTGGCACAGGGCTGAAACTCTTCAGGATCAAGCTTGTGCCCAATGCCCACCTTGTCCCCAGCCCAGAGCACTGAGTGGCAAATCCAGCCCTTCCTTGGGCACCTCCAGGCACTCCAAACCTCCCTGGGCAGCCTCTCCAAGCCCTGAGCACCCTTTCCATGGAGAAATTCCTCCTGATGTCCAACCTGAGCCTCCCCTGGAGCAGCTTGAGGCCCTTTCCTCACATCTGTGAGTGTCCCCAAGGAGTGAGGCTTCACCCAACGGGGGTGAATCTCACAGGATCCTTTCCATGGAGAAATTCCTCCTGATGTCCAACCTGAGCCTCCCCTGGAGCAGCTTGAGGCCCTTTCCTCACATCTGTGAGTGTCCCCAAGGAGTGAGGCTTCACCCAACGGGGGTGAATCTCACAGGATCCTTTCCATGGAGAAATTCCTCCTGATGTCCAACCTGAGCCTCCCCTGGAGCAGCTTGAGGCCCTTTCCTCACATCTGTGAGTGTCCCCAAGGAGTGAGGCTTCACCCAACAAGGGTGAATCTCACAGGATCACCCTCGCTGGAGTGTAGCAATGCACCCCCCGCTCCCCAGTGGGCACTTCTGTGTAAGGAGAAGGGTTTCTGTTTCCCTTTGGACATTTTGGGAAGTTGAGCCAGAAATCTCTGTGTTTCTCTCTTTGTAACTGGAGCACCTGTAGGCCCTTGTCACTGCTTGTCACAACCTGTCCCCCTTCCTACTGGCAGTTTGCCAATAGATCCATCCCTGACCATTGGGTAGAAAAGGTGACAGAACAAAGGGTCTCGTGGCATTTTCGGGGTGCTGGAGCAGGTGTAGAATCTGTCCTGACACTGTACATGGCTTTATCTTTATTTGCTGCTCTGTATTATTTTGCATTACTCTATTAAACCTTTTTGAGTTACAAGGCACACCGATCATGCTGGCTAATTATTATTAAGCCAGCACTCCTGAGCAAGGCTGGACCCTCGGAGATTGTGTGGGTGCAAACTCACACTGGAGCTGGCCCAGCTCCTTGTCACAGGCTACAAATCCCACTTTCACCAGGGAAAAAATTATCTGGGAAAACAAATCTCCTATTTCTACCCCAACCCTGATGTCTTGCTAATGGCACAACACACAGAGAGACACAGCTGAGCCACGGCTGAGTTATTTGTCTTTTCTTTTCCCTGTGTCAAAGGCTAAAATAAACCCAGATCAGAATCCAAACCCAAAAAAAAAAACCACCCCAGTCCCATTTCTCCCTTTCCAACATGCTCCTGTTAATAAATTCGGGCTGATGATCTATTTGAGGGGGACACGCTCCTGCCCTTTCTTTGTGGTATCTGGACAGCTTCTCTATAAAATTAATAACAAGAATTAAATCCCAAGTGAGCTCCAGGCAGTATCTGATCCTTCTCCCTGCCAAGGACAAAGCTCTGCTCTGTGTGGGTTTAACAGGGCTCTGATAACCAGAGCAGAAGAGAAAAATTGGGTTTTAGCACAAAGAGTTTTAGAGATTTTCAAATATAGTCCCAAAAGGAACGTGAAACCAAACATTGATATTTTCTTCCTGGGTAATTCTTGAGGGGGAAATTCCAAGCAGCCAATGAAAGGATTTAATTTGGACACAATGCAGCAGGATTTCGATTCTGAAATTGGATAATCAATTACAATATATTATATTATAAACATATTGGTCTCTGCAGTCTAGCAGGCAACAGTTGGAGAAGAAAATGGGAAAAGTTTCCATTGCAAGATCCTGCAGGGAGCAAAAATCCTCTACTTGGAGAACCAAGGCAGCAGGAGGCAGAGGGAGACCCTGGAGGCTTTTGGAGTGGGAGGAGCTCTGGTCACCTGGAATTTTTGGGGTATGATCCAGACCCCTCTGGGAGTGGCCCAAAGCAGAGGCATCTCAGTGTTCATTGTGTTGTGTGCGACACCCACACACTGAGATGTCCAAGGCAGAAAAGAGGCAGTTTATTTACAAACTTCAGCATTTATGGAATTCCAGCAGTGACCATGGATTGGAGGAAGAAAATCTTCCTCTCCAACCACACTGGGCAACCCAACAGCCCATCAGCAGTCTCCTCCTTGTGAGAAGAATGCAAACATGGTTAGACAGTGACAATAACAAGAAAAGTTGTTGATGTAAAATCGTGTCTGACTCCATTGCAAAAGGTAAACACAGAAGGCTGAACTAGAACTTTAAAAAAACTCCTTGAAGAGACAGAGGAGAAGAGAAAAAACCCAGACAACATGTGAGTGTCCTTCATTTGTGCCCAACTGCGACGCTCCAGGGCACACCCTGGGAAGTGGTTGGTTTTGCTTGGCAATTGTGGCATTTCCTTGGAGTTGAGTTTCCTGACTGGATGATGGAGCATCCCAAGCTCCTGCAGCAGCTCTTTGCCATCAGCTGGCATTTCCCCCTCCAAGGTGGGCCTGACATGGGAAGAGCTCTTTTTGCTCAGCAGATTGGATTTCTCCTTCCAGCTGAACTGAGGGGAGGAGATGAGGCTGAGTTTGCTCATCCTAGGGGGGGAAAAAAAAAAAAAAAAAAAAACCACAGAGAAAATTAAAAGTTCTGGAGAACAATTTTCCTAGTTAACTCCCAGACTCCAAGCCCCAAACCCAGTGTATTTATTAATCTTATGACTCAGAAATGCATTTTTCTATACGTGGCTCATCTGTCTTGCACGTTAACTGCTGTTCCGTGTCCATCTTCAGGAACACTGGCTGAAAAATACTGGATATAAAAAAGAATGGATGGATGAAACCTAATACATATAAAGAAACTCCTGGATTTTACCGTTTTCCCTAAATTTCTGTCATGTTGAGGAATGCAGGGAAATTCCCAGCACAAGGAGAGCAATAACACTGAGCAGCTTAAAGAAGCTGTGTAGTAACCTGGAATATTAAAATTAATTGCTTAATTGAAAGGAATTGGTACAGCAATACAACCTCCAAAGTGGAGGAAGTGCTTAAAAACTCACTGTTTATTATTTGTGTTTTATTTCATGTCTTTTTTACAATAGAGAGCGGAAAGGCTCCCTGCACACTCCAGACACCTCAGTCTATAGATCCACATAATTCCAATTCGTTCCATCAAAATCACCTGTCACACTTCTTCCTGAATCAGTGCATGCATGGATGGCTTATCTAATGGACCTGACCTGGAAAACGCAAGGAAGTGGAAATGTTAAATTCATTGGGATAGAGGTTCCAAGAAAAATGGGTTCTCTTCTCTTCTCTTCTCTTCTCTTCTCTTCTCTTCTCTTCTCTTCTCTTCTCTTCTCTTCTCTTCTCTTCTCTTCTCTTCTCTTCTCTTCTCTTCTCTTCTCTTCTCTTCTCTTCTCTTCTCTTCTCTTCTCTTCTCTTCTCTTCTCTTCTCTTCTCTTCTCTTCTCTTCTCTTCTCTTCTCTTCTCTTCTCTTCTTCCCCTTCCCCTGAGGGCCCCTGCTGGTTTCACTCTCTCCATGGATTCTCCATGCCTTTGGAGAAATCCACATTGGCTGCTTTTCCTTTATCCACCAGAATTCCTGTGAGGCCGTGGGCTCTGCTTTGAGGTCACTGTCCCAGGTATAATTCCTGTAGAAATCCAGCTTTTCTCAGGAATTTTCCGTGTCCGTATCCCTTTTGGGACAATCCTGACACAGATCATGGGAATGCCTCAATTAGGGATGCATTTTTGTGTCTCTGGAAAGCCACCTCAAATACAAAGGGGCCTGGGTGGGACCTTCTGACCTGCAGAGGTTCAGCAGATGGTGCTCCTAAAGCTCCACCTGCCCTGGATGCCTGTGCAGGGAGGAGAAGAGGAGATCCAGCAAACTGCAGTGGGGACAGAAATTTGGAATTTTTTTAAGCTGTCCCAGGGGAGGAGCTTGAAATTCCTGGAAGAGGATCCTGAGAAGGATGGAGACCTGAGAGTGAGGAGCTCTCAAGCCTCCTGTTTGCCAGCAGCTTTCAGGCCGTGGCTGGAAGGCATCTTCCAAAAAAAAAAAAAAAAAAAAGGAATGCAAAAGGCTCAACACGACCTTCCTGATTATCCTTTGGGAAGGAGCAGATCCAAAGGGAAGCTGGGTGTGAAAGCACCACGGTACCTCCACCAACCTCCTGTGAGAAGTTCCTCCCCTGCTCCTCTCACAGGAGCACCCATCAGTCCTTCCTGGATAAATCCTGATATCCCTAAAAAATATTTATTTATTCTGAGTGCCCAGATCCTTGCTGTGAACCCAATTCCCTTGGGAATCCTGCAGCTGGGAGTTTAATTACCCAGCACCTCATTAGTGTGTCCTCTCCACCAGCCACTGCTCCGCCTCGGAACCGCGGATCTGACCACAACCTCCAACCTGGACAGACTCCAGCAGGTTAATTGCTTTATTTAAAGCAAATTTATTTAAATTGCTGCATTTCCAACCCCTTCAACTCAAACCCATGGCGTGGCAGAGTTTCTTTTGGAGAGCAAAAATCACTCGTTCCCTGCCTTTGGGGATAAAAGTTCGGGGTCATTATATTTTACCTCAGTCCACTGGGATTGCCCAGAGCATCTGAAATCCAGAGTTTCATCACAAACATGCAAGGAAATGTGAAATTATTGTCTGGAGTGTTCCAGGATGCTGTTACAAACTGGAGATCTCCTTGTCATTACCAACTCTTTCCACAGGCACTTTTTTTTTTTTTTTTTTCCCTGGGAAGCTTTGAACCCATTAGCATAATAAGCTGTTCCTCAAATCCTGATTGCTAATTAAAGCCATATATTATTGTCAGCTCCCCCATTGCTGTGTGGGCTCAGTTTTCCCTCATTAAAGTGTAATAAATGCTTCTTTTTTGCCTTTTTGTTTCCCTTTTTCCATCTTTTTTTTTTTTTTTTTTAAACTTGCAAAAACAAACTCGGAGTGAACTTACATAAAACTGGATTAGTTCCTTCCCCTGCTTTCTGGAGGGAAACTCTGCAGCTTATTCAGCACATTTTCCATGTGTTTTCTACAAATAAAGGAGTGTATTGACTCCCAAAGATATCACACAGCTCCGGAGCTAATTAAAAGTCAGCCTCTGTGCAATTATCACTGCTCAGGGAGAGCACAAACAGCTAAAAATTCACGGATTTTCTTTGAAACTCAACCCCGGAGTCACTCTGTGCAAATACTAAATGAGGAAGTCAATTAAAAAAAAAAAGGAAAAAAAAAGCCAGGGAATTACGGTTGTGTTCAGCACAGAGGGGTTTCAAACAGCTCAGGAGTCCCACGGGGGCTCCATGACCCAAACTTAGGAGACAAAAGGAGATGTGGGATGTTAGATTGGAACCCAGCTGGGACAGCCTGAGCAGCCTCTTCCCACAGAGGAAACAGCACCAGAAATATCAGGATCAGCTCTGTGCTCTCCCAGCTCCTGCTTCTTGCTGGCTTTCCTGGAAAACAGCACCGTTTCCAGAGAAACCCCAACCCAAACAAGCTGGGATCTGGGAGTTTCTCCATGGTCTTTGGGAAAGAGTCTTCTCCAAGGCAGAGCAGGAATCAGGGAAGAGGCTCCTTCTCTCCTGGGAGCAAATGCTGATCCCATTGACTGCAGTGGCTCCCAGGCACTGATACCATTTTCTCTGAAAGCCATGAGGGCTTGCAGCCAGGAAGGTCCCTCTTCCTGCCAGGTTGGCTACAGGAGAGGGTTAGAAGTGGAAGAACAGCAAGGAGGGGGCGGATTCCAAATGGCCTGGCAGCTGGGAATGCCGAGGCCTGGAAAACAAGAGTGGGAAACCCATCCCTTACCCCTGTCGCTCCGTTTTGGGAAGCAGAACCTCTGTGCAGGGTAAGGGAGGCGTTTGGAAAGACTTGGAGGAAAACTCTTCCTCTCCAGTGGGCTGAAAGCTCCATAACCATGCTGTGGTATCCCAAAAAAAAAAAAAAACCTAAGGATGTTTATAAGTGTAGGAGAAGTCCAGCAACGTGGGGAGGGGGAAACACAGGAATTGTGCAAAAAGCCCAAAAGAAAAAAGTCCCCCTGAGAAGTTGCCTGCAGTGCAGTGTTTCCGTTTCACTCCCTCACCTCCCCAAATTAAATTAATTAAAAAGTATTAGCTGGGGTTATTAATCTTTCTGTAATTGCTATCTCAATAATAAGGAATTGATTAATGATTGCATTAGGAATTATAATAATAATTATTAAAATTTATGCTGGCCAGCAATTACCGAACGCCTGCTAAAATGGGTGGAATGGAATCATTGAGCTTTCCTTGGAGGAGTCAGGGAAGTTGAGAGGAAACACAAAGTTTTTGGGAGCTGTGGGACTGAATCCTGATGAGAATCATTCCAAGCCAAGGTCAGGGATAGATGGGATGTTCCCAGAATCCTGTGGCACAGGAGACAAAATTCCTGCTACTGGATCATCACAGAGACCCCTCTGGAGCCCTCCAGACTCCTGGAGTTCAGCACATTTCCAAATGAAGGCTTTTCTCAGAGGAGGGCTCAGCTGACCCTGGCAGTGCTCTGGTGCAATGCAGAGGAAATGGTGGAATTATGGAATCATTATGGTTGGAAAAGCCCTCTGAGGGCATTGAGTCCAACCATCACCACAGCAACCCCACGTGAAAATGAGAAATGCACTTTTTTTATTTCACTTCCATTAGAAACAGCTACAAAAGGAGAGGAACCAGGAACTGTGGTTCTTTTTCTTCTGCTCCCACCAAGATCTACTCTGGAACATCTCCTTCCACCCTAAATGGACAATTTCCACTCTCCCAGGTTCCTCCAAGCCCCATCCAACACGGCCTTGGACACTCAAAACCCCTGGGCAAAAAAACAAAGAAAGAAAATGGGGGGCAAGGAAAATGAGGAAATCAAATTTTCCTTCATGAGGACTTCTACTGAAGACCCAGAAACCTGGAAACTTTTTAAGGGAACTGGCTCAAAACAAGGTAGTTAAGAATACCTACAGTGGAAGGAATCCTCTTATGATGATTTTACAATTAATATTTAATAAGGGTGCTAAAAATACCTGCCTGAGCACAGTGGAAATTGTGGAGCCTCCGGGAGGTTGTTGAGCAAAAGTCCAAGGAGATTTTTTTTTTTCTTTATTTTCTGAGTTTTCAGAGCTGTGGGTCCCTCTCAGCCCTTGCTGCTGTCATTCCTGGGGGTGCCAGGACTTCTTTCCCATATTTTGCCATTTCTTAAAGCAGTATTTAAAAATTCACCTGGCACAGATTAAAAAAAAAAAAAAAAAAAAAAAAAAAAAAAAAAAAAAAAAAAACACAGACAAACAAACAAAAAAACAACAACAACAACAACAAAAACTTGAAAAATTGGACTTTGCATCCTTGGAAAACTCTGTCAGCTCTGCCTTCCTCCTGCTGGATATTCCCTGGATGTGCCAGGTGGAGAGGCTGAGGCCAATCCCAGCTGGCTCGGTCAGCTCTACAAGGTGTTGGATTTGATTTTTGTGGATCAAAAGACCTCCCAGCTCATGACTCCTGAGTTTTCCAGGCAGGCTTGGAGATGAGATGGACAGCACAGACATCACTCTGTGAACTTTGAGATGCCAACAATTCCCACAAAAAAGGCTGGACAGGGAGCACTCTGGAGAAGGAAGGAGCACGTTTATCCACCTTGAAGGAAAAATCCCGAGCTTCCCCCTCTGCTGGGATGTGCTCCAGCCCCAGCTCCCTGTCCCTTGGGCTGTGCTGTGTCACAGGGATGCTGTTGAATGATGGTTCTGCTCTCCTTGGGAGGAAAATGGAATTTTTTCTTTTTCTTCCAGGCTATTTCCTATGGTGAGGTGGAGGAAGGAGCAGCAGGGTAACAGGGACACAGCTTTGGGGAAAAAAAAAAAATCAGCCCCAAATAGGGATGGATGTGGAGAACAGAAGAGAAAATGATCCATTTGTTCCTCTCCTGATGTGCAGCTGTTAACCCAGCACAGGACCCCGAGGAAAGGGCAGAGGGGCTGGCAGAGGAACCCCTGCTCCCTCACCCTCTGCAGCACACGGGGACAATCCCCACCTGGTCACTCTGGTCCCTCAGAGGACACAAAAACCTCACACTTCTCCCTCAGAGCATTGCCTTGGATAAAATTCCCATCTCCTTTTAAAGCAGCAGCAGCAGAGCTGGAGCTGGGCTGTGGCACCAGCGGCCCATTCCCTTTGGAAGTGCCCGTGGATCAGGAAGCACAGGGAGTTTTAATGAAGTGTCCACACAGAGCTGTTGTCCCAGGAAGAAAACGCTTCCCAGGAGCTATAAAAGACACATCATCTCTCAGTGACATCTTGGGACAAGCCAGGGTAAAATTCAATTAAATGCAGAATCCAGAAGAAGCCTGGCAGAGTTTCAGGTGCTTTCCAATTTGTCACTTTTCAATATTTCTGGAAATTCCCCAGGAGCAAATATCCAGAGGTCATTGCAGAAGCTGCCGTGAAGAATGAGCCAGAGGAGCTTTCCTGGGGGACCCACACTCGCCTTGTGATGGAAAACTCTCTCCATGAGCTGGAAATTTGGGAGCAGACAAATGTTTTGTTGTGTCATTACACCCGTCTGGATCTTCCCTGTGCATTTTGATTTGCCTGGAGCTGCGGCTGGACTGGAACCCACATCTTTCCTGGGGGCTTCGCTTGAGTTTGCCGCCATCCCCAGCTCCTGGGATTTTGGGATGGATGCTGCTCCTTCTGCACCCAGGGAAAACCTTCACACCTTGGGGTGACGATTCCAACCCTTCTATTTACATGCTAATGAAACCCATTTGCATTTTCCTTTGTGTTTGGAACACCAAACGGTGGGGAAATCCTTCTTCCCCCTGCCCCGGGTAAAGCCCTAAACTCATCGCAGGGAGAATTAACCCTGCCTTTTACATTTCAGTGATTTTCAGGGAAGGACAGCTTGTCCCACAGACTATCCCATGATGTTTTCCAGCACCAATAAACTCCGTGCTGCCAACCCCAATCCCTGTCACAGCTCCCGAGCCCCCGCACTGGCTGCAGTATTGATCACCCGCAGCAGTAATTGCTTCAATTTACTGAAGAAAAACCTTGACAGGAAACGAGGGTGAGTTGTTAAAATGTTGTAAATCTGCAGCTCCGGGGAGAGGAAGCAACGGGCAAGGGCAGATCCCACCCCCAGTTCCACACCTTTTAATGTGTAACTTCGCTATCAAAGCGGCACTAAAATTGTGGAGCTGGGAAAGAGCAGCTGAATAAGTTTGCCGAGGAGCAGAGGATGGGGATTCTGTTGAAATTCAGCCCCAGAAAGATTGGGAGGCTGATCCTGAAAAACAGAACCACTTCCTGGCTGTTTTGGGATCATCTCTCCCTTGGTTCTGCTGATCCAAGGAGGCTGTTGGTCTCCTCTGTGCCATCCCAGGGTTCACCTCGATTCCAAAAGAACCAAGCAAACAAAGAGGCCAAGGGCTTGTGTGAAAGGAGGATGTGGTGGGTGAGCTGAGGAGCTGGGGCTTGGTGGTGTCTGGGTCAAATCTAAACCAAAATTCTGCTGCTGCTGTCCCTTCAGTGCAAGGACTTGGGGCAGCAGGGATGTAAAATCACCCTGAGGGAACAAACCCCCCGGCAAGGGCTCCATTCCTTCCTTCCCATCCCTTCTAACACAGACCCTGTCACTGCTGTCCCAGCTTTGCAGAACCACAGATCCTTTCCAGGCTGGAAAAAACCTCCAAGATCATCCAGTCCAACCTTTGGCCAGTTGCTCCCATCCCCACTCAGCCACAGCCTGGAGAGCCCTGCCCGTTGTTCTTTGGGCGCTGCCGGGTGAAAATCTCACCCAAAGGTGACACCTTCACTTCTGCTGCCTCTTCCACCTGCTGGGGACCTGCCCAGCCTCTGGCAGCCCTGGAGATGCTCCCCAGCCCCTGCACACAGCAGGACTGGGGTTTTCCTGGCTGGGGGCTTTCCCTGGGCACCCAAAGGGATCACCCAGCCCAACTCCTGGCCCCGCAGGGACACCCCACCAAGCCCACCCTGTGCCCTGAAGCTCCTGAAGGCCCTCCTGTGTTGCCATGCTCTCGTGCCTGCCTGTTTTGGTTTTGGGAATTCTGTTCCCAGGCACGGTCTTGATGCACAAGGTCATGTTCCGTAAACTACCGAAGCTCCCACATCTGTTCCCAGAGGAGGGGCTTTGGTGATGGTCTCTGGAAAACGACCAGTGGTTCCCAAAAGTCCCACCTCTGGGGTGGGCACATCTGTAAATGTACAAAAAGAGTCAGGAAAATAAAGGAGGGGTCTCTTGCTTGCCAGAGCTCCACGCAGCCTCTTTAATGCACTCCCTGCCTTGTTCCTGAGCACCCTCGCCAGTTATACTCCTGGGCTGGCAGAGGGTGTTGGAACAACAGCACTGCCACTTCCCAGCAGCTTCAGGTGGTTTTTCAGCAGTTTAATGCTGTGTAAAGGTCGCCACAACTCCTGCAAAGAGTTCTTTTCCCTGGGCAGTTTGCTGAGGGCTTCCCGAAGCGCGGGGAGAGCCTTAGCTGGCTGTTCTCAGAGCAAACAGGGAGAGCAGCAGCTGGGGCCCAAGGGACACCCCCACAGCCAAAGCCAGCAGGGGCAGACCACGTTGTAGACACAGGAAAGGCCAATTTTCCTCACTGCAGAAAAATAATTGGGATGGTGGGAGGTGCAGGGTGGGGGTGCTGGGGGTGTCAGAGGCTCCAGGTTGGATAAATATCAAAGATGGGCTGCTGGGATTTCCTGGAAGGGTTTTTAAAATAGAAAATAATATCATATTATAGAAATATATAAATAATGTATAAATATATGAGTAATATATACAATATAAAATATAATATTTATATATTATAATAATAATTTATAATATATAAATATAATATAATATATAAAAATAATATAATATATAAAAATATAATTATAATAATCTATAATATATGCATATATAAATAATATATATAAATATATCAATAATAGATATAAATATATAAATTATATATAATTTCTATATAATATATAAATATATAATATATACTCTATAAATATATATATTATATACATACATAGTATATTATATAAATTACATAATATATATCAATATATAGAATAATATAATATTTTAATATAGAAATCCTTTCTGTGAGGACACACTGGGGACATTAGAGCCCCCCCAGAGTCCAGCTGGGACACCCCGTGAGCTGGATGCTCCTGAGTGCACCACCCACAGCCAGGAATTGCTCACAGAGTGGGAGATAAATGTGAACAAGGCTCAGCCCAGCTACCCAGAGCTTATCCCCTCATAGCTGAGATAACCCTGCCATGCATTTTGAATTTGGCCAACAAACTGGGAGCAATCTGAGCTCAGGTTGCTTTAAGGGATGCCTCTCCTGGTCCCTAAAGGAATGACCTGGGAGAGGGCAGCGCTCCTGGCTCCCCAAATCTCTGCTCCAGGCACTTCTCTGCCCAAGCAGGGCAGGTGTCAGACACCTTCCGTGGCAAGGGAGACACTGGGATGGGCCACTGGAGTCAGGGCATGGGGATATTTTGGGATGGGCACTCCTGACCTGCCCCACACCTTCAATATTCTCATCTGAGAGAAGGAGGGCTGCTAACAGCTGATCTGCTGAGATCATCCATGGAGTTTTTTGGGTACCAGCCTCCCAGCAGCACAGGAGAGGGCTGTGACCTGATGTGACATCAGAGCAGATGTCTCCAGCAGAGATGTTCCTGCTCCTGTGTCACAGTCGATGTGTGGCAGTCAACACGGACACTGCACTCAGGTGCTCCATCAGAATCATCAGAAGGCTTCAAGTATCAGCACCTTGTTATCCAAGAGTCTCCCCCACCTTTTCTCTGTGTCTCCCAAGAGCAGCTCCACACAGCTCTGGCTCCTTCCTGTCCCTGTCCCAGCCCCCTCACCCTGTCTGTCCCACCTGCAGCAGCTCACCTTTGCTGGCCCTGGCACCACCTCCTGTCCCCAGCTCTTCTCAGCACAGCCACCAAACTCCAACTGAGCCTTCCCAGCTCCCTCACTCTTTATCACCCCCATGGCTGTCAGGGCAAGGCTGCTCCCACTCTTAGATCATTAACACAGCTGTAACTCATCAGGGGGGAGCCTGCCTTCAGCAGCACCTCCTTTTGTCTCCCCACACTCCTGGAAAAGCCTGGGGACAGGGGGATGGCCCAGCAGGGGAACAGGAGGTGATGGTGGGTTCAGAGGGAAAGGTGGAGGAGAAAGGAGAGGAGACTGCTGTGGGACTGGGGACCCCTGGAAGTCCAGGTCTGGCCCAAAGGGACACGGAGAGAGGCTGTGAAGCCAGCCTGTGTCACAACAGGACACGAAAGGAGCACACAGACTCGTGATCAGAAAGCTGAAAATGACTCCAATCTCTCTTTATTGCCTGAGACTTCTTCCCTTTATTTATACTGTTTTACAAAGAACCCAGCCAAGGGGTGGAAGAAAGACAAACTCCTTGGACCACATTGGTCAGAGTCAGAGGGACATCAAGAGAAGGTCCATCCTAGGGAGAGGAATGAAAAACATAGGATGCAGGTAGGAAAACGTGTCTCTTGTTAACAGAACAGTGCCTGGGGAAAAGTTTCAGGGAAATCAAAACATCCCAGCACGAACCATGGCTACAGGAGACTGCTGTGGGGCTGAGGACCCCTGGAAGTCCAGGTCTGGCCCAAAGGGACACAGAGAGAGGCTGTGAGCCAGCCTGGAGCGATGTGCAGACAGCACTGACCCTCCTGCCAGGTGAGGCAGGACAAACAGGGTCAGTGAGGCACAGGAGGGGCCAACCCTGCCCCAGCAGCACTGCCCTGTCCCTCTGTGCTGCCCCTGCAGCTCCTGGGGGGGCTGTGATGGGCTGGGCCCTGCCAGCTGCGCTGAGAGCCGTGACACATCATGCATCATCACACTGCCAGGCCACAGCAGAACTGCTCCCCCCAGTAATTACTTTCGATTTCCTCCCAATAAATAAATGCACTGCTCCTCTCCCCTCTGCAGTAATTGAGGGTGTTGGTTCCTCGGGAAGATGAACTGTCCCTTGGAGCCCAAAATGGATGGGGGGGGCCTGGGGAGATCAATGGGAGTGCTCTGGCTCTTAGGGAAGGCCTGAGGAATTTCCAGCTGGCACCAGATGATCCCTTCTCCCTTCTCCCTGAGCATCCTGGCCTGCTGGAGCCCAGGGCACATGGAAAATTGTCACAGTATGACACTCACACACTGAGATGTCCAAGGCAAAAAGGGGGCAGTTTATTTACACACCTTGACATTTATGGAATTCCAGCAGTGACCATGGATTGGAGGATGGAAATTGTCCTCTCCAACCACGCTGGGCAACCCAACAGCCCATCAATTCTCTCCTCCTTATGAGAAGAATGTAAACATGAAAGGACACTTACCACAACAATGGGTTGTTTATGTGAAAATCCGTGAGAAACTTCATTGCAAAAGGTAAATACAGAAGGCTGAAATAGAACTTTAGAAAAACTTTAAAAAAAAACAGAGGAGAACAGAGAAAACCCAGGGCAACAAGGAGGTTTTGTCTTTGTTTCACCAATCCAATTGTTCTGTGTAGAACAGGATAAAAGGGAGACACATCCCAAAACCAGAGGAGTCGTTTTCAGCCTTCTGAGGTCGGGCTCTGTGTGTCACAATCTGACACAAATGAACAACACTCACACACTGAGATGTCCAAAAAAAGGGGCAGTTTGTTTACAGACCTCGGCATTTATAGAATTCCAGCAGTGACCATGGATTGGAGGATGGAAATTGTCCTCTCCAACCACAGTGGGCAACCCAACAGCCCATCAATTCTCTCCTCCTCCAGAAAGGAATGCAAAACAATCAATTGTTGACATGAAAAGTGCCTGAGGAACTCCATCTCAAAATGTTTTTTTTATGAAAAGTCACACGCTTCTGCTTTGGAAACCCCCCTGAAGCACATTCCCAGTGGTTTCCAGGAGGACCCAGCTGTGCCATAGGTCCAGGCTGCCCCTGGATCCCTGGAAATGTCCCAGGCCAGGCTGGATGGGGCTGGGAGCAGCCTGGGATGGTGGAAGGTGTCCCTGCCATGGCAGGGCTGGGACTGGAAGGGTTTTAAGATCCCTTCCAAGCCAAAGCATTCCCTGATTGTGTGGTTCCTGGTTTTGGGGTGGGCTGGGGAAGGGGACACCCCACCCTGTGCTGTTTTCTATGGGTTTGAAAACAATAAAACCCAACCACAAAATTCATTTCCTCCACATGGAGAAGGAAGAGACACCTGCATGCTCTCGACACCTGCTGGGGATTCTCCCTGAGGACAATCAGGATTCACTTAGGGAAGAAAGCACCGAGTGAGAACGGCCTGAGCTTGGCTTGCACTGGAAAGTGATCCTGGCAGGGTGAAGGGATCGGTGCTCCTGGGCAGGACCAGTGGGGTGGCACAGCTCACACACCTCCCCCCACCCCAGCAGCTTTATCCAAGATATTTTGGGCAACACAGATGCAGATTCATCTCTTAAATCTTTCAGGCTTATCAAAGAGTTCGTTGCTGGTTTGGTTGTTTTGGTTTTGTTTTTTTGTTTGTTGATTTGTTTTTTTTTTTTTCCCTTCTCCTTTTCCCGTTTTCAGCCCCGAGGATTCTTAACCACCGAGATCTTCTTATGTCTACTAAACACAAAAATGCTTCTCTTTCCAGCTTTGCTGCTAAAGCCAGGATGATTATAAAGCTAAATCCTGGGCATATGGCCCTGGGATATGCTCCTGGGAACTTCTCCTGGGCCTGGCACCGAAGGGGGAATTAACCCTTGGCAGGAAAACAGCTCCCTGTGCCAGGGAGGGAGAAACAGCTGCCCACAAGGTCACAGAGGGGGGGGACACACTCAGGGCTGGGGACATCCCCTCCTGCAGGAGGGAATTGCCTCTGGAAGCACATCCCCAGCCCTGGACAGGCAGTGGGAGGGAGCAGAGGGAGGGAGGCAGGGAAAGGTTTAGGTAACCTGAGCACCTGAGTGGTGCCAACATTCTGGCCCTGCCTCACTGAAAGCTGCTGCATCCCAAACCCATGCCAGGCTGGGATTATCCAGGATCCCACAGACCTGGGCAGAGAGGAGAGAGCAGGGAGAAGCAGGATCTTGCTGGGAAGTGCAGAGGTGGCCAGGGCACAGATGCCACCCCAACAAACTGGTGCCAACACCCAGAGCTGGGATCATCCGAGCCCGAATCCGTGCCAGGGATCATCCCAAGGCTCTGGGAAGCTGCTCCTCACTGAGGCCACCTTCCAAAATCAGATCCCCCCCCCCAAAAAAAACAACAGGCTCAGCTGCCTCCTCCAGAGATGGGGCTGAGCAGCAGGAAAACCTCAGCCCTGGCTGCAGCCCAAGGGACAGCCAAGGGACAGCCAGGGTGCTGGAATTCAGTGGGACAGCCAGGGTGCTGGAATTCAGTGGGACAGCCAGGGTGCTGGAATTCAGTGGGACAGCCAGGGTGCTGGAATTCAGTGGGACAGCCAGCCCGAGCCTGCACTCCTGCCTGGTGCCTGCAGCCCCGAGCCAGCCTTTGGCTTTAGGGTGCTCCATCCTGGATCTCAGACACGGAGCAGGGGCAGGACCCTGTGCCTCTGAGCCCTGCAGGGGCCATTCCCCCACTCCCGGCTCTTGCAGAGAGCCCGCGGCTCAAGGGGACAGGAATCCCAAAGGCGGTTTTTGGGAAGAGCGGCTTCCACAGGGAGAGAGCGGCGCGGAGGCGCTCAGCTCCATCCCTCCCTGCAGACCCCGCCGCACCCGGGGGTGCCACCGCCCCCCGCACCTCCGCACCCGCTGCTTTCCCAGCTGGAGACCCCTCGAGTGCCCAGGGGAGCGGAAGACGCTGGATTTTTTTTTTTTTTACGATATTTTTAATGGTATTTTTATCGGATTTTTTATCGGATTTTTCATGGGATTTTTCCTCCCCTCCGCGGTTTCCCCGGCGCTCGGAGCGCAGCGCGCCGTGCGCGGAGCGAAGTTGCCATCTAGAGGGACAGAGCATCCCTGCAGAGCTGCCGGGACAGCGGGACACCCGCCGGGAATTACCCCAAAGGAAAAACTTCCCCTGAACCCCTGGGAGGAGCACGGAGCCTCCCACCCGCTGCCGATGCCCAGCTTTAAGGCCGACCTTGCTTTCAGCCCCAAACTTGCTTTTATCCAGCTGATTTTAGGCGGGGTGGATCCTCCGTGTGTGGCCGTGGGAAGGAAGAAAGCACAGGATGCTGATCTGGGAATTTTCTGCCTTTCTGGGGCTTGGTTTGGGCTCCGGGGCTGCAGCTGCAGCTCCAGTGCAGCCTTCAGTGACTGCAGGGCCGTTCTGATTCCCTCCCCTAATTCCCACATTTCCCAGGGCTCTAATTAAAACAGGTGTGGTTCCAACACCCACTGGATGCAGCTCCTGCAGGGAATTGGATTAAAAAAAATAAAAAAAAATAATTTTAAAAGGGTAAGAAACCATTTTTTCCCCCTACAAATGGCAGCTCCTACACATCAACACACAAAGGGTGCTCCCCTGAACCTTAGGGTGGGATCCCAAATTCTCCCAAACGCCCCCAGGAGAGCTGGAGAGGGACTGGGGACAAGGGCTGGAGGGACAGGACACAGGGAATGGCTTCCCAGTGCCAGATGGATGGATGAGAGATTGGGCAGGAATGCATCTCTGGGACAAATTCCAGAGGGTGCAGGAACAGACTCTGAGGGATACCTGGGAGTGCAGCTGGACCATGCTGAGCTCTGCCCCAGGTAAAGGAGCTGAATGGGGGAGAGAATTCCCAGGAGAATAATTTGTCTGAAGAGCCAGGGCCCAACACTTCTCAGGCTGTGAAAATTCTCCCCGTTCCTGGATGGAACAGGAACTACACAATTAAAATACAATCTCCTTGTCAAGGAGGATAAAGCCAATGGCTTTAAGCTAAAAAGTGTAGATTTGGGGGGGAGATTGGGCAGGAATTGTTCCCTGGCAGGGTGGGCAGGGCTGGCACAGGGTGCCCAGAGCAGCTGTGGCTGAGACCCCGACCCCCCTGAGACCCCCCTGAGACCCCCCTGAGACCCCCTCCCCAACCCACCTGCAGCCCAGCCCATCTCCCTGGGGCATTCACCGGGCTCGGGGGCTCCCTGGGGGCTCCTGGAGCTGCAGCCTCTGCTCAGCCTCCTGCGGGGGCACAGGGACGCGGGGCTGACACCCCCCAGCCCCAGCCCCAAGGATGAGGAGCGCGGGTTCCCCCGAGGGCTCCTTGTCCTCCCCACCCCAAATCACCTCCGGGCTCGGCCCGGGGGCTGCCAGCGCTCCCTGCAGCCCCTGCCACTGCCCCAGGCGCCGCTGGATTCGCTGCCGGAGCCCCCGCAGGAGCTGCAGAGCGCGGCTGGGGGAGGGCGGGGAGGGGCTGCAAGGGGCAGGGAGGGGGGCTGAGACCCCCCTGTGCCCCCGGGCAGCCCCCGAGACCCAGCCCAGGGGTGCTGCCGGCGAGGGGTCCGCTCCCAGGGCGCTGCTGTGTCCCAGCGCGGGGGTCCCCAGGGCCGGGGAGCCCCCGGCCCGCCCCGGCACCGCCGCATCCCGGGGGAGGCTCGGGGGATGCTCCCGGCGGAGGCTCCAGCCGGCCCCATCCTGCAGGAGGAGCGGGGAGAGAGCGATGGGAGCAGCGCCAGCCTCTCCTGGGAAAGCTCTGGAGCCAGCTCAGAGCATCCAGGGAACTTCTGGAGCCCCCGGGGCTGAGCAGAGGCTCGGCAAGGGCAGAACGAGCACAGAAACCCCCCGGGGTGGGTGGGGGGGGCTCCCCCGAGCTGCACTCCCTGCTCCCACAGCCCCTTCCCGGCGGGGACAAAAAACCCTCTGGGCGGCCTGGGAGGAGGAGCAGCACATCTGGGCTGCTGTGCCCCCCATCCCCCCCGGGGGCTGATCCCCCTGCCCCGCTCCTGTCCCACCTCCCGGACCTGCCGCAGAGGCTCCCGCAGCCGCCGCAGGGTCTCCTCGCTGTCCCGCTGGAGCAGGCGCTGCAGGCGGAGCAGCACCCGCAGCCTCTGCTGCAGCAGGGAGCGCCTGCCCCGCTCCAGCTCCCGCAGCCTCTGCGGGACAACCGCAGTCACTGGGGCCGCCCGGGGCTCCCCTCCAGCCTGGGGATGCCCAGGTCCCTCCTGATGCCCCCCCTTGGGAAGGAGCTGAGGTTTGCGCCCGGGAATTCCCAGCCCGGCCCGCTTCTCTGCCTTTCCTTCCCCAAATTCCAGCTCGCCCTGCCTCTGCCGGGGCTCCCCCGGGGCTCTGCTAACCCTGCAGAGAGTCACCCCAGGCCGCCTGCAGCCACAGGGGGGGGGTTTAGCCCAACAAACCCTTCTCCTGAAAGGCTCAGTGCCTCAGTGAGGTGAATCCAGCCTGGCTCTCTGGGAATTCGGGATGTTTCCCATGGGATACGCGTGGCTGGGGAAGGGGCTGGGCCGGCGGCAGGGGGGAGTGGTGTTTGTGCTCCTTCCCTCGGCCCCTCTGACCTCCAGCAGCTCCAGCTTCTCCTCCTGTGCAGTTGCTGTTCTCCTTTTCTCCTGCTCCAGCCGCTCTTGGCCCACGCAGGCTCCCTGTCCCTGCCAGGGCTGGAAAAACCTTTCTTTTCCCATTCCCACATCTCTGCCTCTCCCAGGAGCCGGCTCTGGCCCTCCCCCAAACCCCAGAGCCCAAACCCAAACCTCAGAGCCCACACCCCAAACCCCAAACCCCAGAGCCCACACCCCAAACCCCAGAGCTCAAACCCCAAACCCCAAAACCCAAACTTTAAACCCCAGAGCCCAAACCCCAAACCCCAGAGCCCAAACCCCAAACCCCAGAGCCTGTACCTCGCAGGGCAGCCCCCCTTTCTGGTCCCCAGGCAGCCCTGGGGACACAGGTGACTCCCATGGCCTGGGGGCTGCCACGTCTGTGTCAACACCTGTGAGGAAAATGGCATTTGGGGGAGGGACCCACAAACCCACAGAAACCCCACAGGCAGCTGGGGCTGGTCCCTGCCATCGTGTCCCTGCCCGGACTCACTGCTGCTGCTGGCTGCTCCCTCCCTGTCCGTGTCATCCCCAGCCGAGGTGACATTCCCTCCTCGTCCCCGGAGAGCTGGTGGCTGCTGTCTCCTCACGCCCAGGGCAGGATGTCCCCTGGTTGTGGCACTGCCGGCCCTGGGAGAGCTGCTCCCCGGAGGGGCTGTCCTTGCCCCAGCCCTGCTGCTGCCAGCACAGATCCCTGCAGCTCCCCAGCAGTGCCCGGCCGCGGCCGGCAGCTCCCCGCGGGGAGGGTCCCGGTGGTCCCGGGCTGGCTGGGCAGGGGGGGCTGCCCAGGAGACCCCCCGGGCCCCCCCCGCGGGGCTGCGGCTCAGGCGGGAGATCCTCGCTCCCAGGGACTCCAGGCTCGCCCTGCTGCTCCGGGATGCGGATCCGTCCTGCCCGGGGGGCCTGCCCGGCTCCAGGCTTCTCCCTGCGGGCAACCAGGGCTCCTCCTGCCCAGGGTGGGCTCCTGCCCTGGGGACATCCCCAGCGGGCTCCTGCCGGCACAGCAGGGGCTCCGCCATCCCCTCCCAAAAGCTGGCGGCGAAGTCCTCGGTGCAGGTGGAGCTGGAGCTGCTCCAGCGGCCCGGGAGCTGAGGCCGGGAGTGCTCCTCCTCCTCCTGCCGGGGGACGGGGCTGTCAGCCCGGGCACCACGTCCTGCCACCTCTGTGGGGGACAGCAGAGCCATCAGAGTGGGAAGGAACCATCCCATGCTGCTGGATCTCAGCCACCTTGGAGGGGCTGGAGGTTCCAGGGAGCGTTTTGGGTGCACCCAGGCACCGACACTGAGCACATCCCACCCTCTTCTGCAAGATCCTCAACTGCTTCCAGCAGGAAAAGCCACGATATCATCCTTGTTTTCATTTTAAACCGGGGGGATTTCTGACCTTGAGGCTCCCAGGGCACAGCCTGGCAGGGGGGAGCAGCCAGGGTGGGGCAGGGATGCTGTCAGCTCTTCCCGGGAAGAAATTTCCTCTAATATCCACTCGAACCTCCCCAGCATAACTTGAGGCCGTTTCTCCTTGTCCTGGGAGCAGAGCCCGACCCCCCCCGGCTGTCCCCTCCTGGCAGGAGCTGTGCAGAGCCACCAGGGCCCCCCTGAGCCTCCTTTGCTCCAGGCTGAGCCCCTTCCCCAGCTCCCTGTGCCTCTCCTGGGGCTCCAGCCCCTTCCCAGCTCCCATCACCATTCCCAGCCGGGCACTGCTCTGCAGGCAGAGGGGGCTGGGGGGGGGCCGAGCAGAGCTGAGGAAGCCCCGGAGCCCCCGTCCCCACTCACCGGCCATCCCGGGGCACCGCGGGGAGGGCTGGCACCGTCCCTGTGCCACCCGTGCTGGGCACGGCCACCCCTGGGCGCTGCAGGGGTGGGACAGGGCTGGGGCACTGCCAGGGGTGTCACCGCGATGGAGCCCCGCAGGGGAACCCCCCCGGCCCACAGCCCAGCCCTGGATGTGCTGGGACCGGATCCAGGATCCTGGGAACCCTGGGGCTGCAGAGAGGGGGAAAGAAGCGCTGGGGCTGGGCCAGAAATGCCCCGGGGGGTTCTGCAGTGGGGCCGGGCAGGGCAGGATCACCCTGGGCTCCCAAAGCGGGCACGCTGGAGGGGATGGGGCAAGTCCGTGTCCGAGCAAGGGTGCGCCGGTGCCGGTGTGCCGGTCCAGGGCTCAGTGAAGGTGCTGAGACCGACACAGCCCAGCCCGGCCCGGCCCGGCCCCGGAGCTGTGGTGCCAGCGGGTGATGGGGCCCGGAGGTTGTTTTTCCTTCCAGCCAGGACGTGAGCACTGGAGCCGCAGGTCCCCAGGGTCACCGCCGTGCCCGGAGCCCCCCGGGCGCACAGGGAGGGTCCCAGCGCCGGGGTCCGCCCAGCGCAGCCCCGACTCACCTGGGGCCGGCAGAGAGGAGGCAGGAGCGGGGCGGGCAGGGCTGTGTGTCCCTGTCTCCCGGCAACATCCCGCAGGGACCGGCCTCGGCCTGCCCGGCTTCCCCAGCCGCCCCCGCAGCCCCTGCCCGGACCCTCCTCCGGCTCCCCGGGCAGCTCCTGTCGCACACGGCGTCCCCTGGGCCCGCCCGTCCCTCCATCCACGGGGAATCTCCTTCCCCGCAGCCCCATTTGCTGTTCCTCAAGCCCTGCTCCTCCTCCTCTGAGCCACCATCCTCTCCCTTGGCCAGGCTCCCCTGGGACATCCCCACTCCCCTGATCTCCTCTCCTGGCCCATCTCCCTCCCAGGGCAGACCCTGCTCTGGTTCTCCTTCTCCTTCAAGCTGCTGCTCCCAGATCATTTCCTTTCCATGCTCCTGCTTCCCTGGACCTCCTTCCTGCCTTGGACAACTTCCCCTGGATCACCTCCCCTCCTGCCACCCTCCCTGGACCATCTTGGCAACTTTCCCCCCAAATCCTCCTTCCCTGGACCTCCCTGTCCTCTGGGCAACCTCCTCCTCCTCTGAGCAACATTCCCTGGATCTTTTCCTTCCTATGCCACCTTCCAGGACCCCTCCTCATCCTCCAGCCATGTCCCCTCTCACACCCAGACCCAGTGACCATCTCAGCACCACCAGGGTTTCAAAACTCCCGACTCCAAGTTTTTATTTCCGTGTAGGAGAAGAGGGATCACTCACAATATATTATTGTTCAAAAAGAAAATACATTCAACAGCATTTACAGTGGAATGACATTAAAATCCTCGAGGAGGAACAGAAGGACCAGGAGGTGGTGCTCTGGTTAAGTGCTGCTGAGAAGATGATCTCTGGAAGATGGAGCAGTTTTGTTTTTGTTTTTTCCATTAGCCTAAAATCCGGGAGGGTTTCTGGGTTGGGGTGCTCCTCACGCTCCCCGGAGCTGTGCAGGGTCTGTGGGGGTGTTCCCAGATGGATGAGGTGATGGGGGCACAGCAGAGGGGACCCTCGGTGGCAGCACTTAGGGGACAACACCCGGCTCCCTGCTCTGCTCTGCCCCACCCAGCTGGGGAAGGGCCTGGCTGGAGCTTCTCCCTGCCCCAAGCTCCCGGGTGACACTTGCATTGACACAGCAGAAGGAAAGTAAGGCATTCTGAAGAGCTCCAGTTCAGTGTTACAGACCTGGCTCGGGCCCCCAGGGGGGACAAACAAACCCCCCCGGGTTTGCCACAACCCAAGGCAGCGGCACCGGGGCTCACTGGGGAGCATCCCCCCTCCCTCCCCAGGCAGGACACCCAGGGCTGGGACACGGGCAGCTGAATCCCAGGCTGGATCATTTCAGATCAGCTTTCCCGAGCCAGGGCAAAGCTCCGGGAAGGAGCCAACATTCCGCAGCTCTCGGGCCACCAGGAAGCAGCTCGGAGCATCCCACTCCCAGCACTCCCCAAGCACATCGTTTCCAGGTGGGAATGTCTCTGGAACACCTTTCTCCACACTCCAGGACCCAGCTCTGGAGCAAACCGTTGCTTCCCTGCGGTGGGAATGGTTCCATCACCCGAGCTCGGGGACGAGCCGAGGGGAATCGTACTCGTGCTGTAAAAACTCAGACAGACGCTTCTGTCTTCATCATTTTTTCATCTTATTTTTGTGTACCATAGAAATTTAAGCAAAATAATTTTTTTTATATATATTTTTATATATATATATATATATATATGTATAAATTAGAAGCAAATAAATAAGATCAAAGGGTGCACTGAGAGCAGTGGGGGCTGCCCCTGCACCACGGTGACGCTGCCCGGGGCCGTGGGGACTGTGGGGATCCACAGGGATGGAAGTGCTGGAAGCTGATCAGGAGGAGACTGATGGATGAGGGAACCTGATTGCATAAGTGTCCCGTGTGCAGCCTGGATATTCCAGTTCCCATTGCCTCAAGGTTCGTTATTGCTAATTAACTTCCACGTGGGGTGTGACTCAGGTGGCCCCGGAGGCAGGGTCAGTGTGATATGGTGGAGAAGGTGACAGCAGGAATGGGATCCAGCAGAGCCAGTGCAGGGCTCCAGGTGTTCCTGCTCCTCCCTGGCCCAGCAGATCCCATCTTTGGGATGCTGCCACCTCCTGCTTCCCCCTCTCGGTGCCCCTGGTGCTCACCTGGCACCAGCAGGGCTCGCTCCGCTTCTCCCGGCGCATCCGGGGCCAGGCAGGGTGGTGCCACCCAGGAGGGGTGAGGGGGACAAGGGGCTCCCTGCCCTGACAAACTGGAGCTGCTGCAGGGAGAGCCCAGCATGAGGGAGGAGGGATGGGAGCCGGGAGCAGGTGCTGGGATGCAGGGACCCTCCAGCCTCGGCCTGTCTGGCTGAACGGGGCGGGAGATGCAGGAGCAAGGCTCCATCGCAGCGGCACCACGGCATCTCCTCCCTCCTCTCCCCAGGGCACCTCCTCCCTCCTCAGGCACAGCTCAGCAGGGAGATGTGGATGGCAAAGCTGGCATGGAGAGCCAGCCCCCAGGAGCAGGGCTGTGGAGCAGGGACAGGGAGCCAGGAGCATCGCTGGGATACAAACTCCTCACTGCACGGCTCTGGCACTCCCAGCCTGCTGAGGCCACCTCGCCCTCGGGATGTGGCTGCAGGAAAACCAAAGCAAGCCTCACTCAAACCAATCCCACACGACAAAGGCAGGCCCAAGCTTCGCCTGAACACATCAGACCGTGGGGAAACACCTCCAACGCTCTTGAAAAAAAAAACCAAAATCCAGGTCAAAAACTCCAAAGTCACCAGCTGCAATATCCTGGGGACAGCTTTCCCAGCAGAGTTGTCCGTGTCCATCCTTGAATGAAAACCTGAACCAGGAGCAGGATTTTCTTTTTTTTTTTTTTAAAAATAATTCCACAAAGTCCACACGGAAATGGGGGGTCCCAAAAAAAAACAAACCCAAAAAAAACCCAAAAAAACCCAAAAAAAACCCAAAAAAACCCAAAAAAAAAAAAAAAACCCCCAAAAAAATGGCAAAGAGAAGAGCTCACACAAGCACGGCATTCCCACACCTCAGGCATCTTTGGAAGTCGGAGGCGAGTTTGGAGCCGAGGCGCTGGAGGATACAGGCAGCAACTCCTGACAGCAATGAACACCCTACACCCAACCCAGCTCCACGTGTCCTCTCACTCCTAAGCAGTGGCTGGAAAAGCCATCATTAAAAAAACAAAAAAACAAAAAAACAAAAAACAAAACCAACCCACCAAAAAAAAAAAAAAAAAAAAAAAAAAAAAGGACGCTGTTTATTAGTGCATAAAAAAATAGGTTTGGAATCCCTGTTGGGGGTCTCTGTGCATCGGCTCTGTCACCCGGCGTGTCCCCGCTGTCCCTGGGCTGTGGGGCTGCCCCGGGGGGCTCAGAAGATGTCGGGGCACAGGCTCCAGTCCTGCTTGTCCTTGGCCTCCCAGTAGCCGCCCTTGTAGACGCAGAGGAGCTCCCCGGTGACGGCGTCGGCCTTGCGCTCGAACCACAGCGGGGTGTAGCCCTCGTAGTCCTTCCCTGGCCGGGCAGAGCGGGGGTCAGCACGGCTGCTCCACCCCCAACCCGCAACCCCACGGCTCCCACAGCTGCCCCAAGAGCCAGGGCACGCTCTCTGTCTGATGGTGCTCTCAGAGCTCAGGCTGGTTTGAGCCTGTGGTCACCAGGGCCAAGGGAGGGCTGGTCTCCAGAGGGGCAAAGTGACTGGTGGGACACGATGGGCAGCAAAGCAAAAATCTGCCAACAGCTGCCTGTCATGTTTTGGTTTCCTGAAGCTCTTTTCCCAGGGATGAAACTGGTAAATGAGGGCATGTTTTCTAAACTACCTTGTTTTTCACATTTCTCTCCTAAGGAGGGACTTGGCTTGTTGACTCTTGGTGTGACCAACGGTTCAACAGATCCCACCTCTTAGGTGGGCACATTGTGGAAAGGTATAAAGATAGGTCTGGAGAATAAACCAGCCCCTTTTTTGGGAGAGCATCAGCCTTCTGAACAGCCTTGTGTCTTTCTTTCTCCTCCAACAGCGACAAACAGCCCACAGCCCCAAAAACCCACCCAAGCGCCCCAAACCCACCCACAAAGGTCTGCCCCCCCCACAGAGCTGTAGTCACTGCTTGTCACGTTTTTTAAGTTCTTTCCCAGGGATCTAAACTGCTAAACAAGGGCACACTTTCTAAACTCTCTTTTTTTTTCACATTTCTCTCCTAAGGAGAGACTTTGCTTGTTGACCCTTGGTGTGACCAACGGTTCAACAGATCCCACCTCTTAGGTGGGCACATTGTGGAAAGGTATAAAGATAGGTCTGGAGAATAAACCAGCCCCTTTTTTGGGAGAGCATCAGCCTTCTGAACAGACTTGTGTCTTTCTTTCGTCTCCAACAGTGACAAACAGCCCTCCCAGCCAGAGCCCACAGCCCCAAAAACCCAACCAAGCGCCCCAAACCCACCCACAAAGGTCTGCCCCCCCCACAGAGCTGTAGTCACTGCCTGTCACGTTTGGGTTTTTCTCAAGTTCTTTCCCAGGGATCTAAACTGGTAAACAAGGGCACACTTTTTAAACTCTCTTGTTTTTCACATTTCTCTCCTAAGGAGGGACTTTGCTTGTTGACCCTTGGTGTGACCAACGGTTCAACAGATCCCACCTCTTAGGTGGGCACATTGTGGAAAGGTGTAAAGATAGGTCTGGAGAATAAACCAGCCCCTTTTTTTGGGAGAGCATCAGCCTTCTGAACAGCCTTGTGTCTTTCTTTCGTCTCCAACAGCGACAAACAGCCCACAGCCCCAAAAACCCAACCAAGTGCCCCAAACCCACCCACAAAGGTCTGCCCCCTGCCCCAGAGCTGTAGTCACTGCTTGTCACGTTTTCTCAAGTTCTTTCCCAGGGATCTAAACTGGTAAACAAGGTCACACTTTTTAAACTCTCTGGTTTTTCACATTTCTCTCCTGAGGAGGGACTTTGCTTGGTGTGACCAGTGGGTCAAAGGATCCCACCTCTTAGGTGGGCACATTGTAAAAAGGTATAAAGATAGGTCTGGAGAATAAACCAGCCCCTTTTTGGAGCATCAGCCTGCTGAAATCACGAGTCCATGTCTTTCATTGTGTCCCACAGCCACACAGAGCTGCTCTCCCCTGGCAGGGCTCCCTCCTCCACCAGCACCCCGCAGCACGGGCCCCGCACCCAGAGCCTCCCCCAGCGCCTCCTCACCCTCCTCCAGGGCCTCCACGGCCTCGGCCTCCCTGCGCCGGCGCACGGCTCTCTGCTTCTCCTCCAGCCTCTGCTTCTCCACGTTGGCCTCGTCCCAGCGGCCGCTCTCCATCAGCCGCTGGTCGGGCCGCAGCCGGCTGTCCGTGGGCGCCACGCGCTCCTCGGGCTCGTTCAGCGTCAGCGCCAGCTCCGAGAAGAAGTACATGTTCTCTGCGTTCTCCCTGCGTGCAGAGAGCCTGCTCAGCCTGGGGGGAACCTCAGGCACGGCCCCCTGGTCCCACTGATCCTCCCCTCCTGCTGTGTTGGGGAAGCTCTGGGACTCTCCTGAGCAGAGAGCCCTGGAGGGGCTGGAGCGTGTCCAGGGCAGGGAAGGGAGCTGGAGCCCCAGGAGTGTTGGAGAGGAGGAAGTAGCTGGGCCCTGCAGAGATGATTTATTAGTAAAAGATTCTAAGAGTATGAAACCTACGAGAGGAATAGAATTGAAAGCAAAATTTGAGCTGTAAGGCTGAGCAGGAAGATGATTAGATAGCTGAAAAGACTGGGCTGGGTGAGTCAGTGACACCCCTGCCAAGACAAAAGGATGAATAAGGGGTTGGACCTTCTCAGGTATCAGGGATAAGGTGGTTTTTCAGGATTTTGGTCTGTAGAGTAGTATTGTAATGTTGTAGTTCCCATAGGCTGTCTGTAGATTCTGTAGGTTTTGTATCTTGAGGTGACTGGTTGATGCTCATTAGAATATTCACGGTAGAAAGGGTTAAAATGGAATGTAACAGGTAGCTCTCTCTCTTTTTGCACTCTTGGACTCTTGGCACTCCTGCTTTCTTGCTTGCCCCTGGATCCCTGTCCCTTTAGACCTATGGACTCTTCCCCAGTCAGGCTGCCTCCCCACGACCAATAAACCACGTGTCCCAAAGAGCATCCTGGTCTGCAGATCATCTCTCTCATCAGACACCACCAGCGTGCTTTCTAATACAGGAGAGGCTGAGGGAGCTGGGGAAGGGGCTCAGCCTGGAGCAAAGGAGGCTCAGGGGGGCCCCTGTGGCTCTGCACAGCTCCTGCCAGGAGGGGACAGCCGGGGGGGTCGGGCTCTGCTCCCAGGGAACAAGGGATGGGATGAGTGGAAATGGCCTCATGGTGCACCCCAGCAGGTTTGGATTGGATATGAGGGAACATTTCTTCCTGGTAGGAATGGTCAGGCAGCAGAAAACCCCATCCCAAGAGAACAGCCCCAAAGCAGGGACTGTCTGTTGGTGCTCCCAGAGCTCAGACTGATTTGAGCCCAGCCCTGCTGTGGTCACAAGGGCCAAGAGAGGACTGGTCTCCAGGGAACAAAGTGACCATGGCCAGGGACACGATGACCAGCAAGGCAAAGTGGCCAACAGCCCTCCCAGCCAGAACCCACAGCCCCAAAAACCCAACCAGCCCCTACAAGTGCCCCAAACCCACCCACAAGAGTCCCCAAAGCCACGCTCCACTTGCAGGGACCTGTCCCACCTCCAAAAAAGCCACTCAGCCCCACAAGTCCCACATGTCCTCAGGCCTGGACACAAGGCTCCGGGGAAACCCCACCCCAGCTGTGCCAGGGGACTCACGGGAGCGGGTACTTCCTCCACAGGACCTTTGGGGACAGGGTCTGGTAGACAGTTTTCTGCTTGCCCTCGGTGCTGGTGCTGCCGTGGCTGCTGTGGACGATCTTGGAGCACTCCATCTTCTCATCCCAGGTGCCCGACATGACGTAGTGCGCTTTGCCGTCGGCGTCGCTCACCACGCCCGTCACCTGGCACGGGGGGACACGGCTCTGGTGACGTTTGGGAACGCCCAGAAGGATGCCACAGCCTCCAGGTGCCCAGCTGGATGTGGGGCTGTGTCTCCTGCACACCTTGCAGGTGGATGTCCAAGCCACCCAACCCCTCCCAGGTCTCAGTGCTGCAGCTCCAGCACATCGACACCAAGCCAGGGGACATGGAGGTGCCACCCAGCCCTCCCTGTGAGCCACGTCAGAGGTGCCTGAGCAGCCCCTCAGCCCCGTGCTGGGGCTCATCCCACCCAGCAGAGCCAGCTCTGAGCCCTGAAGGAGCAGAGTCCCTTGCTGGACACTCACCTTGCGGGGGACATCCCTGGAGAAGTAGCTGTAGGGGGTAAATTTCAGCTGGCATTTATCTTTGGACTTATGGTTAACAATCTCTATTTCACCAGACTGGATAGAAGACACAGAACCACAGCAGGGAGAGACAGAGGAGGCGTTAGTTGGAGAGCAGCTACCCCCCCATCCCCCCTGGGCAGGGCAGCACCAGTGGCTGCCCCCCACACCCCCCACACACCCACTGGCCTCGGGGTGAAGGCTCCAGGAAACCTTTCCCATCCCTGCAGGAAAGCACAGCTTCCCATCGTGGCAGGAGCACGTGCCCCAGGAGGGCAGAGCTCCTCCAGACCCCCAGAGGCAGGCAGGAGCTGTCCCCTCACCCACCTGGTCGATCCAGAGCTTGCCCACGATGATGTTGTGCACGGTGGAGGTGACTTTCCTCCAGACATAGTGATTCCCACTGGAGTGGAACTCCAGGTGGATGGCGCCTGTGTAGAGGGGAAGGAGTTGAGCTCAGCAGATGCTCCCCAGAGCCCTCCAGCACCCCAGCACTGGGCTGAGCCAGCCCTCTCCCTGCACCCCCCTAGCCAGGTCTGGCTCTGGATTCATCCCTCCTTTGGTTACAACTCCTGCCAGCCCCTCTGCCAAAAGCAGTCATTTTAAAAGCAGCTCAGAAATGTGCTGCCTGCTTGATTCAGGCACTGGCACCACCCTGGGAATGCTGCTTAGCCCAGGGACAGGCAGAAGGAAAATAAAATGCTGGAAGGAGGCAGCTTATTGCACGTGACTGGCAGGGAGAGGGTTAAAACAGGCAGCAAGTTAACTTTAAATATCACAGAAGGAGAAATCAATTCCTGGGCAAGCAGTGTATTTCCAAAGCAAAGGAAATGCAGCTGGCATCATTTCCACTTCCAGAGCAGATATGTTAATTGTTGGATCATCGGATCAGGAGCACAAATCCGGGCTCCTTAATTGCCTGGGGTGGAATTCACTGCGCCCCAGGTGAGCCCAGGGAACTCCCAGAACCCCAGGTGAGCCCAGGGAATTCCCAGAACCCCAAGGAATTCCCAGAACTCCAGGTGAGCCCAAAGAACTCCCAGAACCCCAAGGAATTCCCAGAACCCCAGGTGAGCCCAAAAAACTCCCAGAACCCCAGGGAATTCCCAGAACCCCAGGTGAGCCCAAAGAACTCCCAGAACCCCAGGGAACTCCCAGAACCCCAGGTGAGCCAAAAGAACTCCCAGAACCCCAGGGAATTCCCAGAACCCCAGGTGAGCCCAAAGAACTCCCAGAACCCCAGGGAACTCCCAGAACCCCAGGGAATTCCCAGAACCCCAGGTGAGCCCAAAGAACTCCCAGAACCCCAGGGAACTCCCAGAACCCCAGGGAATTCCCAGAACCCCAGGTGAGCCCAAAGAACTCCCAGAACCCCAGGGAACTCCCAGAACCCCAGGTGAGCCCAAGGAATTCCCAGAACCCCAGGTGAGCCCAAGGAACCCCTCAAGGCTAAGGAAGCAGTAACTGCTGGGTTTTGCATGAGCAGTGCAAGGCCCAGCAAGCCCAGGTGATCCCAGCAGCCATCACCTACCCAGTGGCATGATGGAGAGGTATTTGCCCCTGAACTTGCTGGCGATGGTGATCTCCTGCCACAGCGTCCAGCCCCGCCTGGAGTACACGTGGTGGGCGGCTGCCGGGGGGTGGTGGCTCACCTGGGGACAGCAGACACAGCCCTGTGAGGACACGGCCACCACAGAGCCTGACAGCTCCACGCCAGCTCAGCACTGAGGACACTCCAGGCTCTGGACACCTCCTGGGTGCCCTGGCAGCAAAGGGAGACACAGCAGGATCCTGCCAGGATTTCAAAGCATGATCCATGGGATCTTCACTGGAACAACCATCACTGGGAGATCCTGCTGTTTCGTGACCCCAGGATCCCTGCTCTTCTGGGAAATAGGTAATCCCAGTGGAACAGCAACTGGGAAATCCCAGAGGATGCAGGCCCACAGGTTGTCCAAAACACACAGCAAGGCTCTGGCTTTTCCCTCACATCCACACTGTGAGAACCAGGGGGGATGGTGATGGGGGATCTCTGGGGTCAGGGCTGCTCCTGGAGCAGGGGTTTATTTATTGCTGGGTGCAGGGCCCTGCTGGGAGCTGCCAGCTGCAGCTCAGAGCAGCCCCAGAGAGAGGAGAAGAAGAGAGAAGAGCAAGAGAGCAAAGGGAGCTGAAGAGGAGGAGTAAGAGCAGGAAGAGAGCGAGGTTCCCCTTCCAATCCATTCAATCTCCTTCTCTCCTGAACATTCCAACTGACACCAACCAACCCAGTGCAAGACACAAACCCTACAGCATTGACATGCAGCCTGTAAGAATCATTGCATCACCATGCTGTGTTATGTTTTAAACCCTAAAAACGACTCTTTGGGCCCCTCCTGCCAAGCTAACAGGGTCTGCTCTGAGCCTTGGGCTCTTGGTGAGGAGAAGGGCATTGTTTAATCAAAAAGGGATTAATTACCTTCAGCAGCCACACCATTGTTCTCCAGTAACTAAAGCTCTAAACATCAAAACTTGCTTGCAATTCTATTTCACTGACAGGTTTTATATTCTCAAAACCTCAGCAGTCATATTTATAAGGCTTTCCTTTTTCATCTTCCCCAGCACACACCAGGCTGGAGCAGCTGACACAGCATCCTAAATCCTGAGAGTGACTCATCAGAGGATGGTGCTTGCATCACCCTGCCCTGCCCAAAAAGCTGCCCAAAACAAAGGCAGGAGCAGGAATATCCCAGGCAGGGCAGAGGGATGTGTCCTCAGGCAGGCTCTGAGCTGGTGGCACAGCCTGGCACAGGCACCCAGCGGTGCCCAGAGCTCTGGGATGATGATTTCTCTCCCTGCTGTAATTACAGGCTGAGCGCCCTGAGCTCGGGATTACACACACACACACAGGCAGGGCCAAGGCCTGGCCATTAAATCCCAGTCACCAGCAGCAGGAAATCCTATTTGGGTAACTGGATTGCAGGCACTGGATTATCACTGCTTGGCAGGCTGAGCAGCACAGGCAGCACCCAAGGAAATGGAATGGGAATGGGAATGGGAATGGGAACGGGAATGGGAACGGGAATGGGAATGGGACGGGACAGGAGGTGCCATCCTGCCTCAAACCAGCGTTCCACAGGTGTCTGACAAGTTTGGGCACCCACTGCCAGGGAGGGCTCTGCCTGCCCCTGGGTATCCTGCAAGGAGCTGCTGGCAGAGCCTGGCACCACTGCAGAGCCTGGCACCACTGCAGCAACTGCTCCAAAGCTGGGGACAAAGGGCAAAGCCAATCCAGTCCAACCTCTCACCCATCCCCACCTTGTCCCCAGCCCAGAGCACTGAGTGCCACATCCACTCCAGGGCTGGAGGGACTCCACCACCTCATCCTCAGACCATTCCTGGGAGGTGCTGGCTGCCCCCCAGGAAGCTCCTGTCCTGCAGTTTGTGGGGTCGCGGGAATTCAGGGGAATGGGAGAAGCCCAGGTTTATGGGATTTGGGGCATTCCGCATGGGTTTGGGGGGTTTTGGGGTTTGGGAGTGTTTGGGGGTTTGTGGGATTGTGGGAATTTAGCCCGGGTTTATGGGATTTGGGAATTTAGCCTGGGTTTGCAGAGTTGTCCTCCTGCAGGACAGGAGCAGCAGGAGGAGCCCAGGGAGCCTGACCTGCTCGCAGAGGGATCGGAAGCCCAGCTCCTCCAGGCGGTCCAGCTCGTAGGTCTCCCCCAGGAGGGGGTTGAATGGCTTGGCAGTGCGGTGGACGGTGGTGGAGTAGGAGGAGACGGAGAAGGCGGCCACGAAGCACATCTGCTCCGTGGAGCTCTCGCACTTCACCGCCTTGTCCAGCAGCTCGTGGTACTCCAGGTCCTCCGTGAGCCGCTGCAGCATGGACAGGGGCTCGTTGAAGTTCACCTGCAAGGGGAGAACAGGGGCTAAGGAACCAAAAGAGATCCCCAGGAGGCACCAGCGAGCCCAAAGAACGTGTGCTCTGCTCCCCGATCCGTGCCAGGCAGCACCGAGGGGTGGGGGAGCCCTGTGGGACAAGCAGGGATCACCCCAGGTTATCTATCACCCTGACCCCAAAATGGGACAATCAGGGATCACCCCAGGTTATCACCCTGACCCCAAAATGGGACAAGCAGGGATCACCCCAGGTTATCACCCTGACCCCAAAATGGGACAATCAGGGATCACCCCAGGTTATCTATCACCCTGACCCCAAAATGGGACAATCAGGGATCACCCCAGGTTATCACCCTGACCCCAAAATGGGACAATCAGGGATCGCCCCAAGTTATCTATCACCCTGACCCCATAATGGGACAATCAGGGATCACCCCAGGTTATCACCCTGACCCAAAATGGGACAATCAGGGATCACCCCAGGTTATCTATCACCCTGACCCCAAAATGGGACAATCAGGGATCACCCCAGGTTATCACCCTGACCCCAAAATGAGCCTCAACAAGGAGATCAGCCCCCTGCTGCCTCCCAGCCAGCACCCCAGCAGTCACAGGACAGGGATGTGCTGCTCCCCAGCCTGCCCTCGTCACAGCCTGGGAAAGTCACCCCTGTGCCAGGTGACCCAGCTGCCCAGAAAACCTGGCAAAGCCCCATTTTGGGGTCTCCCTGCTCCTGGGACTCCAGTCCCACGACAACACCCCTATTTTGCACTCTGAAAATACTGAAATTAAAAAATAATTGAAAGCAAGAGAGAGCTGCGAAAGGTCTTCTGCCTTTTCAGTTTTTTTTTTTTTCTTCAGTTCAAAACAAAGGAATATATTTTAAGAGGAGCAGATGGCTGAAGAACCACTTCTGTAAGCCAAGTTAAATATTTCATAGTAGGAAAAACAAACTCCAGATTCCAGGATTTAGCTTTTTTTAGATTCTCCACTCAGGGATTTAGCCTCTAAGTGGCAGGGATCTTACAGCATCAGAGAAAGAGAGAGCTGGGGAGAAAGAGCAGCATCAAATGCACATAAAGAGCAAATCACTTGGGGTAATTCTCAGGAGAGATGCAGAGAACAAAGGCAGCAGCTGCATCCTCAGCACTGCTCAGGCAACTAAAACCCTTTCATGGGGGAAGAAGATGAATCCACCCAAACTCCAAATTCCTACAAATCTTTTCTCCTTTTCAGTGCTGGGGGTTCGTTCACTCAGAGGGAAAATCCAGGAGCTGTTTGCACGAGAGGTTGGTCAGTCCCCATCACATCCCCAGCAAGAGGATGGATCTCAGGAGACCCCAGAGAATCTCAGAAATGCTCCTGATTCATCAGGAATCTCCCTAAAAAATGTCCACATGCAGCTGTGGGGTGGATCCTGGTGCATCTCAGGCAGGACCTTCCCTCTCATTTCCCAGTGACTGCGGGATCCTTCAGGATTTCACAGAATCCCAGAATGGTTTGGGCTGGAAGGGACAGGACACAGGGAATGGCTCCCAGTGCCAGAGGGCAGGGCTGGCTGGGAGATTGGGCAGGAATTGTTCCCTGGCAGGGTGGGCAGGCCCTGGCACAGGGTGCCCAGAGCAGCTGTGGCTGCCCCTGGATCCCTGGCAGTGCCCAAGGCCAGGCTGGACACTGGGGCTGGGAGCAGCCTGGGACAGTGGGAGGTGTCCCTGCCCAGGGCAGGGGGTGGGAATGGATGGGATTTAAGGTCCCTTCCCACCCAGCCCATCCCACCATTCCAGGATAAGCATGCAGCAGTTGCAGAGGGCTCTGCCAGCACAAACCCCAGTCCCTGGAGACAACCTGCTGTCCCTGCTGTGCCACCAGAGTCACCCAAACCCTCTGCACAGGCAAGAGCTGCCCAAAGGCACCCAAAGCTGTGCCAGCCCTGGCTGCCAGGGGCGCTGGGACTCACGGGCATGGGGATCTTGGAGAGCTCTTTGCCAATGCAGTTCTTCATGATGCTCCAGAGGTTAAGGCTGTAGTTGGGTTTGTCGGGGATGCGGGAGCGTCTCCTCTTCCTGGGCAGGAGGTCTCTGCCCGTGGACTCATTGTAGCTGCTTTGATTGGAGCTCTCAAAGACCTTGTGGAAGCAACAGAAGGAACTCAGGTGTAAGCTGGACCCAAGGAGCTCCCAGGAACAGCAACCACAGCTCAGGAGACACCTGAGAAGCATTGCTGGGAGCCTGTTCTCCAGGGAAATATGGGTACAACTGTCTCCTTCACAGCTCAGGAGACACCTGAGAAGCATTGCTGGGAGCCTGTTCTCCAGGGAAATATGGGTACAACTGTCTCCTTCTCAGCTCAGGAGACACCTGAGAAGCATTGCTGGGAGCCTGTTCTCCAGGGAAATATGGGTGCAATTGTCCTTGTGTTTAATCCAAACACAAGGTGTCCAACATTGGTGTCCAACACCTTCCTTCCTCCCTCAGGAGAAGGTTTAGGGTGCTGATGACTGCTGACACCTGTCCCCCACCCGTGACTGACTGAGGAACCGGCACAGAGCGTCTGGACCCCTCCACAAGCATCCCCTCTCCCCTGGTTTCACCCCAGCAGGAGCAGCCCTCCCACCCTGCCCAGCCAGCTCACGCTGTCCTCCAGGTTCCAGTCCTCGGGGTGGCCCTCGCTGGCCCCGCTCAGGTTGCTGCCCGAACGCCTGCGGGAGGGAGACAGCAGCTGCTGAGGGCAGAGCAGGGCAGAGCAGGGCAGAGCAGGGCAGGGCAGAGCAGAGCAGGGCAGAGCAGGGCAGGGCAGGGCAGGGCAGAGCAGGGCAGGGCAGGGCAGGGCAGGGCAGAGCCAGGGCTGGGGCAGCATCACCCAGAGCACCCCCCTGCACCACCCCAGGGCACTGCCAGGAGGGATGAGGGGTGGCAGAGGCTGTGCACAGCTGTTAGGGAGGGGATTCTAAGGACAGGATGCTCAGGAAGGGATTCTCAGCCCCAGCCCTGGGGGTACAGAGACTCTGCTTTTGTCACCATGGGTCAGACCACAGGTTCCTGCAGCCCAGATGGCCGTGGAGGAGTAAGGGCAGGTGACAGCAGACAGAGGGCAGGGTTTGATGGGGTATTGGGGAGAATGTCTTCCCTGGGAGGGTGGGCACAGGGTGCCCAGAGCAGCTGTGAATGCCCCACTCCTGGCAGTGCCCAAGGCCAGGCTGGACAGGGCTTGGAGCAGCCTGGGACAGTGGGAGGTGTCCCTGCCCATGGCAGGGGTGGAATGAGAGGAGCTTCAAGGCCCCTTCCAGCCCTACCCATCCCACGATTCCATGATTCTGCCAAGGCACAGTGCTTCCTACCTCTGCCCAACACTCAGGGATTTCCCTCCAAGTCCCTGCTCCCATCAGCTGTGGGACAAAGGACTCAGCTCTCCCCCAGCACCAGCTGCCACCTGCCCTTCCTCACCTGCTTTACTACAGCTGGGGGCCATCCTCTGCCTTGCTCCAAGGAATGCAGGAGCAGCTGGAAGCAGGATGGACCCCTGGAGAGAGGCTGGGAAGGTTCTGGAGGACATGCCCAGAGAGTGACCCCGTGGGAGGGGCTGCTGCAGAAACATCAGCTCTTCCCAGCCCTTCCCACATTCCCAGGCAGGCTGGGGCTGGTACCTGTGGTGTTTGGGGTCTGCAGTTCCAGTGATAAAAGCTGGGGATTGGTACCTGTGGTGTTTGGGGTCTGCAGTTCCAGTGATAAAAGCTGGGGATTGGTACCTGTGGTGTTTGGGGTCTGCAGTTCCAGTGATAAAAGCTGGGGATTGGTACCTGTGGTGTTTGGGGTCTGCAGTTCCAGTGATAAAAGCTGGGGATTGGTACCTGTGGTGTTTGGGGTCTGCAGTTACAGACTGCTGGGGATTGGAACCTGTGGTGTTTGGGGTCTGCAGTTACAGACTGCTGGGGATTGGTACCTGTGGTGCTTGGGGTCTGCAGTTACAGTGATAAAAGCTGGGGATTGGTACCTGTGGTGCTTGGGGTCTGCAGTTACAGTGATAAAAGCTGGGGGCTGGTACCTGTGGTGTTTGGGGTCTGCAGTTCCAGTGATAAAAGCTGGGGATTGGTACCTGTGGTGTTTGGGGTCTGCAGTTACAGACTGCTGGGGGCTGGTACCTGTGGTGTTTGGGGTCTGCAGTTACAGTGATAAAAGCTGGTGCATCCTCCATGGCATCGAAGTACTCCGTCTCCTCATCTTCATCACTGGCCTCTCCTTTGGCAGACTGCACGCTCCCTGCTGGAGCAGGGGCTGTCAGACACCCCGGGGCTGCTGCTCCCCTCCAGAGCAGCACCACCGTGCAGGACCTGGCTGTCCCCACAGCCGTGTCCCCTCCTGGCTGGCTCCCTTCACAGCCTGGCCCACCCTGCCCTCCCCAGCTGCCCCTCGGAGTTGTTTAGGCTGGGAAAGCCCTCTGAGGAGATCAAGCCCAGCACTGCCCAGGCCACCACCACCAAGCCGTGTCCCCAGGTGCCACCTCCACACAGCTGCTAAATCCCTCCAGGAATGGGGACACGGCTGGACAACCCTTCCCATGAAGAAACATTCCCCAATACCCCAACTAAACCTCCCCTGAGGCCACAGAGGAACGAGGGCAGTGCCTGGCACCAACATCACCCCCCTCCAGCAGCCACTGCTCTCTCCCTCGGCTCTGTATTTCCTTCCAAAGTGAGACCCGGCGCTAGGAGCAGCTTTTGTGGCTGTAACTAATGCTTCCCTGGGGGAAGGACATTTGGCAGGAATCTGCAAAGCTGTTGGATCTTATTGCAAACGAGCCCTGGCTGTTCCACTGCCACCCCAAGCAGCCAAGCCAGCAGTGCCAGGGGCCCCTGAGCCTTTTCCCAGTGCCTGGGCTGCCCTCCAGCACACCAGGAAGGGTTAAAGCTCCCAGAACAGCCTGGAATAGCATGAGCAGCTAGGGACACAGCCCTCTCTCACATCGGAACCTTGGGGACATCCAAGTCCCTGAGCAAGAGCAATTAGGAATAATTATGGCCTAATGGGATCCATTTAAAAAAAATACCACGGGGATAGAGGGCATTGCCTTGGGCATCCCTCCCATCGCTGGCAGCTCACAGGGAGCAGCCAGGCAGGATGCCCTGATCCATCCCAGAGGTGCCTGAACAGCTCTGTGCCATCCCAGGGGACCCCTGTCCCATCCTGGGGGTCTCTTGAGCAGCTCCATCCCATTCCAGAGATCCCTGAGCAGCCCTGTGCCATCCCAGGGGTCTCTGAACAGCCCTGTCCCATCCCAGGGGAACCCTGTCCCATCCTGGGGGTCTCTGAGTGGAACACCCCAGTTCATCCCAGGGGTCCCTGAGCAGCTCCATCCCATTCCAGAGATCCCTGAGCAGCCCTGTCCCATCCCAGGTATCCCCAAGTGGAACACCCCGGTCCACCATCCTGGGAATCCTCCAGCAGCCCTGTCCCACCCCAGGGAACCCCAGCAGCCCTGTCCCACCCTGGGCACCCCGAGCAGCCCTGTCCCACTTTGGGGATCCCCACACAGCCCTGTCCCATCCTGGGGATCCCCACACAGCCCTGTCCCACCCCAGGGACCCTGAGCATCCCTGTCCCACCCCGGGGATCCCCAGCATCCCTGTCCCACCCCAGGGATCCCCAGCATCCCTGTCCCACCCTGGGGATCCCCAGCATCCCTGTCCCACCCCAGGGACCCTGAGCATCCCTGTCCCACCCTGGGGATCCCCAGCATCCCTGTCCCACCCCGGGGATCCCCAGCATCCCTGTCCCACCGCGGGCACCCCGAGCAGCCCTGTCCCACGGCGGGCACCCCGAGCAGCCCCGGGCCGGCGCTCACCCTTGGCGGTGCTGGCGGTGCTGGCGGTGGCCGAGGCCAGGCCGGGCGCGCCGCGGCAGGCGCGCTCCAAGCTGTTGTGCTGCTTGGCTAGCTGCTCGATGGTCTCCTCCAGGCGGATCCGCTGCTCCCGCTCATGCTGCAGCAGCCGCTGCCATTTCCGGCTGTGGCTCTCGGCCAAGTCCAGGAAATCGCGGCAGGCCTGGGGCAGGGAGGGAGGGACAGCTCAGCTGGGACGGTGTCATGGCTCATGGGGACCCCAACAACCCCTCCTGCTCCTCTCCAGGAGCGTGGTTCTACCAGCCCCCCAATCCCCACAGCCTGGCTCCGGCCATCCAAAGCCAAACCACCCCCGAGGAGGTGGCTGCAACACCGACATCTGTCCCTGAGCCTGTCCCTGTCCCCACTCCTGACCCCACTCTGCTCCTCAGGAGCCCGAGCTGGGCTCTCACAGCCCTCAGCCAAGCCCAGAGGTCTTGAGTGGCACCTTCATGGCCAAATTCAGCAAGTAAGGAGAAGCTGGATGGGACAGAGGTCCCTGGCGTGACAGCCATAGACAGGAGAGGATCACAGAATTATGGAATGGTTTGGGCTGGAAGGGGCCTAAAGATCATCCAGTTCCATGGGCAGGGACACCTTCCACTATCCCAGCCCATCCAGCCTGGCCTTGGACACTTCCAGGGATCCAGATCTGGGCTACAGCAATCCCTGTGCTCCAGGGAGGCAGAGAGGAAGGATGCCCAGCTCCTCCCAGGACACAGCACAGGGCCTGGCCCCTGCAACACATCATCCACCATGGCCAGAGCCCCCCATTCCCCTCCCCAAGGAGCCCAGGGGACCCCCCAGCCATGGGGACCCCGCAGACACACTGGGCTCAGGGAGCGCTCCGAGTGAAACCTTGCAGCGCACACAGCATCCCCACCCTGTGCCACCACGCAGGGCACAGCTGGGACACCACAATCCAGGCTGGCAGGAGAAGCCTCTTGGCATCAACCCCCCATCCCAAAGCCCCCCAGGAGTGGCATCACCCAGCCCCAGCTGCACCGGACTCCCAGCAGCAGGAGATTTCCGGGAGCAGGACATCCGCCCAGGGCCGGGACACCGGGACACTGCTGGCTGTCCCACACTGCTGGCTGTCCCACACTGCTGGCTGTCCCACACTGCCTCAGCCCAGACAATGGGCTGACAGCCCAGCCCAGCCCAGCCCAGCCCTCACAGCTCTATTTTTAGGTTGTTTCCCATCTTGGATGAAACCCTGAGTTCCGTGGCCTCGCCGCTGTTGGAGAGGAGGAAGCAGGAGGACCCTGCAGAGATGGTTTATTAGTGAGAGATTCTGAGAGTATGAAACCCACAAAAGAGATGGGATTGAAAGCAAGATTTGAACTGTAGGGTGCTGGGCAGGAAGAGGGTGATTAGGTTAACTGAAAAGACTGGGCTGGGTGTTTCAGTGACACCCCTGCCAAGACAAAAGGATGAATAAAGGGTTGGACCTTCTCAGGTATCAGGGAAAAGGTGGTTTTTCAGGATTTTGGTCTGTAGAGTAGTATTGTAATGTTGTAGTTCCCATAGGCTGTATGTAGATTCTGTAGGTTTTGTATCTTGAGGTGATTGGTTAATGCTCATTAGAATATTCACGATAGAAAGGGTTAAAATGGAATGTAACAAGTAAAGCTCTCTCTCTTGCTCTGCTGGATCCCTGTCCCCTTAGACCTATGGACTCTTCCCCAGTCAGGCTGCCTCCCCACCACCAATAAACCACGTGTCCCAAAGAGTATCCTGGTCTGCAGATCCTCTCTCTCATCAGACACCACCAGCGTGTTTCCAACAGCTGCTTCCTCTGCCATCAGCCCCACGTGCAGCTGAGCACGCAGGCAGGGCTGCTCCTCCCACCCCAAACCTCTGCCAGATGCCACACACTGAACTTCTTCTGATGTTTCAAAGCAGGAAAACAGGATTTTTTTAATGGAAATTCTCCAGCAGCTGGCAGCACGAAAGAGGAATTAACTGTGCTTGTGCAACTCCTTGTCATACCAAGGAAGTCCAATGGATAAATGCTGGCTGAAAAACTCAAACCTATTCAAAAGTACTGAAACCAGAGTTTTGGATGTCTGACAGACTTCCAACATTCCCAGGACTTGATTTTTTTTTTTCTGTTTCCAGCTATTTGGATTCCACAGATGATTCATCCAGCTCTTGGTTTGGTTAGTCAGCATTTGGGCTGCAGGTGGCACCTGAGGATCGAGGTAACTCCTGGTCAAGGAGAAGATTCAGGGTTTCAGCTTCCACAATTTGCTGTGAATTTACCAGGATTTGTCCAAGAAAAGCTCCAGTTCATCCATTCTTCATCAATCCTTTCCTTTGGACAGGAGTGGGATTTCAGACTCATCCAGGGAAAGCAGCTTTTCCTTTAAGGTTTTTCCTTTCCTTCACATACACCTGGAACATGGAGGGACCAGACCCTACACGTGTCCCCTCCATCACCCCTCTGATGCTCTTCCCACTGAAGGCAGGGAGGGCTCAGGGTCCCGTCCCCTGAAATTCCTGGCTGTGCTTCCATCTTACATGTCTTCAAAAGTGGGATCAGCTCTGGGACCCTCATGAGCAGAGAGCCCTGGAGGGGCTGGAGAGTGTCCAGGGCAGGGAAAGGAGCTGGGAAGGGGCTGGAGCCCCAGGAGAGGCTGAGGGAGCTGGGGAAGGGGCTCAGCCTGGAGCAAAGGAGGCTCAGGGGGGCCCTGGTGGCTCTGCACAGCTCCTGCCAGGAGGGGACAGCCGGGGGGGTCGGGCTCTGCTCCCAGGGCACAGGGACAGGAGGAGAGGGAACGGCCCCAGGCTGGGCCAGGGCAGGCTCAGGGGGGATTTTGGGAAAACAAACATTTCCCTGACAGAGTGGTCAGGCATTGGAATGAGTTGCCCAGGGAGATGGTGGGGTCACCAGCTCTGGAAGTGTTCAGGAAACATCTGGATGATGTGGTTTGATGTCAAGGTGATCTTGAGGGCCTCTCCAGGCTGGATAATTCTGTGATTCTGTGGAGGGAATGGCCCCAGGCTGGGCCAGGGGAGGCTCAGGGTGGATTTTGGGAACATTTGTGCATGGGAAGGGTGGTCAGGGTGGCACAGCTGCCCAGGGCAGTGCTGGAGTCCCCATCCCTGGAGGGATTTAACAGTCCTGTGGATGTGGCACTTGGGGACATGGGGCAGTGCTGGGGACCAGCTGGACTCGATGCTCTCAGAGGGCCAGACCAGACCCCACATTCTCAGGGCTGTGTTTTCACCTCCTCCTCTGGAAACAATTCAGCTCCTCCCCATCTCAAAATCCTTCTGGGATCCACCCATGGCCCAAAAGCCCACGGGGGAGCCTGCCCTGGCCCTTCCCAGGGACACCATCCCGGGCCAGCCGCTGGCTCCGTGTGTCCCACGGCTGCACTGGGCTAAGAGGATGAAAGCAGGGCAAGTAATGGGATCTGGCTGTGAGCTCCCATCCCAGCAAAGCTCATTATCTGCTCCAAAGGGCCAGCTCCACAGGCTGCAGGCACAGAAATGCCCCCTTTGGCACCGAGGGTGGGAACTGCTCCCAGCTCAGGGGCTGAGCACTTTAAAACGAGATCACCTGTAATTATCCTGCTACAATTAACTAAGGGTAACAGGGAATTAGGGGGAAAAGAGGTAATTACTGAGGAGCCACGGGGAGGCAGGGCTGGGAGCTGGGAGGAGAATTTGCTCCAGCAGCTGATGGGAAGCAGAATCCAAATGAAAAAGAGCAGGTAACACCTCGGAAATCTCCCACCCCAAAGCTTCAAGGAGGATCCCATGCTGTATCCCAAAGGGAAATCTGCACCACTGGGCTTCATTTATGGCCATATAAAAAAATCCAAGTGATGCAGAATGGTTCTCAGCACTGCAGAGCGTGGGGAGGTTTTGGAGAGAGGAGCAGGATGGTCCTCATGAGGCCACAGATCCCACCAGGGGCTGTGGAACTTCCTTGGAGCAGGTCAGGCCAATGCAGAGTCCCTGCTGCATCCCACAGTGGTGTCCATGTGGGTTTAGGAGCTGGGGTGCATATGGGATTGTTCCCTGGTTTTGAAAGGCTGTAGGGGCCCCTCTCTGTAATTCAGACAATGGCTTGATCCAAACCCGGATCAAAGGATCCAGATCAGCCCAAACAAGGATCATGTTTGCTCCTTGGGAGAGCAGTGATGCCAGGGGTGGAGAGGGGAGAATCTCCTGCCAGAGGGATCTGCCAAACTCAGCCCCCACTGCTGCCACCAGCAGCCAAGCAAATTAACGTGATTAATTTGGGTTTACACCCGCTACAGCCAGACGGTGCCAAGTTCCACAGGGATGCTCACTGGAGGTGGGAGCAGCACTAAACAGGGATCAGGGGATATTTTCTCACAGTCTCTGTCAACTGAGCTCAGTCCTGAGCCAGAACTCATCCCTGTATGGAACAAGGGCTGCAGGGCACTGGGGTGAGGAGCTCAGACACGAATATCCCAGCTCATCACTCACTCCCAGCGTTAATCCCCTGCCTTGGTGCTCCCAAGGTACAAACAATCCCAGCCACTGAGCTCGAGCAACACCTCGGAATCCAGCTTCTAAAACCCTCATGGAGAGGTGGCCAAATTTACTTCCAGCTGAACTTGCTGGGGGATGCAAGCAAGGCTCAGCCACAAATCCAGGCGAGGCTGGCACAGGGACACGGGACAGCGGGAAGAGGCTCCTTGAGGAATGCACCCAAAGGAGAGCACAGAGCCCAGGCTGGAGGATGGAAGTGCAGGAAAAGGGATTCCCCAGTGAGCTTTGAGGCCATGAAGGTACAGCCTTGGGAGGCACCACCCTTCTCAAAGCTCTCCCAGGATCCACCCTCTGGAGAGCAGAGAAGAGGGAAGGGCAGAGGATGCTGTGCCCATTCCCACATGCTCCTCACCCCATCAGGAGACTGGGTTTATCCTTCACAGCATCCAAACTGCTGCCTCCCACTCCCAGAGGGGCAGCAGGTACAGGAGGTGACAGAACATGACCTGGATTTTGCCCCAGGGCCAGAGCTGGATCAAATCCTGAAGTTCTGAAGGCTGTTCTGCCTCAGCATCATCACGGCACAGATGGGGCTGGAGAGCAGCAGCCTGACAGGTCACCAGGGACCAGGGATAAAAGCCAGCTCCATCCACGTGCAGTCCTGATCTCAGGGAACCCCAGTGTGTCCTGCAACCGTGTGGCAGGAGGGACAGAGGTGGTTTCTCCTCCTCTCCATGGCTGGAAAGAGTTGTGGCAGGTCCTAATCCGATGAAACTGTAGATCCCAGCCACGACAGGGAGGCACAGCCAAGGTGGCCAAAAGAAATGGAAAAATAGCACCGAGGCTCCTGCAAATTCCCGTGGAGGAGGAGGCAAAGTGCCATCGAGATCCTGCCGGGGAGGAGGAGGCAAGACTTGGTGCCATCAGCTCTTTGGTCCCTCCCTGTGCCCAGCAGCTGCCGGAGCCAAGGGCACATTTAGCACCTTTCACACATTTGTCACGGCAAATATCCCGATTTCACAGCTTGTTGCTGGCTAATGGGAACGTCGTTAGCAGCCCCGGGATTATTCATTCAGCAGGAAACAACCACCCGAGGTCACCCATGTCCTGCCAAGGTGGTGGTGTCACACACCCGCGGGGAGCTCTGCTTCCTCAGTGGAGCCAACAGTCAAAATCGGATGGAAGGAACAAAGAGATGAGGTTAATTAGCTTGAAAGGGTAAATGATCACAGCAAGGCCTGCCAGACTTCATAGAATCATGGAATGGCTTGGCTGGAAGGGACCTTAAAGCTCATTTTGTCTCATCCCCCTGTCATGGGCAGGGACACCTCCCACTGTCCCAGGCTGCTCCCAGCCCCAGTGTCCAGCCTGGCCTTGGGCACTGCCAGGGATCCAGGGGCAGCCACAGCTGCTCTGGGCACCCTGTGCCAGGGCCTCAGACCCTCCCAGGGAACAATTCCTGCCTGGGGTCACCACAGGGTGACAACCTCTGGGGAACCCCAGCACAGGTGAGCATTCCCAGTCTCCAGCACAAGGCTGATGGACACTGAAGGAACGTGCTCACACCTGCAACCCCACCTGTCCCAGCATCCCAGAGCATCAGCCACACGAATCCAACCTCTGGGCAGGAAAAATCCAGCAGGGAAGTGCCTGCTGATGTGGGACCAACACCTCCTGCTCCTCAAGCACGGGACAAGGACCACTTCATGGGCCAGGAGTGACACGAGAGGAGCCAAGTGCCAGATGCGTTCCATCATCTCTTTTTCTTGAGTGAATTACAGAGCAGGAGCTGTCACTCTACTCAGCAGGGACAGAGCTCTGCCGTTCCCAGTGCCTGGGAGAGAAGTGGTCCCTTCCTTCCTGGAGTCATCAAAACCCTGGGACACAGCTGGCTGCTGCTTGCTGCACAACAGCCCCCCGAGGGAAGGGCGACTGCAGAGCCTCTGTTTGCCTCTGAACACAGCGAGAGACAGCAGAGCCTCGCAGGATCATCACAGAAACATCACAGAAACATCACAGAAACATCACAGGATCATCACAGAAATATCACAGGATCATCACAGGATCATCATAGAAACATCACAGAAATATCACAGAAACATCACAGGATCATCACAGAAACACCACAGAATCATCACAGAAATATCACAGGATCATCACAGGGTCAACACAGAAACATCACAGAAATATCACAGAAACATCACAGGATCATCACAGGATCATCACAGAAACACCACAGGATCATCACAGAAACATCACAGGGTCATCAAAGAAGCATCACAGAATCATCACAGAAACATCACAGAATCATCACAGAAACATCACAGGATCATCACAGGGTCATCACAGGATCATAGGCTGGGTGGGAAGGACCTTGGAGTTCCTCTCCTTCCACCCCCTCCATGGCCAGGGGGACCTCCCACCAGGCTGCTCCGAGCCCTGTCCAACCTTCAACACTTCCAGGGATGGGGCTGAAGCCATTTGGGTTCAGAGCACTGAGACACAGAGTCACAATCTGCCACTGCAGCCAGGAGGGGTTGATTTGTCCTTCCTCTCCCCACAAACACTCGGAGAGCAGCAAGCAGGAGGGAAACACAAGGACAGAGCCAACCTGAATCCCAACTCAGTCCCCCCACAGTCAGATGGCACCGAGACACGCTCTGGAGTGTGGTCATCTGTGATGGCACCCACAGCTGTGCCACGGCCCAAGGCCAGGCTGCTGCTCAGCACCACATCAACACAGCCCGCTGCAATAACAGCAAATCTGTCCCAAATCCTTGGGGTGACCCTCAGCCAGCATCCCAGCTGTCTGAAGCAGGGTGTTGGGAACGCTGGGAACTGCTGCTCCTCCCTGGGGCAGGGCTGGTGGGGAGAGCTGGGCTGAGCCTCAGCACGTCCTGACCCTGAGAAACCAAGGTGACACTGCAGAAAACCCCTGTGGGTCCAACAGGGAAAATCATCCCACTCCCTCTGCACCCAGGGGAAATAGGTGCTAAAAAAAACACCCAGATGTGGAGAAGATCCTTAGTGACCCAAGAGGAAGTGGGAAGACACTTCAGCCCACCCCTTGATGCCACTGTCAGCAGCTCAGCCAGACCCCCAGTGCTCCAACAAGGTGTTCCCAAAATCCCTGACGGGCCCATTCCACGTGGCACCTCGTGCCCCAGCGCTGCCTGCTCCTCTCTGGGGTTCATGGATTCCCTGGGGGACAGAGATGTCCATGATGGAGATGTCCAAGACAGAGGAGTCCCAGACTGTGATAAGTTATGTCCAAGATGGACACATTCACACTGTGGTGGGGTCAGATCCTGTCTCCTGGTTGTAAATCTGGGAATTTTGCCACTTTACCACGTTATTTTGGGCCACCTGCTTAAAGGCCATGGACACACCTGTTGTCTGGGTTTTTGCTTTCTCCTCTGTTTCTTTAAGAACTTTTTCTAAAGTTTTATTTTAGCTTTTTGTGTTTGTTTTTTTGCAGTGGATCAGTGGATCAGACACGATTTTATATAAACGACTTTTTTTGTTACCATAATGGTAAAACTCTTTACATTTTTTTTATACAGAGGAGACTGTTGATGAATTGTTGGGTTGCCCAGTGTGGTTGAAGAGCAAGAATTTTATTTTTTTTCTAATTTATGGTTATTGCTAGAATTCCTTAAATGTTGAAGTTTGTAAATGAACTCTCTCTTTCCTGCCTCAGGCATCTCGGAGTGTGGGTGACATTTCTCTGTGTCGTGTGCGACGCACACCAGTGCTCCAACCAGATCCAGGGGTTCCTCAGAGCCCAAAAGCTCATCCCAAAGCTGATCCCGGGGCTGGCCCAGCACCCAGACCCCGGAGGGGATTAGTGGGAAACAGCAGCAAATCCCCGGGGCTGGCTGTGCTAAGAGGCTCTAATTCCAACCCCACAGAGCCCCCAGGGAGGAGGAATCCCGGACCCACCCAGAACGTGCTCAGTGTGCTTTGGGAGCCCAGGGTTACAGAGCAAGGCAATGCCAGCCTGGAGCTGTGCCACGGGAAGGATCTGGGGCTGCTTTCCGGTGGGAAAACCTGTTGGAGAGGAGGAAGTAGCTAGGCCCTGCAGAGATGATTTATTAGTAAAAGATTCTAAGAGTATGAAACCTACAAAAGAGATGGAATTAAAAGCAAAATTTGAACTGTAAAATGCTGGGCAGGAAGAGGGTGATTAGGTTAGCTGAAAAGACTTGGCTGGGTGAGTCAGTGACACCCTTGCCAGGACAAAAGGATGAATAAAGGGTTGGACCTTCTCAGGTATCAGGGATAAGGTGTTTTTTCAGGATTTTGGTCTGTAGAGTAGTATTGTAATGCTGTAGTTCCCATAGGCTGTATGTAGATTCTGTAGGTTTTGTATCTTGAGGTAATTGGTTGATGCTCATTAGAATATTCACGATAGAAAGGGTTAAAATGGAATGTAACAGGTAACTCGGGCTCTTGCTCCCCTGGATCCCTGTCCCTTTAGACCTTTGGACTCTTCCCCAGTCAGGCTGCCTCCCCATGACCAACAAACCACGTGTCCCAAAGAGTATCCTGCTCTTCAGATCATCTCTCTCTTCGGACACCACCAGCCTGCTTTCTAATAAAAACCAACCAAGGAATTTGCTGGATACTCCAGGGTGCCGAGCCTGCCACCCCAAACCTCACTGAGCAGCACCCAGCAGCCTCCACTGGCCCTGCCAGAGACATGCTGGGACCGGTACAGAAGATATCCAGGGAGCTGAGACTCTGCTGGGACCTCCTGCTGCAGAGTGGCCACCCCAGCACCGTGTCCCTGCAGGGCTTCCCTGCTCTCCTCCAGCCATGAAGAGCCTCAGGCTTCTCCCGGTGCTCTCACCTGCCTGCACAGCAGTGGGGCCAAAAATCCCCTCCCTGGGAAGGGAGGTACCTCCAGGTGGCTGCTGCACATTCCTCATTCTCCTTGGCTTGCCCAAGCCCCCAAACCCACCGCAGCAGAGGAGGACCCTGCCAGGAGAGGCACCACCAGGAGAGCAGCCAGTCCCCACTTCCAGGCCCCTGGAGCTGGTGTGCCTGGGGAGCTCTGTCCTGCCCACAGCCCCCAGGATGACAGATTTCCTGAGGCTCTCCCTGCCTGCTCTCCTCATCCCCTGATGGAACAGATCCCAGGCTGGAGGAGCATCTGTCCGAGCGCTCAGCGGCGGGAGCAGCTGGCACTGCCTGCAGGCAGCTCCGGCCCCGGGATCTGCCTGGGATTGTCCCTGACATTCAGCCTCGTGCAGACCTCCCCACGGGATGAGAGGGGCTGCAGGAGCAGCAGCAGCAGCCCCCCCACAATCCCCTCATCTCCCAGTGCCACAACTTCTTCCTGGGTAAATCCACGGCAGAGCAGAGCTGCCATCCCAGAGCTTTTTCCTTCCACACACGCTGGAGGCAGGAGCTGCAGTGAAGCATCTCGGGGGCACACACAACCCCTGTGACCCCAAACCAAAGGCATTCAGCCAGCAATGCTTTGATATTTGCCCTCCCCACGGCCCCATCCTGCCCTCCAGGCAGGGAGGAGGATCCCAGGAGGATCCCTGGGCAGAGGTGATGCCTGGCTGGGCTGGCTCCCGGCTCAGCAGAGCTGCTGCTCCAGCCCAGGCACTGCTGACGGTGCTGGGCCCACCAGGGCAGCCCTGCTGACCCAGCAGCACGGCACAAACGCTCCCAGCTCTCCTCAGTGGGAAAAGTCATCCCTCTCAGCCAAAAAAACACCCAGGAGGGAAGAGCTGCAATAAGCACCCTCAGCTGCTGGGGACAGATTCATGCTCCCTCTTCTTGCACGAGGTTCTGAGGAGAGCCCCAGGACAGTCTGAAACCTCCTGCAGGTCAGATGGACAGGAGGAGGAGGAGGAGGAGGAAGGGGGAAGAAAGGTGAAAACCCCTCAGCAGGGTGAGCAGGAGCAGCCACTGAAAGCCCCGGCCAGCACAGAGACCCCACGGCCACACACGAGGGCTGAGTACCCACATGCCTGATAAAATCCAGCGGGAAGCACTCAGGGAATGATGATGAGGAGGGAGTAGGAGGAAGGCACTGCCTGTCTGAACAGATCTGATCAGAGATACCCTCACACCTCAACCTTTAAGAGCATCACAGGCTGCTCCGGGAGAGGCGCAACAGCTCCGAGAGCAGGGGCCGAGCTCCACATCTCCACATCTCCCCCATTTCCTCATCTCCCCCATTTCCTCATCTCCCCATCTGCAGTGCCCCAGCCCCCCTCGGGGTGGGGTGCCACTGTCCCCCTCCCAGGCTCCCCCCGGGCAGAGCGCAGCACCCACCCGTTCTCTCCTGGTCAGGGCAGCGCCTCCACAGCAGCAACACGCCGGAGCCCCGGCTGCAGCCTCTCATCCCAGGGGGATTAGGGCTGGGTTAGGGATTTAATCCCACTGCCGGGGCTTTTCTGGGTCGGTGACATGGTTTGCGAGGCGCTGATTAGTGCGCGTCGTTAGCGCAGCAGGGATAATTAACACAGCCTGTGCCACATGCCAGCGAGAGCTCCTGCGCCATCACCCCGGCCCGGGCACAGGGGTGGGATGAGCCCCCGGCCCCCTGTGGGGTTTTGGGCAGCAGAGCAGCTGTTTGGGGTCACAGAGGGAATCCCTGCCCTGGGGAAGCAAATCCGGGGGTTAAAGATGGGAGTTTGCTCACTGCAGTGCTGGGATTAACCCCTGGATGCACAGGGAGAGCTCCTCCAGCCCGCTGGCTGGACTGGGCTGAACTGGGAGCAGAGGGAGGATGTCAGCTCCATCATCCTGCCTGTGCCACGGTGGGTTTGGGGACCCCAAGGGACAGACTGTGTGTCCATCCACACCAGGAAGCAGGGTATGGAGCAGGAGCATCAGCTGGCCCCACAGTCACTCCAGGGAGGGGATCCCAGGGACTCTGTTGCCCCCCAGCTCTGAGCAGTTTTCCCAGCAGACACAGACACACTCCCAGGGTGTCTCCATCACCTAGCACTGGATAAACCCAGAACTCACACACCGGGCTGGAGGCTGTGCTGGGCAACCTGAGGCTGCTCGGAGCAGGTGCTCAGCATCACCTGAGTGAACATGGACACAGTCTGGGGAGCATGGATCAACCACAGCAGCGTTCCCAGGGGGCTCCACAGGGGAGCTGGAGGCAGAGCAGCAGCTCTGGGGAAGCACATCTTGTGCCCAGGCAGCTCATTCCAGCACAGGCAGCCAAAAGGCACCAAATGAACCAACTCCACCAGGCAGATGCCACTCAGAGTCCCCAGGAGCCCAATGTGGCTGCAGGGAGAGGCCAGAGGTTCCTTGAGCCACTGGCACATGGCACAGGGCCACCCCAAAAATGCTGCTGAGCCGCAGCACAGCCCTGGAGGGATCCACAGGGAGAAATCCTGCTAGGACTGGAGGATGCAGCTTCTGGGATGCTGCTGGGTGTCCTGGAGGGGCTTAAACTGACATCCTGAGGGCCCTTTCCTGGAGGAGAGGCAGCACGTGCTGTTGTCCACCTCACTCTGGCTCCAGCCCCGTGTTTCACACTCTTGGAAGCTCTCCTGGCAGGCCTGAAGGATGGAGGGTGCTCTGTGCTGGTGTCTCAGGTGCTGCTGCTCCAGGCAGGTTCATTCCCATTAGAAAGGAAAAGCTGGGTGGGAAACCAGCCTGCCTCAAAGCACAGGCTGGGGTGGCCAGCAGTGCCTCTCAGGGGCAGGTGAGTCCTTTGGTCCTGGGACTGCCTGCTCCAGGTGATCCCTTCTCACCAAACCCTGATGGAAGCAGCATCTCCCACCCAGCACCTCACCCCTGCTCCTCTCACCCTTCCTTGTCTGGGCTGCACAGAGCCTTCCTGCACCCCTGCTCCTCCAAAACCTCCAGGGAAAACACAAATTAACCCAGCAATGACACGGGCAAGCCCAAACCCTGCTGCTCTCCACGCTCCCGTTCCTTGAGGAAGCACAAAGCTCCACATTAACATCCCCATCCCCATTGAAAACCTATTTCCATCACCACCCACAGCCCTGGGAGCTCTTCCCGACGCCCAAAGCGGCTTCCTCAGCGCATCCACACATCCCTCCTGGCCTGCTGCCTCCTGCTGAATGATGAGATGGAGCTTTCCCCACTCTTGGATGAGTCTACGCGACTCAGCGTGCTGCTCCGGATCCTCTGGGCCTCTCAGCCCGGGGAATTTGTTGCTTCTGATTTTCACACATCTCCCACTCCTCCCCCGTGGCAGATCATGCCTTGGCTTCCCGTGTCTGCTGCCCAGCCCTGCTGATACCAGGCTCCTCCATCCCAGCGAGCCTGGACTCTGCCTGCTGAGACTCCAACAAGGAGCAGAGCCAACAGGAGGCTCACAGAGCTCTGGGCTTCAGGTTAAGCCCTGCAGCAAACCCAGCACATCCCAAATGCTCACCTGGAACACAACAGCCCAGCTCATCCCGCCCTGCCTCTGCCCAAAGCTTCCCCCATCCCTCCCAGCACCACCTGCCCGGGTGATGCTCCCAACCTCTGGAGAGGAGCACCGGCCGTGGCAGCACCCAGAGCACAGAGGGAAGGTCACCTTCACAGCAAAGCTCTTGCATTCCCATCTCTATTTATTTCTTTCCCGTGCTCCCCGCGGCTCCGGGGCCATTTACATAATCGGATCAGAGGCAGCTGCACAGGAACTGCACGCGCCGGCCCCACAGCTCACAGCCCTTCTAACCAGGAGCACCCTTCCCTTCCCTGGAGCACCCATTCCGTCACTGGAGCACCCATTCCCTCCCTGGAGCACCCATTCCTTCCCTAGAGCACCCTTCCCTTCCCTGGAGCACCCAACTCCATCACTGGAGCACCCATTCCTTCCCTGGAGCACCCATTCCTTCACTGGAGCACCTTTCCCTTCCCTGGAGCACCCAACTCCATCACTGGAGCACCCATTCCTTCCCTGGAGCACCCATTCCTTCACTGGAGCACCCATCCCTTCCCTGGAGCACCCATTCCTTCCCAGGAGCACCTTTCCCTTCCCTGGAGCACCCATTCCCTCCCTAGAGCACCCATTCCTTCACTGGAGCACCCCTTCCTTCCCAGGAGCACTCAATCCTTCACTGGAGGATCCATCCCTTCCCCAGAGCACCCATCCCTTCTCCTTTCACTGGAGCATCCATCCCCTCCCTACAGCACCCATTCCTGCACTGGACACCCATCCTTTCTCCCCCTAGCACTCCTCCCTTCCCTGGAACACTCAATCCTTCCCAGGAGCACCCACCCCTTCCACCCACAGCCCCAGTACAAACCCCACAGACCCCACACATCCACCTCCATGGAGCAGATCCATGAGGTTTGGTGCTGCAGCCAGGGCAGAGCCTGACACGGAGCATCCAGGTGCCAGCCCAGTGCTGGGATCTCTCCAGGAAAAGCCTGGCCAGCAAGGACACTTTCACTTCTCCTGCAAGAACTCCTGGCCTGGCAAAAGCACCCTGTGCTGCCATGGGATGGAGGTGGGTATGAGCACGGTGTATTTTCACCAGGGAGCTCCACGTGCTTCCCTGGAGCAATGTCTCATGTTCTGTACAGAAGATTTTGGGACCTTGGCACTGCACAGAGCTCCCCTCACCCCCCACGAGAGGCTCCTGGTAGCTCCAGAAGGCATCAGCCCATCTAAAAGGAGAAATCAAGGCACAGAAAGGGATCCATGCTGGAAAAGGTGACAGTACAGCTGGGAGCCACCAGTCCCTGTGACAGGGGGGTCAGGCTGGTCCCCTCCCTCGTGGTCCCCCCTCTCACTGCTTGTCCCTCTCCTGTCTTTCTAACCCAGCCCTTCAAAATGTCCCCCTGCCCAGAGCTCCATCACCTCCTCCCAAAACAACCGGCTCAGCAGGGATCTGGGAAAGCCACAACCTCCCCCTGGAGCTGCCACACTGCTGCCACCCTGCTCCTTCCACCCTGCTCCTTCCAGGGCACAGCCTTTCCCTCGGGCATCTCCCACCCTGCTCCTTCCAGTCCTGCTCCTTCCAGGGCACAGCCTTTCCCCCAGACATCTCCCACCCTGCTCCTTCCACCCTGCTCCTTCCACCCTGCTCCTTCCAGGGCACAGCCTTTCCCTCAGGCATCTCCTCAGGATGCCTGCCCATCTCCAGAGCCGAAGTACCAAAGGATGCTGTTGGAAACAGCCTCACAGCATCCAGGTGAGAACGTTCCCTGCCACCCCCCACCCCTCTTACCTGCCCGGGATTTTGGACAAGCCACCGTTCCTGCTGCTTTATCCCGGCACAACAGTTCTTGTGGAATTTCCCACCCTCCAGACAGCCTTGCTCAAGCTTTTATCACGTTGCAAACACCACAACCTCCTCCTCCTCCTCCTCCTCCTCCTCCTCCTCCTCCTCTCTGGGCTGGACACAGCAAACACTGCTCTGATCATCCCTTCCCAAAGGCTGCTGGAGGATCCTCTCCCTGGCGATTCCCTGCCCACATCCCGTTGCTGTTCCACCTCCTGACAGCAAACCTGGGCAGCACCAAGGGTCTGCTGGCACCTCCCACCACGCTGCCCACCCCATTCCCAAAACTTGGACTAACTCTCCGTGGGGAGAGCGCTGCACAAGCGTCCCCAAACTGCTCTGAAACACAAAAGAGAGACTCGGGAAGCCCTTTCCCCCCGTGGCTACAGAATCCTAGGAGTGGGAATGGGGAGGATGCTGTGACCGTGGGGCTCTGAGGACCCTCCAGCTCCTGCTGGGAATTATTGATATTTTTTAAAGCCCACATCAAACACCACCCAAACCTCCTTCTGCTCAGGGCTGGGACAGCACAGTGACAGCACTGCTCCATTCACAATTCCCTGAGCTCTGCCTTCATACATTATTCCAGCTCGGTGAAGCTTTGGGATTGGGTTTGTTTTTTAATTTCCTTTAAATATTTTATTCACTTTTGCTCTCTCTCAGAGCTCCCCGGGGTAAAGCAGGCTCCCCAGGAAGGGCTGTCTGACTGCGATGGAGGCAGAGCCACACTCCAAACACGAGCTGTCCCCCAAAAAACAACGGGGCAGCAGCGTGAGGCTGCACGGGGCAGCAGTGGGGCCAGCACTGCTCCCTGACCTCTGCCAGCCCGGCTGGGACAGCAGAGCCAGCACCCAGACCCCGAGGGGGTTAAATCCACGGTCCTGTGCAACACCAGCAGCTCCGTGGAAGCAAGGAGGATGTGAGGGATGAGAGTCTCAACCTGCAGCAGGCTCTAAAGTGCTGTGCCGGGTAGAATTCCCCCCCAACTGAGCAGGAGAAAACCCCTCAGCATTGCCAACATCCACATTTCCCAGCTTGACAAAAACCGAGCAGGCTGTAGGGATGTAGCAGACCTGTGTCTCAGCGGGGTCCCTATCCCTGCCCTCTTCCCAGCTTCACCTCCCCAACTTCCCGGAGCCGCCGCGGTAACACGAGCCGAGCCACGGGGAGCAAACAGGGAGGGGAAAAGGATGAAGAGGAGGAGGATGAAGAGGAGGAGGGGCGGCAGAAGCAGCACTCACGTTGATCATAGCATTGGAGGTGATGCGGAAGAGCGTGGCGCGCTCGTTGACCGCCTTGATCTTCTCGCCGCTGTCGGCCGGCAGGCGCAGGCTCTCCAGCTCGCTGAGCGAGCGCTGCAGGGCCGCGCCGTGCTTGGCGATCAGCTCATTGCAGGTGCTCAGGTCCTCCAGCTTACTCGACAGGGTCTTCAGGGGGCCGTGCAGCTCGCTCTTGTCTGACTGCGAGGCGGGCTCCTCGTCACCCGAGTCATCTGCACGGGGAGGGATGGAGAGAAGAACAGCGTTTCCATGGTGACCGGGTACCTCCCGCCTGTTGTAGCCCTCTGGGGATGGTTTACCCCAAAAAGAGCCCCAAAGCTGTAACTGTGGGATGTGACCCTACCTTCCCCTGCTAGCTCTGACCAATTGGCTCAGTGCCAGTTATCTATCCCTAAGACAAAAAGTCTACATAAACCCCTGTTCTTCCTTGTTCGTCCTCTTTACCTCTTTGCCTCTTTTACCCTCCTTAGCTCTTTCTTTGCCCATGGAATCCCTTCAAGAATAAAGCCTTGGAACAATCCTAGGTAAAGAGCCTCTTTTAAGTCTCTTCCCCTTTCCTAGTATAATCCTAGCCCAAAGTCCTCCAAAATCTGAGCTAGCAGTCGGGGCATAAGAAGAGGGCGAAGAGCCAGGGATAAAATATCACCGCCTCCTGCCGCCGCGGGGCTGGGGGGTCCTGGCCACCACGGCCCCCCCGGAGCCCGGAGCAGCCACTCCCAGGGCTGTCACCAAGATCTGGGTCAGGGTTGGGTGGTGGGGTGGCACCCCACACCGAACCTGCCCTTTTCCCCCAGCTCACCCTGCCCTGGGGGTTCTGCTCAGGGCAGGGTAGGCTGTGTCACCTGAGGGGAAAGGTCACAGAGATGTTACCATTATTCCAGCCAGGTGAAGCTTTGGGATTGGGTTTGTTTTTTTTTTTTTTAATTTTCTTTAAATATTTTATTCACTTTTGCTGTCTCTCTCAGAGCTCCCCGGGGTAAAGCCACGCTTCGTGCCTACCGTGTTTTGGTTTTGGGAAATTCTGTCCCCAAGCACTTTCTTGGTACACAAAGTCACATAATGTAAACGACCTTGTTTTTGTACAATTTTCACAGAGGAGGGATTTTGGCGTAGTGGTCTCTGGAACTGACCAAGGGTTCCCAAAGGTCCCACCTCTAAGGTGGGCACATCTAAAAAAACATAAAAGTAGCCAGAGAAATAAACCGGGGGCTCCTTCCTGCAAGAGGACCACGCAGCTTTTCTGAATCACTCCCTGCCTCCATCATTGTGACCAACAGCAACAACAGAGACACCAAGGAAAGTGACGCTTCACCCCCAAAACCCACCAGGTCTTCACAGGGCAGGGAACTCCACCATCAGCACCTCAGCTACAGCAAACAAACTCCTGCAACTCCAGAACGCTTCAAACCAGGAAAATGAGCCCAAATCAGTGGGGGTAACACGGCATTTCTGATCACCCCACGGCTCCCCCCAGGAAGGAGGTGATCGGCCCCAGGAGGCACCAGCACCCAGAGCAAATACAGAGAGAGAGAAGCAGGTGCTGGGCAGGGGCTGTGCCCCATCCTTATGCTCCACAGTTTAGCTGAGGGTTTTCCAGGTGCTCCCAAAACCCACTGAGGCAGCAGAGCAGGGAGCATCATCTCCCTCCCTCATTAATCTTCTGTTTCTGAATTTCAGAGAGATGGGCACCGGCAAAACCCCGCTGCAGTTCCTCTGGGAGCTGGGGGAGTGGGAACATTCTCCAAAGCATCCAGGCACAGAGCCCAGGGATGGCTCTGGTGTAACGGGGGAGCAGCACATTCCCTCTCAGGGCTGCGAGGAAAGAAGGAAACCCGTGATTCCCTGGCAGGTGGGTGTTTGGCTGCTATTCCTGGCTCATTGAGAGGAGCTCTGGAAATGCTGTGAGTACTGGCAGAGGGGTTCAGGCACTGCTCAGACTGAATCCACAGAAAGGAAACCAGAGGAGGAGCACCCTTGGATTACTGTGACCCAAAGGCAAGGATGCAGGTAAATGTGGCAGGATCACCAACCCAGAGTGGAAGCAGAGCATAGCACAGTGTCACACCAGGACTCGTGGTGAACTGTAGCATTCCTTTGGGAATGCTCTTTCCCTGGAAACCCCTCAGAGACTGTAACCCTTGGTCTGACCTTACCTGTCCCTTATCCCTGCCCTATGGCTCTCTGCCAGGGATCCCCTCCCCAGACAGATACCAGATAAAACCCCCTGCTCCTCCTTGTTCTCTCTCTTTGCCCCTGGGACCCCTTCAAGAATAAAGCCCTGGAAACACCCTGAGGTAAGAGCCTCTTTTGGATTTCTTTTCCTCATCCTGAAGCCTACTCCCCCAAAGCCCCCCAAAATCTGAGCTAGCATTGTGGCCAGGGGGGCAGGAAGGGGAGGCAGTATTTCAGTGCACCTCCCCAGAATGGAGAGCACGAGGGCTTCTCAGTGCCCTGGCATTTCCAGAGCAAAGCCTGCAGCACCCTGCCCAGGTGCAATCCCAGCTCACAGCCTGGGGATTTTTCACAGAACCACAGAATGCCCTGAGCTGGGAAGGACCCACAAGGATCACCCAGGACCCCCCAACAACCCCACCCTGGGCACCCCTGGCAGTGCTGTCCAAAGGCTCCTGGAGCTCTGGCGGCCTCGGGGCCGTGCCCATTCCCTGGGGAGCCTGGGATGGCAGAGCAAGGGGAGGGATGGGCTCTGCACTTGGCCAGGACATTATTTCCTGCCCACTGATTGAGGCTGTGGGAACAATCCCTGCCCGAGTGCTCAGCTTGAGGCAGGAACACAGCCTGGCCCAATTTTCTATCGCTGTACACAATTACATAAACGCCTCAAAGCCCAGGAAAAGGGAGAAGGAACCTGGCTCAGCCCAGTGATGATGCTCATTCCAGCTGAGCTGGCTGAGCTGAGCATCCCTCAGCAGCTCCTGCTGTCCCAGAGCTGCTGCTGTGGGATGCTGGAATGCTGGCAGGGTGGGCAGCAGGATCCCACCCTCCTCCTCCTCCTGCCTGGGCAATTACATAACCATGGAATGGTTTGGGTTGGGACCTTAAAGCTGATCTCCTTCCATCTTCTTGACATGGGTAGGGACATCCTCCACTGGGGCAGGAACCAATTAATTATGTATATATATCATTAATTTTATAATATTTTATATATATCTCTCTCAAGCAACAGAACTTGTTGCAATTAAATCAAAGCATGGGAAGAAGGAAATCCAATGTCACAGCTAGACAAATAAATGATTCAAATAAATCAGACTCAAATAATTCAAATAAATCAGATTCAAATAAATCAGAGTAGCTGAAAGCAGAAACGATTACACACAGAGCACCCAAACCTCTTCACTGCCACTCCCATGATGGAGCTCTGACCCTGGCTCTGGAGGTTCCTCCATCCTTCTCCTGGGAGCTCCCAGGAAAGCTGACCAAAGCCCAGATGCACAGGAACAGGAAGGATTCATGTTCCTGTTGGTACCAGCAGGACAAACTGCCACAGGAATGCTGTGACAAGCACAGGACAGGGGCTCTGGGCTGGAGAAAAGGAGACTCAGAGGTGACCTTATCACTCTGTACAGCTTCCTGAAAGGTGGCTGTGGGCAGCTGGGGGTTGGTCTCTTTCTCCAGACAACAACTGACAGAACAAGAGGACACAGCCTCAAGCTGCATCAAGGGAAGTATAGGTTGGATATCAGGAAAAGGTTTTTCACAGAAAGAGTGATAAAGCTCTGGAATGGCCTGCCCAGGGAGGTGGTGGAGTCACCATCCCTGGAGGTGTTTAACAAAGCCTGGGTGTGGCACTGGGTGCCATGGTTTAGTTGAGGTGTTAGAGCTGGGTTGGACTTGATGATCTTGAAGGTCTCTTCCACCCTAGAAATTCTGTGATTCTGTGGCTCTAGCATCCCCTCATTCCCCCATCAGGGCTGGTCTCAGGGAAGCTGCTTTGAATCACAGGATTATTTAGGCTGGAAAAGACCTCCAAAGACCCATCACGTCCAACCTGTGACCAGCCTTTGCACATGACACACCAACTCCTGCAGTTACAGCTGAAGATTATCATGAAGGGCTGGAGCAGAGAGCTGCAGAAATATTTATCCTGTTGCTGAGGATGAAGGATTCACTCATCCAGAAAGGTGGAAGAGCAGCAAGCCTCTCTCTGCCTGGAGGTCTCTGCTTGGAGCCCAGCCAAACACCACAGCTTGGAGGATCCCGCTCTTATTCCAGCTTTTGGATCAGCTCAGACAAGGAAAAAAAAATGGTTTGGCTTTGCTAAGGCTGGGAAAACACCCTGAAGGTCAGGAAATACCCACAGAGAGAGTTTATCCAGGGCTCCTCATTCGAGGATGGGCCACAGGGGATTTGCAGAAGCCAAAGTGCAGCGGGGCCAGCAAGATCAGCACTGGGACTTCAACCCAAATGGGGGGCTCCTAACTGCACCCACTCAGGGTCACAGAACCTCCTGGAAGCTGCAAAAACACAGATTCCTAAATACTTGGGAGGATTTAGGAGAGGGAAGAGGGGGAGAGGGGAAACATGACTCCCACAGGGTGATGGTGAGGGACACCCAGCAGAATCCAAGTGAAACATTTTCCAGCACAGCCCAGAAGGAGTTTCAGTGATGGCTTTGAAGAGGATTCCAAACATGCAGGGAAATGAGGAGGAACCAGAATAGGGGAAGTGAGGATTGGCTGAGGTGGAGGATGCTCAGGGGCTGGAGCGTGTCCAGGGCAGGGAAGGGAGCTGGGAAGGGGCTGGAGCCCCAGGAGAGGCTGAGGGAGCTGGGGAAGGGGCTCAGCCTGGAGCAAAGGAGGCTCAGGGGGGCCCTGGTGGCTCTGCACAGCTCCTGCCAGGAGGGGACAGCCGGGGGGGTCGGGCTCTGCTCCCAGGGCACAGGGACAGGAGGAGAGGGAACGGCCCCAGGCTGGGCCAGGGGAAGCTCAGGGTGGATTTTGGGAACATTTCTCCATGGAAAGAGCTCGCCAGACCCTGGCACAGCTGCCCAGGGCAGTGCTGGAGTCCCCATCCCTGGAGGGGTTTAAGCCCTGTGGATGTGGCACTTGGGGACAGGGGTCAGTGGTAGCCTTGGCAGTGCTGGGGAATGGTTGGACTCAATGATCTCAGAGAACTTTTCCAAGCTTAATGATTCTTGTCTCTGGATGCTGCCCTCCCTCCTTTCCCCCAGTCTGGTCCTTTTGGATCCTCAGTTCCCAGCAGCTCCTAAATCCCATTAAGCCTCAAACCAACATCCCCCAGCTGAGCAGGGCCGAAGTGGACCGGGACTGTTTCTGGGACCAGCAAAAATCCTGAAAGCTCTGCAGGAGCCAGGAAGGCCTCCCTGCTCCTCCACACAGGGAGATCCTCCAGGGACACAAAAACTGCTTTAATCCAGCCCCCAGCACAGCCTGTCCCTCAGAGGGAAGGGCTCAGTGAGGGATCCATCCCCTCCTTCCATGCAGGACAACAGCAGTGCTCCCACCTGACCCTCATCCCTCTGGTGCTCCAGCTCTGCCATCTGCTCTCCATGGAACAAAGATCCTCCCCAGGGCAGCAAACCCTCGGGGTGGGGGGTGGCAGGGGGGCTCCCATTGCCATGCTGGGATGCAGGTGGCCCTGGATTCCCTCGAGGAGCAGCACATCCCCAGCTCAGGAGCTCAGGAGCTTCACCCCGGCTCACCCTGCTCCTGCTCCTGCTCGGAACGAAAGGCAGACATTCAGCAGGAGTTCCTGTGGCTCTTCCCCAGGGAACAAAAGCTCCTCAAGAAAACAAACATGAAAGGCTGGCAGGAAAGATTTGACAACAAATTGCCAGGTTCCTCTGGCTCCTGTGCTGTGGATGAGGCAAGCCCAGCCTCCACAGCATCCTCCTAAGGATTCCTGCATTCCCAGTGTGCTCTGGAGATCTCCCTGTGCTCACCAGCAGCACAGAGAGACTATCCATGACTTGAATTCCTCCTCCTCTCCATCCTGCAGCTGAGCTTTGCCCTGGCTTTGCACAGGGCTTGGTGACCCCGGGCCGGAGCAGAGGATTTGGGCTGAGCAGAGTGTGAGCGGCCATCACCACCCAACCCCAACCCCATCCCTCTCCCCTGTGCCACCACACAAGTGTGGCACAGCAGGGCTGGCCCCAGGCACTGCAGTAACCCACATAACACCCACCACCTCCTCCTCCTCCTCCTCCTCCTCCTCCTCCTGCCCCCCCTCGCTCCGGGAAGGCTCCACAAAGGCAGCTGCTGCCTCCTGCTCCCCTGGGGAACTCTGCAAGCACGGCCTCAACTCCCAGGGACACAAAGCACAGCATCTCCTCACCAATGCCCTCTCCAGGAGCACTCCAGGCGGGTATTTTACACCTCCATCCCCAAATCCAAGTGCCCCCGATGCTTTGTTTGGACCCGGGCTGGCTTTGCTTTGTAGGGCACAGGCACGCAGTGTTGCCATAGGAACAGGCAGCCTCACCGTAAGCTGGGGAGATTATTTTTGGAGCTGTGATGCAATTTAATCTATGGAAAATGGATCGACAGCCATCGGCCATAAGCCTCCTCGGGCTTGTTTCTCAGCCCAGAGAACACAAACCTCAGTGCCTGGAGCAGCATCCTGCCAGAGCAACCAAGGCTTTCCCTTTCCACCCCCTTTTTCTGCCTTGAAATCCTCCCTCAGATAAATGTTTGCCATTGCCTGCAATTTCTCCAGAGCTGGTGGGAAAGCTGCTGGCTGGAGGCACAACACCAGAGCATCCCCCTGCTCTGGGGACACACTGGGGCTTTGCAGTGCAGTCCATGGGCATCCCAGGGACAGGGATCCCATGGAAGGCACTGCCACGCTGAGCTCCCACCCCAAAACCATCAGGGAGCTGCTCCTCCCTACTGAGCATCCAGCCTAGACCCAGATAAATGTTGATAAAGATGCAGAAGATCACATTTAGTATGGCTTATGTCTGCCTGATAAAGGGAAGAAATAAATTGAGAGTGCTCGAATAGCTAGATTTTTAAGGAGGGACTGCTAAAGGGGGTTCCAGAGCTGCCCAGGGATGAGCAGAGCCTTTTCAGGGATAAACCAGGAGGAGAAGGGATTGAAGGGTTCAGCATTAAGACATTTTATTCCAAAATTCCCAAACTCCATCCAGAGTCTGGCTGTGAAGTCTCCAGCCCAAAGCCCCACACCATGGCTGGGGCAAGCAGTTCATCCCTGCTTACCTTCTTCTCCAAGGCCAGCACAGCTCTCCTCACCCCACATCCCTCACCTTCCTCCATCCCTCACCTTCCTTCTCCCTGTGAGTGGAAAACTTTCCCTTCCCAAGTATCCTCATTTTCAGCAACAGTCCTTGTCCTTCCTACATCCCCTTTAATCTCTCTCCAACCCTGAGCTGCTTTCCCACCACTCCATCAGAGCCTCCCAAAGGCAGGAGTGGCCCTGTGCTGGAAATCAAACCCAGGAGGGTTTAATTTCTCCTGGAGGCAGCTGGGATGAGCTGATGGGAGGTTGGAAGTGCAGGATCAATGGTGCAGGAGTGAAGCTGAGCCAGAGCAGAGCTCCCTGAGTGCTGTCCACAGGGAAAGCTCTGATGGGACAGCGGGAACGCTGATGACTTTAACCCAAACAGCATTCCAAAGCCACCAGAGAGCACAGCAGTGACAATGGGACATCCCAGCAGGTGATTTCCCTACTGGCAGCAGGACCTGCACATCTCAGCTGGGAAGCATCAGAGTTCCAACCCTGCCTGTTCCCAACCCCTGGAACAAGCTGCCTTCAGGCACCCTGATGGTCCAACCACCGTGGATTGCTCCACCACCACCAATCCAGCATGGATTATGCCTCCACTCCCAGTTCCACCTCTTGGGCACTTTCTCCTGCCTTTTCCCACACTTTTCTGGGAGTTTTGGATCTAAAAGTATGGAAAGTATCCCACAGAACTGGGAGAAACCTTTTCTCCACCCACAGCCAGCGTGGAGGATCAGCCAGCAGCAAATCCCAGGCCAAACTCCAAGCTCTTTCTCCTCCACAGGAATCAATCCCACCTGCTTTTCCAGATTCCCCGTTTGTCCCAGCACCGAGCAAGGGTGTGATTCAGAACCACCAGCCCTTCCTGTGTGGAATTATCTGGATGTCAGGGACACGCTGCTCACCCGTCATTCCAAGCAGAGCAATTTCCACCCCGGCTCTGGCAGACACAGCTGCTTTCATCACTTTTAATCGCTATGAATATTAAATGGAGCAGGGATCTATATTTAATAGCCTGGCCTGGCTGCCAGGGAGATGGATGAGGTTTATAGCAGCTGCAGATGCAGGAACAGGCGGAATTTCGGTGGTTAGAAAAGAATTACACTGAGAATTAATCATCAAAATAGTACGGAAAATAATCATTCATAAATCATCCCAAATCCGGGTGAGCGCTCGGCAATTACCACCGACCTGGCAGGGCTGCTGCTTCTCCCTGCTCATGCAAAGGGAAAGCTGCACAGGCAAATGGGAGCCTAAAAATAGGGAAAGCTGCCTGCTGGTGGTGACAAGCTGGGACACATCCTGAAGCCACATTCAGGGGGAGCAGGTGGGGAGGGCCCACCTGGTGATGGGGCTCAACAGACCAAAGGCAGAGATCAGAGGCCACTGCTCCTAGGGGTGCTCACCTGGAGGGGAGAAGGCTCCAGGGAGAGCTCAGAACCTCTACCAGGGACTAAAGAGCCTCCCAGGAGAGCTGGAGAGGGACTGGGGACAAGGGCTGGAGGGACAGGGCACAGGGAATGGCTTCCCAGTGCCAGAGGGCAGGGCTGGCTGGGAGATTGGGCAGGAATTGTTCCCTGGCAGGGTGGGCAGGGCTGGCACAGGGTGCCCAGAGCAGCTGTGGCTGCCCCTGGATCCCTGGCAGTGCCCAAGGCCAGGCTGGACACTGGGGCTGGGAGCAGCCTGGGGCAGTGGGAGGTGTCCCTGCCATGGCAGGGGTGGGGATGGATGGGATTTAAGGTCCTTTGCCACCCAACCCATTCCATGGCTCTGGGAGCTAACAGTGACCTTGCAGGAGGCTCCATCACTCCAAAATCCTGCAGTCAGCCTGGATATCCAGTTACCCTCCCCAGCAGCCCCTCCCAAAGCTGCCTGTGCAAGCATTTCTCATCCCTGGATAGATCCGTATCAGCAGGACAGAGGCACAGACCTCTGTGTCCCTTTCTGAGCCTCTGAAAGATCCACATCCAGCTGGAACATTTCCCCTGTGCCCTTCACCAAACCACCCCTGCCCTCATTTCCCTGCACCCTCCCAATTCACAGCCCACACCTGATCCAAGACATCCCAGCAGGGAGGAACCTGCCCTGCCTGCAGCACCAGGACCATCTCCAAGGGAACACTTAGCTCATGGACACAAGTGACATCATAAATAATTCAGCCACTCATTCTTGTCCAAACCACATCAGAACATGTACAAAACTTGTTAATTACTTGTTTCTGTTCGTTTAGTCACTGAATCCTTCAGCATCCAGTGATTATTAGGGATTTGCATCACTCCCCCACGCTGAAAGGGAGCAGCTGCCACAGTCTGGTGGTACCATGAGCTTGGGGACAAAAAGTCCCCGAGTCCCTGAAGGGGTGACAGGCAGGAGCAGGACACAGGGCCAGGCACAAGCAGCTTCCTTAGCCAGGAACAATCCCAGAAAAGGGCAGAAAGAACTAAAATTCAAATATTTTGGAGGAAATTCAGAGTAGAGACTCACAGAAGTGAGCAGTGCCACAGCTGGGGGGTGACAGCCCGTTCTTCCACAGGCAGCAGCAAACCCTGGCACGCTGCTACCGAAACCATCGCAGGTCTTGGATGTCTCCTCCTGCATCACTGCACATCCATTTTTTATGATGCTTAAACATTTTCCAGCCCCAGGTCCATCTCCAGTGTCAGCAGGGCGAGGAGGGGAGCTCACAGATGGGCTGGCCTCACCCCCTGACATCCAGCAAGGAAGGAGACTCGGGAAGCTGATGGCCATGGAGAGTTCCCATCCCTGAGGATAACACCATCCCTGGTGTACCAGGGACCACTCCCAGGGGCTCACCACAGTAAATCTGGCCCAGGATTTTTTTATTTTATGTTTTTTTTCCAGGAGCTCCTTGTTTTGTTTTTTTTTTTTGGAAGTCTCCCATCAGCAGGGAACACACATCCTGCCCCAGGCCTGCTCCCGCTCAGGGAGAGCAGTGGGAGATGTGCAAAGGACACTCCCACACTCCTGTCAGCTCTCTCCTTGCTCACTAACCCTGTGAACAAGAAGGAGATGACAAGGGCCCTCGCTCCCAGGGAGGGGGAGTGCAGGGAAGGGACAGGGCTGTGATGGCCCCGTCCCTGTCACACCCATGGCCCTGCAGGATCACACGGGAACAATCCCAGAAAAGGGCAGAAAGAACTAAAATTCAAATATTTTGGAGGAAATGAGCACAACCCAACAGCACCAGGACAGCAGCAGTGATGGGCTGCTGGGACACGGGCAGCACAACCCAAACTGCTGCTGTGCCACCCAGAGCAGCTCAGAGAGAGCACCTGAGCCTCCCTGCTCCCAAATCCAGCAGCTATGGTGCCCTTTGCCTCGGGATCAGGGCTCAGCACATCCCTGGAGGCTCCAAGCAGGACACGAAGATGGGGACAGGTCCTGATGGGCACTGAAACCCTGCTGAGCTGCCAGGGCTCAGCTTACCCGGGGTAAGAAGATCCAGGGGTGTCAGTTATCCAGAGTGCTCCTATTCCCAAAGGTCAGGACATGCCAAAGGCACAGCAGACAGGAGCTGCAGGAGCTGGGAGCCTCCCAGCCCCCCTGCTCTGCTGAGAGCCTCAGGCTCAGCAGCAGCCCCAAAAAGGCACCCAGCTTACATCCATCCCTTCTGCCTTTGGATTTCAGTGCTGCTCCCTCAGAACCCACAGGCAGGGAAAGCCTCCAAGCACATAAAGTCCAAGTTGTGCCTGATGCCCACCTTGTCCCCAGCCCAGAGCACTGAGTACCACATCCAGGCCTTCCTTGGACACCTCCAGGGATGGGGACTCCAGCACTGCCCTGGGCAGCCCCTGCCAAGGCCTGACTGCCCTCTCCATGCAGAAATGTTCCCAAAATCCACCCTGAGCCTCCCCTGGCCCAGCCTGGGGCCGTTCCCTCTCCTCCTGTCCCTGTGCCCTGGGAGCAGAGCCCGACCCCCCCGGCTGTCCCCTCCTGGCAGGAGCTGTGCAGAGCCACCAGGGCCCCCCTGAGCCTCCTTTGCTCCAGGCTGAGCCCCTTCCCCAGCTCCCTCAGCCTCTCCTGGGGCTCCAGCCCCTTCCCAGCTCCCTTCCCTGCCCTGGACACGCTCCAGCCCCTCCAGGGCTCTCTGCTCAGGAGGGTCCCAGAGCTGCCCCAGCACTGGAGGTGCCCCAGCAGGGCCAGCACAGGGGACAGGCACTGCCCTGCTCCTGCTGCCACCCCAGGGCTGGCACAGCCCAGCTGCCCTTGGCCTCTTGGCCACCTGGGCACACCTGGGCACACCTGGGCTCATGTCCAGACACTGGCACCAGCACCTCCAGGGCTTTTCCCACCAGCAGCTTTCCAGCCCCTGTGTCCCCAGGTCACCTCCCCTGCAAGGACTGGTGATTTTATGGGTGTCAGAGGATAGCAGACCTGTCCCCAAGGCCAGGGCACTGTCACATGTCCCAGGTTAGAGCACAAAGTCACAGTTCCACTGCTTGTGGTGAACCATGGACCATCCCACACGGGCCCCATGCCTGGCACCCACCTCCCTGAGAGCCAGGACAAGCCCAAGCTCCCTCCTGGGCAGGCTCAGCTCCTGCTGTGGGTGCACACATCAATCCAGCTTTAATCCCTGCAGGAAGCACCAGCACAGCAGCCCTGGCTGCACTGACAGCTGCTGCAGCAGCAGGACACAGAGCAGGCAGGGCTGAGGCCAGGCCATGCTCTGCTCCCTGCACAGCAGCTCCTGGCAAGGATTTACTGCCAAAAGCTCCTCGGAACAACCAACCCAGCCCTGGAATCTCTCAGCAGCCTGGCACAGAGAGGGAGAAGGACACTCCATGCTGCACAGTCTCCCCAGGAAGTGCTGTGCTGGCTTGTCAGTGCAGACAGATCAGGGGGAAAAAAAAAGAGAAGAGAAATAAAGAAATCTACTCCTGCTGCAGCCAGGGCCTCTATTTGCAGAACCGTTTATGGAGCTGGGAGTTCACCTCCCTCCCAATTCTGTAAGAGCGTTCCTGGTCTCTAATTAACACCATCAGGCTGTCAAGATGGCCACTTCCTCCCTAATTACTGTGCTTTGTAATTAAGATACAGCTAATAAACTCCTGTTATTAGTGATTGCTGCTGATCAGCTCGAGGTGCAGAGCAGCTCCTGCCTTGTGCCTGCACCAGGAGCTCCCATGTGCATCCATGTCACAGAATCCCAGGATTATTGGGGTTGGAAAAGCCCTTTAAGGTCATCAGGTCTAAGCATGAACCTTCCAACACCTCCAGGCCCAGCCCTAAAATCTAAACCGTGTCCCTGAACCATTTCCATGGCATCTGCACATCCTTGGGATGCATCCTCTCCCAGCCAAGCCACACGTGCTCGTGGGCAGGAATCCACCTTCCCAACTGCTAAAAATGAAAGGGAACAGGGCAGAGAGGGCATCATTTGGAAAGGAAATGAACATTCCCTGCCCTCAGCACACGATCTGCTGCTTTGCTGAGCCCTGAGGGCTCCCTGCTGCAAAGGATGGGCTTGGCCAGCTCCGGGCACTGTGACATTCCCTGATGGCCCCACGGACACTCACTGCCCTACAGCTCATCCCAGTGGGAATCACGGAACAGAACCATGGAACAGAACCATGGAACATCCTGAGCTGACCCACAAGGACCATCCAGCCCAGCCCCTGTCCTGCACAGACCCCCCAACAACCCCACCCTGGGCACCCCTGGGTGCTCCTGGAGCTCTGGCAGCCTCGGGGCCGTGCCCATTCCCTGGGGAGCCTGGGCAGTGCCCAGCACCCTCTGGGGAAAGAACCTTGCCCTGCTCTGCAGCCTGAGCCTGCCCTGGCCCAGCCCAGTGCACACAGACACCTCCACATCCACCTCCCCCAGCCCTGGGGGTCAAGGGCAGTCACAGGGGGAGGGTTTCCTTCCACTTCTGACCTGGACATCCCAGATGACACTGAGCTCCCTCAGCTCCCAATCCTTGAAATGAAAGGATTCCATCACACCAAACATCCCCAAACATCTCCATGGACATTCCTACAGCATCATTTCACCTGGAAAAACCATCCACAGCCAAGGAGAGCAGGCAGGGCCCCAGGTCAATGCACCCTCGTGTGACCCATGGCTCAGCCAGGGAGCATCCAGGCTTTATTTTAAATGAGGTGAATCCACCAGCCCTGATCAGAGATTTTAGGTGCTTCTCACAAATAAATCAGCAGCCACAACTGCTGAAACTGCCTCAAAACACCTCCAGCTACCCAGCAGCTCCAGCCAGGCACATCCCCAACCCAAACTCCAGGCTCTTAACCCAGGAGCAGAGCAAGCAGGAGGTAACCGATGGATTCAGCACCTCCTCATGCCACAACTCTCAGGGAAAGAGCCCCCTCACCTCAAGAAATTTCTAAAAACAAATCTGGAGAAAGGCTGAACATATCAGCTTTGGGGGCAGGACACAGGCTGTCCATCATCAACGCTCCAGCAGCCACATGTGTGCTTGGTCCTCCTGGAAATGTAATCCAGTTTATTCCTGAGCAGACTTTTAAACACTAATTTAAATGGTTCCTAGCTGGGCCATGAAATAAATACACTCTGCATGTCTGTAGGGAGAGAAATGCATTTCTCCATCTATTTCATGGTCCCCTCTGCGTGCTGAAGCTGTGGGCCAGGTGCAGCCCAGGATCTGACATTCCTTTGAGGATAATCCTCCATGTCACCACCAAATATTAATGACAGACTCCAGACAGAAACCCAGCACCAAACACACAGCATGAAGCTGGAGAGGGAAACTCCTGATGGAAATGCCCTCTGAAAGCAGGAACAGCCCTGCTTCTACTGGCAAGAGCTTTGAGATCCTCAGAATTAACTAATGATAAGCTAATTACCTTTATCTGTTAGCTACCCACTGACCTTTGTGTGCACAGCAAGTGAAGTGTCTGCATTTCTCTTTCTCTAAAGGCTTCAGCACCTCAAGTCCTTCCTCCTTAATTTGGCCCTGAACCCAAAACCCAAGATCCCATCGGCTCTGACTCAACCAGATCAGCCCCTTAACCCACAAACAGAGAACAAAGCACCTCCTTAAATCCATCCTCACCTTCCTTTGCCTGTGTGTAAAAGAGCACTGGCACAATCTGTGCCAACCCCATCCCTGGCAGTGCCCAAGGCCAGGCTGGATGGGGCTTGGAGCAGCCTGGGACAGTGGGAGGTGTCCCTGTCCAAGGCAGGGGTGGCACTGGAGAAGCTTTAAGGACCCTTCCAACCCAATTACTCTGGAATACTGAACCATTCAACCCAAAGATTCAATAATTGGTTTTATCTCTACAAGCACAAAAGGAACTCCTAAAGCCACCCAAAGCCTCCAGGCTGAGCTCTTCTGTTCCCAAGGAACCTCCTGCTGAGCAGAGCCAGGCCCAGCTTTTCCCTGGGCTGCTCATTAAAAGTCATCAGCATTTTAAACATACTTCAGACAGCTCCTTTTGAGTTGATAAGTGGATTTAAGGACAAAATTTTGGTAGGGAAAAAAAAAAAAATCACAGCATGAGGATTTCCAAATGAAAAGCAAAGCCTCCTTGGGATGTATTTTCCCATCCAAAATATTGAATTTCCAATGGGGGATGTGCTTACCAGAGCAACACACTTTGCACATCACAGTTTTTTACAGTAAATTGGTTTTAAAAGCCAACACGTTCCCAGCTTTGGGGTTCAGTTTGCTGTTAAAACATGACAAATATTTGCCTGTCATGTCCCAGGGACAAAGCCTCTGGGATTGTCAACTTTGCTCCACATGTGTGAAATGGATGTTCCCCCAGCAGAGAGGGAAATTTTTTCCACGTCACTGCAAAGCTTTCCCAAAATACCTCCATAAAATGGGGGAAAGATGTTTTTGGGGGCAGAAAAAGACCAGGCCAGCCATGGAAATACTCCAGTCAGACACCCTCAGAAACATCTCCTCAGGTTCCTCCCTGCAGCTCCCAAGCCCACTCCCCATCTCTCCAGTGCTCACCACTCACCTTCCCCTGAATTTTCACACAAGGCTGGTTTCAGCTTTTGATGAGAATAATTCTGGTTTGGGGCATTTTATTCTCCACTGAAGCCTCGTTATGTAAAGCTCTGTGCAGAACTCCTGGAACACGCATGTCCTTACGTCACCCAGCTGGAGAAACAGCTCGAGAAGGAAAGCAAAGGGAAGGGGACAATCTGGATTTGATAAAAAAGATTTTTTGTTGGTTTTTTTTTTTCTGGTCATCTGAAGCCAGCTGTAAATCCTCAATTGCTTGAATTTTGATTTGACCTATTTGCATTCCTCCTCTCCTCGCCCTTTTCTGGGGGAAGGAAATTGCATTTAGAGAAAATAATTGATTGTGAAGTGATGCTTGAGAGCAGGACGGGACCACAGGAGGGAGCAGAGTGACACAGGACCATGGGATCATGGAAGGGATTGGGTGGGAAGGGACCTTAAATCCCACCCAGTGCCACCCCAGCCATGGCAGGGACACCTCCCACTGCTCCAGGCTGCTCCCAGCCCCAGTGTCCAGCCTGGCCTTGGGCACTGCCAGGGATCCAGGGGCAGCCACAGCTGCTCTGGGCACCCTGTGCCAGGGCCTGCCCACCCTGCCAGGGAACAATTCCTGCCCAATCTCCCAGCCAGCCCTGCCCTCTGGCACTGGGAAGCCATTCCCTGTGTCCTGCCACCCATCCCAAACTACACCCAAGAAGCAACATTTGGATTTGAGCATCTCAAGGGCAGGTGTGAATCACCAGGTGTGCCCAGGTCCCTGCAGGCAGAGCCTTGGAACTCAGCAGGGACAGAAATAAAACACGGGAGGTGATGAGCTGCCAGTGCCCAGGATCAGGGGAGCTGTCTCTGGTCTGCAAGGAAAGCAAAGAACATCCTGCAAATCCTCATTTCTCCCCTCCTGCAAATCCTCATTTCTCACCACCAGCCCTCACTGGGAGACACTGCATTCTGCTCAGCCCCTCCACTGATGAGTGATGGAATGGGTTGGGTTGGGAATGACCTTAAAGCTCATCCAGAAATAACACACGGGATGCGATGAGCTGCCAGTGCCCAGGATCAGGGGAGCTGTTCCCTAATATTCCTCGGCTGTGGGGTGACACACACACAGAGAGCCCCTCCCCACCCCAGCAGAGCAGCCCCTCCATCGCTCCCCAGCACAGCAGGGAAGCCCCAGGGATCCATCCCGAAGGCCACTAACCCTTGTGGAATTTATTCAGGCAGCCGGCGTTGCAGAAGGAGCGCAGGGATCCCGTCTCCCAGCAGCCCCTACCCTTCATCCCCACCGCGGGCTCGCTCCGGCCGTGGCTGCCCTCCTACATGGCTGGGAGCTTTAGGCTGGAGGAAAAACCAGAGGAATGGAGAGAGCACGGCCAAGGGGAACGTCCTTATTCCAGCGCCACGCTTCCCATCAGCCATTCCCGGCACATGCCGGGCGAGCGGGGCACTACGGGCTCCATCATCAAACCTGCCTCGTACCAGCATGCACCACGGAGCAGCTCTTAACTCCATCCCTGCCGGGAAACAGCCTCGTCCTGCCCAAAAAAATCCAGGATAGGGAAGGGCAGCAGCAGCCCGGCCCCAGCAGGTGCAGCTGAGGCCGGCTCAGCAGCGCTGCTGATGCGCATCCAACCCCAAACACAGAGGGATGCGGGGTTTTTGGGGGAGGGAGGGAAAGGGAGATTTTGGAAGCTTGTCCCTTTAAATGCTGCTGGAGGTTATTTTTAGGACATTGGCTTAAAATAAAGATCAGAATTCCTTGCTTTTTTATCAGAAAGTCCCGTTATCCGTTTGGGTGGCTCGGCCGCTGTTTCGCATCCCCCAGAGCTCCGTAACAAAACCCCCCCAAGGTTCCTCCAGCCCTGTCCTCCCCGAGGTCCATTTTCTCGCCCCTCCTTTCCCAAACCATTGGATTTTCCCAGCTTTAGTTTTCCCAGTCTCGAGGGAATGAGTAATTCCTGAGGAAAAATGCGGCACAAATCCCAAATTCAGAGCCCAGTGGCTGCAGCCAGGATCTGCTGCGAGTGTGCAGCGGGATCCAGAGCAGGGAGCAGGAACTGGGAATCTCCAGGACCCACATGGATTAATAGTTTGCATTTGATAATTTTTTTTTTCCCCCACTCCAGCTGGATTACAAGGATTTTACAGCAAGAAGGAAACGTTTGTGGTCCAGCTTTTAAGCAGGAACCACTTTCTGTGGACACATTTAAATACAGAGGCAGGGAGACTGTGGAAAAAGGAGAAATTCAGCCAGATCTTTACTCTGTGCATTCAAGCCAGGGAAACTAATGCTGGCAGTGCACATACACACCAAGATTTTATGAAATTATTGGCATATTTATTGATGGTTTGGGTAAGAATGGGCAGTTCTTAAAGGGAAAAATGACCAACACAAGAGACTGGATTTTTAACTGGAGAGGAGAGGGAGGTCTTGATGGGATTTAGCTCACCAGCTCTGCTATCAGATCCAAGGACCTGCTGGAGGCAGGATCTGGGTTTTGACAGAGTTCATACCTACAGAGGGCCATACAGACACACACACACACATTTATATTCTGTATTAGGTCCACATTCCCAACCCCTGATCAGCAGGGATGGAGGAGACACAGCTCCACTCCTGCTGCAGGAAATCAAGGCAGGATCATGGAAAAAAAAAACCCCAAGACCCTCTCCATAAGGATCACATTCCCAAAGTGCCACAGCTCCACATCATTTCTGCCAGCTGCCCCCAGCCTCCTCCTGCCAATATTGAACTCACACATCTGAACATTTGGAAATCAGTCCTCAAATTCCCTGTTTATCGACAGAGTGCAGGTTTATCCCTGGATTAAGAGTTACCTGGGTCCCAGGAACAGCAGAAGGTGCCTGGGAAAGGCTCCCTGCCCTGCTGCTCTGTGTCAGGATGAGCTTTTTCCTCTCTTTCCATGGGAAATGCTGGAATCGAGGTGTTACTTCTTGCTGAGCAACTGGGACTCGGGAGGTGACTCAGGTGGGGGCAGGAGTGAGGGTGTGGAACACCCAGGGCTGGATGAGGGGCCAGGGAAAGGCTGGGATGAGCACAGTGAACGAGGGCAACCAGGAGGAGACCATGCATCTCCTCACAGCACACTCCCAGACCACGGATATTCCAGCAACACCAGACCATTCACCTTCCAGGAACTGTATCAAATTTAAAAAGCCATTTAAAAACACAACTTCTACCTTCCAAATACATTTTGTGTGGAAGGAAACAAGGTGGGTAGGTGAGGGGATGGCTGCAGTTTGGGTTTAGCCTGACTACTTTTCCAAGTTTGACGAAATTGCAAAACAAACTGGAGAACTTCAAGAATTCTGTTCTCCCATTCCCAACAAACACTCCCAGCTGCAGTTGCTGCACTCCTCAGCCTGACATCTCCTTTATCATTATCCAGTTAATCTTGAAACCATCCAGGATCCCTAATTTTCTAAAATCTTTACAGCTCTGCCACATCCACCTCCCGAACCAAGCGATAAAAACATCAGGTGACTGTTACAAAGCTCTGCCAGGATTAGTGGGACCAAACCACCTCCAACTCCAGCTCATCCACTAAAATCGATTGGAAATGCTTCATTTGGAGCAGTTACAACAACTTCTGCCTGGTTCAGAGGTTCCTTGCACCGGGCAGAAGGATGGAATAGGGTTGGGTGGGAAGGGACCTTAAATCCCATCTCGTTCCAGCCCCATGGGGTTGCTCTGAGCCCGGGGCAGGGTGAGAGGAAGGGCCACCCCACAAAAGGATCCTCTGGAAACCCCTCATGTATGGGAACACCCACCACTTTACCCATTTATACTCAATTCAAGTGCCTGCCCAACTCCAGGGGCTCTCCCAAACCCCAAAGGAGCCCGGCCCCGCACGCTGCACCCCCAAAAGCTCAGCCCCCCTGGTGCCTCCCCCAGGCTGGATTTAGGGGATTTAGGATTTACATACTGCGTTTCCCACAGCACCTCTTCCTCATCCAGCGCTCCGGAGGGGAGGCAGGGGCCGGGGCACTGGGATCAGCCTTCCCCCGGGATGCTCTCCGCAGGCTCCATATCCTCATTTCTTCCCTTCCCTTCCCCTCTCCGCAGCTCTCATCCCCCTGTGCTCAGGGCTGGGAGTGCCTCCTCCTCCTCCTTCTCTTCCTCTCCCTCCTCCTCCTCCTCCTCCTCCCTCTCCTGCACCTCACTCACAGCAGCTGCGCTGTCCCAGCACGTGGAAAACGGGCTCAGAAAAAAAAAAACAAACAAAACAAAACAAACAGAAATTTGGGAAATTTCACCTTTTACAGGTTTCCAGTGGAAAAGCCCCAAAGCAGCCCCTTTTTGGGGTCTCTTCTGGAGCACATCAAGGGGAGAGCTGCACGTCAAGGGTGACACAGACATTCCTTGCCCAATTTCAAGTCCTTGTTTCAAATCTTATCCTGATAACACCACCTAAAAATACTTCTGGGGACTTGTACCTGCACTGAAATACCTTATAATACACTAAATATAAGATATTAAATATAGTTATTTACTGTACATAATCTAACATTGCCTTGAAATGCTCCTTCCAATATTGCCTTGAAATGCTCTTTCCAGAAATGCCCACACCTTCCAAAACGAAGCAGCTGTGCTGATTCCAGGTGTTCCTGCTTTAGGGTTGTTGTGTTGAGGATTGTTGTCTGCCCCTCTGTGTAAGGCAGAGTTATTCCCAAACCTCCAATTCTCTCCCTGCTCCAACTGCAGGGATTGTCTCTGCCCCCTGCAGACACAAAGGAGAAGTGGCCACGTCCCTCTGCAAAAACCTTCACTGTGTTGGAAAACACTCAACACAGCCTCATCCTCTGCTGCTTTTGGAGCTTTGAATAAAATTTGATTCTTTTAAGTGTTTCCTAGAGGGGTGGGTGTCCCTCAGCTCCCCAGATTCCTTCTGATGCCCCAAACCACCCCACATCAATTCACACACACAGGAGTGAAGTGAGTGTGACTTAAATATCACAGAACCACGGAATGGTTTGGGTGGGAAGGGACCTTAAAGCTCATCCAGTGCCACCCCTGCCCTGGCAGGGACACCTCCCACTGTCCCAGGCTGCTCCAAGCCCCAATGTCCAGCCTGGCCTTGGGCACTGCCAGGGATCCAGGGGAATCCACAAATTCCCTGTGCAACCTGTGCTTCTCCAACCTTTCCTGGTCCTCACAGGAAAAGCCAGTCTCCCCATGACAAAGCCTACATTGTCAGAAAACTTCTAGGACTTCCAAAAGGAAACACACATTCAGCACTTTATCCCTTCTCTGGGCAAGGAGATTACACTGGATTTTCTCTCTTGCTCTGCATGAATCAAAGAAAGAATTATTTACATGGTAGGAAGTAAAGAAAAAAAAAACTACCAGTTGTACTGGGGGGATTTTCTTTCCTGACTGAGAATTCCAGAGCCTGGGTATCACCAGGAAACAGCACTGCAGGTCCTGAGAAGTTTAAGCCCCATCTCCAGGGATGGAGGAGAAATCTCAACCCAGGGATGCCCAGAATCCAGCGTGGTCCAAAGCCAACCACAAAGGTTGTCTCCAGAGGAACAGCTCCCTGAAGGCTCTTCAACACCTTTGCCCAACAATTGGCTTTTTTTAATAATTTGCTCCTGACTCCATTTATTTTATTCCTCTCAAAAATGCTGCTGGAGTGCAAGAAACTCCCACCTGCCCCACCTTGGTGACACTGAATCCCATGGTGGGTTTGTGTGCTATGGAAATCTTTGGATTCTTCAGTAACACAATTCACCCTGGAGAAGGAAATCAGTGGAATAACCAAAATATCCTTGTTTTAGTGTAAATAGGCAGTTGGAAGAGCTCACACGTGAGTTTTCCATCACACTCCAACAGTTCTGCCCCCAGACTGCTGGAGAAACTTGGTTCATCCAGGAGCTCCATCCTGCAGCCAGGGGCTGGAGAGCAGAGGAAGAACCTGCAGGGAATTTGAGGGGTTTTTTTCACTCCTTTCCTTGTTTAAAGCCAGACATTCACCCCCCAGCACATCCCTTCTGCCCTGCTTACTGACAGGATGCCAAGGAGGGAAAGGGAGCAGGAAAATGCTCCTCTGGGTCAGGCTCTCCAGGGCAGAGAGGGAAGGAAGGGGCCACTCCAGCTGCTTTAAAAGCTCCAGAAGCAGGAGGAGAAGTGGCTTAGCTGGGAATCCCAGAGGCAGGCACACAGACAGAGACCCACAGAGTCCATCACTCCTGCAGCCTGCAGGGATTACACTCAGGCAGGAGCCCTCTTGCCAGCAGCACCCAGGTGAGTGAGCGTGCCCTGGGATGGCAGCACTGCCTGCTCCAGCTCTCTCTCCATGGGAATGAGCTGTTCTCCTCCAGCAGGGAATGCTGCCAGGAACAAGCACACCCTGCACCATTTCTGGGAAGAGGGAACAGAGCTGCTGGCTGTGCTCACGGGCTGGCTGCAGGTCACAGCTCCAAGCTGGCAGCATCACCAACCTCCTCACCACCACACAACCCCAGCACCCCTGAGGATGGAAAATCTCCCCCAGGCCACTGAACCCAGGCTGTGCCTGATGCCCACCTTGTCACCAGCCCAGAGCACTGAGTGCCACGTCCAGTCACTCCTTGGACACTCCAGGGATGGGGACTCCAAACCTCCCTGGGCAGCCCTTTCCAGTGTTTAACAACACTTTCAGCAAAGGAAATTTTTCCTGATGTCCAGCCTGAACTTCCTCTTCATAAACCAACCTCCATGGCTGGAAAACCTCCACTTGCAGCACCCAGAACCCTGTTTAAAAAGGATTAACAGCTTTTGTACTCCTCCATCCCCTCCCAAGTCATTGTCAGCACCTTGCACCAGCAGATCCTCCTTGCTGCTGCTGTCTGCATCCAAGGGTTCAGCCCTTCCTCCCTCCACGCTGCCAGGAGCTGAGGGATAACCCAGTGTGCCACTGTCACCACTGAGCTCTGAAATCCAACACCCACCACACTCCTCAGTGAGGGCTCTAGCAGCAGTTTAAGCTCCTACCAGCACATTTCAGGGCAGGGAGAATCTAAAATTGGGTGTTTATCACCTTGTCATGCTTTCAGTTCCTCTCTGTTTTCCCTTCCCTTGCCCAGCTTTAACTGTAAATGAATATTTGAGCTCCTCGTGAATGAGTTACTGCCAGAGGGAGTGCTGCTCCCTGAGGAAACTCATTTTAAATTGGAAACACTCCTTAGAGCTAAATTTTTAGTTGAAGCTACAAATCTAATAACCGAGGTCAAAACTCCCTGGTTGTTCACCTCCAGGAGCAGCATCCCTGCCAAGATGATGTGATCAGAGCACCAGAAGAAGTCCCTTTCCATGTGGAAAGGCAGGCTGGCATCCTTGCAGAAGTGGCTCTGGTGTGTGTCTCACCTCCAGCACGGCCTCCTGGGGGAAGCTGGAGCTGGACCCCTGCTCACACCTGCCCCAGGACAGGGCTCCTGCAGGAGAGGCTGCTGAGCCCACCCAGGACACCAAATGTCCTTCAGCTCAGCAGGGCCAAGAACCCCAGCAGACCTCCCAGCAGAAGCAGCAATCCATGAATCCCATCCCACCCCTCACCAACAGAGGAGGCTCCAAGTTATCACACACGAGAGATTCTCCTCAAATAAAATAAAAAGCTGAGCTTAACAGAAGTTTCATTATAACCTCTGCAAGTTGATGTCCACTCTCTAAAGTGACAATTTTAGCTTGAAGACCCCACAAGTGTCGCTGTTGGATGCGAAAGAAAGACATGAACTCGTGATCAGAAGGCTGATGACTCTAAATCTGGGTTTATTTTTAAAGCACTTGTCTTTATAACTTTTTACAATGAGCCCACCTAAGAGGTGGGATTTTTGGACCCACCGGTCACATCAAACGGTCATCAAGCAAATTCCCTCCTCTGGCAAAGCATGTAGAAAAATATATTAGCTTACAATAACACGACCTTGTTTACCACGAGATTCTCTGAAACAAGAATTTCAGAAAACCAAAACGTGACAGGCAGTGACTACACAGGAGGATTCAAAGTTTCCCAGGTGGATGGGGGGAAATCAGGCTCCAGCCCCGGGAGGAGCTGCAGGTGCACAGGCACCACCAGGTGCCAGCACAGCCCGGCAGGATCGGCCACTGCCAGCCCGGAGTCTCGGGGCAGGGGGAATCTGGGGCTCCCCACAGATCCGGGAGCACCCTGAGGGCTCTGTCTGGGGCTGGAATTCTGCGAGAGGAGGAGCAGCCCTTCCCCAGGGAAAAGCCGACTCTCCTGCCCTACTGAAGCACCCAAGCAAGGGCTGCCCGGCAAATCCCTCTGTTCTAAGACATCCATTAAAGGTCGGCTACAAAGCGAAGCACAGGCAGCAAATAATCCCGGCACCTCCAAAGGGCCAGGGCTTACCCAGCGAGAGCTGGGAAACCTGACAGCCCACGGAGCTCCACAGGCAGCCGGGAATCCATGGATGCAGCGAGCCAGGAGAGGGCATCCTGCTCCTGCTGCATCCTGCACGGGAACACGGAGCAAACAGCACGGCTGGAGAGTGCCCAGCAGGACAGCCCTGGGGATGCTGCTGACAGTGTCTGCACCCAGGTGTGCCCAGGTGTGCCCAGGTGTGCCCAGGTGTGGCCAAGAGCAGCTGGGCTGTGCCAGCCCTGGGGTGGCAGCAGGAGCAGGGCAGTGCCTGTCCCCTGTGCTGGCCCTGCTGGGGCACCTCCAGTGCTGGGGCAGCTCTGAGCAGAGAGCCCTGGAGGGGCTGGAGCGTGACCAGGGCAGGGAAGGGAGCTGGGAAGGGGCTGGAGCCCCAGGAGAGGCACAGGGAGCTGGGAAGGGGCTCAGCCTGGAGCAAAGGAGGCTCAGGGGGGCCTTGGTGGCTCTGCACAGCTCCTGCCAGGAGGGGACAGCCGGGGGGGTCGGGCTCTGCTCCCAGGGCACAGGGACAGGAGGAGAGGGAACGGCCCCAGGCTGGGCCAGGGGAGGCTCAGGGTGGATTTTGGGAACATTTCTGCATGGGAAGTGTTGCCAGACATTGACAGAGCTGCCCAGGCAGTGATGCATTATCATCCATGGAAGTGCTCAAAAACCTTGGATGTGGCACTTGGGGACAGGGGTCACTGGTGGCATTGGCAGGGCTGGGGAACAGAGGGATTTGGGTGACCTTTGAGGGTTTTCCCAACCTAAACCTTTCCCAACCTAAACAAGCCTGTGATTCTGTGACTGCAGTAAGCTCAGCTGTCCCATGGACCTTGTCCTGAGGGATGTCAGAAATCCCATGGGGATGGAGGCCACACAGGCTCTGCAGGTGCTCTGTTCCCTCAAACTGAGGCCCAGAATTTCCCTGATACCTGAGTAACAAATGAACATCCAACAACTCAAATTCCTTCATGTGCAGGGAGAACCCTGAGGGACTCCCTGTGCCCTGCCAGGGTTGCACAGAGCTGCTGTATCCCACCACCAACCCAAATCCCATTTTCCCTGCTGTGGCCAGGAGCAGGAGCTGTTGGGCTTCATTAGACACAAACCCCACAAGGTTTCCTGCCAGTCCCTCATTCCTCAGTGTCCAACAGCTCTGCCACCTCCCCAACCCTCCAGAGATGCCTTCAGACCCACTGAAGGATCAGTTTTCACTCAGTGACTCATTTCTAATTAGCAAGGACTGGTATTGTTTCCAGAGTTCAACCCTGATTTACCTCCAACGGCCTTTTTCTGTGCCAGGTAAAGAAAAAATCCCGTGGGAATTCTAAATGAGTGACAATAACAGTGAGATACTGAACTGATTGCCTGAGCTGGGAACCTCCCCCTCGGAGAAAATCCCTGTTGTGCTGCTGAACGTGGCATTAAAAACTACTAACAGGTGAAACTTGCCTTAAAAATCAGTAACCAGAGTCTGTTCCCAGCACTGAGAGAGAGCTCAGGGCACAAAAGCCAGGGTGAGCAAGGACTTTGTCCCCTTCCTGCAGCCCCATCTCCATGAGAACCCCACACACCTTCACCATAGCAGGAACCCCCTGTGCTGGGATTGTTCATCCCAAAGACACTTCCACTGCCCCAGGCTGCTCCCAGCCCCAGTGCCCAGCCTGGCCTTGGGCACTGCCAGGGATCCAGGGGCAGCCACAGCTGCTCTGGGCACCCTGTGCCAGGGCCTGCCCACCCTGCCAGGGAACAATTCCTGCCCAATCTCCCAGCCAGCCCTGCCCTCTGGCACTGGGAAGCCATTCCCTGTGTCCTGTCCCTCCAGCCTTTGTCCCCAGTCCCTCTCCATCTACCTCATAGGCTGCCTTCAGGTACTCTCACCCTTTGCTTCTCCCAGTGGATAAAGTTTTGTTTTATCTGTGTGTCCAGTCCCCTTTCATGTGTCATTTTTTTCCAAAAACCTGTGAATCTTAGTTTGGGAATAAGGTTTTCCAGCATATAAATACAATGCATGCTCCCATTTTAGACAGCACTAGAAGTGCTTGAAAGTTTTGATATTATTTTTAGCACAAATATTTTTGACAGCCTTCCCGAGCTAAACCTGGTATGTCACTGGTACTTAGAGAAACCACTTTTTTTTTTTTTTTTTTTGCCTCTTGTGAAAAATAACAAGTTTGTAGTATATAAAAGTGTTTCCTTGCTCAAACACCAAAGCCTTGTCACCAAGGGTGAGTCTCTCCTGGTTCCCTGCCAGGCATGCACTGTGTAATCCCTGGGATCTTAAAAACCCCCCTTCCTGCGTGGGTGCAGAAGTGGGAAGGATGATCCTTGTTGTTCCTTCCCTGCTGCACTCACTAATATTGACTGGGTTTGTCACTTTGGGAACTTTTCCCTTGAGTTGGGATGAAAGCAGGGGCCTGGTGTGCCAGCAGAGTTCAGAGACTCGTGGAATCACTCAGGTTGGAAAAGCCCTCTGAGATCACGGAGCCCAACTGCTCCCCAGCACCGCCAGGGCCACCCACGTCCCCAAGTGCCACATCCACAAGGCTGTTAAATCCCCCCAGGAATGGGGACTCCACCATCTGGGCAGCCCGTTCCAAAGCCTGAGCAGCCTTTTCACGAAGGAATTTTCCCCAAGATCCAATCTCAACCTCCCCCAGAACCCTCGTGCTGCACATCCCACCCCCTCCTCCGGCAGGAGCGTTCTCCCGAGCTCCGGCGTGGGCACGGAGCCTCTGCCCACTCCTGCTCTGCTCCTGCTGTGCCAGCCCTTCCCAGAGCCTCATCCCCTGCACTCCTCTGCTCTGTCACGTTCCTGGGTTTATTATTTCCAGGGGGTTACTGCTGCAGCCCCACCTGGAGTGCTGAAAACACAGGAGCCCAAAAAGCTCCACGGAGAGACTGTCACAGGGCCTGGCTCGCCACACACAGGTAAATGCCAGCCCTGCTGAGGGATTTCAGGAGCCCCAAAACATTCCAAGGAGCTGCCAAGAGGGTGAAAGGACAGGGTGACTGCCCAGAGAATGGAGCAGCAGGATTCCCTGGGCAGTGGCACGGGGCAGGGGAGGCAGGGGGGATGTGCCTCTGCCTTTGGGCAGCACTGGACAGCAGCAACAGCTGTGACATCAATTCCCATCCCACTTCTGAATCCCAGAATCCCAGAATGGTTTGGGTGGGAAAGGAACTTCAAGCTCATCCAGTGCCACCCCTGCCAGGGCAGGGACACCTCCCACTGCCCCAGGCTGCTCCCAGCCCCAGTGTCCAGCCTGGCCTTGGGCACTGCCAGGGATCCAGGGGCAGCCACAGCTGCTCTGGGCACCCTGTGCCAGGGCCTGCCCACCCTGCCAGGGAACAATTCCTGCCCAATCTCCCAGCCAGCCCTGCCCTCTGCCACTGGGAAGCCATTCCCTGTGTCCTGTCATAGACTCATGCAATAGTTTAGGCTGGAAAGGACCTCAAAGCTCACTTTGCTCCAAGCCCTGCCACGGGCAGCTCCCACTGGACCATGGACACCATCCAGGGCTGAGGAGCACTCGCTGCAGAGGATGAGGCAGGAGCAGCAGGAATGGCCTAAATACTGCTGGCTGCTCTGAGCTCCTGCTGGAATGTTTCACTCGTGCTGTTATGTAAGTGCTGTTTTCTGGGTTCCTTGGCTGGGAACGATTATCATGGATTACATCTGCACAACAACAGCAGCCAGCGTGGGGTGCTACCTGGGAATCACAGGGAGAGCAGCACCACGGCCAGGAGGGAAGCTCAGACCTGGGGTTACTCCATCCCCACATGCAAGTGGAGTGGGAAACAGCAGCAAGGGAATTAAGAACAGATTAGAAAAATAACAAGGCGGGGGAGGGAGGGGAGGGAAGTGGCTCCTGGCTTGTGAAGTAGAAAAATCCAAAGATTCCTCCCATCCTCCCCGTGTTTGCACCACCAGGCAGCAGCCAGGAGAAGGGAGCAGTTGGAGGCTGTGTAGATAAGAGAACCCTGCACTGGTGTGGGGTGGAAAGGGACCTTAAAGCTCATCCAGTGCCACCCCTGCCATGGGCAGGGACACCTTTTATTAGACCAGGTGGCTCCCAGCCCCAATGTCCAGCCTGGCCTTGGGCACTGCCAGGATCCAGGGGCAGCCACAGCTGCTCTGGGCACCCTGTGCCAGCCCTGCCCACCCTGCCAGGGAACAATTCCTGCCCAGTATCCCATCTAACCTGTCACTCCAGGCCTTTGTCCAAAGTCCCTCTCCCTGGCACAGCCTGTCCAGATCCCTCTGCAATCCCTTCCTGCCCTCCAGCATCCCTGTGGCTGTGGCAGGAGGAGCTGAAGTGTTGGCTGCAGCTCACTGGGGGCAGCTGAGATGCACCAAGCCATCCCAATCCATCAGGAAACTGGGGAGCCAGAGCATCCTGCCAGCTGCAGGAGGGACCACAAGAGAGCAGAAGGCACTGAGAGGAGACAGGAATCATCAGGGATGGGAAATCCAAGCAAACAGCTCCATCAGCAGCACTGTCAATTCTATTTTCTGCAGCAGCAGCTGGCTATCCTGGGAAAATCAGGACCCCAAGGATAAAAAGACAATGAGGAGAGCAAGGTGACAGCCTGGCAGGCAGTGCCTCCAGGCACAGGAAAAACAGCTCAGAGTGATGGGAAGCTCACAGGGAGGAGGGGAAAAGGGAATGCTGTTGTCAAAAGAGCTGGGAATAGCTGGACTGTCACAGCCAGAGATGAGCTGGGACAACAATGACAGGGATTGTCCCGTCCTGCCACAACCCCAGCAGAGCCACCAGCCAAGGCCACCTGGCCAGGAGCTTCTGTGAGGGTGGGGGGAGCAACAAGGGGATAATTCATGGAATGGGACAGGGAAGGTGCCAGATGCTTCACAGTGACACAGGCCCGACTCAAAATTACTTTTGCAAACAAACCCCTGCCTTGGAAAAAGGACAAAAAACAGCCAAAATGAGTAGAGCAACAGAAGTGACATTATCAGTGGAGTGATTAAAGGGAAAGCTGAGGAATAATTAATTATGGCTATTTTTTAATGCTGCCATAGAGGCTGGACCTGGGATGCTGAAGAGGAACTCCTTGCTGGCTTGAGCTTGGGATCCAGGGGCATCACTTGGCATCCACCCACCCAAATGCACCCCAACCCTGCAGTGGGATCCCTACAGCTCCAGGGGCCCTCTCCAGAGCTGGATTTTCCCTTTCCACTCTACTGCAACAGGAATTCAGCCCACGACCAGAGCAGAGCACATCACCAGCACAACCAACTCTTTTCCTCCCCCCTGCTCAGAGCTCCCACCCTCCTGCAGTCCACAGAAAGCTCCCAAAAGCAATCCCTCTCTGATTTTCAGGAAGAAAACAATGGATTAAGGCAGGAGGAATAACGAGGTAACCCAAGTAATCAAGCCCCAGCTATGCCAGATCACTGACCCACACCACAGCGTGTTGGTTTCAGTGTGAATCCTCCCCAGGATGGTCACACAAGGTGAACCTGAAACCCCAGGAAACTCCATCTCTTCCCCAGCAAGCAAACTGCAGTTGGTATTTTGGAAACAGGATACTGGGACAGGGCACAGGCAGTGGTTCCTGTGGGCACTGACCCTTCACTGTCAGAGCTGTGCTGCACAAGGAGCCCCAGGTCACATTCCACACACAGCCAGTTACAGCTTGTACCCCAAGGGATGAAATTGTGCCCGAGTCTCTTGAGTCTCCCTGGATTTTCTGGCTCTCAGCAGCGAGTGCCACCACTTAATTGGATGTTGTACAAAATATTAATTATTCCTGCTCCATTTATGACCTGATAATTCTCTCCTTTCTATTGTTATAAGCACTTGTCCCCAACTTTTCCCAGACTCAGACAGCCACAGAATTGTTGGGGTTGGAAAAGACCTTTAAGATCAAGTCTAACCATTAATCCAGCACTGCCAAGGCCACCAATAACCAGGTGCCACATCCACATGACTGTCAAACCCCTTCAGGGATGGGGACCCCAGCACTGCCCTGGGCAGCTATGCCAGGCCTGGACAACACTTTCCATGCAGAAATGTTCCCAAAATCCACCCTGAGCCTCCCCTGGCCCAGCCTGGGGCCATTCCCTCTCCTCCTGTCCCTGTGCCCTGGGAGCAGAGCCCGACCCCCCTGGCTGTCCCCTCCTGGCAGGAGCTGTGCAGAGCCACAACAGAGGGTGAATACAGAAATGTGATTTTCAAGCCAGGTAACAGCACAGGGCCACAGCCATCACTGGAGCTGGATGAGGACAAATCAAATTTACTACAACTCTACCAACACTTTACAATCCCACCCAGAAAGAGGAATGCCAGGTTTGGCTGAGCAGAGCTTGGTCTGGGACTGTCCTCCTGTCCCACTGCACGTGTTTTAGAGGAATTAAACACATGTGGTAATTGAGGAGAGAGCTAAGCCAGCAGCTCAGCTGCACTCTCACTTTCTGCCGCTAATCCGCCCGGAATCCCTGGGCAGGTTTCTCCCTGGGAACAGGATGAGGACAGGGAGCTCAGGTCACATCTCCCAGTGGTCACAGCTCCTTACCAAAATCCTCCTGACTCCACAGTGAGCAGAGGGGAAACCAGAGCTCCCCATGCGCAGAACAGCAAAGTCTCCCACCCCAGACTTGCTTCTGCTGTTAAAAACAGGCATGAAAAGCAGTCCTGTGAAACAGCCCCTGTGGGTGCACAGCTCCAGCCAGCAGCTGAGTTAAAAACACTTCCATAGCTGCTCAATTCAGGAGAACTCCTGGGGCAAAGACCCTTTTCATCCACCCCAAAATGGTGACCCAGCAGTGAAGACACGGGCAGCAATTTGCCAGTCCTTTTACCCATCCAACTCCCCATCAAATCTCAAACACCCTGACAGCACTGAGGGATCACTGGCTCCTGCAGGAACAGTGAATGGAACCCCAGCCCAGGCTCCAGCAGGTTTGTGGGTGATTCAAGGCTGAGCAGTGCAAACACAACAGAAGGATGTGAAGTGATGCTTGAGAGCAGGACGGGACCACAGGAGGGAGTAGAGTGACACAGGACCATGGGATCATGGAAGGGATTGGGTGGGAAGGGACCTTAAATCCCACCCAGTGCCACCCCAGCCATGGCAGGGACACCTCCCACTGCCCCAGGCTGCTCCCAGCCCCAGTGTCCAGCCTGGCCTTGGGCACTGCCAGGGATCCAGGGGCAGCCACAGCTGCTCTGGGCACCCTGTGCCAGGGCCTGCCCACCCTGCCAGGGAACAATTCCTGCCCAATCTCCCAGCCAGCCCTGCCCTCTGGCACTGGGAAGCCATTCCCTGTGTCCTGGCACTCCTGTCCCAAGTCCCTCTCCATCCCTCTTGGAGCTCCTTTAGGCACTGGAAGGTGCACTAAGGTCTCCCTGGAGCCTTTTCTTTTCCATTTCTGAAGTTTGTTTACTGCAGCTTGAAGCTGTGCTTACATGTAGAAGAAAACCCAATGTTAATCCCAGGAGAGTTATAAACATTGAAGTATCAACTCATAGAATCATTGAAATATTTCTAAAATATTCTGTTTGTCAAGCCTGACTGACCCATTACAGAGCAGAACAACGTCACCCTGGGGAGGAGCTGGGGAGCAGGCACAGGCCTCTGACAGCTTTACAAAGCAGAGCTGCCCCAAACCTGCTCCAATAAAACACCACAACAAAGGGGCAGAAGGAGAGATGCACACAGAAACAGCTCAGCTAAATATCTGTGCCACTCATCCACCAAACCTCCCCAAGCCATGGAACACCACCCATGTGGTGCCCAGGCCTCTGACCACGGCACTTACAGCATTCCCAGCACAAAGCCTCCAGGAGAAAGACACGTCACTCTGTGATGCTTTTAAGATGACAACGACACAGACTCTGAGGTCAGGAGGCTGAAATGACTCCAAATTTTTATTACCCAGGAATTTCTTCCCTTTATGCTGTTTTACAAAGAATCCACCCAAGGGGTGGAAGAAAGACAAACTTCTTCAACTGCATTGGTCAAGTCAGAGGGACCTCAAGAAGAAGTCCCTCCTAGGGAAAGGAATGCAAACATAGGGTGCAGTTAGGAAAACGTGTCTCTTGTTGACAGAACAGTGCCTGGGGAAAAGATTTTGAGAACTCAAACATCACAGCACCAACCATGGCTACAACTCTGCCTTCCAGAAGCAGCATCATTGTTACTGGCTCTCCACAATCCACAGCCATTCCCATGGCTCCAAAGCCCTGCTCAGAGCTGCCCAGGCAGCTGAGACCACGATGGGTGCAGCAGGGCTGTGTCCAACCCTGGGAGACCATCAGCAGCTCCCAGCTCCATGTGTCTGGGTGGGTTCTGCACCATTCCCCAAGCACAGGGAGCTGGGTGCCCAGGAGTGACGCTGTTCAAGATTAACAACGACACAGACTCCTGAGGTCAGAAGGCTGAAATGACTCCAATCAATCTTTATTACCTGGGAATTTCTGCCCTTTATGCTGTTTTACAAAGAACCACCCAAGGGGTGGAAGAAAGACAAACTTCTTCAGTCGCATTGGTCAAGTCAGAGGGACATCAAGAAGTCCCTCCTAGGGAAAGGAATGCAAACATAGGGTACAGTTAGAAAAACCTGTCTCTTGTTGACAGAACAGTGCCAGGGGAAGAGTTTCAGAGAAATCAAAACATCCCAGCACCAACCACGGCTACACAGGAGGAGCTGGAAGCTCTGGCTGCCCGTCCTACCTGACTGGTTGTTGCGCATGCGGATGGCCTTGGCCTTGGCCAGCTCCAGGGCCGTCACCCAGCGCTGCCTCTCCACCTCCGAGTTGGCCTTCAGGTGGTAGGTCCTGCCCCCGTTGGACAGCACGATGTTGCACGAGTCCTCCGTGTCGATGTGGGCCGTGGACAGGTTGATGGTGCCCCGGCAGGTGTGGGCCATCTCCGCCTGTGTCCTGCACGGGAACAGAGGGGACAAGGGAAGTGTCAGCGCTCCTCTGTGTTGCCACGCTTCGTGCCTACCGTGTTTTGGTTTGGGGGAAATTCTATTCCCAGGCACTCTTTTGGTAGACAAGGTCACATAATGTAAACGACCTTGTTTTGCACAAATTTCCCAGAAGAGGGATTTTGGTGTGGTGGTCTCTGGAACTGACCAAAGGTCCCACCTCTAAGGTGGACACATCTAAAAAAACATAAAAGTAGCCAGAGAAATAAACCGTGCTCTCCTTCCTGCAAGCTTTTCTGAATCACTCCCTGCCTCCATCATTGTGTCCAACAGTGACACCTCTACCTGAGCCCAAAGCACCTCCAGGGTATCCTCCTGCACGGCGCAGACCTGGGGAGACACCCCGAGCTGGCAGCACTCACACCCACTCCACTAAAGCTGGGAAAGGTCCTCAAACAGAGAAAGAAGGACAGGCTGAGGTGCTTAGAGCAGCCAGCTCCAGGCAGAGCAGGACAGGAATCACGGACAGATGCCATGGCTTATCCCCAGAATCAGGCTTGTGGCAAGATCAGTGCTGCTATGGGTGTGCTAAGATCATCAGAGAGGAGATTCCTCACCCTGAAACCATTGATATCTTTTACCACGATGCCAGCAAGACCCTTGCTGTTTCAGCTGTCCAACCTCCTCTGGATGCACAGGTCCCAGTTCCCACATGGATTTTGTCCAAGCCAGCAGATGTTGCTGCTCTGAATATATCTTTTCCTTTTTTATTTCAACAGAATCATAGAAATTTCAGACTGGTGAAAATTCTGGCATCTCCATCACCCACCCTACCCACCAGCCCAGCACAGCTCTTGTATCCCAGCCACTCACAATGACAGGTTTTGCAAAAATCTTGAAAGATTTTCTTTTTAAAACATTATTTATAGCATTTCTCCCTTTTTTTTTTTTTTTTGACTGAAAAAGCTCCTTCATCTCCTTAACACCACGAATCTAAACACAGAGAGCTTGACAAGACAATTTAAAGCATCAGTTCCTTAAAAGGGCTTCAGTCTAAAACTCCTGGAGTCTGATTTTCAGTGACTTGGATTCTACAGCCTGGCAGAGCAGCTACACATTGCAGTGCCATAAAAGAGCAGCAAATTATAATTTAAAGACCTGCTTCCTACTTCTGAAGGGACACTTGAGCTTCAGGAGGCTGCTCAGCATGCCACTGCTGTGCAAGAGAAAGATGCTCCCAATTTTTAACAACTCTACCAAATCTCCCTGGATATAAACAACAAATCTCCCTGCAAGGGCTCACAAGACAGGTTTATCTCCAGAGCAAAGAGAAGAAGTGAAAAAGGAGATAATAAAATGGTTTTTGCTTGCCAGCTCCACAGCTGGTTTTGGTGATATCCCAACAGCCAAAGATTGAGCTCTGGATGCTGGGAAGATGCTGCTGACACAGAATCTGTAATTGTAACTGTGTGGCTCTGCTGGAGGTTAACAGGACACAGCAAAGAATGAACAAGCCCAGCTCACATTCTGCTCCCAACTTTTAACAAGCACAAGGGATGCCTGTGGAATTTCTCTCAGAATTTCCTTTCCACCAGCAAGGCTCTGCACCATTCTGGGCAGCCCTGCCCCTCCTAAAACTCAACTTCTTGTCCAACAGCTCTGAGAGCATCAGGCAGAGGAACCAGCAGGGAACTGAGACTGTCCCCGTGTCCCAGGCACAGCAGAATTCCATCCTCAGGAGGTCTGGGAGCTCCCAGCAGCCCAGCCCTGGGAGCAGAGCATTCCTGCAATCCAGGCAGCTCAACCCAGCCCCAGGTCAGCCAAGCAGGGTGTGAGTGACACCTGGAGGGACCTTGTGACATTCTGTGCTGGCTAGGAGCCAGCCATGGACAGGAGGCAGGGTTAGATGGGATATGGGAAAGAAATTCTCTCCAGTGAAGCTGGGCAGGCCCTGGCACAGGGTGCCCAGAGCAGCTGTGGCTGCCCCTGGATCCCTGGCAGTGCCCAAGGCCAGGCTCGATGGGGCTTGGAGCAGCCTGGGGCAGTGGGAGGTGTCCCTGCCCATGGCAGGGGTTGGAACAAGATAATATTTAAAGTCCCATGATAATCTGTTCCATGATTCTGTGACACCCTCGCTGCTTCTTACACCACTGACCTCTCCAGACTCAGAGATTAAGACTGTTTTTTCTACTGTTTCTTCTATGGATTAAGTAGAAACCAGTTTATAAAATCCATTTCTTCATCATACTGGAAAATACTGTAACATTAAGGGCTCTGCAGCCATAGAGGAATATTTATACCCATGGCCAACTGGGAAATGCCCTTTGGAGTCAGGTACAAGGACTGCTGCAGGCAGAGGGAAGGAGAGAAATCAAGGACAGGGAACAAACCAGGCAGAATTGGACAATTCAACAGCTGGGGACAGTGTTTTATTTTCTTCCCAAGAGCGGGAGGCAGCACAAGAGATGCCACAGCCCTGAGTCCCTGCTGTGCCTGAGCAGCACAGCTCGCTCTCCCCGCAGGATGCAGCACAAGGCACAAGGATTTCCACGCAGAACTCAGAGTCTGCCACAGCTACCTGGGTTAGGCTGAGCTCTCCACTCCTCACAGCATTCCCCCAGGGCACAGGAGCTGCACTCCCCTGGCACTGCTCCCTGCCAACAAAAGGCTCCTGGCTCAGCTCCCACTTCCAGAGCACCCTTGCCTGTTGCCTTGGGCTTCTCTGGTCTTCTCTGTTTTTTCTAAAGTTTTTTCGAAAGTTCCTTCAGCCTTCTGTATTTACCTTTTTGTAATGGAGTCTCTCACGGATTTTCACATAAACAACCTGTTGTTGTGGTAACTGTCCTTTCATTTTTACATTCTTGTCCTAAGGAGGAGACTGTTGATGGGCTGTTGGGCTGACCAGTGTGGTTGGAGAAGAAGATTTTCTTCCTCCAATCCATGGTCACTGCTGGAATTCTATAAATGTCGAGGTCTGTAAATAAACTGCTCCTTTTTGCCTTGGACATCTCAGTGTGTGTGTCATTCCTTCTGTGTTGTATTGTAACACATCTGCTGTTTGAATTCCCTGGCACCCCCACCCCACACCTGAAATGTCAGACACGAGGGGCCCACCTGCACAAGTGCTCCAAGGCTCATTTCCCAATAAACTGAGATTTCCCACGTCCTTTGTTCAGTTTTTGGGGGGTATAAAGCCAGTGAAACCTCTGCTTCCCTTTTAGGCATGAGAAACACCAAAAAGCACTTGAATTTGAACTCCCATGCCTCAAGTCAGGGCGTGGAACACTGAAACCAACCCTCTTGGGGTTATTACTCTCCCCGGGTTCAAGGAAAAAGGGAGTTTATGACAACCCAATCCCAGAACTCAAATACCCAAGGGGATGCAGGAGCGTGCCTCCAGAGGTATTTTCCCAGTGAGTTCAGCACATCCCAGCTGGTTCAGCAGGGCTCTCACAAACCACAAGCTCCATGTGACACACAGTTCAGATTTTCCCTCTGCTTCCTCTTTTTGCCTTCCCCAAAACCAAGGAAGCACAAGCTGACCCCAAACAAGCACAAACTTGCCCAAATGGCAAGTGCTGAGCTGAGATTGCTGTACAAACACACGATTTAGATCTATTTAAAGGCCAACTAATCTGCAACTGGCTGCAGTCAGGATGGGCACGGATTGGGAATGATCAGGGTTAAGGGAAAGCCTGCAATCCTGGCTGCAATCCTGGCTGCAATCCTCACCAGCCCGAGGGATGCAATCCTGGCTGCAATCCCTGTCAGCCAGAGGGATGCAATCCAGGCTGGAATTCTGGCTGCAATCCTGGCTGCAATCCTCACCAGCCAGAGGGATGTCTGCAGCCTGGGTGCTCACCACCTCCACAGATCACAATATTCCCCCACAACTTATCCAGCAGCTTTCCCAAGCCAAGCTTCTGAGACAAATTCCTGCCCACACTGGAACCCAACACCAAAGAGCCTCAGCAACATCACCCAAGCATGGATTTAAGGAAGATTTGGCCATACAGCTCCTCTGTAAGCAAGCAATAAGCACAGCAATCTGGAATTCACATTATTTTCTCCAGTGCTTTTCCACTTTAATTTGGCTGCAGTGCCCATCCCAGCAAAGGGACAAGGAAAAACCTGGAAGACACCTTCTGCCCCCCGATCATTCACAAACAGCCCTTGTCTCTCTGTGCTTCAGAGAGGGGAAAAAACCTCCAGAGGAGCTCAGGACAGGCAATTTGTCAGACAAATTCCCTCAGAGTCACAGTGCAGGACCTGGCACTGCCTGCCAGAAGGTTCCCTGCAACATCCCAGGAGGATGGGACGTTTTGCCAATGCCAGCACTTCCTGCTCGGAGGCATCTCCGAAGTGAGAGAGTTCCATCAGAACACTCCCAGCTGGGGAAGTGCACGGGTGAAAGACATGCTCAGGACAGGAAAACCAACACTGCCAAGCTGAAAAGGCTCTGAAAATAACAGCCAGGCTACCCCTCACCTCTTTTCCTAAATAAAGTCAAGGTTGAGCTGCTGGGTGGCTGAGGAGCACAGAGCAAGCTCCTCCCAATATACAACATACCCGAGCTGGGTGCCAAGGCTCCTTTCCTGAAAACCTGTGTAAAACCTGCAAAAATGCACTCAGACTCGAATGCTTTCCCTGCCAAAATCAGAATCACAGCAAAAGGCACAGTTCCCTTCCCCTCCTTCCTCAATGTTGTTTCTGCAGTGCTCCCACTGACAAGACTCCCACTCCAAACACAAAGATACTCTGAAGTCAGCCCATCCTGCTGCACACCTCTGGGATTGCCCTTTGTGCATTTCTGCCTCTCTCCTGTGCAGGTTTTCTGCCAGGACACCTCAGCAGTGGCCAGGAGATAAACTAAGCCATAGTGCAGATATCAGCTGATATGGCTGGCAAAGAGACTTGGTGTTGGGAGTTTCATGAAAACAAAAGAGAGAGAAAAAAAAAATAAAAAACCACAAACCACAACAACCTAATGTTAAAAACATTACTAGCAAGCACTCCCACTCCTCCCAGCACATTGTGCTATCTCCTCTGCACCTCTGGAGAGGCTGGTGTGGCCCTGGCTGATAAGGGTATCAGCCCTGCAAACATGGGCACCCAAGAAGCTGCTGGAGACTGGTTTGGGGCTTCTCCTGCTCCACCATCCCCAGCTGGGCAGCACCCTGAGCTGGTGTGGAACAGAATGGCCTCACTCCCACCCAACACCACTGCAGCTCCCCAAAAATGACTCTCACTCCTTCCCTTCCTGCAAGGGCAAAATTCAAGGAACTCAGCGTGGAGCTGGGAATGGCTGTGGGTGCCAGGCTGTGCTCATGGAGCTGGGAATGGCTGTGAGGAGCCAGGCTGTGCTCATGGAGCTGGGAATGGCTGTGAGGAGCCAGGCTCTGGGCATGGAGCTTCCAAAAATGCCAGAGGAAGCCCCCCAGGCACCCCAGTTTGTTGTTTTCTTTAGCTTCCAAACTAAAACGCCAAAGATCCAGAGATGGAAAATACTAAAATGCCAAAGATCCAGAGACGGAAAATCCCACCAAGACTTTAGCACAAAAGCCCCCCAAAGACTTTCAGCTGCTGCTGAGTTTATCACATCAGTGATCTCCCATCAGTCATGGAAGGTCTGGTCCAGATCCCACCACCCCCACAGCTAGCAGGATAATCCAAGATCTGGGCCAGGCCTGACTCACAAGCTCAGAGGCTCATTTCTAAGCAAGAACGAACAAGGAGTGACCACACACAAGGTTCATTTGAGAAATGCTCTTTACTACACAAGAAATAATTGCACTGCAGCAGATGAGAACCTCAAGCAGTCATTTTTCTCATTACAGCCTCTGCTTTCAAGCTCCTACTGGTGCTTCAGCTCTTGCAAATTGTGTTAAATGATCAGCATAAAGATCAGCCACAGTCAACTCGTGTTTATCTTTTCTCACCACCACAGCCAAGGACATAATAGCAACAGGGCACACATAGTCAACATTAAAACCCATCTTTTATTTCTATCTCATCTACAATATTCAGCCTATTTAAAAAAATCCTGATTTTCCAGACTACAGACTTTAGGGATGTATTTGCTTCAAGCACAAGACTTATCCCATCTTTCTGAGACTGAGGGTGGGTAGAAGAGCTCACTTCCAAGAATTTTTCCACGCTGCAAGCATTTCTCCTTTCTGCAAGTTACCATCAGTGTTAATGTTTTCAGTACCCAATAAATTCCCCTCAGAGACAGCACATGAATTACGGTCTGTGACCTCAAACACCACTCTAAAATCATCACACTCCTGACTTCTTGCCAGCTTTCAAACAACACTCAATTATAGCCCAGGATCTCTCTGTAGATGAGACTATTTCTTAGGGATAGATACCCAGATCCTGGATGAAATATTCCTTAAGGATAGATATCCGGATGCAAAGCCCACACGGTTGCATAAATACATTTTTCCCTCTATTTTAAGGCATGAGAAGAATGATAAAACTTCATATTTCAAAGCTGAACTGTTGCTTCTCAACCCTTGACTATGAAATCCTGGGTTCAACAACCACTTTCCTACAGGTTCACGTGGAGGCAGGTTTCAGGTGTGTGTCCAGTGCAGACATGGAGAGAGGTTCCTTCAGCTCCATCTTCTCCCTGAACAGGACACGCAGCTGCCTCTGCTCAAGGCAACACCCAACGTCAGCCAACAGCAGCAACTTCTGCAGCCTCCTGTGACCATCCAGAACCTCATTCTGTGACAAATGCATGCTCAGCTCTACATATCCTGCTCCTGGGAGCAGCCACCCCTGGGGCCAGGGTCAGTGGAGGCAGCTGCCTGCTCCCAGAACAGATTCCAGTGGGCAGGAAATCACTACCTGAGAGCAGAAGGAGGGAGCATGACCTTGAGTATTGCATTCAAGGTGCCTCCATGACCTCCACTACCCAGGAAAGGATCAGCTGATCCTTGCAGGACACGCTCCTGTGGAGTGTGGAGGTCAGCAATCCTGGGAAGAGCAGGTTTCTCTTAACAGCTAAGGAAACAGAGGGAAATGCAAGCAGAGCAGCAAACCATGTCAGCAGTGTGAGTGCAAGGGGCAGTGTGGCACAGTGCAAGACCTTTCCCATCCCTTACAACACCAGCCATAAAATAAAAAAATGTTGGCAGCTGGCGTTCCAGATGCTGGAGATAGCAAGAGCTTCATTTAAAACAGAAATCAAGAGTTAACCACTGGAAGAAATCCAGTTAACCCATACTGGGCCATGACTGGGACTGAGGCTGCTTTTGGATCAAATCCTGCAGGTGCCTAAGTGACCTTGGCCAACAGCTTGGGGACAGGCCTGGCACACCCCAGCTGCTTCACTGTGAAACCCAACGTCCTGCTGCATCGAGTCTCAGTGCCAGCACAAGGGGGAATGGCTCCCACTGCCAGAGGGCAGGGAGAGAGAGAGATGAATGGGATATTGGGAAGGAATTGTTCCCTGGCAGGGTGGGGAGGCACAGGGTGCCCAGAGCAGCTGTGGCTGCCCCTGGATCCCTGGCAGTGCCCAAGGCCAGGCTGGACACTGGGGCTGGGAGCAGCCTGGGACAGTGAGAGGTGTCCCTGACCCATGGCAGGGTTGGACAAGATGCTATTTCAATTCCCTTCCAATCTAAACCATTCAATAAATCTGTAATCCAAGACATGCTCTGGGGTCAGTGTTCGGGGCTGCACATTTTCTGCAAAAACCCTACAGATATTGACTGTGGGCTACCAGGAACAGCCAAGAGGGAAGGCAAAGTCATTGACCTTCACAAGGGACAGCTCTCACACACAGATAAGGATGAGTTGCAGCTTTCAGCCAATTTCCCAACTGCCCAGACCAGACTCTCCGTGTTATTTCAGTGCATTGTGTTGCAAGACAACTTGTGTGGTGCAATAAATGCTCTGAGGTTTTAATGCAGAAATGTTTCAGTTGTTTCAGCACAATCTGAATCCTGCCCTTCACTCTCACCCCTTCGTGCTCCCCTGGCTGCAGCCAAGCCTGGCCATCATCTCCCTGCACAGGACACCTTCACACCTCCCAGAACACCCAGCTGCCATCCCATCCCTCTGCTCCATGCAGGAAAAGTTCACATCCACAAAAACAACACCAGCACTTTATCCAAAGTCACTCCTTCCCATTCCAGCAGCCACTCTGGGAAGCCAAGGGGCTTCCAAAGCAGCCTGCTGTACACAGAAAGGCCAACAAGCAACCCACAGGACCCCAGTGGAATGGGTTGGAAGGGACCTTAAAGTTCATCCAGTTCCACCCTTTGCCATGGACAGGGTCATCTTTCACTGTCCCAGGCTGCTCCCAGCCCCATCCAGCCTGGCCCTTGGGCACTGCCAGGGATCCAGGGGCAGCCACAGCTGCTCTGGGCACCCTGTGCCAGGGCCTGCCCACCCTGCCAGGGAACAATTTCCTTTTAATATCCAATCTAGACCTACCCTCTGTCAGCTTTAAGTCATTCCCCCTTGTCCTGTCACTCCACTTGTCTGAACTCCCCCTCCAGCTCTTCTGGAGCCCCTTTAGCTGTTGTTTTTTCATGAGAAAAACCCCAGTTTTACACGTTGTCTGACCAGACAACTCCACAACCCCCTCAGCTGCTCAGGCTCCTGGGAAGCAGCAGGATTGTGCCAGGAGGCCCCAAAATCCCACTGCAGCCCAGGTGCTTCACAGAGGACATTAAAAGCCTCCGTCCCCGAGAGCTCACGTCCAGCAGTTCCTGTCACAAGGACAGGGCTGGGAATGGTTTATTTTTAGCCTTCAGCATCTTTCATTTCTGTAGGAGCTGCATCCAATGCTCCCTTCCACAGAACACCTCCTCCCCTGCCTCTCCAACAACTGCAAAACCAGACTGCTGGGACAGAATGCAGGCTTCTGGCTGCTCTTCAGGACAAATCCCACCCGAGGAAGGAGGCAGAGAGGTACCACACACAGGCTGGGTGCTTTGCCAGTGCAGGAAAACAGGGAAAACTGGAGAAGCAGAGAGATATTTGCCACGTGTCCCAGCAGGATCCACGCTCCCAGTGAGGTGTGAGACAACAAACAAACACCAGAAGTGCAGCCAGCACCACAAGGAATCTCCAGCTCTCCGGAGCTTTTCCAGAGCTTTTCATCTCCTCCAGACAACAGCAGGGAGATGGATGTTGCTCTGCAGTTTTAAACTTCCATGTGGTGGAGAGCACCTATTTATACAAATTTTTAAACACATAAAAGGCCCAGCTTGGCCTAGAAGGCTCTCTCTGCATCCAAGTGCTCCTTGAATGGCTCCAAGAAGTGGCTCATGGCCTGTCTCTCCAGCAGGACCCTCAGCCCTGGGGGTCTCACCCTGGCAGGTTCAGCAGCTGGAAGGATTCCAGCAAAGGAGCCCAAAGCACACAAGGGAGGACATGGGAAGTGTCCCAAGAGAGGAGGAAGAGGCCAGCTGAGCTGCAGAGGAACAGAGCCCAGTGCTCAGCTGGTTTCCCAAGCAGGCCTTCATGCAGGGGACAAACAAAGCTGTGACCATCATCCTCCTTTCTTCCCAGGATCCACCAAACTGCTTGAAAACTTTTTTTTTTTTTTTAACCTTCTTCACCCATTTTTATTTCTTCAATCTTCTGCAGGAAGAAAAGCAGGTTTAAAGCTTCAATTTCATATCTATTTTTATGTTATCAGAGATTTAAAAAAATGGGGACAGAAGCCAAGCCACTGTAGGAACATATTCCAGGAGTTGGACTTCAGTAATCCTTGTGGGTCCCTTCCAACTCAGGATATTCCAAGACTCTGTGATATTAAGGAGCACAGAGCAGTGAAAAGCAGCACAATGCCCTTTTCCCAAGTGAGGGAGCAGGATCACATCACATCCAGGCTCACTTTAAGCTAAGCTGTTCCGACTCCAACACTTGCACATGGGAGCAGATTCTTTTTATAGAGACGTGGCACGGCACAAACACTTCTCATGAGGTTGTGTTAAGGGATAAAGGTGCAGCAGCAGGATGTGCCCCCACAAATTGCCATCACAGGAGTGCTCTAAATCCCACACAGGGATTTTCAAGCACCTCTGCTGGGTTTACATCTAACCAGCAGTTCCATAAATAAACCAGTTTGTAAATTAAGACCACACCTAAGGGTGCAATGGTCTATTATGTGGTAGAATGGCAATGATGTATTTATTTTGAACTTGGAAATTAAAGCTACACCTAATGCTAACAGTGGAGTTTATGCACCTGCCCCATGGAACAAAGGGCTCACTTTATTTTCTTTACAAGGCAAATGGAAAACTGCAGAAATATTTGGAGGATATCAAACAAAACTCTAATTCCCTCTGAACCCATGAGGATGCCTCACTACAGGGTAATGCCTGACTTAATACTGGTGTTTTACCTACTCTAAAAATTCATCCTTCCTAAGACTACAGAAATTGTAAATCTTCATGGAAACACCTTGGACCAAATTGCCAACATTAACTTCACTACATTAAAGCTGAAAGAATTAGGATTGTTCAGCCTGGAGGAGAGAAGGCTCCGAGGAGACCTCAGAGTCCTTTCCAGTGCCTAAAGGGGCTTCAAGAGAGCTGCAGAGGAACTTGGGACACAGGCCTGGAGGGACAGGACACAGGGAATGGCTTCCCACTGCCAGAGGGCAGGGATGGATGGGATACTGGGAAGGAATTCCACCCTGTGAGGGTGGGCACAGGGTGCCCAGAGCAGCTGTGGCTGCCCCTGGATCCCTGGAATTGTCCAAAGCCAGGTTGGCCGGGGCTTGGAGCAGCCTGGGATAGTGTAAGATATCCCTGCCCAGGGCAGTGGGTGGGACTGGATGGATTTTAAAGTTCTATGATTAAAGATTTTGTTTCCCTCCTCCCCCCAAGCCTGACTCTGTGACACCCCAGGCCTGGCACCGCAGCCTCGTGACAGAGAGAACCTCCTCGCCACGATCCCACTGCTGCGTCACTGCCTCCCTGCAGCATCCACAGGGATTCCTCCAGAAAGCCCTCAGCCTCCACTGCCTGCAGAACGTGACTCTCACAACCATCAATCCTGCTCAGCTGTTGTGCACTTGGAAATCAATTGTACAAACCCTGATGGGATCAATCCTGTTCTCACGGCGTGCGCTTCGTGCTTGGATTAACCTACAGCATTCCAAAAATGGGGAATCTCAGCCATGTGCAGCCAAAGGTCTCATTCCTGCATTGCAAAGGCACCTTAGGGCTGCAGCTGTGCAGCAGAGCTCAATCCAATCCAGTAATTACAGACCTTATCTGTGCTGGGATACAGAGCTGCAGCCTCTCAAGGTACTTACAAGTGACAATTCCAGGCTGGATGTCTGCAACTGTAAGGAGGGGAAAATGGGCTTTTTACAGAGCAACAAAGCACACATTTCCAGACCTCTACAAGTCATCTTTCAAATTTAAAACTAAACTTCCAAGGAGCTTGCATCCATAGGTTTTTCCACATCGAAGCAGAATTTTTTATTTCTTTCCTTGTGGTGAAAAGGAAGGGGACTTAAGAGGGAGAGGCAGATGCCTCACCCAGTGCATACTCAGTGTTTACCCACAAAAAAAATGCAGGTTCCTGGGAAAACAGTTGCAGGGCAGCACCCAACTGGGACATCCCAGAGACTGCTCAGGCAAAAAAAAAATAGGGAAATTCCTGTCCATAGGCTCCTAAGCCAATCCCACTCCTAAAAGGATCAGAAACACCACTGCGTCTTTGCCTTCCCAAGTGTTCTAGCAAAACACTTTTCTTATAATAAGCTTTAACAGATGAAAGCCTGATAGAGGAGTAAAGCACAGCTTAATCCCATAAATTTGCCTTGCCAGTCTCAGGCTGTCCCAGTGTCAGGCAGCTCCTCCCTCCATCCAGAGTGCCATGGAAGTGAGGGATGGTCTGTGAAACAGCCTGAAGGGTTCAGACACAGAAATCACCAGGGCTCCCCTGGCATTGACAGGACAAGCCATAGACAGGACATGGCTTTTCCTCATCCCCCATTAGCATCCAGAGAGCTGAAGGCAAACTCACCAGAAGTGTTAGAAATGATCATAGAATGGTCTATGAAATGTGTCTGGAAGGTACCTCAGGAGGCCTCAGGTCCATTCTCCTGCTCCGAGCATCTGCACCCAGACAAGGTCACCCAGGACCCTGCCTATCCACAGCTGGAATGGCCATCAACTCCCTGCACCTCTCCAGATCCCTATCCCAGTATTCAGTCCCCACTCAACGTGTTTCCATGTGTCCATGCAGGATTTCCCAGGTGCTCTCCCAGCCCCGTGCCACCAGCACAGCCAGGCTCTGGTCTCTCTCTCACACCCTCCACCATGGAGCTGTGGGTCTCCAGCCTCATCCTGGCAAGCCCCAAACCAGACTGATGGCCCAGAGAGTGCACCCCAGGGCACTCCTCTGCTGAGCAGAGGGGACAGTCCCTTCCCTCAACACTTCTGCTAACACAGCCAAAGCCACCACTGACCTCTGGTCACTCCTGGTCACCTTTCTGTCCCCAGGGGCTCCTCTACAAAGCTGCTTCAAGCAGCAGCCCCAGGGCAGACCTGGTGTTTGCCTCTGCTGCCATCACCCTGTTGCTCCAGCCTGTTATGGTCCCTCTGAAACCCAGACCTGTGACCTCTCTGCTCCACTTGGCATCACCCAGAGCCCGGCTGCGAGGGCACTCACCCATTAATAACCACATTACACAGCAAATACTGCAACTAATGAACCGTGAGCTTATCACAGCTACCAAAACCCAATCAAATGTACTCCTAATCAATGCCTGAGAGCATACAGCTAACCAGAGCACCACCACCACCACCACCCCAGCTCCCAAAGGGAGTCCTGCATGTCGTGTACAATTCCAGGTGGGAGTTGATAGCGTGCCACGTGTGCCAAATGTAAATTATGCAGTATTAAGATGATTGTCACCTTTGTGCCGTCACAAAATGACTTTTAGTTTGAGCACTCTCTTCCTCTTGCTTATAAAAATTCCATCCCAGCAGAGATGCAAAGCCAGGAAGCCTCAAGCAGACTCTCCCCAGCACAGAGACCCAGCTGCCAAGGAATAGAAAACTCTGCTGGGATAAAATAAAGCCATGGAGGAGTTCCACCTGACCACACACTATAAACTGCAGTGCCTTCTGCTGTACAAGCCCTGCTGGGAAACACCACAGTGGCAACTTGGGAATAATAAACAGTGGATAAACAGCAACCAGCATCAGTCACAGGAACGTGCATGCTCAGAAACAGAAAAGATGGAAGGTCTCAATCTTCCAAGAACAAAGGATGGGGCTGCTGGAGAATACAGCCTGACACCAGGCACCACCCAAGTGCTCCCTGACTCAGCCCTCCAAAAAGGGCTTCAAACCAAAGGCTGAAACTTAACACAGAACCACAGAATCATGGAATCTCCTGAGCTGGAAGGGACCCGCAGGGATCATCCAGTCCAGTTCCTGTCCCTGCCCAGAGTCCCCAGCAATCCCAGCCTGGGCATCCCTGGCAGCGCTGCCCAAAGGCTCCTGGAGCTCTGGCAGCCTCGGGGCCGTGCCCATTCCCTGGGGAGCCTGGGCAGTGCCCAGCACCCTCTGGGGGAAGAAGCTTTTCCTAAAATCCAACCTAAACCTCCCTGACACAACCTCATTGACTCCTCACGAGCTGCGGGCACCGCTGCCACCCTCACCTCCCACGCAGCATCTCCCCATCTCGAAGACAAACGCCTGCTTCTTTCATCTCGTGGTCTCCACTCCTGCACAGTGCTGGAGAGGAGGGGCATGTCTGCACCCCACTGCCATGAGCACATCCCAGTCACCCATGTCCATGCTCCAGCCAAATCCACCCAAACTCACCCCATCTTCCGAACCGGCACCGGTGTATTTTTCAAGCGCTTCCAAGAAGAGCGACCACTCCTGACAGTTGCAGAAGACCTGAAAAAAAAAGTTTGTGGAACCACCCCTGTGCATTTCACAGGAGAAGAGAAACTTCAAAAATCGTGAAGGTTTCCAGAGCTGGGGAATTAGTTGTCATGGATATTTGCTGCTGTGACAAATGCTCTAATTCTGTGCTGGGGTGAGTGACAGGCACAAAGCACCAAGTCAGCTGGGAGCAGCAACACGGCGCGGCTGGAGCACAGCACACACAACCCCACGTCTCTGGGAGCATCCTAAGCCATGGACTTGAACATCACCAGCACCAGGAGGCCAAGTGACTCCCCAAAGGAGCTTTGCTGCCACCCAGGCTACCCAGCCCTGCTGTCACATCCATGGCTGTGCCACGGGAAGGAGAGTTCACTGTTCTTTGAGAGCCACAGTGTTTAGGTGACTGTGCCAACCAACCAGCCCGAAGTGAGAAGATCTTACTCACAACAGCAGTACAGAACCAGTAGGCCCCAAGGACATTTTCCTGCCCTTTTTCATATAAAGTTCCTAGAAGAAACCTGCTCCAGCTATTAATAACAGATTAAGACTCACTGCTTTGTGTTAAAGAAGGAAAAGAGAAAGGCACTGACTCCCACTTCACCATATTTTCCCCCACATGCACTGCAGAAGCTGCTTTAAACAGCCACGCGTGCCCAGACAGTGCTCTCATCCAGAAAGATTTGGAGAATTAAGACTATTTTTAGGGAGTGAAGCACCTCCCCCTGAGTCACTGCAGGGACATATATCTATCCGGTCATGATTCAAAGCAGAAATAGCCTTGAAGAGTTAGATAAAAATAAAAATAATAATAAAAAAAAAAAAAAAAGCCAGGAAAGTGGATACTAAGACAGCTTGGTGTGAAAGGAAGGGCAGGGAAAACAGAGGTGACAACGGCCACTGTCAACAGTGCTGACACAGCACCAGCTCCATCAGAGCCAGTGTCACAACGTGTGACCTGCGAGCAGCTCCAACCCCACGGCGATGCTCACAGCGAGGAGCAGCATCACCTGGGGACAGCACAGGCCAGGTACAAAACAGCCCTGCCAGGAGCCCTGGCTTGCAGAGGGGGAAGTGAATCTCAAGTGCCTGGAAGGGGACCAAAGAGGAGATTTGCTCCCATTTGTTCTGCTTTCATGGCAGAGCTCCGCTGACACGCAGTCCCACGCTTCCCATCTGCATGTTTAATTCCAGTGTTGATCCCTTCGCAGCCCAAGGCTCTGCACACACGGCTGTGAGTCAGCAGCCACTGCCCCAGCACCACACACACAGCCAGCTCTGTTTTCCTCCAGCTCCAGCTCTGCCTGCCCAGCCCGCAGCCGGCAGGGAATATTATGTCATTAATTATTAAACAAGCTTTTTGATCGAAACGAAACAAAGGCTGATGCGAAGTGTAGAAGGATCCCTGACACGGTGCTGTAGGAACTGCTACAATAATTGAACAGCATAATGAAGGCCTGAAGGGATATTTAACACCTCCAGTTAGCTCAGGTTTGGAAGCACTAACTTATTTAGGGATAAATCTCCAGGATGCTGCCTGCCCTCCTGACAGCAGGCTGGGACAACTCACATTTCAGGGTGACAACCTGAGCTGTTGGCCATCAGCTGAACAGACCTACAAGGAGCAGAGGGCTCTGATATCACTGATAACACTTCAGGCACCTAAAATTACCAGGCTGAGTTACCCAGCTACAGCAATTGATACACAAGCATCAAATACAGAGAGGCTCAGTAGCCTGACCTGCAGCATAACTGAACCTACAGATAATGAACGTCATCGTCGTTCAGAGGTGAGTTCACAGCACATTGCACTGATTGGAAACTCCTTTTTCAGGGGAAAAAGAGGCAGGAGACAAGGGATACTGCATGGAAAAGCACAGCAGGTTCCTCACAATACTCCTGACAAGAAGGGTCAGCTCCTTCCCCAGTGACTCACTGTGGGTACAGAGGATGACAGGCCATACAAGCACCAACTTAAACCTGTAATTAGAGCAAGCCACGTCAGAGCTGAATACACATTTCCCTGGAAAAAGACAGGCAGGGGAGCTGCTGGAAGAGGCAGGTGATGCCAGTCACCTCTGCAGGCAAAGGACAGCCATCCTGCTCCTGGAGCAATATGACAGCAGACAGACCAAGGGCTGGCAAGAGTTTCCTGGAGGCAAGCACAGCCGTGGATGTCCTGGAGCAGGAGCCAGTCCACACCAAGCTCTGCTCCTAAAGGTCAGCACAGCCCCTGCTGTCCCACTCCAGCAGAGCTGAGGGAGCTCCAGCACCGTGTGGGAGAGATGCAGGGCTGGACAGTGACCCCCTGGCCTTGCCTGGGACAGCAAAGCAGAACTACACCAGTGTGTGTTCCAGCAATGGAAGCTGGACCAGGGGACCAGAAAGGGATAACAGGCACCTCACTCAGGTAAGGACCCAGGCAGCTGAGCCCATAAATACCCTCCAGACCTGCAAACAGCTCCAGGAGTGAAAACTGCCACGTGAGCCAAGCTACCTGAGGGATCCCCACACAACCAGCATCGAGACAGCAGCACAGGCTGCTGTGCTTCCACACAAATCCAGAGTGCTCTGCCTTCTCCAAGTTTAGTTCAGCACACAACAAACCAGTTATTTCTTTAACAATTACATCAAATTAAGTATTTGGCCAGTATAGAATCATGGAATGGATTGGGTGGGAAGGGATCTAAAAGGTTCCACTCCCCTGCCATGGACAGGGACACCTTCTACAAGAGCAGGCTGCTCCAAGCCCTGTCCAGCTTGGCCTGGAACACTTGCAGGGATGGGATGAGGAATGACATCAATCCCATCTAGCCAAACGAAGATGATACGGACAGCAATAAAGCAGAAAGATGGTTCATGGCTCTTGTCACAGTTTGCAACCAGCAAACAGAACGAGGCAGCAGCTGTAGATCCCCTCACCCAGCACTAATAACCAAGCCATGATGGGACCACCCTTAAGGATAAGATCCGTGTCTCACGCCCTCCTGCAGAGCCAGCAGCAGTTGCTGTTTGGACTCAAGCAAGCCCAACCTCCTCCACAGCACTAAACTGGGAGCAGAGCAACCCAGCCTGGAACCAGCAGCCCAAAGAGCATCGTTCCCCCCACCCCAGAACACCCCTCAAGTGTCCTGTGGACGTGCAGTGTCCCCACGGAGCTGTGGCAGCACCGTGTCCCCACAGGGACAAAGCACAGCAAGGAGCTGCCTCCAGAATGGGCAAATAACAAGGAGGAACAGCAAAGCACCATATGGATCCAGAGAGTGCCATGGGAAAACAAGCTGACTGGGAACACCAATTATTCATCACTGTTTAAAAACAAGTAGCTCAAAGTCACCCAGGAGCTGCAGAGCTGCCCTGGAAACCTGCACGCTCCAGCACCCAAAGAGAGACAAACACTCCAGGACTTGTCTGCAGAGGGACAGGGTGTCAAAAACCCATTCCAGGAGAGCATGTTGCCTCATTCTATCATGTACAAGCTAAATGTAAGGAAAAGCTTTCCCCTTCAAGGGTGGTCCAACACTGGAAGAGGGGCCTGGAGAAGCTCTGCAAGCTCACACCTTGGAGATTTCAGGGGCTGGAGCACAAGTGTGATGAGGAGAGGCTGAGAGAGCTGGAGGGGCACAACAGGGATTTTCTGGCTCTGCACAACTCCCTGCCAGGAGGGGACAGCCAGGGGGTCAGGCTCTGCTCCCAGGGCACAGGATGAGAGGGAACAGCCTCAGGCTGGGCCAGGGGAGGCTCAGGGTGGATTTTGGGAACATTTATGCATGGGAAGGGTGGTCAGGGTGCCACAGCTGCCCAGGGCAGGGGTGGAGTGCCCATCCCTGGAGGGGTTTGACAGCCCTGTGGATGTGACACTTGGAGACAGGGGTGGCCTTGGCAGTGCTGGGAGAACACTTGGATCAGAGGCTCCCAGACCCCCTCAATCCCCACACATCTCTACCACCAGCAGCAGTTTCAAGCTCCTTCCTGAACTCCCCTCCTCAGCTTTCAGTGGAGTCTCAGCACAAGAAACAGGAAAAAAACCTCTGGATTGTGCTCAAGCCCTTACGTCGCCAACCAAGAGTTAACTGCTGGATAACAGAGCTGCTGAAGAATGCTGCTCTGTGAAACAAGGCTTTTCCAGGGAAATAAGATGCAGGATGACCCAGACAAGAGAGCTAAAGTGCCCCAGGCACCCATCACTGCTTTAAGAGGGGAGTTAATGCTGCTTGATGGGGAAGCCTTTCCCTTCCCAACAATGACATGGTTTTCCTCTCTCCATTTGTCATTGCTTTCACCATTACACCCTGTGCCCACATGAAGCACTGCTGAAGGCTCTCCAGACAGCCAACCCACAGGTACCCAGCTCCAGCCCATCCCACAGAGGAGCCAACACATCCCAGAGTTCTAAGAAAGGCCAAGGAGCTGCTGGGAGAACACAACACTCTTGGAGCATCCACGGTCACATGAGCCAACGCCAATCTTTGATGAATTAATACTCACCTGAAGATCCTCTCTAATCTCCTTGAAAACACTTATCTGTTCAAGGTGATTAGATTCTCCCATACAGAGCCGCTAATTATAGATTATGATAAATCTGAGTGGCAGCCTGCAAGAGGAGTTCAGAGAGAGAGTTTGGATCATTAGCAAGTCAAGCAGACTAGTCCTGCATCCCCAAACTGCCTTCCCACGCCGGCATCACTGAATCAGCCAAAAAACTTGGTCAAAAACAACCCAGGATGAACAATCAAGGGCAAGTAAAATGGTCCAACCAATATTGCTGTGGATTTAGGAACTTCCTAAACCCACACACCTCACTCCAGAGGACAGTACTGCACAGGAACTCCTCAAGAATTCCTCATCAGTTGTTATTTTTCACAGGTTCAGAGCAGGGAATACAAAGCAAAGGCACATGAAGTTTCCCTGGCAGCAAGACTTGATGTCTTCATCGATGTAGCAAAGCTACAGGAGGCTTTAAATGCTCCATTTGGGAAAAAACAACGCTGTAATTAGAAGCTTTAATTCAGCAAACTGTCCCTGTGAAAGCAACTGGGCAGCAAATAAGCATCACCCTTGGCTGCTGGAGCAAACCCCTCAGAGGAGCTCCAAAGGATGGCACAGCACCCACCCACGCACCAGCACCACCAGGGACACCAAGGGGACACCCGGGATTTCAGCAGCTCAACTCTGCAAACCAAAATCCTCCCAGGCAACGTGACAGGCCGGGGTTTAAAGCTAAAGAGCAAGTGGCAGGAAATCCAAATGGAACAAAAAGCTTCAACCTGGAACGAAATCAATCCACACAAGGCGGCGGCGGCTTGGGCACCACGGGGCAGGTTTCTCAGTTTTGATGATTTTTAGCAGACAAGGAAAATGAAGTTTCTACAAAGCTACTCCTGAGCAGCCACAGCTAAATCAGGTGGGCTGTGCAGCTACAAAGGTGACAGCATAAGGAGAGTGCAGCAGCTCACCTGCAAGGGCAGGGAAGGAGACTTCTGGTGTGGACCTGCTGAGCTGGGATGAGCACAAAGAGCCAGCAGAAAGCAAGACCCGTGACTCTCAGAATGCCAGAGACCTCTATAGAACGTATATAAATAGACAAATATAGATATATGCTCTTTATCAGTGAACAGGCAGCAGCCTGACACCTGCCTGGCTCCTGTCGTGGAGCTAGAATTCGTACCAGAACAGAACTGCCAGTTTTTACCCCAGACTGTCTCCCAGGAGCGCTCCCAGATGAGCAATTCAAGCTGACACAGCCACTGTTTCAGAGCGCTGGTTTTGAAGAGTATCATGGAGGCTTTTCTCCACTTAAGAAAGGCTTCACCACGTGTTCTGCGCTGTATTTTTGTACTCCTGACTCACAACCAAATTAATTCAGTTGTCATCAAGCCCAGTGATGAAAAGAAGCACAAAACCCTCCAGCATCCCTTTTCCCAAGCAGCTGCTGAAGGCCTGCCCTGCCTGAAAGCTTCCCAAAGTTTCAACTCCTTCACATGCTGCTCAGAATAATTTTCTTGGGTGTTTCTGTTTGTTGTTTCAGCCTAAAACAGATCAAATGGTCTTAAAATAAACCTGGTTGTTCCCATCTAAAATAATTGTTGAAGAAAACCACTTGTTCGCTCGCGACAGGCTTGGTATCAACGCGTAAAAATAATATTCTGACATGGTTACAAGGGGGGTGTTAAACTCCAGCAGCCTTTTTGAGCAGAGTTAAGGCATTCCAGAAAGGATTACAGTAAATTAGCTGAATTACTGAGAGGTAATTACATTTCTTTGGGGGGGGAGGTTGTTTGGCTTAAGTTCTTTGAGGGTTTTCAACAACTCCAAGTAGATAAACATTATCATTCACCTTCTGCACAGTTACCTGCTGTGGTCTGACCCCAGGACCCAGGTCTCTCTTAGAGCTGGAAGAGTTTATATTCACATCTGACAGGGAGCTGGAGCTCTGCAATCTGCTTCAGGCTACGTGTCAGCAGCTGGAGCTGAGAGGAAATCAGCTGATGAACTTTATGTCGGGAGGAAAAACAGCTTTGGCATAACCTTTACAGAGAATTCCTGTCTCAGGGGGTTTGCCACTTTAAAGACCTATTATTTCATAAAGCTCAACCATCTCTGATATCCAGTATTGTTTCCGTGTCCTGAAGTACAACCAATATCTGCTGCACAACACTGAGGGTGACAGAACACTTGTGCGTTCCGAGTGACAAGAATAAACACGATCCAAATCACAGAATCCCTGAATGGTCAGGGTGGGAAGGGACTTAAAGCTCCTCTCGTTCCACCCCCTGCCATAAGGCAGGGTCACCTTCCTGGAGGATAAAAACACCAACATCCACGTTTGCATTTTCCCCTCTCGAGCGAGACGAGCAGCACAAGAGAAGCTACAAAGATGACACCGCCTTGGATGTGTCTGACACGCTCCTCGCTGAGCCCACAGCCCATCTGCACGAACCCACCGCGCCAGACAGCGCAGGGAGCCAGGCACGGCTCGCAATCGCTGCTGGAGGCTCCCTGCCGTCCCCCAGCCTGGGCTGACTTGCCAAGCCCAACATTCCCGGCACAACATCCCGGGCCATCCTTCCACCGCCACCGCAGAGCCCGCAGCCGCTGGCACTGCTGGGGGAAGGATTCCCAGAGGCTCTGGCAGGGTACGGCAGTATAAAAAGCAGAGACTTTTGGTGGTGTGGGGCGACCTGTGGTGCGACAGGAGATCCCCCGGCCGCCCAGCGCTGTTTTGCTTACTGTTGCTTGCTTAATAAATTCCAATATTATTTTAATTAGGCTTGTGTCCAGTCAATTATTGGGACACACTTATAACAGGAGCAGGTTACACGGCTGAGGGAGGAGGGTTTGGGGTGTTTGATTCGGGCAGCCGGAGCAGCCGGAGCTGCTGCAGCAGGAGAGGAGGGATGGAGAGAGAGAGAGAGAGAGAGGATGGGAGATCCAGGGCGTTCCATCATCCCCGCATCGGACCCCGCCGCGGCTCTGCAGGATCAAAACCCGAGTTTAGCTTTAAAAGAGAAAAAAAAAAAAAAAAAAGCCCAAACTAAGCAATACGAGGCGATTTTCGCTGTGCAACAGCGCAGCCCCCGAGGTCCGTCCCCCTCTCCCGGCGTCCCCTGCCCGGCCCCCCCGGCCCCGGTACCTGTAGTAGCTGAGCAGCCCATTGCTGAGCACGAACCAGCGACGCTGGTAGCCCTTCAGGTAGTTGGTCCACTTGAAGAGCCACCCTTTGTAGGTGTCGGAGCCCGGGGGTGCAGCGGGCGGTCCCCCCGCCGGGCCCCCGCCGCCGCGGCCGCCCGGCTCGGCGCTCATGGCCGGCAGCTCGTGGCAGGCCAGGCAGGGGACGGCGCTGAGGAGCGAGACCAGCCCGCGGGTACCGCCGCCGCCGCAGAGCGCGGCCGCCTTCCCCATAGACCCCGCGGGGCCCGGCCGAGGCTCCGCCGCTCCCGGGGCGGCCCCGGCCCGTCCGCACCGACCGGGGGCGGCGCCGCCGCCACGTGACCGCGGCGGGGAGGGGAGGGGAGGGGAGGGAGGGGAAGGGAGAGAGGGAGGGGAAGGGAGGGAGGGAGGGAGGGGAAGGGAGGGGAAGGGAGGGAGGGAGGGGAAGGGAGGCGCGCGCCCCCTGGCGGCGGGGTGGGAACAGCGCGCACCCCCCCCCCCCCGCCCTCACGCCCCCCCCGCCATCTTGGCCCCCCGCCGCCATTTCCTGCCGGGGGGGGGCTGCGGGAGGTTGAAACTTGTGCCGTGTAAATCTACCCGCAAAAAAAAAAAAAAATCCTCCTGGGTGCTGCCTGCCCTGCTGGGAGGAGAAGCCCCACCCTACTGTCCCGCTTAGCTGCTCCCTCCAGCAGCACACGGACGTGGATTTTGTGCCTGAGGATGTACCTGTCCACAGAGCAGTGTGTAAGCCTGTGGCAGGTGCTGTCCGGCCAGGTGTGTCCCCATGTCTGCCGAGGGTTCTTCCCTTTTCCCATTCCTCTTTCTCTTCCCAGCTTTATTTTTTCCCTTCCTCGTTCCCTCTTCCCTTTCCCCTTCCTTCCCCCTTTATCCTCTCCCCTTCATTCCTACCTCCCTCATCACAGATCACGTCTCACTCATCTGCCTGATCCACTCTGATCCTCCTGATCCCATTATCCTCACCCATCACCTTCCCACACTCTCCCAGCTGTGCCAGGGGCTCAGGAGGCTCCCCCAGCCCTGGGAATCCTCCAGAGAGGGCACGGGGCTCCGAGCCCCAGGATCCCAGCTAGGCAGCTCTGAGGGTGAAGGACCCTCCATGCGCTGCTCTGGGCTGAGCTCCTGTCCCTCTGGAGCTGGGTGAGCGATTCCTCCCTTTAAGGTCTCCCTGGAGGCTGTTGGTGTTTGTGAACTGAAGCCTATCTGGACACGGAATGTCCTTCTTGATGTAACTACACCCCAAACTATCCACATGGGCACCAAGTTCTCAAAGTCTCGTGGATCCCAGTGTTTCTAGTGGCTGCCAAGAAGGGAACCTTGGCCATGTCTGAGGAGAGAGGGGCCTCACCAGTGCCACTGCTCTCTCCTGAAGGGAGAGAAGGGAGGCTGCAAGGAAGGGCCCTAAAGTCAGCAGTGGGCTGTCAAATCCACACAAGCAGCACTTGACAGGATGAGGGAAAATGGCCTCAAGTTGTGCCAGGGGATGTTTATATTAAATATTAACAAAACTTTTTCATGGAAAGGGACTTAAAGCCCTGGGACAGACTGCCAAGAGAAGTGGTAGAGTCACCATCCCTGGGAGTGTTCATAAAACATGTGGATGTGGCACCTGAGGACGTGGGTTACTGGTGAACATGGTGGTACCGGCTTGACTTGGTGATCTTAAAATTCTTTTCCAACCTTAACAATTCAATGCTTTTATCTGGAAAAGCTCAGACACAGCAGCTTTACCAGGGAGAGAAAAGGGATTTGGGGCTCTATCTTCTCTTGCCTTTGCCCCTGCCCTTCTTCAGTTTGGACTTGTAGATGGACCGCACCAAGTAGCCTTTCCAGAAGGCCTGGATGCAGGTGGCAGCAGCATTCCTCCTGGCCTCTTCCCGTGCAGCTTCCTCCTCCTTCTCCTTCAGTATCCTGCGCTCCTCCTCAATCTCGGTGTACTCCTGGAGCAGCAGCGCGTGTTTCTCCATCAGCAGGGCCAACTGGTTCTTCTCGTCATTGTAGGCAGCCTGGAGCTCATCATATGTGGCCTGGCAGGACAGCAGGGATCAGGGACAGCTGCTCAGCAGCTCCTCCCCACATCCCCAGGTCCTGAAACCCATCCCAAAGCTATGGAACCTTGACTGGCTGGAGCCTTTCCAAAGGGATTCAAAAGGAAGGCATGTGCCCAGTACCCGGGGAATTTCATGAGATGCTGGGTCTCTCGATGCTCCCCTGAAAAATGGCCCCACAGTGGAAGATTTGGAGAACCAGCAGTGTGGGGGTGGGTCTGCCTTGACAAATTCTGCCCCAAACATGGGGCTCCTGCCTCTCCAGGGACAGGAAACCAAAATAATCCCATTATTAAACATCTGACAGGGGGATCATTCCTTACAATTAGCAGCAGCTTTCAGGCCCCTCCCTGCATTCTGCTCTGTAAGGAATCCAACAGCTTTTACCCAACCCCATAAATACTGCAAGAACAGGAAAGCCCCCAGGGCCTTCCCAGAGGCAAGTTTTGGGGGTGCTGATGTGACCCTCAGCCTGTTGTGGCTCAGCTTGGGGCAGACTGTTGGGTTTCTTAACACCCAGCACACCCCCCAAGGATTTAGCAGGAGCAGGATTTGGACACCAGGTAGGGCCATGAGGATTGAGGATTGGAGCAAAACTGAAAACCCTGTTTCCTGGCATGGGATGGACATCCCAGACAGACCCATTTGCCCCCAGATACTGTGGGATTTAGCAGTGGATGTAACCTTTCCTAAAGCCAAAGCAGCAGAGGAGTCCTGGACACACAGGCAGGACAAAGATCTCTTTCCTGTAGTTCACCCGGATGCAGAACTACTTCTCACTTCCATGGTCTCTGGGGCAAGAGCCATGTGTCCCTTTGGACAGGAATCCACCTGAGCACATCACTTCATGGCAAAGCACTTAAATCCAATACCTGTTTTTCTGTCATGTCTATGTCGTATTTCTGGACCCATTCCTGAATTTCCCTTTCCACTCTGCACTTCTCCTGAAACACAAAAGAGCAGATCCTTGCAGACGTCTGAGGCTTGGTAAGAAGTATCTTGAGTGAGAAAACAGGGAAACTTTGAGCCACAGCATCATTATATGTGAGAATTTCACCTCCTCCCTGTGACAAGCTTCCCTCAGCTGACACATATGTGGTTTGCCCTGGTTTGAGGATTCTCCTGGGACATTCCCAAAGGGCTTTATTTGGTTTGCAGCATGGAGCTGGGAAGCTGAACAGCACCTGGAAGTTGCTTTCTGCAGGAGGAAATGAACGTGTCTGATGGAATGTGGCAAGTCATCGACAAACTCAGGCAACCAGTCTGAAACTGAAGCCAGAGAGAACTGCAAAACATGAATGTGGGACAGCAAGGACTCAGAAGATGGTGCCTTTTAAAAGAAAGATATCTTTCTGGCTGTAAAACAGTTTAGCAGTGGCTGTACTGCTGTACAACCTGGGGCAGTTTACCTCCAGCTCTGGATGTGTGCTCTGTGCAATCATTCCTGCTCCATTTCCTGTGTGGCACTGCCCCAGGGTGTCCCAAGGGCTCCCAGGCCATCACGAGGTACCACCTGAGCTATTTAGACCACAAGTACAACTTGTACTTGCTGAGGAAAGGAGGCCTCTGTGGTCAGTAAATGCATCTGCCGGGCTGCTGGAATGAGCTGAGCTCTCCACAGGCAGCCCTGCTGTGGCAGGAACTGCAGCAGGAACTGCCTGACACAGCCACTCTGCCAAAGATTTTGGGGGTTGTACTGCAGCTCTAACTTGGGTTTGATGTTTTGTCAGTGCCCAGCCCTTCATGCTGCACCACCCAATGCAAGAGTGACAGCAAGTGGGCTTCCAGCCCGTGGGAGGCTGTGCTGGTTTGGAGAGAATACCCAGGATGAGCAAAATGAGAAGGAAAATGCCCTTTTTCCAGTTCTCAATTCTGTGTCACCAGCCTGGGACAGTGGGAGGTGTCCCTGCCCAGGGCAGGGGTGGGACTGATGGGCTTGAAGGTCCCTTCCCACCCAAATTATTCCAGGATGATTCTATGAAATCCCATTTCCCCCTCAGTCAACCCAGCCTGACTCCTTGGCTTGTCTATTCTGCCAAGCTGGGCAGAGCAGGACCTTCTGAGCCCTCAGCATCAGCCCTATTCCACCTTGAACACTAAATCATCTCTCAAAGATGCCTTCTAGCAAGCCAATACTGTTTGCTCTGCTCCCCCTACAGCAGAAGTTTGTCACTATCCCACACCTGCCCTGCTCCAGCCTTGCTGCCCTGAGCTCTGCCCGGTGTCAGGGCACAGTGGGAAGGTGTTCCCAGAGCCGAGGCAGCCGGCAGGAGCAGGACCTGTGACAGGCTCTGTCCCTGCTGTCGCTGCAGGGCTGCTTTCCACTGGAATCAGCAGAGCATGAGGACAGGGCGGGTGTGCTCTGACAAACACCATGTGCATCCTGCCAGGAACGAGCAGGGACCAAGGAACTCTTTGCAGCAGGCAGCAGCCAGAGCTGACAGCTCGGCAAGCAGCCTTAAACCTCCTGTCCCAGAGCTCTCCTCCCCTTTACCTTCCTGAGAACCAGCTCCGAGGCTCGATGCTCCAGCACCAGTGCATTGAACTGTGCTCCCAGGAGCTGAATGTCCTGTTTCAGCCTGGCACACTTTTTCTTAGAGGCCTTCTCATCCTCTTTTCGCTGATTTTCCCCTTCCTCCATGATGTGCTGGATTTCAGCCTTGCAATCCCTGGCCAGATCTTCCATGCTGATTTTGAGGTCTTCAATAATTTTGTCCTTCTTGCTAAGCTAGACCAGAAAACAAGAGGAATACCTTTAGGAAGTGCCTCCTGAGGCATAAGGTGGGCAGGAGAAGAAAAAAACATTGCAAAGGTGGAGGAAGGGATCCTCAGGGGCTGGCTCAGGTAGCACCAAGAACCTGGTACTGCCAGCTGAGGGAAGAGTTAGATTTACACAGGAGCTTTGGAAACCTTCCCCTGGCTCCTCTGGGAACGTGTTAGTAAAGGCACAGAGCAAGAAAAGCATCCCAAGCCCCACTGGCATTGCCACCTGAAGAGCAGCCAAAACAGATTCCCTGGAGTAGCCCCATAGCTCCCTCAAGGGCTGGATCAGGCTCCAAGTGACTGTCTGGGGGACACAGCTCAGGGAGGGAAATCCCCAGCTGGGATCAGTGAAATAGATTTATTCAGCATGTCCCAAACAAGCTGCCAAATTGCACATAACAGTCTCGATTCCCAGAACTCCATGGAGCAGAGGGAAAGGGGAAAGCAGCCCCTTGCCTCTGCCAGCAGTGAGCACAGGGCAAAACCTTCTCAGCCAAACCCTCTTGCAGGGAGGAGAAAGAGAAGCACAGGTAGAAAACAAAAGATTGTTGTCAGAAGCTCTGGGCTTGGCACACAGGCTGGGAAAGTGCCTCAGAAGTGCCTGGTCAATTATCTGCATCTCAGCTGCAGATAAAATTAAAGATTCATGTAATTTGTATAATCATTGATTAATCACAAATGCTCAAGGCAGCTGTTAGAGTCAGGAGTCACACAAATGTTGGTTTTAAGCAAGAGTGAAGACAGAGCAGATATTAAAAATGGATTTTAATCAGAGCAATCTCTCCCTGTAATGATTTTTCATTCTTTCAGCAGCAGGGAATGAAGCAGCTGGCACTGCCAGGATACCACCACAGCAGTTTGTGCCTGTCCTTCCACTCCTCTGGAACTCAGGGACTTACATTGTTTAAGTTGGCTGGTAACAATGGATTCAAAACATGCCAAACTCGAGTTTAAAAAAACCAAGCATGCAATAAGCATTTTTCATTATGTTCTACAACAAAAATATTGTTTTTAAGTTTTAGATCTGGTTCAGGAAGGATTTCTGGAACTTTCTCTTTAGGAACTGCAATAAAGGGATGGGTTTATAGTTACCAAGGTTTTGCTCCAGTAACACTTGGTTGGAAAACACGTTCACACAAGATCATACCTCCTCATCTCGAGTCTGGATGACTGCTGCCAGCTCTTCCTGCAGAGCTGAGACTGTTTCCATGTTCTTCTCAACCCGGAGGGAAACGTCTTTCATGAACTGAATCTTTTCCTTCTCTTCATCAGGACTGGTCAGGAGCTTCTCGAGCGTGAAATCCCGGAACTCCATAAAGGCTTTGATAAACACATCAGCTGCTGACTTTCTCACCCGAACTTTGTATTTCAGTCCATGGTAAAGCAAGGGATTGGCCAAGAAGAGCCTCAGGATGTTTCTCAGGCAACATTTCAGGCGTTGCTCCACAGGTCTCATGCTCTCCTTGTCTCCAGGGCTGGCGAGCAGGTGCTGTATTTCCATCGAAAGCTTCTGAAGCTCCAAAAGGCTGCTTGTGATCTCAGGTCCCAGCATCCTAGCATACCTCTCCAGGGAGCCAGTAATTCGTGGGATCAGCCTGGTGATCTCCAGCTTGACAATGGTCTCATCCAAGACAGTTAGGATTCTTTCTGTCTCCGTGTTATCAGGCTTTAACTGGCGTGGATCTAACACCTTCATGACTCCTAATGGGATCCCTGCCTTCCCTGCCATGCCTTTCACCAAGGTTCTTTGCATCAACGAGGATGCTTGGAATGCAGCTGGATCCCCTGTTGCCATGGATTCAGTTAAACACCAGTGACCTGGGTGGTTTGAGGTCTAGAAAGGACATGGCAGCTCTTATACAAGGTGAGACTCTGGAAGAAAATCGAGGTCCCTGTGCTGCTCCTGTCACAAAATCTCCCTTCTTGGATTTTCTCTCTAAAAGGAAAACACGGTGACAGCATTAGAGAAACAATGTAATTTGGGAAAACATGAGAGTCCGAGATTACCCCGGAGTTCTCTGAGTCTGGGCAGGGGGTCAGGACATGGGGTTGTGCATTAGAGCTGGTCTCTGTCCCAGAGCAGCTGTCAAACACCCGTGGGAAGGGGGTGATGGATTCCTGGCGTTGAAGCGTGCTGGGGAGAAAGCTCCCATCGGTTTCTGAGTAGCAGCTGAGGTCGAGCAGCACAAACTGCAGCTCTGCAGTCCCCAGAGGGGTGTGGAGAGGGACTTGGGGAGAGCCCTGGGGCCACCCTGAGGGAAGGGTAGGGTTCCCAGTGGGAAACCTCTATAGGAAACCTTCCAGAGCTCTGTCCCTGACAGAGGGAGGAGGTGGGAGAGGGCGTCTGGCAGGACTGGCAGGGACAGGGGCAAGAGGAGGAGAGGGAGGGGATGGGGAGAGCGGTAGCGGGGCGGCCGACAGGGAGTGAAGGGTCCCCTTGGTGTGGGTTTGGGACAGCAGGAGGGCCCAGGGACTGGGGAACAGTCAGAGGTCGGGGGGTGGTGATTCCCGTTGGGGAGGACCCCCGTGGAAGGGCGGCTCGGGGGCCGGTGCGGGAGGATCCGGGGGGGTTCTGTGGGACCAGCGGCCTTGGGGCGCGACGGGGTATGGCAGGAGTCGGTTATTGGGGGCTCCCGGCCCCAGGCGGCCTCCACCCCCTGCAGCGCACTCAGTTCCAATCCCGATCCCGATCCCGATCCCGGTCCCGATCCCGATCCCGATCCCGGTCCCGATCCCGATCCCGGTCCCGCCGTCAGCGCCTCACGTTGCCAGGCTACCCGAGGGGGCGGGGCCTTCCCCGGCCACTTATGGTGATCCGTGCTGGCCCCGCCTCCGCCGCTTGATTGACAGCGCCGCTGTCCAATGAGGACTGCCGCGGCGGTGACTGCCCGGGGCTGGGTTCCGTCATGGCGCCCGCGGGGGTTGTGAGGGGTGAGGGAGGACAGGCGTCTCGTTCCCTCCGGGCTGCCCAGCTCTGCATTCCTGACAGCACAACAAGTGACCTGAAAAATAAACTTTATCCCCCCCCCCCCAGGTCACATCTGCCAGGCGCGGGTGAGCCCACTGGGTGTCCAGGAGCCCCGAGAGGGCTGGTTTGAAGCATCAGAACACAAGAGAGTTCCCCTAAGCCGCACTGTTATCATGACTGGTTTTACGGGCCATAAAAGTGATAATGAACCTCCGCTGATGAAGATGCTGATGTTGTACAGGCTGAGTTAATTGGTTATCTGTGAGTTGATGGCGTCTGTGAAGAACATGATGGCCTTGAAGGGTGCACTGCAGCCGTGCCCTCACCCTCTGCTCTCAGGAGAGGAAGATTTGCTTTCCAGCAGCAAATGTGACAAAATGCTGAATCCCAGGCCATGCTCACACATGCTCCACTCAGGAGCCGGCACAGCACAGTGGTGGAGTGCCCGTGCCCTCACAGGCAGCCTTGTCCTGGGTCCCAGCCTTACCTGGCCTGAGCAGCTCCTTTATTTCTCTGCAGGGAGTGTCCAAGTCCGTGAATAAATCTGCAGTGCCCACTGCTCACCCATTCCCAGCTGCTTCCCTACACAAGGCAAATGAGGATTGGTGGTGGGAGATGTAGTGAGGCCACCAGGTTGGGCTGGCCTTTCTGGTGTGGCACTGGTGAGGATGGGTGAGGGGACACTTGGCCTTCCTGCCCACCTGGGCATATCTGGTACCATCTCCAACATCCCCAAATCATTTCCTTCCAGGCTCATTACCTGGAGCAGTGATCTCCATGTGGGCTCCCTCCTGCCCTCAGTGGCTCAGCCAAAGGACTGATTCCAGTCAAGAATGGGACTGAGTGTGATTGAGTCTGGGTTTGGGTCCACCCCAAGCTGGGACATGCCCATCCCACTGTGGGAAGGGGCAGCTGGAACTGCAAGTCTGGGCCAGGCTGTCCCGTAGGCTCCAGGGAAAGCAGTGACCTGCCCAGGAACACCTTCTCAGGCTCTAATTTGGTAACTGGGATCACAGTGGATCTAGATCCAGAAGATCCATGATTTCCTGGCTGCACTGTGATCGAGAGCACAGCAGAGCTGTGATCTGATGCCGCAGAGGGGTGTGCTGGCAGTTGGATGTGTCCTCACGGAGCTCATCACATAACAGAGAACAGCCCTTGAGACATGGAGAGCTCCTGCTTTTCTTGACAAGGACTCCAGAAGGGATCCTTGGCTCCCCTGAAAGGCTGCCACATGCCCTGCAGATATTTTGGAATGAAATCCATCATGAAAAGAATGTCTTTCCCAAGTTGAGGAATGTCCTGATTGCTTTGTTTGAAATGTGCCACTGCTCTCCAAGAAGTGCAGACTTGGACTTCCTGACAGCCATGACCTGCAGATGGCATCAACTGGCCAGTGACTGTCACCAGAGTCCCCTGTGTCCTGGTGTGCACAGCCTGCTTGAAGGGACAGCAAGTCCTTGTGACATCCAGGGAAAGAGGAAGGAAAGGGGTGGAGCCGTGGGTCCCATCCAAACCTCCTCTAAAGAAGGGAGGACTGTGGATCACTGCTGCTCCCTCCTGGACCTGGATAATTACAGACATTCCCATCTTGCAGGAGGAGATGACACATGTCCAGAGCAGCCCTGACTCGTCCTGCAGCTCCACACACTCACTGCTCCAAGCCAGCAGCAGCTCTTCAGCCAGGAAGAAAACCAGGTCAGTTTGGGAGCTGGATGAACCATCATCGAACCTGCGTCAATCCCACCTCATCCAGGATGTAGAAAAGCCTCAGATCTGTCCTCAAACAATTCTCTGCACCCAAACCCACCAGACTGCATCACTGCCTGAGCCAGAGGTGCCCAAGAATCCAAAGTATGTGGGGCACGCCCGAGCAGGGAAGGAAGAGCCCTGGAGCTCCTGGTACAGCCTGGGCACAGCGTCCCTCATGGTTTGAGTGTCCTGCTGTGTCCCAGCTGGCTTCACCCACCACCCACACCCCTCTCCAGGTGCTGAATCCCACTCCTCGTGCAGCAAAGGGAAGCACAGCTCAGAGCGTGGGAGCTGGCTGGCTGATCTGCTTGGAAATCCATGATCCACCCCAGCCTGGTCTGCCCAAATAATTTCCCTGTTCCTGCTGCCACCCACCCCTGCGTGGGGCCTGGACAGGGACATCAAGGAGGGGGATGATTTGAACTGACAGTGAAATAATGGTGAAAGAGCAGAAGCACACAATGAAGCCTTGCTGCAGGCAACAGCACCCCAGCCTGTCCCTGCAGGGACAGTCCCCTCCTGCCACGGTCCTTTGGCTGCAGCCTGACATTGTGCTCTGCTGGGAACGTGGAGCTCTGGCACCACACCAAGCCCTGGAGGACTCCACGGGACCAACTGATCCCTGACCACATCCCTCCTGCAGCTTTGGCTGCTGTTCCCTCATTCCTATGTCATGCTGTCAGTGGGATGACAGCATCCATATCCTGAACAGGTGGGAAGGAGTTTGCACTTCCCTGGCCCCCAGAGCCTGTCAGGAAGGCCCAGGCAGGGCACAGAGAAACCAGGGAGTCCCTGCAGAGTTTGCCAAAGGAATGAGTGTAGTGGGGTTGGTAAAAGCTCCGAGCTAAAGGACCCAGCAGGGAAAACAGGAGAGCTGGAGGTGCTGGGTTGGCTCTGAGAGCACCAGGCTGGAGCTGGGTGGCAGGAGCAGGAGTGCAGAGGGACACAGCCAGCTGGAAAACCAGGACACAGAGTCGTGGAATATCCTGAGTTATAAAGGACCCACAGGGATCACTGACTCAGCCCCTGTCCCTGCCCAGACCCCCCAACAGCCCCACCCTGGGCACCCCTGGCAGCGCTGCCCAAAGGCTCCTGGAGCTCTGGCAGCCTCGGGGCCGTGCCCATTCCCTGGGGAGCCTGGGCAGTGCCCGGACACCCCCAAGGCAAGGAGCCAAGGGAAAACTCCATCCCTTTGACATCACCCTCCCACTCCCTCCCAGGGAAGCAGTGCCTTGAGGAGGTGTTTCCCTCCCAGCCCAGGCCCTCCAACCACCCCATTCCCATCGATTTCAAAGGGCAGCAGCACCAGAGGGATTGCCCTGAGGTTTATCGCTGTAAAAGGAGCGTTGACTTCCTAAGGCTCCTGTTCCGTGCCTGCAGGAGGAGCTCTCTGGACGCGTCTCTCGGTTCCTTTTCTGTCGGCAGCTCCCGCCCGTTCCGAGGGCTTCTCTTTATCCGCAGGCGAACGGGAGGAGGGACCTGGCGCCTTCCTGCTCCTGCGATCAAACACTTCCAGGGATTTTTTAAACTGTTCGGCTGTCTTCTCCCTCCACGCCATCTTTCTCTCCTGTTCTTTCAAAAACTGCTGCCGTAGTTGTTTGTGGAGATGATAGGTTTTCTTTTTGGCCTTCTCAAATTTTTTGACCTTTGTGAGAGCAAACGTAAGACCTCATTGCCACTCTCCTACCGTGAAAATAAAGAACTCCAAAGTGGTGCTTATCCTCAGGAAGAGGCAGATCTCACCACATCCCTCACTATGACCAAGGTGGTTTCCAAGCAAAAAGCTCCAATATGCACAATCACAGAATCACAGAAGGGTTTGGGCTGGAAGGGACCTTAAAGTTCATCTTGCTTCAATCCACAGGGACACCTTCCACCAGACCAAGCTGCTCCAAGCCCCAGCCAACCTGGCCTGGAACACTTCCAGGGATCCAGGGGCAGCCACAGCTCTGGGCACCCTGTGCCAGGGCCTCCCCACCCTCCTAGGGAAGAATGTCTTCCCAAAATCCAATCTAAACTTCTTCTCTTCCAGGGTATCATTGGAACAACGCCTGAGTCCAGGTTAAGTCCACGGCCAATGATGCCTGTAGCTTATTCCAAACCACAGGTGACTTGGAGATAGGATGTGACAGCTGTGTCCTGAGGTTAGGATGAAGGCACAACCACTCATGTCCAAGGTGGCCCAAACCCAACAATTTCCTCTCCCAGCCACTGCAGAGAGCCTTGGCACCCCCTCCTGATCCAGCAGGCTGAAAAACCTAAAGGCCTCCTTGTGCCACAGGGGTAATGAGCTTTGTCCCAGGGAAGAGGAGACCTCACCTGCTCCTCCAGGAGCTGCAGGACACTGGTGGGGCCGCTGGAGGTGGACAAGGGGTAGTCCAAGTCAAGGTCCCAATCTGCAGGGCTGCTCCAGATGAGAAAGGGCTTTGTGTCACACCCCCACACAAGTGTGAGGGTCCCCAGCCCCAGGACGGTGTGAGGGTCCCTCAGCCCCAGCCCAGTGTGAGGGTCCCTCAGCCCCAGGACGGTGTGAGAGTTCCCCAGCCCCAGGACGGTGTGAGAGTTCCCCAGCCCCAGGACGGTGTGAGGGTCCCTCAGCCCCAGGACAGTGTGAGGGACCCCCAGCCCCAGGATGGTGTGAGGGTCCCTCAGCCCCAGGACAGTGTGAGGGTCCCTCAGCCCCAGGATGGTGTGAGGGTTCCCCAGCCCAGTGTGAGGGTCCCCCAGCCCCAGGATGGTGTGAGGGTCCCCCAGCCCTGCACCGGGGCCTGCTGATCTGCTGGCTCTGGGGTGGTGCAAAGACAGTGACACGAGGCCGTGTTTGGCCCTGCTCCTCCATGATCCCCTGTCTCTGCTGGTGGTGGTCAGTTGTCGTCATGGTGACCTTGGAGCCTGTCAGGAGTCACCTCCAGGCTCTACCTCAGTGACACAGTGGTCCCAACAGCTTCTCCTGCCCTTCACCCACCGCACCAGCACCATCCTCGGTGTGTGGCTGGAGCAGTGGCCAGGCTCTGTCCTGACAGGGAGCACCTGTGTGTCCCCATGATGGACACGCCCACCACCTGCATCTCCAGCTGCTGGGATCCACAGCATGGGGACACACAAGGGTGAGTCTGTCCCCACTGGCTGCTTGGCCTGATGGAGCACCACTCCATGTCCCCTCCAGGAACAGAACCATGGAATCATGGAATGGTTTGGGTTGGAAGGGACCTTAAAGCTCATCTTGTTCCACCCCCTGCCATGGGCAGGGACACCTTCCAGTATCCCAGGGTGCTCCAAGCCCCATCCAGCCTGGACTTGGACACTGCCAGGAACCCAGGAGCAGCCACAGCTGCTCTGGGCACCCTGTGCCAGGGCCTCCCCACCCTCACAGGGAACAGTTCCTTCAAAATATGCAGTCTAAACCTACTCTCCTTCAGTTTGAAGCCATTCTTCTTTGTCCTGTTCCTCCAGACCCTTGTCCAAAGTCTCTCTCCATCTTTATTTCTCTCTCTATCCTTCTTGTTGGCTCCCTTCAGATACTGCAAAGCTGTAATTAGGTCACCCTAAAGCCTTTGCTTCTGCAGGCCAGGCTATCCCAATTCTCTCACAGCAAAACTGCTCCATCCCTCTGATCATCTTGGTGCTTCCTCTGGACTTGCTCCACCAGCTCCAAACCCTTGCTATGCTGGGCCCCAGGGTTGGTGGGGTCTCCCCTGTGTGGGGCAGAGGTGCAGAATCCCCCCTCCCCTGCTGCCCACCCTGGGGGCTCAGCCCAGCAGACAGTGGCCTTCTCCAAATGCTGCCATCCCAGCAGAGAGCCCAACAACAGCTCCTGGCAGCAGGGCCAGGCCAGCTCAGCATCAGCAGGTGGGGATGCTCGGCTCTCTGGCCGGGATGGTGCCCCAGGTTTATGGAAATGGGGTAGGAGAAACTCTGCTGCTCTGAGCACAAATGAGTTGTTGTGACCTCTTGGCAAGAAATCCAGGGAAAGCCAGCAGCAGTTCTTCCAGATCCATGCTGGAGCACTGAAAATAAACTCACGTCTGAGGAGCTGGAACATGGTCTGTGCTGCTGAAAGTACAGAGGATTTGAGATAGCCCAGTGAGTAGTGAATTTTGCTATTAATAAAATCAGCACAGTTTTCACTTCTCATTTGTACCAGGGCCTTGACAGGGACTCCAAGACCACCACGTGCTCAGGGAGTGTTGTTTTATTCCAGCACAAAATGTGCTGCTGAGGCAGGACAGCAATTTGCTGTGAGTCAGGAGACTTGGAACATCACCAACACTTGTTTTTCCTAACTGGGATACAGCTTTGGGTTTTGAGACAGCAACTCAAAGTCCCGTCATCTGCTGCCTTCCAGAGAGGGAAGGAAGAGCACAGGCTCCAGCATCTCTGGTTGGGAGAGAGTCTAAGATGTCACAGCCCTTTCTCTTCCCCCACCTGATTGCCACAACTCTTTTTCAGGAGGTGCCTTGGGAGACCCGTGGTTCTTGTCCCTGCCCATAGCAGGGTGTTGGAATGAGATGAACTGTAAGGTCCCTTCCAAGCCAAATCATCCCATGTCTTATGATCTGAGCAAGCTGCTCCATGATTGTGAGGAACCCCACTCCTTGGTGGGGTCCCATAGCCCCAGCAGATGTGAGGGGTTGGAGCCAGGTGGGGAACAAGAGACAGGACAAGGGAGATGGCTTCAAGTCGCACCAAGGGAGGTTTAGGTTGGATATTAGGGAAAAATTCTTCACAGAAAGGGTGGTAAGGCAGTGGAACAGGCTGTCCAAGGCTGTGGTGAAGTCCCCATGCCTGTAAATGTTAAAAAATGTGAGTGTGTGGCACTTGGGGACATGGGTTAGTGCTGACCATGACAGTGCTGGGGGAACAGCTGGAGTTGTTGATTTTAGAGAGCATATCCAACCTTAACCATTCTGTCTTTCTCTGATTCTAAGGCTTTTAAAATGTCTTTAAGCTTTAAGTGATATCATCTTTTAGAAACTCAGCCAAGAGCCTGCTGAGCACAGGGCAGGAGCCTGTGACACAGAGCAGTGAAACCATCAAATAGTTAAGAGCAAAGCCTGGAGGGGATTTTGGGGTACTGGAGCAGAGGCTGTGGGGCTGGAAGGGAGTCTGAGGGGTCATCCTGTCCATCTCCTGGCCTCCAGTTTCATTTGGGCAGCTTGAAATGCCCTCAGCTCTCTAGGCTGCCCTACATGGAAAAATGCCATTTTCCTACATTACAAAAAAAAGGTTTTGCCATAATTCCAGCTTCATACCCAGGACAGTCCCTGGCACTGTTTGAGGACTGGGATGTGGTAGATTTGAGAGCACAGCCCAGCATATCCCAGAAGGATATAATTTCCTGGCTCAGGCTCCCCAGCTTAGCAAGTGCTTGCCCCTGCTGCAGATCCCAAATCCTGCTGTGCCAGTGCAGTGAGCTCCCGACGGGCCCCAGGGCAACAGTTAATCCCTGTCCTGAAACAGAGATCATTTCCACCCTGTGCTCCCAGGCACACAGTAAATCCACCCTGGATTTCCTCTGCCCTGCGTGGGCACATGCTGCTCCTGCTCCAGCACCATCCCAGCACCTTCCATCTCCACTTCCAAGGAAGGGTTCAGCAGCAGATCCATGAAAAAACGGCTCAGTGTCATTAACTCCACTGTCCCACTGGGCACGGGTTTATTTCTCCCACCTTGGACTTTCACACTTCACCTGGAGCTCCTTGATGGAGAGGGACTTTGAGCGAGGGTGTGGAGGGACAGGGAATGGCTTCCCAGTGCCAGAGGGCAGGGCTGGCTGGGAGATTGGGCAGGAATTGTTCCCTGGCAGGGTGGGCAGGGCTGGCACAGGGTGCCCAGAGCAGCTGTGGCTGCCCCTGGATCCCTGGCAGTGCCCAAGGCCAGGCTGGACACTGGGGCTGGGAGCAGCCTGGGGCAGTGGGAGGTGTCCCTGCCCAGGGCAGTGGATGGATGAGATGGGCTTTAAGTTCCCTTCCCAGCCAAACCATCCTGTGATTCCTTTGTCAGCCAGCACCTCCAAGCATGTGCAGATGCCACCCATCCCTCAGAGCTGTGACCCCTTCCCATGCCCATGTGAGGGCTGTGCCCACTGTTCCTGCTCCAGCTGGGCTGGTCCTGCCCTGTGCCAGGGGCTGCTCTCCAGGAAGGTGTCCCATCTGCCCCCCTCCCAAAAAAACCCAGGGCTGGGATGCCTTTCCCTCCTCCAGCTTGGCCGGGGCAGCACTGGGCTCAGCACATGGGCAGCTGTCAGTGTGGAGGGAAACCCAATCCTTCCTGGGGCCGGAGCAGAGGGATAACACCGGGCTGAGCTCATGGCCTGGAATACCCAGAGAGAGGGTCAGCACCCCCAGGCACCCTCCTGCCACTGCTGGGCTTCCCATGGGCAACACAACCCCAATCCCAGCGGGAATGCTGCCCTGGGGACCCCCGTGACTGTCAGCACTGCACAGGGACACACAGGGCCACAACCAGCCACGCTCCCTGCAGCTGCAGGGCACCAGGAACGCAAGGTGGAAAAGGCCAAGCCATGGATGGAGCCAGGATCCAGGATCCAGGCAGCCCCCAGGGCCAGCAAATGAGTCAGGGGGCTGGGATAGGCAGGGAGTCCCTGGGGGAGGGCTCCTGAGCCAGCCATGCTGCAGGTGAAGGTTTGCAGGTCTCATTCCTCTTTTCCAACACTCCTCGCTGTGAAAAAGCCTCTGGAATGTGTGCCCAGAAAATAAACAAGCTCCCGGCCAGAGCAGGGGCCGCTGGCTGATAACTGCGGGCCCTTTGTGTCCTTTTTGGGATGGGCGCCACTCCAGCCACACCTGGGGCACCCGGGCCAAGGTGGCAGCAGCGGTGGCACTCCGGGCACACCCCGGAGAGCTGCCCTCCCCTCACCTGCGTGCTGGGAAGGAGCCTCCAATCCCTGCCCTAATCATGGAAAAAAATCGCTGCTTGGCAAAGAGGCCGGGGAAGCAGCGGGGATTTTCCAGGGGAAGTGGGGTGGTGCTTGTGCTCAAGTGAGTCACCAGGCTGGAGAGGGGGTGTGATTTTTGGCTGTCCTGTGCAGGGCAAGGAGCTGGACTCGGTGATCCTTGGGGGTCCTTTCCAAGCCAGGACACTCCATGATTCCATGACTCAAAGGACAGGATGCTCCAGCGTCAGGCCAGCCTAGGGCAGGGCAAAGCTCCCAGCCCTTTCCCAGACACTTGTGGTCAGTGACTCTCGCTGTCACTGCATCCCTCCCGTGTCCTGCGGGGTGTCCCAGTGCCAGCCCCGGGGCTGCCAAACCACAGCTGGAGATGCTGGACGCAGCTTCCCCAGAGCTGGAACATCCCGAGGCATTTCTGTGCCTCAGTTTCCCACCCCTGCACTGAGCCTTCCTGCCTTCCTTCCTCCTTGGCCAGGAGATCGCTGGGAGCCGAGGGTGGAGTACAACAAAAATAGAGCTTTATTTCGGGACAAGTGCAATCGGAGCCGGGTCCTTTGGCCCCGGCGTGGAGATACAAGTGTGGCAACGGCCACCACGGGCCCCAGCAGCGGTGGCAGGCACACACACGGGGCTGTCCCTTTGCCACGGGGAGCACGTGCTGTGTCACAGCCCGGCACTGTCCTGTGTCACAGCCCGGCACTGTCCCGGAGCGATGGCAGCTGCTCCAGGCTGCTCCCTGTGTCCCCCGGGCTGGGCTCTCACCATCTCTGCCACGGATGCCAGTCTGCAGCGAGCTGGGAGGGGTGGGGACAGCTGTGGGGGCTGAGAGGCGTGGTGGGGACAAAGAGGACACCACCGGCAACCCTGCGGGATTGTCACAGACACGGTGGGGACGGGGACAGGAGAGGGGACACACACCCGCCCTGTCCTGGGCGTTCGGTTCGGCCATGAGAACCAGGGGCCACTCCAGCCAGCAGAGCTCAGTAGTGACACACACAGACACACACACACACACACACACACACAAACACACACACACACACACACACACACACACAGACACAGACACACAAACACACACAGAGTCTGTTTTCCCAGGTGAAACAGCAGCTGGATGTACAGAGCTGTGTCTCTCCAGCTGTGTATCCACAGCCACGTCCCTGGGTGTGCCCAGGCTGTGCGTGCACACAGGCACACCTGCACACACACACAGGTACCTGCTCACCTGCACAGAGCCCCTGTGCACAGCGGTACCTGTGCACACACACACACACGGAGCTGTGCACGCACAGCCTGCGCACACCGGCACACGTGTGCCACACAGACACTCACCTATGTACAGCCTGGACAATGCACACCTGCCCACAAGCACGAGACCTGCTTGCACGTAGAGCCTGTGCACACCCACACGTGCACACTGAGCTGTGCACACCACTGTGTGCAGGGTCATACACACCAACACACGCACGTCCCACACACAGCCACGCTCACACCTGCAGAGCCTGTGCACACCCACCAGCACAGGGCTGGGCACAGACACACTCACACCTGAGAGTGTGCAATTCAACACAGGTGCTCACAGCTGTGCACACAGCACGTGTGCACACCAGCACATCCGTGTGCACACCAGCACACACGTGCACTGTGCAAAGCAGGACGTGCACGCTCGCATCTGGGCACAGCAGAAAACACGCGTGCACGCAGCAGCCAATGCACGCTGACACACGTGTGACACCCGTGTGCACACAGAGCCACAGACACTGGCACACACAGGCACAGTGTGCATGGACTCACACACACTGGCACACATGTGCACAGCCTGTGTGGACTCACATGCAGGCACACATGCACAGAGCCACAGACACCAGCACACACAGGCACGGTGTGTGGGGACTCACACACAGTGGCACACATGTGCAGAGTCACACACAGTGGCACACATGTGCAGAGTCACACACAGTGGCACACATGTGCACAATCACACACACCAGCACACACAGGCACAGCGTGTGTGGACTCACACACACTGACACACACGTGCAGAGAGTCACACGCATTGGCACACACGTTCACAGCCTGTGTGCACTCACACACAGTGGCACACACGTGCTCAGCCTGTGTGGACTCACACACAGGCACACATGTGCACAGCCACACACACTGGCACACACAGGCACAGAGTCACACACAGTGGCACACACGTGCTCAGCCTGTGTGGACTCACACACATTGGCACACGTGCAGAGTCACACACAGTGGCACACATGTGCACAGAGTCACACACATTGGCACACATGTTCACAGCCTGTGTGGACTCACACACACCGGCACACACATGCACAGTTACACACATCGGCACACACGTGCTCAGCCTGTGTGGACTCACACACAGGCACACATGTGCAGAGCCACACACACTGGCACACACAGGCATGGTGTGTGTGTGTACTCACACACACTGACACACACGTGCACAGAGTCACAGACACCGGCACACACGTGCTCAGCCTGTGTAGACTCACACACACCAGCACACACGTGCACAGAGTTACACACACTGACACACACGTGCAGAGAGTCACACACACTGGCACATACATGCACAGCCTGTTTAGACTCACACACACCGGCACACACGTGCTCAGCCTGTGTAGACTCACACACACTGGCACACACAGGCATGGTGTGTGTGGACTCACACACACCGGCACACACGTGCAGACTCACACACACACGTGCTCAGCACCCCCCCAGAGCCCTCCCGGCCCCGCTCCCCCCGTGGGTCCCTACTGGGGCCGCGGGTGACGCCGCAGGCGGCGCAGGCCCCAGCAGGCGGCCAGCAGCCGGGGCCGGTGGTACAGCACCATCCCGGCCAGCGTCAGCGCCACGCCGGCGTAGCCCAGCGCGCCCAGCCGCGTGCCGAACAGCAGCCGCGACAGCAGCAGGTTGCCCACCACGGTCAGGCTGCCCAGCAGGTGCAGCGTCAGGGCCGAGGTGAGGGACAGCAGGCAGGAGGTGGCCAGGTTGTAGAGGACGGAGCCCAGGCAGCTGAGCAGGACGCAGCCCCAGAGCGCGGCGTCGGGCCGCAGGACGCCCTGCCACGAGGGGCCCAGCTCCAGCGCCACGGCCGCCCCGAACAGCAGCACGAAGCTGGGCAGGGAGGTCAGGCCGAGCAGGGACAGCGCGTCCAGACGGTCCTCCTGCAGCAGCACGCCTGGGGGGGGACAGGGGACAGTCAGGGGGACGTCCCACGGGAACGCCCGTCCGCCGCAGGGACACCCGGCACCCACGGGAGACACCCGGCACCCACGGGAGACACCCAGCAACACGAGACCAAGCAGTAAAGAAATCCCAAATGTCACTGGGAAGGGGGAAATAAGGGGGGGGGGCATTTCTTTCCGTGGGCTGGAGGTGCCCTGGTTTAGGGTGGGGGTCCCAGTTTAGAGATTTCCTGGTTTGGATGTGTCTCTGTTCAGGAGTCCTTCATTTCTGGGATTCCTGGTTCAGGGGGTGTCCCACTCTGGGGATGCCCTGATTCAGAGGGCGTCCTCTTTCCAGGGTGCCTGTGTTTGGGGTCAGAGTGCTGCAGGGAGGGTAGGACAGGGCAGCTTTCCCAGCCCATTTCAGAGCATTTGTCCCCATGTCCCTCCCTCTGGGTCATCCGAGGACAGTGGGGACAGGAGGCACAGCACAGCTGACTGCCAAACACAGACAGGCCTCTACTCTCCCCAGGGCCACTCTCCATGTCCCACCAGGGGTGAAAAGGTGACACAGCAGTGGCACAATGACCACTGGTGTCCCTTGGGGGGCCACAGCAGCCCAGTACAGCCATGGAGACCTTGGGGTGGGCACAGGGCCCCATGCCCAGAGCCCGTCCCCACAGTGCCCCGAGTCACAGCCTCCAGAGGAAACTCTCCCTTCCCAGCCAAAAACATTCCAGCTGGCTCCTCACTGCCTTGTGCCAAGGACACCCCGGCCTGGGTGGCACCACGGCCACCAGAGTCCCTGGGAAGGGGGGGACTCACAGGGAGTGCAGCAGCCACAGGGATGGGACAGGCTGGGTGACCCTGTGCCAAGCCAGGGCACTTCCACCCCGCAAGGCCCAAGGACACCACAGGGACACTAATGGTGTCATTACCGACAATTAAAGTCACATCACCTCAGGGCCACAAGCACGACACAGCCCGGAGAGGGGCGAGGGTGGCTCTGGGGTGGCACCAGAAACAGAGTGGCCAAGGGGTGGCACTGGGGCTGGGGCCATACAAGGGCAGTACCAGGGCCGGGAGGGACAGCAGGTGGCACATGGGGGTGAACCTGGGAGCCAGAGTGCCACCACGGCTGCGTGGTGCCACTGTGACCAGGGGGGGCAGGGAGTGTCACCAGCACAAAGGTGGCAGTGGGGTGACACCAGTGATAAGGTGGGGTGGCACTGGGGCTGGGGAGACACCAGGGTGGCACAGCAGGTGGCAGGGCAAGCAGGGAGAACCCCCAGCAGCGGGAGTGGCACCAAGGTGACACCAGCACCCCTGTGCCCGTGCTAGGGGCGAGCAGACATGCAGGGACAGGGACGGGGACAGGTGACACTTACTCTGCTGGATGGACTTGAGGGCGCGGAGCACGGTGGCGGCCAGCAGGAAGCCGCAGCCGGGCTGGGAGAAGCAGAGCCCGCCGGCGATGCTGCAGGCGGCCCCGGCACACACCGGCCCCATGGCCCAGCACTGCAGCGGGTGCGGCCGCCGGCCCCCCAGCACCCCCAGCACCAGCGTCACCAGCGGCGTGGTGGTGGCCACGGCCTGGGCCACGTCCAGCTGCACGTAGCTCAGGCCCAAATTGCCCAGGGCCACGCTGGTGCAGAAGGTGAGGCTGAGCAGGTAGATCCTGACGCGGGGCCGGGGGCCCGGTGCCCGTGCCCAGCCCAGCGGGTAGCCCACGGCCACGCCGGACAGCATGTGCAGCGCCGAGAGCAGCAGCGGGTAGCGGAACCCGTGAGCCGCGAAGATCCACTTGTTGAGGCCGGCCATGGTGGTGCCGGTGCCCAGCCAGGCCAGCACGCTGAGGGTCAGCGGCAGCGCCGGCCCCGGTGGCCGTCCCCCGTCCGCCTGGCCCGGGTCGGGCTTCCAGGGCCGCACGGTGCCGCCGCCCGCCGCGCTCATCGCCGCTTCATCGCCCCGCCGCGACCGCGGGCACATGGGCACCGGCTCCGCTGCCTCCGGCCGCCCCTCGCCGCTCTGCCCCGTCCTCTCTCCGAGAGCCCCGCGATGGGTGGCGGTGGCAGCGGCGCTGGCGCGGTGGCGGCCGCGCTCTCTGTCCCCGCTCCCTGCGGTGGTGGCCGCGCTGTCTGTCCCCGCTCCCTGCGGTGGTGGCCGCGCTGTCTGTCCCCGCTCCCTGAGCTGGCGTGTCCCGGCCGGGGGTGCTGGCGGGGCTCAGCGCCGCCGCGCTGGCGGTGCCATGTGCCGGGAGGAGGCGGAGGCGGCGGTCGGGGCCAGCGGAAAGTTTGGTGATGGCGGGAGCGGAGGGCGGGCGCTCCTCCCTGCCAGGCCAGCGCGTCACTGCCGGCCGGGCGGGGCACGGCGGCCACCGGCACCGGGGCCGCACCCAGCGCTGCCGCCCACCCGCATCAGCGTGCGGTGGCTCCGCGGTGACAGCGGGGCCGCCTCCGAACCCCCGCCCGGCCCCCGGCGCCATCGCATCGCCCGCAAATCGCCGCCCCCCCCTCCCTCCTCCGGTGGTTTTGGAGGTCGGATTAAACTCCCCGGGGAATCGCGCAGATTTGGGCACACCTGGGGGTTCCCCTCGGGCACCGCGGTCGCCGAGCCCTGGGGCAGTGGGGGCGCAGTACCCCGCAGAGGGTGACAGAGGAGGAGGATCCTCCTGAGGATGAACAGCGCTGATTCGGGCTCCCCAAAGCTTTGGCGGTCCCAAAAATGCTCTGCACACCCCAAAAACAGCTGCTCCCAGCAGCCGCCTGCCCCATTCCCGAGTGCGATCAGGACTGGAGGAGGTGCTGGTTTGGGTGCTCCCGTCCCACCGCACCCATAGGACAGAGGGCACTGTGTGTGTCCCCTCCTCCTGGCCCTGGCAGATTTGGGGTGCTGGCGCACGGAAAGCAGGAGGCAGGAGCCGCAGGTCCTGTGCCCACAGTGGGGGGTTCATTGCCATCATCCCCCACCCTCTACCACTCGCTGAGGCGCAGGATGAGGGTCTCCCCATCCTGGGGTCTGTAGTCAGCAATACCTGCGGAGAGAGGGACAACGGCCTGGGGTGAGACAGCAGCCATGGGGGGCTGCAGGGGACCCCTGCCACCTCCCCAGGGACACCCACCCACCACTCACCCTTCTGCAGGGGCGTGTTGGGCGCGCTCAGGAGCTGCCAATAGTTCCTCTTCTCCTGCCGGGCCTCCAGCCCCAGCACCTGGGTCAGGAAGGGGCCCTGGGGGGTGTCCTGGGTGTGGAACCTGGGGGTTGGGACAGCGGGGTCAGGGGGGCGAGGCTCCAGCCTCGGCACTGCCGGCGCTGGTACAGAGCTGCTCCCAAGGGAGCCGTGTGCTGGGAACTGGAGTGAGCCCAGCACAGGTACAGCACGCGTGGCCACCACAGCGTGACCCCCACGTACTTGAAATCCTGGGGCTCCAGCGCAGCAGCCGCCCGGAGCACGTCCAGGAGGGAAGCGGCGGCGGGCGCGGGCACGGGGCGGTCATAGAGCCGGAGCTCGTAGCACCAGGGCAGGGGACACTCCACCACCAGCTGCACCGTCTTGTTCCCCGGCACCTCAGCCAGGGGCTCCATGTCCAGGGGGGTCAGCGTGTCTGCGGGAAGCCACCACGGCGCTGGTGACACCCGGCCACCCCTGTGGTGACACCGGCGCTGACCCCGATCCCTCTGCCCCCTGGCTCCTACCTGGCTCCTCCCGGCAGTGCATGGAGGTGATGTCCAGGTAGGAGCGGCCGTGCAGCACCGGCAGCACCTGGGCCATGGTGGCGGCAGTGCCGAAGGCTTCCAGGTTCTCCAGCAGGGCAGCCATGGCCTGGCCGAACGCCGGCTCCGTCTGGCACGCACCTGTGGCCAGGAACACCTGGGACAGGGAGGGATGGAGGCGGTGGGAAGAGGAAGGAGGGTTGGGTACCTGGGCACTGCGCTGCTGAGCATCGCCTGCCCTGGGGCAGCTGCCCCTGCCTGGGCACCCACATCTACACCTACACCTCCCATCTCCACCCACACCTGCACCTGCACCCCACAACTGCACCTGCAGCTCACATCTCCACTCACACCTGCACCTGCACCTCACATCTCCACCCACACCTGCACCTGCACCCCACAACTGCATCTGCAGCTCACATCTCCAATCACATCTGCATCTGCACCCCACCACTGCAGCCTCTCTCGCCGCCAGGGCCGTTCCCAGTGCCAGCCCAGATGTCCCCTCAGGTGACACCCACCTGCAGGGCCCACGGGGTGCTGTAGATGTTGCCGATGACGCCGTCGGGGCCCTGGGCCTCGGCCATGCTCCTGCTGGCCCCATGTGCGGCCGCCCGGAGCTCGGCCGCCAGCTCCGTCCCCACCAACCTCCTCCGCTCCAGGCAGGTGAAGGCCAGCGCCACCACGGCCTCGGTGTCTGCGGGGACACCCCGGTGTCACCCCCAGTCACACACCCGCCGGGGTGCCACCGCCTGTGCCCGTGTGCCTTACCCACGGCATTGCCACCGTGCCCGAGCCTTCCGCGGTGCTGGGCGGTGAGGAGCCGCCGGATCACCTCCTCCCGCACCCGCTTGTGGTGCACGCACAGCGCCAGCACGCCCAGCCCGTACTGGTAGTAACTGGTGAGGGGGTGGCCGTGCCGCCGGGAGCCTGGGGACAACGCCTGGCGTCACCGGGGAGAGCCGGCGCCTCACAGCTGGACACGCTGGTGCCAGGGACAGGGACACGCTCTCACCTGTCCAGTCCTCCTCCAGGTAGTACTTGAGCCATGTCACCAGCGAGCGAGGCGGGCTGGCCGGGGGACAGGTGGCCCGCAGCCCCAGCAGGTACAGTGCCAGCCGCCCGGTGTGCGGGGGCTCCGCCGCGCTCCTGCAAGGCACCCGGCACCTCCCAGGACACCGCCGGCGGTGTCACCTGCCCTGAGTGGGGCGGGGGACCCCGGGGGACACCCACACCTACGTGCTGTGCTCGGCGTCCCACCTGGAGCGGCCGTGGGCTTGCAGGCTCCTGCGGGGACAAAGCATCAGCCTGGGGGACAGCGGCGGCGCCCGAGACCCGCGGGGGAGCCCAACTCCCCGGGGACCCACCTGCCGTAGGGCTGCTGGAAGGCGTCCTGCAGCCGCTCCAGGTAGCGCTGCTCCAGCCGCGGGTGGTGCTCCGGGGCCAGGCGCAGCGCCACGTACACGGCGGGGTCGGGGTCCCGCGTGGGGTCCCCCGCCAGCCCCAGCAGCCGCGCACTCAGCGCCCGCACGGAGCCCGCCGAGCCCTCGGGGGGCTCTGCCCCGGCCCGGGGGAGGCAGCGCGGGTCAGCGGGGCACCACAGGGCTGAGATCCATCCCCCCAGGCACGGCCCTGCAGCTCCACAGCTCCTCCCCAAAGCCGTGGGGGACCCCCAGCACCCATCCCCTCCATGCACCCCGCACCCTCCGCGTCCCCCCAAACCCCCATAAACCCCAGATTCATCGCCACGAAAAAGAGGAAGAAACAAAGAGACGTGGAGCAGGAGCAGGGAGAAGCCGAGGGGGTGACCGGGGGCTGGGGTGACAGCCCTGTCCCCAGGGACCCCTGGAGGGGGTGGCCGGCGGCTGGGGTGACAGCCCTGTCCCCAGGGACCCCTGGAGGGGGTGGCCGGGGGCTGGGGTGACAGCCCTGTCCCCAGGGACCCCTGGAGGGGGTGGCCGGCGGCTGGGGTGACAGCCCTGTCCCCAGGGACCCCTGGAGGGGGTGGCCGAGGGCTGGGGTGACAGCCCTGTCCGCAGGGACCCCTGCTGGAGGTGAGCACGGGCTGGCTCCGGGCAGGGGTTGGGTCGTGGGGAGCTGAGCGAGCCCCGCAGAATTTGTCACCGAGGGCTGCCACCAGCCGCCGTCCGAGGGTCCGGAGATGATGGGTGGGGCTGATCACCCCCAGCCCCGCTCACCGGGGACCCCCCGAGCTCAGGGCGAGCCCGGCGCGGGGGTCCCGGGCGGGTTCGGGGGCCGCACTCACCGCAGCAGCGGGCGGGCAGGACCGCGGGCAGCAGCAGCAGCAGCAGGACGAGCGGCAGCCCCATGCTGGAGGGGGACAGGGGGGACACGGGGGTGACACAGCTCGGCACAACCCCTCCGGACAGCCGGCAGCGGCAGGATGAGCCGGGCCGGGCCGGGACAGCAGGGGAAGGTGTGGCGAGAGGCCGTTTCCGCAGGCCGGGGCCGAGTCAGCACAAACGAGGCAGAACTTTGGCTGAGGCGCGGCCGGGGCAGCGGGGGCAGCCCCGGGCAGGCCGGGACACCCTGCCCGGGCAGCCTGACCCGAGGTGCCGCTGCTCGGGTCAACAGCCGCGGTCACAGCCCTAAAATAGACAGGGCTGAGAGCCGGCCAAATCCGGCCCCCTTGGAAAGGAGAATTCTCGTGCTTGCCTCGAATTACGATTTAATTGAGAAAACGGAGATTGATTAAACGCACGCGGGAGCCGAGGGACAGGCGGGGAGGGGGCACGAAGCCCAAAAAATAAATCCCTAAAGCCGAGGGGTGCGGGGGTCCTGAACCCCCAGAGGTAAAACGCTCTTTGTCGGGAGGGACGTGGAGTCCTGAGTCACAAAAGCGAATCCCCCGAGGCCAGGAGGGGATCCCGGGGCACCGCCGGGGCTCCGGTCCCCTCAGCCTGGGGACACCCGAGCACGGGCGGCGGGCCTGGGGACCCCCCTGCCAGACCCCCACTGTGCCCCAAACAGCCGCCCCGCTGTGGGCCCCGCAGGCCGGGCACCCCCAGGTGCTGCACCGCCAGGGACCACAAGAGGGCGGCGGGACCCGCAGGTCCGGGCAGGGACCCGCGGCCGCGATCCCGGTGTTTGACCGGTACCCCGGCCCAGCCCTCCGGCCCGCCCCGCCTGCCTCGCTATATCCCGGCATGCCCCGCGCAGCCCCGCCAGAATGCACCCCGGCGTGCTCCGCGCCAGCCCTGCCTCGCTATATCCCGGCATGCTCTGCGCAGCCCCCCCTGCCCCGTTATATCCCTTAATGCTCTAGGGGCACCGCAATATCCCAGTGTGCTCTGCACCTCAGGACCCCTCCTGCTAGGGCTCTGGGCTGCCCGCGGCGCGCCTGACTGAGCCTCTTTCTGCCGCCTGCCCCGGCCCGGCCGCCCGCCCGCGCCGCTCGTTCCGCCCGCGCTGTCCTCGGTGCCCGCGCTGCCCTCGTGCCCGGTGCGGGGCCGCTCCGGTGTGCGCGGGCCCGGCTGCGGGCGCAGGCGGGGCGCGGGCAGCGCGGGGTCCTGCCTTGAGCGGGCGCACGTGGCGGCGGCGGCGGCGGCGGCGGCGGGGCCATGGGCGGGCTGGAGAAGAAGAAGGTACCGAGCCCTTCCCGATCCCTCCTTTCCTCTGCGGTGACGCTCCCGGGGCCTGTGCCCGCCGCCCGGTGCCTCCCCGTGCCGTTCCTCCCGCCCTCCTCCCTGCCCTCTCCGTGCCCTCCGGTGTCGGTCCGCGGCTGCTCCCCGCGTTCCGGTGCCGGTGACACCGCTCCGGCCGTGCCGTGCCCCTGCAGCCCTCCCTGGCAGCGGTGCTCGCCCGCTGTCCCGGGGCCCGATTCCGCTCCTACCCCCCGCGCTGGCCGTGCACGGTGCCTCTTTGCAGCCCCGCAGCCTCCGGTTCCCGTTTCTCCTCCCTCTCCGCTCCCTCCCAGGAGTCCCGGTGACCCCGGGGCGGTTGCGGGGGTCCCCTCGGCACCCCCGACCTTTCTCAACGCCCCCGTCTCTCCCTAGTACGAGCGCGGAGCCGCCACCAACTACATCACCCGGAACCGGGCGCGGAAGAAGCTGCAGCTGAGCCTGCCCGACTTCAGGTGCGTCCGGGACCCCCGGAGACCCCCGCCCTGCACCGTGACCTCCGTTCCTCCGGGCTCCCCGGGCCCTTTGAACTCCCCCGGTCCCTTCCCAGGGAAGCAATGGGAGAAGGAGCCCGTGGTGGGTGCGTGGGGTGGCCTTGGACTCCTTTAAATCCTTTCCCTGGGATTCCCAGTGCCCCTGAACTCCCTCCCAGAGCCCCTGGAACCCGCGGGCACCCCGGGACACCCTAAACGCCCGTCATGGTTCACCTTTTTATATTAATCTATAAGTTTAATAAAAATAAAATAGAATAAAAATAGACAATAAAGGAGAAAAAACAAAGCTCTTTTCGGCCGAGGTGCTGATACCAACAAGATCAGCACGTCGTCTCTTTTCAGATCCTTTGTTTTAAGGACTTCTGTGTTACATATTTAAATGAGCTAATACATGATTCAAATATTCATTTTTGGTTTCAAGACTTCCCTTAATTACAGTTTTTCTATGTGGCCTTGCTAAGTCTAGACAGAGGTAGTAAATCTTTCTTCTTCAACAAGGCTCAGTTGTTCCTTATCTTCAGGAATTCCAGCTGGCCCTCCTGTCTTCTATCTCTTTGAGGAATTAAAAAACCAACAACAATCCCATCTCTACTTTGTTACAATCTAAGAATATTTATCTATCACATTTTTTTTAATATTCTATTAATAAAAAAACATGCAATATAACCTTCCCATATGATACATAAAGCAATCTGCTTGTTATATGCGAAAAGCCAACTCCAAAATACGCATTCATAACAATGGGATCCCTGAGCTGCCCTCAGACCCCACAGCCCTCCTGCCTCCCCCCTAACCCCCCAACCCTGCCCATCCCGACCCCCCTGGGGGCGCAGAGGGGTTGGGCTCTGTGCTGGGAGCCCCTGGGACACCCTGAGCTCCTCTCCAAGGGGCTGTCCCTGGGGGTGGCCCTTTCCTTTGGGGTCAGGGAGCAGCGTCCTGGGGTTTTTAGGGTGCCCAGTTTGGGGGTTCCCCCTCCAAAGGAAGGAAGGAAGGGCCTGGGCTGTCCCAGTCCCCCCTGTCCCAGCCCTGTCCTCATCCCCAGGCGCCTCTGCATCCTCAAGGGGATTTACCCCCACGAGCCCAAGCACAAGAAGAAGGTGAACAAGGGCTCCACCGCCCCCAGGACCTTCTACCTGCTCAAGGACATCAAATTCCTGCTCCATGAGCCCATCGTCAACAAATTCCGAGAGTACAAGGTCAGTGTCCCACCCTAGGGGGCCCTGGGGCTGCTCCTGGCCCATGTCCCCCTCATGTCCCCCTCGTGTCCCCCCCTGTCCCCCCAGGTGTTTGTCCGGAAGCTGCGCAAGGCCTACGGGAAGAGCGAGTGGGGCACTGTGGAGAGGCTGAAGGACAACAAACCCACCTACAAACTCGACCACATCGTCAAGGAGAGGTGAGGCAGCCCTGGCAGAGCCACCTGGAGCACCCACCTCTGGGGCCTGGCACAGGAGGGACCTGGAGCTGCTGGAGAGAGGCCAGAGGAGGCCACAGAGATGCTCCCAGGGCTGGAGCTCCTCTGCTCTGGAGCCAGGCTGGGAGAACTGGGGGTGCTCACCTGGAGAGGAGAAGGCTCCAGGGAGAGCTCAGAGCCCCTGCCAGGGCCTGAAGGGGCTCCAGGAGAGCTGGAGAGGGGCTGGGGACAAGGGCTGGAGGGACAGGACACAGGGAATGGCTTCCCAGTGTCAGATGGATGGATGAGAGATTGGGCAGGAATGCATCTCTGGGACAAATTCCAGAGGGTGCAGGAACAGACTCTGAGGGATACCTGGGAGTGCAGCTGGACCATGCTGAGCTCTGCCCCAGGTAAAGGAGCTGAATGGGGGAGACAATTCCCAGGAGAATAATTTGTCTGAAGAGCCAGGGCCCAACCACTTCTCAGGCTGTGAAAATTCTCACCGTTCCTGGATGGAACAGGAACTACACAATTAAAATACAATCTCCTTGTCAAGGAGGATAAAGCCAATGGCTTTAAGCTAAAAAGAGTAGATTTAGGTGGGAGATTGGGCAGGAATTGTTCCCTGGCAGGGTGGGCAGGCCCTGGCACAGGGTGCCCAGAGCAGCTGTGGCTGCCTCTGGATCCCTGGCAGTGCCCAAGGCCAGGCTGGACACTGGGGCTGGGAGCAGCCTGGGACAGTGGGAGGTGTCCCTGCCCTTGGTATGAGATGATTTTTAATGTCCCTGCCAACCCAAACCATCCTGGGACTCTCTGATCTTTCCCCGAATCCATCCCTCTCTGGGAACCCACCTCATGTGTAATTTCTGGAGTTAGTGATGGAATATTGTGTTTCTGGGCTGGAGAAAAAGAAATGAGAGAGCATCCTGGGTGGCTCCAGGAGAACACAGGAGATTTCCCTGCTCTCCCTGTGGGGTGTTTTCTTCAGAGGGCTGGTGAAGGCTTTATGCTGCCAAGGCTTTGGTGACAGTGAGCAAGGAGAGGACACAGGAAGGAGGAAACCCCATAATCCCCAAACCCCATAAATGGGATTATTCCATCATTCCCTGCCCAGCTGTGCAGGTGGATGCTGTCACTGTAGGACACAAAATCAGGATACAGATGAGATCTCAGAAGGCTGAGATGACTTTAATTCGTGTTCATTCTCAATGCACCTGCCTCTATACCTTTTTACAAAGAACCCACCCAGGGGGTGAGATCCTTGGACCACATTGGTCACATCAGAGGGACATCAAGCAAAGTCCCTCCTAGGGAATGGAATGCAGAAAACCAGGATAGTGCACACTAACATAACCCTTGTTTACTGGAATTGTCTCTGGGAGAGGAATTCCAGAAAATCAAAACATTGCAGGCACAAACCGTGGCTACAGATGCTCCACTGTTCCCATTCCTTTCTCACTCGGGGTCAGCCCCAGCCACTCTGACAGAGCTCTGGGGCTGGGTGTGACCCCCCCTTGTCCCCCCCTGAGCACAGGTACCCCACGTTCATCGATGCCCTGCGGGACCTGGACGATGCCCTGTCCATGTGCTTCCTGTTCTCCACCTTCCCCCGCACGGGCAAGTGCCACGTGCAGACCGTGCAGCTGTGCCGCCGCCTGGCCGTGGAGTTCCAGAACTACGTCATTGCCTCCCGCTCCCTGCGCAAGGTGGGGCTCAGCAGGGGCTCAGCAGGGCTTGGGCCCCCTCCCTGGGGCTCTGGGGTGCTGGGATCCTGCCCTGGGGGGCACTGGGGCCATGCCCTGGGAGGCACTGGGATCCTGCCCAGAGAGGCACTGGGGCCATGCCCTGGGGGGCGCTGGGGTTGTGTCCCTGGGGGGCACTGGGGTTGTGTCCCTGGGGGGCACTGGGGTCGTGCCCTGGGGGACAATGAGATCCTGCCCTGGGGGGCATTGGAGACATGCCCTGGGGGGCATTGGAGACATGCCCTGGGGGGCACTGGGATCCTGCCCTGGGGGGCACTGGGATCCTGCCCTGGGGGGCACTGGGATCCTGCCCTGGGGGGCACTGGGATGTCAGATCACAGGATCTGGAGCTCCCTGAGGAATGTCCTGCTGAGGGAGGGGGTGACAGGGGCACAGCAGCCTTCCTCCCCCTGAGCCTTTGCTCTGTCCTGCCAGGTGTTCCTCTCCATCAAGGGCATCTACTACCAGGCAGAGGTGCTGGGCCAGCCCATCACCTGGATCACCCCCTACGCCTTTGCCCACGATGTGAGTACCTGGGGATCGCCAGGGAAGGGCTGAAGGACCATCCCTGTGCCCAGCCTGTGGTAAACCACAGGGCCTGGATGCAGAGGCAGGTGGGGACAGAGTCCTGTGTCCCCTCGGGGTCCCCTGAGGCTGCCTGTACCAGTCTCAGCAGTTCCTGCTGTCCTCAGTTATTGATGTGCTCCTTTATCAGCCATTAAAGATTAACCTGCGGGAGCCAGGCTGATGGAGTTGGAAGGATGGGATGAGTCAGATCCTGCAGCCTCCCCAGGGGAATTCCACTGTGTCCCCCAGGCAGCAGGGCAAGGGAGGGTCCCCACTGTGCTGGGACAGCTTCCCCTGAGCCTTGGCAGGAGCTCACAAGCACAGCAGAGCCCTCTCCAATCACTCCTGGGATTTCCAGGGCTGGGCACGGTCGGGTTGAGGGTTTGTGGTTTTGTGGTTCTGAATCATAGAATCCTGGAAGGTTTTCATTTGGAAAGGACCTTAAAGCCCATCCCATTCCACCCTTGCCATGGGCAGGGATACCTTGCACTGTCCCAGGCTGCTCCAAGCCTCATCCAGCCTGGCCTTGAACACTTCAGGGATGGCGCAGCTGCTGTGGGCACCCTGTGCCAGAGCCTCATCACCCTCACAGGGAGGAATTCCTTCCCAATATCCCACCTAATCCTGCCCTCTGGCAGGGTGAAGCCATTGCCACTTGTCCTTGTCCTGCTCTTGTCCAGCTCTGCCATACCCTGTGCTCTGCACCTTGAGGAGCTGGAGCCCTTGGCCCAAACCCCGTGATGGGATGAAGTGTTCCATGTATCCAGGCATGGAGAGGTGGCAGCAGGACCCTTGGGGAAGCTGCAGAGTTCTCCCTGCCCGGGGTCTGGTGGTGGCTGTGACATCTCTGTGATTGGGGCATGTTGAGGTTGGATTTTAGGGCAAGGTTCTTCCCCCAGAGGGTGCTGGGCACTGCCCAGACTCCCCAGGGAAGGGGCACAGCCCCGAGGCTGCCAGAGCTCCAGGAGCCTTTGGGCAGCGCTGCCAGGGACAGGGTGGGGTTGTTGGGGGGTCTGTGCAGGGACAGGGGCTGGGTCAGTGATCCCTGTGGGTCCCTTCCTAGATGTGGATATTACGTGATCCTCCTCCCTGTGGGTGGGATGGGCTCCTGTAGAGGGAGGTCCTTTACCCCTGTGTCCCCCCACGGCAGCACCCCACAGACGTGGATTACCGGGTCATGGCCACCTTCACCGAGTTCTACACCACCCTGCTGGGCTTTGTCAACTTCCGCCTCTACCAATCCCTGAACCTGCTGTACCCCCCCAAGGTGAGGCCACCGCCCCGGGGGCACTGTGTCCCACCCCGGGGTGGTGGGAGGGAGGGTGGAAACGAGGCGTTTTTGGGGTATCTGTCTTTGGCAGCTGCCTCCACACCCCTTTCCCTCCCCAGATCGACAGCCAGGCTGAGGATGAGCTGAAGCCTGCGGTGGGCAAGGAGTACGCCATGGATTCAGAGAGTTACCTGGAGGTGAGGGACACTGCTGGCTGGCACTGCTGCCCACGGGGACACTGCGTGGCCTTCGTGTCCTGCCCACAGCCCTCCAGAGCTGGCTCCCTGCAGGGTGGAGGGGGCTGATCCCAAACTCCCTGTTCCTGTAGGGCAGAGCTGGTCTCAGCCACGGGCACCACCGGCCTCCCTCTGCCTGGCCAGGGAGCCCCCAGAGTCCCATGCTGGGGATGGTGCCTGGAGGAGGCCGAATTCTGTCCAGGCCCTGGCTCTTCTGGCCTCTTGTTCTGAGGAATCCCTTCCCCCATGGGGCTGCCCCTTTTCCCACCCCCTGGATGTGACTCTGTGTCCTCTCCCTGCAGAGGCTGTCAGCTCTGAGCGCCAGCCTGGCCCGGGCAGTGGCTCCAACCCAAGAGGACGAGGTGGAGATGGATGAATTCCCAGTGGAGGGGGTAAGACCCTGTTGGGGGGCTCATCCCTGGCCTTGGGGAATCCTGCCCTGTGCTCAGGCTGGCAGTTTGGGGACTGTCCTGAGACCCCTCTTTGCCAAGGTGGGGCTTGGCCAGGGCTGTGTGAGGGGAGGAGGCTGAGGGCTTTGCTGTGAGCAGGAGACAGCAGAGTTGATGGACGCCAAGAGGAAGGAGCAGGAGGCTCTGGAGAAGCACAAGAAGCTCTTCGAGGGGCTGCGCTTCTTCCTCAACAGGGAGGTGCCCCGGGAGCCGCTGGCCTTCGTCATCCGGTGCGTGCTGGGCAGGAGATCCTTGGCAAGCCATGGCCTCCCCCTCTGGCAGGGCTTTTGGGGCCAACCCACCCAATGTCCTGTGGGTGGGGTGACCCTGAGGGTCCCGCCTGACTCCTGGCTGGCGTTGCCCACAGGTGCTTTGGTGGCCAGGTGTCCTGGGACAAGTCCCTGTGCATCGGTGCCACCTACGATGCCACCGACCCGTCCATCACCCACCACATCATCGACCGGCCCCGCGTGGACAAGCAGGTGCTTGGCAGGTGGGTCAAGGCAGGGTCTCCCCAGGAGAGCCAGAGCTGTCCCCTGAGCTGCAGAGCCTGAGGTGGGACCCCTCTGCCTCGCCCAGGTACTACCTGCAGCCCCAGTGGGTTTTTGACTCGGTGAATGCCAAGCTGTGCCTGCCCGTGGCCGAATATTTCCCCGGGCTCCTGCTGCCCCCGCACCTCTCGCCCTTCGTGACAGAGAAGGAGGGTGACTACGTCCCTCCCGAGAAGCTGAAGCTGCTGGCCCTGCAGAGGGGAGAGAATCCAGGTGCTGGGAGACCTTGGAAGAGTTTGGGAGCTGGGCTGTGCCTGCTCCGGAGCATCCCAAGGGTAACGGTGGTGTCTCCTTGTAGATGAGGAGAGTGAAGAGGAGGAGGAGGAAGAAGAGGAGGAAGAGGAAGGTGATAATGACAAAGAAGAGGAGGAAGAGGATGATGAGTCTGAAAAAGAAGAGGAGGTGAAATTACGGAAGATGGAGGAGCAGAAGATGGAAGAGCAGAACACCCAGAGCAAGAAGGTGAGAGCCCAAGGAGGCAGCTGCAGTGTCACTGTCCCTGTCCACTGGGATACTCCAACAGTAATGGAATGGGTTGGGTTGGGAGGGGCCTTGAAGCTCATCTTGTTCCATCCTCTGACACCTCCCACTATCCCAGGTTGCTCCAGCCCAGCCTGGAACACTTCAGGGGTGCTGCTGGCCCCACATTGATGAGCTGCAGCTGCCATCCCTGCCAGGGCCTCTCTGGCCCTCAGTGCAAGGGCTGGAAGTGCCTGTGCCCTGGTGGGAGGGTGGGATTCCGGTATCCTGAGCTCCCTGGCCCCCCACAGGTGCTTCCTGTGAAGGTGACACCAGGGAAGGTACGGGTGGAGGACAAGCAGCGCCTGGAGCAGGAGCAGCAGAGCGAGGAGAAGCGCCTGGCCATCATGATGATGAAGAAGAGGGAGAAGTACCTCTACAAGAAAATCATGTTCGGGAAGAAGCGCAAAATCCGCGAGGTACGGAGGCTGTGGGCCCCTCACCTACATCCTGGGACAGGCTCTTCCCAAACCCACTTGCTCCTTCCACTCCTCCCTGTCCCTGGCTGAGGTGGTGAGGTCCCTGCCAGTGTCCCCAGGCTGTCCCATGGTAGGGCAGAGCTCCCTGTGCCCACTCTCTGTATCCCACCCCTGATCCCGGTGCCGTGGGGTCTGTCCCACCTGGAGCTTTGGTGGGACTGAGGGGTGCAGCCCCTGTCCTGCTCTGACTGAGATCTCGGGGTGGGGGTCTCTCCCCAGGCCAACAAACTGGCTGAGAAGAGGAAAGCCCACGACGCAGCCCTCAAGGAGCAGAAGAAGAAGAAGAAGAAGGCGCGACAAGCGTGACGGGGCCGGGGGCTCCTGGACGGTTTTCCACTGCTGCTTTCGGGTGGAAAACCCTCGGCTCTGCTCCCGGGACAGAAAGGCTGCATTTGAAACCTTTCCCATCTGTAAATACACCTGCTGCTCTGCCTTTCCCCTGGTCCTCTCTGTGGAATCGGTGTTACAGGGACTGTCCTCTCCGTGCTGATGCCACCTCTGCGTGAGGAGGAGGAGGAGGCCAAGGAGAGCTCTGGGATGGTTCCGTGTGGATTTGCACAGCCCTGGGTGTGCTGGAGTGCTGAGCCCAGAGCTGCTTCCCACTATCCACACAGAAAACCATATTCCTGTGTATTTTTATTTTTAATTAAAGAAGGTGACGCTTTCCTGGTGGTGTTTGTTGTCTCTTCAGGGGGTGATGGGGATGGATGTGCAGAGCTGTGGCTGATGCCAGGGTTGCTGATCCTGCTGGATGTGTTCCTGGCATCAGCAGTTATCCATCAGTCCTGGGTTTTTCCCCCAAAAAGACACCACAGCTGAGGACAAGATGTCTCATGGGGTTTAAGAGCACACCTTTGCCCCCAAATGTGGTGAAGGCTCCTCAAAAATGCTGAGGAGTTTTTGGAGGACACCTCTGGCACTGCTGTGGGGACACAGAGAGGATCCAGGGAGTGACAGCCCCTGGAAGGGAGTGAGCTCAGACAGAGAACAGCTGGGAACACCCAAATCCAAGGACTTATACTTAGTTTCTTTTCCTAGATCTTTTTTTTTTCCTTTTTTTTTTTTTCAATTTGGTTTAAGTGTTTCTTTTCACTGTTCCCATTCTCCCCATTAGTGTTCCATTTCTTATTTTTTTTCTTTTCCTTTTACTTCTTTTATCTTTTTATTTCTTGTTTCCTTTTTATTCTTTTTTTAATTTTTCCCCCTTCACTCATTCCCCCCTCCCCCTTTATTTCCCATCCCCTTTTTATTCTTCTCTTTCCTCTTCTTTGTTTTTGTTTTTTTTTTTTTCCACTTCAGAGGGTTGAAAGGCTTTTCCTTTCCTCTTGATGTTTTTCTCCTTGCTCTCCCCTTCTTTTCCCTTCTCCCAAGAGGAGCAGGACCAACCCCTGGGGCACCCTCAGGCCCGGGGCTCCCCTCAGAGCACGAGACCCCGAACAGGCCCGGAGCCACCACCTTCAAACCAACCGTGGCCCCAAACAAACAAACCACAGCTCCAAACAAAAACCACAGCTCCAAACAAACAAACCTCAGCTCCAAACAAACCCCAGTTCCCAAAAAGCCTGGCTCCAAACGAGCAAATCCTGGTTTCAAGCAAACCCCACTCCAGGCCTCACTGCCAGGCCAGGCTGAGGGCCTGGGCCGGCCGAGCCAGGCCGGAGCTGGTGGCCACAGACCGGCTAGTGCTGCCCAGGCCTCTCTGGCCAGTGAAGGTGTGTGTCCAACAAAGGTGTGTGTCCAGCAAAGGTGTGTGTCCAGCCAAGTGTGACCCCTCGGTGTTCCAGCCACTCGGTGTTCCAGCCACTCGGCCTCCTGACCCGATCCCTCGGGATCCACGGCTCCCTCAGGCCCCGCGGTTCCGGCCGTCGTGGCTCTCAGTGAGTGCTGCTTTACAGCCCCCAAATCGGGGGGACAGGGCTGGGGAGGAGGTGGTGGAGCCCTCCTGGTCACCCCGCTGTGGGATGTGGGACGGGGTGGGTGTGGGAAATGGGGTGTTGTGGCTCCCCGGCTCGGTCACATCTGTCTCCAGGCTGGTGGCATTTCATGGTTGAGCTGTCACGTTACCGGCCACTGCAGCTCTCTCCTGGCTGGAAACCCTTTACAACCCATTCCCCAAAAAACGGGAAACCCATTCAGAAAAAAAAAAAAAAAAAAAAAAAAAAAAAAAAAAAAAAAAAAAAAGGAGAAACCTGGAAAATCGTTGCAATCAACCCCCCCAAAAAACACAGAGGGGAGCCTGGAATCCCTTCATATAACCCACCCCTAAAAAGGGGGAAATCTGAAATCCTTTTGTGACCCATCCCAAAACAGAGGGAGAAACCTGCAATGAGGAGAGGTGCCCTGCAGAGAAGGGGTGGGACAGCTCCTTGCTCCCTCACCACCAATTCCACAGCAAATCCTGTGACTGTGATCACTTGTCTTCACCCCTCCTCTTGTGATGATGATGATGATAATGATGAAAACTGAGCTGTTCTGGCTTTTCCTCATCCTGGAGGGTTGTGCAGGCTACCCCGGAGTGGGAAGTGATTCTGAGGAGGTCAGGCAAGGTGGGACAGCCACCAGAAATGGGGCAAGAGCTGCCAGCTCACTGCAAGGTGATACCCATGAATCCTGTGGGGGCAAGCTCTGAGCCCCAAACACCTCCAACAGGGATGGTGAGTCACAGGCAGGGCCAAGGTGGTCACCCCCTGCTTGGGGACCCAAAGCTGACCCTTTAGTGACAGAGACCCGGATCTGAGGGCAGCAGGAAGAGCCAAGGCTAGATCCAGGAGCACAGGAGCCCCTTTTTCACCCTGCCCCATGCAGGGTGATGGAGCCAGGGCAGGGCCGAGCCCTCCCGGTGTGGCTCTGGCCACCCAGTCGGCTGGCGTGACTACAGGAGGGTGGAAAGGCCGCTGGCATCGTGGTTGCTCCACGGTTGTCACACCGAGCTTGGAGATGCCAGAATATTACTGTCATAAAGGCCATAAATCCATGAAAACATAGTGGGAGGGAGGGAGGAGGGCGGGGAAGCTGCGGGAGGACGAAAAGGAGCTGATGGTGCATGACCGGGGTGACACGGGGAGCAGGCGGCTGGGACGGGGTGCCAGCTCCCCAAACCCAGGTGAGCTCCGGCTGCAGGAGGTGACGGCCAGGCCTGAGCTGTCCCGCGGGAGGAGGAGGAGGAGGAGGAGGAGGGTGGCTGGCCGGAGGTGGGTGCCACCGCCCAGGGCCAGCCGTCGTCACCCGGGGCTGTGGGGCCAAGGCAGGCTGGTGGCGGGGAGCCGAGGGGGCCGGCAGTGGGGCCCGCGGGGGGACAATGTCCCCGTTGAGGCCGCGGTCACAGATGGAGACAAATGTCCCCGTTGTTCCCGGAGCGGGTTGAATGGCTCCTCTGTGCCCTGGCGGTGAGTGGGGGCCGGGTGGCTCGGGGTGGCCGCAAGCAGCCAGGGCCGGCCCGGGGGAACCGGGCAGTGCCCGGCCGCAGCCCCGCGTCCCCCCGCCGGCCGCTCCCACTCCCGGTCCCTTTTCCCCCCTTTTCCCAGGGCGGCGACCCAGGGCCGCGATCCCGGTGATGCCATAAAAAACACCGCGGTGCGGCGGGCAGGCCTTTGGAAAAGCCGGCGTTTGCGGGGAGCTGCCCGGGAAGAGCTTATTCCATGTCGGAGCAGCATCGGCACCCCCGCCCCGTGCCGCCCGCTGCCCTGGCACCCCGGTCAGCGCAGGAGAGCAGAGGCACGGCCCAGCGCCAGCGCTGCAGGCAGAGGAAAAGGTGATGGATACTGGGGGGTGGGGGGGGGCTCGAGATGCTTGGGGGAGGTGGTGGGGTGCTTGGAGGGTGGCAGGATGGAAAGGGGGCAGCGGGATGCTTGTTGGGTAGCCCGGGAGGCAGTGGGATGCTAGGGGGGGTAGCAGGAGGATAAGGAGGCGGTGGGATGCCTGAGGGGGCGGTGGGATGCTTGGAGGGTTTTGGGATGCTGGGGGGGGCAGCGGGATGCTCGGGAAGCAGCTCTGTGGGGGGAATTTTGTACACATGGGGCACAGAGGGGAGGGAAGCACCATGCCTGTGTGGGATGGGGCCTGTGGAAAACAGCGTGTCTGTGGATTTGTGGGATCAGCAGCGAGCAGGTGCGTGCACCTTGTGTAGGGCAGGGGCTCGGCCCTAAAAGAATTGATCCTGTAGGGAAAACCCCAAAGCAGACTCAGGGATGCCCCCGGGGAGATGAGGAGCTTCTCCATGGGACATGGAGATGGGGCTGCAGAGCTTTGTGGCCTGGCCTGGCCCCGGGGGTAATCTGGAGGAAATGGTGGGTGCAGCCGTGTTCTCCAGCTGGGCATCTCAGCCGGCTGGCGCCACGGCCAGCCCCCACCCGTGGGAGCCCCAGGAGAACACCCAGCGCACCACGTTCCTCCTAACGAGCTATTAATAATTAAGCCACTCACTGAAGGCAAAGTCAATAGAGTATTTGGCTGGGAAGTGTTTGCCAGAACCACCCCGGGGAGGCAGGCAGGGTGGAGCGAGGCATCCCCTTGGCATTCCAGAGCTCCAGGATGGGGTGCTGTGTGGTCCTGAAAGCCTGGTTAGGGTCCCATAGGGATCTATCAGGATCCACTGGGACCCATCTGGACTCACTGGGATCCATTGGGACTCGTCAGAGGGGTTCATGGTGCCATTTCACTCACTCCAGTGGAGCTGGTGCCAGCTCCTCTCTCACCTGGCAGCACCCACAAGAGTGGGTGTCTCCCCAGCCCTATCCAGTGCCTTTTCCAGGTGGTGGTGCCAGGTGGTGACTGTGATGGAAGCAAAACAGAACTCCTGCTGCTCCTGGGCACATGGAGCTCTCTGGCATTCCCACCCACAGGGTGGTTTTGGGATATAGTCAGAGCCACCTGCTCCCCCCGTGGTGACACGGTGCGCCCCCATATCCACACGAGAACCATTCGGGAAGAGGCTGGATGCACCAGCCCTGCCTGATCCAGTGGTCCCGGCTCCAGGGAAAGTTTGGGGGGGGGTGGGTGGGTGCTTGGATGAGCTTTTCGGGTGCCCCAGGTACCCCTCTCCCAGCTCCCTCCCTGTCCGCGGCGCTGTGCCCAGCACCGGCCGCTGCCCGGGGCTCCGGTTGCATTTTCCATTCATTATTCATCGAGCTGGAAATCTCGGCAGCACGAGGCCATCCGACCCGGGGTGGGGGGGGCCGGAGCGAGGGAGCAGCGGCAGCAGCGGCACCCCGGGATCGCCGGGCGCCGGTAACCGCGGGGCCGGGGCTGAGCCGGGAACCGGGGGAGGGGGCTTTGCCTCGGGGGCTCGGGGGGTGGGATGTGCCGGGCTGTGACCCACGGCTCATCGCAGCGGGGTTTCATCCCCCGGCAATGCCCGCGGGAGCTCGGAGGTGCTGAGGGGGCGATGCGAGGCGGGGGTGGGGGACCGGGGTTTTTCTTTTCTGGGGCTGTTACTCAGTGGGAGCGCAGCCAGCCTTGGCCAGAGCATTCCGGAGGATGTGGAGCAGCGGGAGCAGCGGGAGCTGGGGCAGGCGGGCGATGCTGCTCCCCCCGCTAAACGGGGGTGTAGGGCCGGGGGGACTCAGCCCCAAGCTCGGGGGGACTCCTGGGCGCGGAGCTCTGCTGTGGAGGGCTGCGGTCACGGGTGGCGTGTCCCCGTGTCCCCGTGTCCCCGTGTCCTGCCGCAGGGGACGGCGCTGCTGCAATGCGGTGTCACAGTGAGGGTGACCCCCGCGTCCCGCGAGGAGGGAGGGGACAGGGATGGGGGATACGGGGGGAGCGCTGGGGAGAGGGCAGCGGGAACAGGGGCTCTGTGAGCGTGTGTCTGTGTGTGTCTGTGTGTGTCTGTGTGTGTCCGTGTGTCTGTGTGTGTCTGTGTGTGTCCGTGTGTGTCTGTGTGTGTGCACGACTGATGTGTGCACCTTTTCTGTGTGTGTGCATATGAACATGCATTGATGTGTGTGTGTGTCCTAGTGAACACACAGGCACACTCGGGGACAGGGGTGTCTGTGTGTGCCCGGGGTGAGTGTGTGTGTGTGTTTTGTGTATTTGGGGATGCCGTCCTGCCTGCACCCCTCTGTCCCCAGTTCTGTGTCCGTGGCCCCCACCCTGGTCCAGCCCGAGCTGCCACAGACAGAGAGGCACCCAAACCATCCCGAGCTGCTGCAGCTCCTGCTCCAGCCTGCAGATTTGGAGAATGGATCCCAGTGCCCTCAGGGAGCTCCTGCCGGTGCTGGTGGTGTCACAGTGGAGAATGGCCACTCTGTCCCTCAGTGGCCCGCTCTGCCCCCGGGCTGCCCATGGCCCAGCTCCCCCTTCCCCTAATCCCAGCCCTGCAGCCTCTCCCACCGCGCCTGGGAGACACCCTGGGAGTCACTCGGTTTTCCCAGGGCGGGCAAAGGTTGGCTGGGCGGGTAGAGCTGTTGGGTCTGGGCCATGGATCTGCTGTGCCCATGGCTGGATCATGCCAGGCACCAGTGAGATGCTTGCCTGGGGATTGCCATGCCCATGAAGTGTCCACGTGCCTCATTTGAGCCACACACCCCAGTCCCCACATCCCTGGCACCAACGTCTCTCCTCTCTGGCTGCAGGTGACCAGGATGCTGTGGCATGGGAAGCCCTGGAGGTCCATGTGCAAGGGGCTGGTCCTGGGGACCCTCCTGACCAGCTTCATGTTGCTGCTCTACTCCTACGCCGTCCCCCCACTGCAAGTCAGCGTCACTGAGTGAGTCTGGGGTCCCCGCGGGTCCCCCCAGCAGCTCGGGCTCCCTGTTCCACACCAGGAGCCCCCAACTGGAGGTGGGGGGCGTGGAGATAGCCCTGGGGCTTTCCAGGCCCTGGTGGCTTCACACCAAGATGTCCCCTTCCTGCTGGAGGCTGCACCCTGTCCCACAGCCAGAGGGGAAGTGGCCCCCAACTCCCTGCAGGGCTGGGGACGCACCCTGGGGTGCTCACTGCTGCTGGGTGGAAGGGGGAAGAGAAAGGAGGAGGGGAGAGGAGAGGAGAGGAGAGGAGAGGAGAGGAGAGGAGAGGAGAGGAGAGGAGAGGACTCAAATCTCGGGTTCTTTCACTGCCGGAGCTCCACAGCGCGCAGCTCCCGGCCATGCCAACTGTCATCAAATTAATCTCCAACCTTGTAAACAAGGTTCACGTTGCCTCACAAGCCTGCTGCTGTTGGATGGGATGCTTATCAAGGATCCGTTCGGCGAGTTTATTACAGGTGTCCAAAGTCACTTGACTCTGTGAGCTCTGCTCGCTGCCCCGGGTAGCTCAGATAGTGTCCTCACATGGTCCTCCAGGGCCCATGAACTCATCTGTGGGGCCAGGCTCTGGGATTATTTCCCTTGCTGGATGCTTCATGGATGCCACAAGGTGTTGAGAGCTCCCAGATCTCCACAGATCCCATGAGAGGTTTGAGGTTCCCGTAAGGGGTTGAGAGCTCCTAGACCTCCTCCATGGATCCCATGAGGAATTCATGATTCCTCTAAGGGGTTGAGAGGTCCCCAACCCTCTCCATGCATGCTATATGGGGTTGAGAGCCCCCAGGCCCCCTCCATGGGTCCTACAAAGGGTTGAGAGCTCTCATACCCCATAAAAATGTTCAGCTCCTCTCCGTGGAGTTGTGGCCCTGGAGAGCTCCCCTTAATGCACTTTTTGGCATCACCAGGACCATCATGGCTATGCCCATGGAGACCCCCTGCTCTATTTCCATTTCCAACACCTATTCCCATTTCCAGAACCCATTCCCAGGTCCAGCGCCTGTCCCCAGGTCCAGAACCCCATCCCCAGATCCAGCTCCTCCAGCACAGAGTATCCCTAAGCCTTCAAAGTGACAATGCCACCCTCACCATGGTGCTCCACCTCTTCTCTCACCCAGGATCCCCGTCCCCTTCTCCTGCTCCTCCCACCTGTCCCCCGTCCAGGCTCCGTCCCCGTCCAACGGCACGGGCAGCGCCTCGGGGTGGAGCTGCCGGCCCAAGCTCAACGTCATGTTCATGAAGACCCACAAGACGGCCAGCAGCACCATCCTCAACATCCTCTTCCGCTTTGGGGAGAAGCATCGCCTGAAATTCGCCTTCCCCAACGGCCGCAACGACTTCTACTACCCGTCCTTCTTCGAGCGCAGCCAGGTGCAGCACTACCGGCCCGGGGTGTGCTTCAACATCATCTGCAACCACATGCGCTTCCACTACGAGGAGGTGCGCAAGCTCCTGCCGCCCGACACCACCTTCGTGACGGTGCTGCGGGACCCCGCCTACCTCTTCGAGTCCTCCTTCCACTACTTCGGGCCCGTCATCCCCCTCACCTGGAAGATCACGGGGGAGGATAAGCTGGACGAGTTCCTCCGGGACCCCCAGCACTACTACGACCCCAACGGGTTCAACGCTCACTACCTCCAAAACCTCCTGTTCTTCGACTTCGGCTACGACAGCAGCATGGACGCCAACAGCCCGCTGGTGGAGGAGCACATCCAGGAGATCGACCGCCGCTTCCACCTCGTCATGTTGCTCGAGTACTTTGATGAGTCGCTGGTGCTGCTCAAGGACCTGCTGTGCTGGCAGCTGGAGGACGTCCTCTACTTCAAGCTCAACGCCCGCAAGGGCTCCACCGTGTCCCGGCTGACCCCTGAGCTGTACGAGCAGGCCACCGCCTGGAACCTCATCGACGCCAAGCTCTACCGCTACTTCAATGCCACCTTCTGGCGCAAGGTGGAGGCCTACGGGAGGGAGAGGATGGCCAGGGACGTGGCCGAGCTGCAGAGGGAGAACGAGAAGATGACCAGCATCTGCATCGACGGGGGACACGCCGTGGATGCCAGCGCCATCCAGGAGTCCTCCATGCAGCCCTGGCAGCCCCTGGGGGAGAAGACCATCCTGGGGTACAACTTGAAGAAGAAGATCAGCAAGAAGCACCAGAAGCTGTGCCGCAAGATGCTGACGCCTGAAATCCAGTACCTGACTGACCTGGGGGCCAACCTCTGGATCACCAAGCTGTGGAGCTACGTGCGGGACTTCCTCAAGTGGTAGGGGCTGGCAGGTGCTCCGCCTCCCTGGGGAAGAACCAGGTGCTTTAGTTTTTGTTACTCATGGTTCTCTTGGTTTGGAACTGGCTGAAGGCTCTGGAGCCCAGGAACTTTTTGGGGGGATCCTCCATCACCTTCCTGCAGAGCCCCAGTTTGGGCAGGAGAGCGGAGACTCTGTCTCCATCAGCGGGGTCAAGGACTGGGGGCTCAGGGGTGGTGTTTTCCTGCAGGATCCACTTCTTCCTTCCCCATGGAGAAGCTGGAGGAGGGATTTATGAAGGATGTGGCCTTGTCACAGCAGGAGCAGGACATCCATCACTAGGGTACTGGGTGCAGGCTGGGACAGCAGTGACAGAAGGTCTCCCTTGCCCAGGGTGAGCAAAGATGCCCACAGGGAACCCAGCTGTCCAGGGGCTCCTCAAATCACCCTGCTGAGCCCTGGTTTTGGGGTGTGGGAATGTCAGAACCTGCTGCACTGCCTCAACCCACAGCTGTGATGAGTGCAGCATGTTCTCAGCCTGCCCACAGCCATCACTCCATGCCAGGCTGTGACCCAGAGCCACCTGGAGCCAATTGGAGATTGGAAAACCCACCCCAAAAGCCCTGGCCTTTATCAACAGATCCCCATGGCAAAGAGCACCACCTCCCTGCGCCCCATCATCCCAGTTAGAGGGCCCCACGGCCCTGGTCCCCACAGGGGACATCCCAAAAGGCCAACAGGGTCTGGTGACAACTGACATGGGGAGGAGATGAGAGTGGGTGCAGTGGGACTGTCCCCGTGATGCCATCCCGGGCACGGTGGGGATGCTGAGGGCAGGGGCCACCCCCAGTCCCCACCCTGCCTTGGGGACAAACCTCGTGCGTCCCAGCTGGGCTGGATGACACTGGTGACGCCCTGTCCCACTGAGAGTAGCCTTGGCTGGGCACAGAGGTGGCACCTGTGGCTGAGCCACCCCCCAGCAAAGGGACCCCCCTTGTCCCCCCACCTGTGTTCAGCTCCTTCTGTAAAGAACAGAAATAAAAAAAAAACCATTTACTTTTGTAATATAATTGTATATTTGGTAGTTTTTGATGTAAGGATCGTCCAGCTGGTCTCCAGCCATCTACTACTTCTCCAGGGTGGGATGGATGGGGTGAGGATGTTCCTACAGCCACAGCAGGATGCTCAGCCTGCTCCTTCTGGGAGGAGCTCCACTGCACGTGTCCCCCAGGCAGTGCTGAGGAATGGGACCCTCAGTGCAAGCGGGGTGCCTGGGTCTGTCCCCAGTGTCCCTGCTGGGTGCTGGGGGACATTGCCATGGTGTGCAAGTGTCCCCAGGAAGGTCTGCTGGCTTCACAGGGACATCAGAGCCATGGGGCCAGCCATCACTGGTGACACAAACCACACTGCCACCACATTCCAGGGGTGTGCTGGAGGCAGAACCCACCTCTGGGAAAACCACATCACTCCACTGTGGTCCGGATGTCACCTCTTACTCGATGGCAGCTGCCACAGGTCCCAGCTCCCTCATGCTGCAGATGCGTTGGGGAGGTGCTTGGAGACATCTCTTCTGCGGTGGCACCATGTGGGTCTTGTGGTAGAGTCTGGGGCCCCCTAAAGCTGCCCCCCCAGTTCTGCCCTCTCTTCTCCCAGCTGGTATAACACAGAGGACCCTGCCCAGAGGGCCCCGTGCCACTGCTGTGACACCGGTTGTCCCGCTGCTGACACCCTTTGTGGAGACATGCCAGGTACCAGGAGTGTGATGGGGTGGCCCCATGTTGTTTTGGGGTCTTGGGAGGGCTCCTGGATCTGGGCTGGACTGCACTGGACATATCCTCCCACAGCATTCCCAGGAAAGGGGAATCTCCACCGTGAGACAGTTGGACCAGTGCTGGTGCAGAAGGAGAAGGTGCCATGGTACAAAGGTGAGGGACACCCCAACCCTCTCCCATGTCCCCAAAACACCCACCCCTTGTGCTGAACTCCCCTCTGAGACCCAGGTGTGGATTTTGCTTTTCCCAGCACCGTGCCAGACGCTGAAGAGGTTCCTGCTGGCTGTGCTGGCCCTGGTGGGCAGTGCCCTGGTGGGCAGTGCCCTGCTGATGGTCACTGTGCTGGGGCTGGCCCTGACCACCTGGTGCCTGGGCAGACCCCAGAGGGGACAGCGGCCACCGAGGCAGAGGTGTCCCTTCCAGGTTGAGCTGCAGAGCGTGGTGGGGGCCCTGGTCCTCAGGGAGACAGAGAAACAGGGCCAGATGGGACCAGAACCTCTTTCTCACCAATAAATGTGGTTTTGCTTTCTCTAAAGCTTCTCCTGGTTGGTAGCGTGTGGATGCCACCAAGGGATGGAGATGTGCCCCTGCACTGGTAAACCACATCTCCTGGTTCTGCCAGATAGCTGGAAATGTGGCTTCCAGGTGTTGTGGCACTGTCCCAGCCTGTGCTGCAGGAGATCGTGGCTCCTGCCTGGCTGGATTTCATGTCCTTGGAGACCACGGACATGGTGGCAGCTCCTTGGGGACAATCCCCAGGATGTGGAGATGGAGAGGTTCCAGAGTGGGGACAGCAGGGCTGCTCTGGGGCAGGCAGAGACCCCCCCCTCCCAGGTGGAGGTCCCTGAGGGATTGGGACTCACCCCAGACTCACGTGTCCACCAAGAGAGGACACAGCCTAGCCATGGTGGCACCTCAGCATCACCCATCAGGGGTCAAGTTTGAAATGGTTTATTAGGACCAGTGTGGAGCAGGGTGGCCACTCTGGGGGTCACCAGAGTGAGGGGTCACAGTAGGTGGGTCACAGCAGCATGCCTCAGTTTCCCCAGAGTGCGCAGGGTGGTGCTCAGTGGGACTTCGGGGGCTCTCCTGGTGTCCTGTAAAGCTTGCGGAGGCTGGAATCCATCAGGAAATCCACAGTCCTGCGGCAGGAGAGGGTGTCAGCGGGGTCCCGGGGGGGTCTCTGGGGCAGTGGATGTGATGTGGGATGGGTGGGGCTGTCCTTAATATCCCCTGAGACACCAGCGCCACCAAACCCAGCTTTAGCACAGCCTCACTGTGCTAATCCCAGCTCAGCTCCGGATAATCCCCACCCTGACAGGGACGTGTCCTGGATGGACCCCAGCAAAGCCCCTTTGGAGTGGAGACATCCCATCAACACCCCCTGCTCCCAGCCTCAAACCCATACTGGGACCAGTCTCCAAGGAGACAAACGGGCTCCATCCCTGGGGATGGGGTGGTGCCACCCCGCCTGTCCCCTCGCCCCAGGGCTGTCCCGGTTACCTGTCGATGGGGGTGATGATGAGGGGGATGGCAGCCAGCCCCAGGGCCGTGGTGGTCCAGCGGCGCACGGGCAGGGGCCAGCGGGTGAAGGTGCCCAGCAGGGCCAGCGAGGCGGCGCAGAGCCGGTTGATGGTGAAGCCGGGGATGGCCACCGAGGCCAAGCCCTGCCACACGAAGGTGTCCACCACGGCCACCCCGACGCGTGTGCGGTCCTGTGGGTGGGCCTGGGGGGGACACGGGGGTCAGTGGAAGGGCGGGGACGGAGAGGCTGGGGGGTGAGGAGGGCGGGTGGCACTCACGGCGGCGGCTTTCCGGCCCTTGTCGATGGCATCTGCGGTCACGTAGGCGGTGGCCACGCCGTAGCTGGCCCACACCACCGGCACCGGCACCAGCGAGCGGAAGGACTCGCCCACCTCGTTGGCATAACCTGAGGGGATGGCAGGGTCAGGGACCGACTGTGCCCATGTCACCCGTCCAGGCTTGCCCCGATGTCACTGGGTGGCTCTCGCACAGGGGGTGTTTGGGGTGCCTGGGTCTCCTTGCACCCACTGCCACCAGGAGAGCTGGGCTGGGGGTGACCAGTGCCAGTGTCTGTGACTGCCCGGTGCTGGTGACAGTGCCCACTCCTGGTATCTGTGTCTATGCCCAGTGCCCATAACTGATCCTGGTATCCAGTGTCCGTGCATGGTGCTGGTGGATGATGTCACCAGCCAGTGACAGGTACAGGTGTGCGGTGACAGGTGCAGGTGACAGTGACAGGTGCAGGTGTGCAGTGACAGGTACAGGTGTGCAGTGACAGGTGCAGGTGTGCAGTGACAGGTGCTGGCGTGCAGTGACAGGTACAGGTGTGCAGTGACAGGTGCTGGCGTGCAGTGACAGGTGCTGGCGTGCAGTGACAGGTGCAGGTGTGCAGTGACAGGTGCAGGTGTGCAGTGACAGGTACAGGTGTGCAGTGACAGGTACAGGTGACAGTGACAGGTACAGGTGTGCAGTGACAGGTACAGGTGTCAGTGACAGGTGCAGGTGTGCAGTGACAGGTGCAGGTGTGCAGTGACAGGTGCAGGTGTGCGGTGCTGTTGCCGTGCCTGGTGCCAGGGCCTGCTGTGTGGTGCTGATATTTGGTACCAGAACCCGTATCGGCGCCCGGTGTGGTGTGCCATACTTGCTGCTGGGTGTCAGTGCCCAGTACCCGGGGCAGCGCAGTGCCTGGTGTGTGGTGTCGGCGCCCAGGACCCAAAACAGCATCTGGTGTCACGTTTCGGGTGTCAGTGCCTGGTTCCTGTGTGTGCCTGACATCGGTACCCGGTACCAGTGCTCGATGCTGTGCTCAGTGCCCAAAGCCACTGCCCACCTCCTGAGGTTAGTACCACTATCAATGCCCGGTTCCCGGTGTCGGTACCCTGTGACAGGGGTGGTGCCTGGTACCACTGCCCCGTTTGTGCAGCCGGTACCCGATGTCAGTGCCCAATACCAGTGCCCAGGTCCCGGTGTGCGGTATTTGATGTTAATGCCCAGGTCCCCGTGCTTGTGCCCACTGCTGGTACCCGGTACCCGATGTCGGTACCCCGTTCCCGGCGCTCCCGTAGTTCCCGGCGCCGGTACGCAGTGTCAGTGCTCTTGTAGTCAATGTCAGCGCCCGCTTCCCGCTGTCAGCGCTCAATGTCAGTGCCCGCTGCCGGTACCCGCTTTCCGCTGGCAGCGCTCAACGTCAGCGCCCGCTTCCCGGGATCAGCGCTCAGTGTCAGTGCCCGGTGCCCGGTTCCCGGTGCTCACCCAGGTATCGGACCCACGTGTCCCGGTACAGGTCCGGTTCCTCCTGCCCCATGGCGCGCGCCACCGCTCCGGCACCATGCCCCGCCCCCTACACGTCACAAAACCACGCCCACAGAGGGGACAGATTCCCCCATGGCCCCGCCCCCTGTGCCCGTCTGTGCCCCGCCCCTCGGGGCCGCGGGATGGCGGCGGGGGCGGGGCCCGGGCGCGTGCGTGACCCCGCGGCCTTGCGTCACCGGGGGTCACGGGGACAGCTTGGGGGGGGGACAGTGAGGGGCTGGGGGGGACAGTGAGGGGGCTGGGGGGGGACAGCTGTGGGGCTGGGGGGACAGTGAGGGGGCTGGGGGGACAGTGAGGGGGCTGGGGGGGACAGTGAGGGGGCTGCAGGGACAGCTGTGGGGCGGGGGGGACAGTGAGGGGTCTGGGGGGGACATTGAGGGGTCTGGAGGGACAGCTGTGGGGCTGGGGGTGGAGTTGTGGGCCTGGGGGGACACTTATGTGTCTGAGGGTGGCTGTTCTGAGCCTGAGGGGGCAGTTCAGGGGCTGGGGGGCAGCAGGTCAGGTTTGTAGGGTTGAGGGGGCAGCAGGTCGGGTTTGTAGGGTTGAGGGGGCAGCAGGTCGGGTTTGTAGGGTTGAGGGGGGCAGCAGGGGCAGTTCTGGCGCCAGGGAGCCACAAACCGGAGCAGACCCCGCTCAGTCCATCCCTTTACTCCCCACCCCAGGCAGCAGCAGCAGCAGCAGCAGCGGTGGGTGCAGGACCCACATAAGGCACAAGAGTTTTGGGTGGGGGGCTCTGCGGCCCCGCTCGGGCCCCGCCTCAGTCCGGCAGCTCCGGGGCTCAGCCCCGGCTCCATCTTCCCGTGGGGCCATCCCGGGGGGGCTCAGGAGCTGTGGTTGGGGGACTCCCCCTGGATCTGCTGGGCAGAGGCGGTGTCGGGCAGCAGCACCTCCACGCTGTAGCTCACCTTCTTGGAGTGGAGGAAGCTGTAGGTGTTGTCGAAGCGCAGGACATCTGCAGAGTGGGGTGGGACAGGGCTGTCAGGGACACGGGGGGGGGGACACGCCGGCAGCGCCCCGGGGCAGGGCAGGGCAGGGCCACTCACAAATGCCGGCCGTGGAGCAGGTGAGGGAGCCGTCCTCGGGCACCATGTGTGCGTTGTAGCGCTGGTTGGGCAGCACCTCGGTCATGTCGCCCGCCCGCTGCCGCTCGCCCACCTTGGTCTTCAGGTAGACCCCGAAGCCGATGTCGGCGCCCTCGGAGCGGAACTGCCACCTGCAGGGCGGAGGGACGGTGCTGCTGCGGCGACCAGGGGGACACCACGGCTGTCACCCGCTCCCCGAGCCGCCGCTCACCTCAGGACGCAGCCGGGGAAGAGGATCTCGTACTCGACCTGGTGGGACGAGCCCCGGTTGACCACCACCGAGTGCTCGTACTTCTGCGCCAGCTGGTCCCGCACGTAGTAATGCTGGGGCACGTCCCCGCCGTAGTTTATCTGGAAGGGATGGAGGGGGTGCAGGTGGGAGAGCTGCCCTGATATTTTATCTCTGGCTCTCTGTCTTTTGCCTATGCTCTCACTGCTAGCTCAGATTTTGGAGGGCTTTGGGCTAGGGTTATACTAGGAAAGGGGAAGAGACTCAAAAGAGGCTCTTTACTTAGGATTGTTCCAAGGCTTTATTCTTGAAGGGATTCCAGGGGCAAAGAGAGAGCGAACAAGGAAGAACAGGGGTTTATGTAGACCCTCTGTCCCAGGATAGATAACTGGCACTGAGCCAATTGGGGTCACATCACACAGTTACAGCTTTGGGGCTCCTTTTGGGGTAAACCATCCCCAGAGGGATACAGCACTGCCCAGCAGCCCTGAAGGACCCAGCAGCCCTGAAGGACCCAGAGGGGGCTCCTCCTACCTTGCTGGAGCACTTGGGGTCCCCGTCGGGGTCCGTCAGCGTCCCCCCGTACTCCACCGGGATCTGCGCGGGGTCGATGTACTTCTGCAGGACCTCCTTCCAGTTGGCTGCAGGGGAGGACAGCGGGTTTTGGGGGGGGCTGTGAGTTGGAGTATCACCCCCCCTGGGAGGGGGGGATGTGTCACCCCCACGTGGGACAAGCCGGGGAGAGTCAGGACTCACATCCCAGCACCACGACCTTCTTGCGTGTGTCCTCGCTCAGGAAGTGCTTGACCAGGTTGTAGGCCACGGGGAAGAGCTTGGGGGCTGGGGGGCAGAGCGGGGGCGTTAGGGGGGTGTCAGCACCTGCCTAAGGGGAGCAGGACCCTGGGGCCGAACTCACCCTTCACAATAAAGAGGCGCTTGAGAGACTCGGGGTAATTCTCCTCGAACATGGCCAGGATCTGCAGGATGGGGGGAGCTCAGGTCACCCAGGGTTGTGCACCCACCAGGACCCCACCCAGGGCACTGCAGGGACCTGCTCCTGCATCAGCCCAGGGATCAGCCCAGACCCCAGTGGGGCAGCGGGAAGGGGGGTGGGCAGGAGCCCTCACCTCCCCGTACGTGTCCACAGCTGGCTTCCAGAGGTGCTTCAGGCCCAGGCCCTCACAGTCGTACACCATCATCACCATCTCAACCTTCTTGCCCAGCTGGGATGGGAGGATGGGGGGGATCAGGCAGGACTCGCAGGGAGGTCCAGGGTGGCCCCAACAGGCTGGCCAGCCCAGCCAGAGCCTCCTCCCAAGTTTAGGGGTGGGGAGAAGGGGAATCGTGGGAGGTGGGAGAGGGACACGGGCTGGTGGGATGGGCAGGATGCAGAGTTGTGGGGTGGGAGGATGAACCAGAGATGGACATATGGGTTTGGCAGGGACATGGGCCATGGCGGGGTGGACAGGACATGGACTTGTGGGGCTGAGGGGCATGAACTGGACGTGGACCTGTAGAGCTGGCAAGCGAGGACATTGTCTGGTAGGGAGGGACCAGAGATGGGGAGATAAGGGGCTGGGGAGGACTTTGAGTTGTGGGAATGGACATGCCCATATGGGGCTGGCAGGGACACGGACAGAGGGGAATGGACAGGACAGGGACCTATAGAGCCGGGGAAGATGATGACTGGTAAAGGCAGAGCAGATGTGGGCACATGGAGCTGGCAGGGACGTGGTCCCACCGGTCCATTGGGTCCAGCAGAGCGGTGGGGCAGGTCCCCACCTTTTCACTCTGCTGCTCACACTCGCGCCGGAGCACTTCACAGTCCCGGAACTTGTTCTTGATCAGGTCTTGCTTGGAGGCGGAGAAGAGCAGCCCCTTGGCGTCCAGCGGCCCGATGATCTCGTACCACACCGGGCTGCCCTCCCGGTCGTAGCCGCACAGCCCGCCCGACATGTACTTCCGAATCACCTGCAGCACCACGGGGGGGTTCAGGGCACCTCCCGCACACCCCGGGGCGCTCAGGGGGACGGTGCCCTCCAGGGCAGGGACGCTCACCTCAGGCGGCTCCCAGGCGATGATGTTGTCGGCGTCCATGTGCTTGCGGACCTCGATGTGCTGCAGCGGGGGCAGAGCGGGCCGGGGTGAGATTTGGGACGAGGTGAACCCCAGGGGCTGGTCCCCCCTTGCTGGTGGCCAGGTCTGTTCCAGCCCAGCGGGGTCCCCCCAAAGCAGGGTGCCCCCCTCACCTTGCGGAGCATCGCCTCTGCCTTGGGCAGGTCGAAGGAGCGCGCTGCAAGAGAGCAAGAGAGCTCAGCCGCCCGCCAGCCCCACGGGGCTGCCACCCTGCCAGGGCTGCTCCCACGTCGGGGTTACCTCGGAGCCATTTCAGGAGGAAATAGTCGTCCTGGGAGGGCAGGGAGGGCAGCACGTCCTGCAGCTTCTCCCGGAACTGTGGGGACAACAGGGACGCTTGGTGATCCTCCCCAAAAACCTCAAGGCTGGAGGTTTGTCCTTTCCTTGTCCCCCCCAAAAACGTGCCAACGGGTACTGGGACATTCCCCCAGGGGAGAAGGGTCACCCTGTGTCCCCTCCCTGCCCCATGTGCAGCCAGGATCAGCGGTCACCTGGCAGGGGACTGTCCCCAGGCCGGCTGCCATGCTCTGGGTGTCCCCCAGCACAAGGTGTCCCCAAGCCCTTGCGTAAGGTCTGAGTGTGGGCTGTCACCAGCCTGCTCCTCCTGGGGTGTCCTGCAGAGATTGGGTGAACCAGTCCCCTCCAGGGGGGTCCTTTGGGATGGATGGAGGCAGTCACTGTGTGTACCCCTGCTCTGGTGACACCCCAGCGGGTCACAGCCCCCCTGGCACAGGCAGGAGGGTGTCAGGGTGCAGGACTGGGGGGGTTGGGAAAGCTGGGACCTCTCAGAGCAGGTCCAGGCAGAGTGGGCCCCACCAATGGCATCCTTGGGACGAAGCCAGCCACCAGCAGATCACCACGTGTCCCCATTTCAGTGACACTCCAGTGGGTCACAGCCCCGTGACACAAGCAGGAGGGTGTTGGGGTGCAGGACTGGGGGATTTGGGGTCCCCTCAGGGAGGGACCAAGCAGACCAGTCCCACCAGGGGCATCCTTTGTGGCAGAGGTGGTCACTGTGTCCCCCACTGTTTGTGACCCCCGCAGTGGGTCACAGCCTGCTAGCACAGGCAGGAGGGGATTGGGGTGCAGGATTGGGAGGTTTGGGGGACCCCGGGTCCCCTCTCCACATAGCCCCGCTCACCCCAACCAGGCTACGGCTCAAATCTCCGTACCAGCCGAGGCCCTCCCCTTAATGAGCCTGATTAGCTTATCTCCCGCTGAATTTAGGGGTAATTAAACCCGGGATTAGCTCCTTCACCCTGGGACAAAGCCGGTGGTGGTGGTGGACGAACGGGTTCGGCCACTCGCCTCCCTCAGCCTCCCAGGGCACGGCTGGCACCGGGCACGCTTTGGGCTCCGTGCCCCACGCCTGCCCCTGCCCCGCCACCCCCCGGGCTGCCACCGGCGGGGTCATCGCCCGCCCGTGGAATTTGGCTGGGGCTGAAAGGCAGCGATAAGATAAAGGCACCACGGGGGTGCCCTCGTGGCTGGGGTGCACTGAACCCCGATAACGCCTGGCACCCAAACCCCAGGGGCTGGCAGGGGTGGCCGTGCTGGGTGACAATCTCCACCTCTGGGTGTCCCCGGGCCCCGCAATCCCGGCGGTGGCGGGAGGAAGTTTTCCGGTCCCATGGGAAGGGTGGAAGGAGGATCCGGGGCTCGGCTCGGCGGTGCCCGGTGCGGTGGGACAGCCGGGACGGTCCTGCCCTGGTGGGCAGCGCCACGGGGGGGCTCAGCCCGTGGGCGTGGTGGGGTCCAGGGTGGGATGGAGGTGGCAGAAGACCACAGTGCCACGGGCCCGGCAGTGAGGCAGGAGGTTCCCAAGTTCCCGGGGAGGATGGCAGAGGGATGCGGGCCCAGCAGCGGGATGGTCCAACCCCGGGGCAGGACCCCCAGGAGCCGGGCGGGCCGGTCCTGCCCCGGTGGGCAGTGCCACGGTGGGGCTCGGCCCCGTGTGTTTGCGCTCCGGGATGAGGGATGGAGGCAGCGGGAGCCTCCCGGGGCCGGCTTTAGGGGGCGGGGTGGAGGCTGAAGGCTTTGGGACGTTCCCCGGGGCCAGAAATCGGGGTGAAGCCGGGAGGTTTGGGGTGCGGAGCCCTCCGCAGCCCGGAGCGGGGGTGATGCCGGTGGGTTTGGAGTCGGGGATGGGGGGGGGCTGGAGGAGGCGGTGGGAGCCCCCCGGGGCGGGGAGCGGGGGTGATGCCGGTGGGTTTGGGCTGCGGTGGGGAGCTGTGAAGCCCACCGGGGCCGGAAACAGAAGTGCTGCCGGTGGGTTTGGGGCGCGGGGAGGGGGTGATGCCCATCCCGCGGCGGATGCGGGCACATCGGGGAGGACAGCCCGGCCCCGGTCCCCCCACCCCGCAGCCCCCGGTCCCTCGGTGCCAGCTCACCTGGGCCAGCACCTCCGCCTGCCGCGGGCTCAGGTCCCCGACGCGGCCGCTCATGGTGCGCTGCGGGCGGCTCTGCCCGGCCCCGGCGGCCGGGAAAGCTCCGAGCACCTCCCCGGGACCGCCCCCCGCCCCGCCCGGTCCGGCCCGGCCCCCCCCGCCCACCCCCGTGGCCTTGGACCCTGCCCCCGACCCCTGCCCGCCCGGTCAGCGCCCGCCGCCGCCCCGGGATGGGGGATGGGGGGTGCGGAGGGTGATGGAGGCAATGGGGGGCTGGGGGCACAGAGGGGCTTGGGGGCTACGGGGGGAGGGGGGGGGGGTATGGGGGCTGTAAGCGATATGGGGGGTATGGGGGACTTGGGGGTTATGGGGGATATGGGGGGCATGGAGGGGTATGGGGAGCCCATGGGAAATGGGGGGCTATAGGGGTATGGGGGCTATAGGGGTATGGGGGCTATAGGGGTATGGGGGGCTATAGGGGATGTGAGGGCATGAGCAGGCACAGGGGGGCTTGGGGACTGTAGGGGAGTGTGGGGGCTATAAGTGATGTGGGGAGTATGGAGGAGTTGGGAGGGTATGGGGCCAATAGGGGATATGGGGGCATGAGGATGCTTGGGGGGTATGGGGGAGTATGGGGGTGTAGAGGGCCTTGGGGAGACGTGGGGGATATGGGGGACAGGTGGGGTAGGGGTACATGGGGAATGTGGGGAACAGGGGGTATGGGGGCACAGGGGGCTTTTGGGGGGCATGGGGAACATCAGGATTTGGGGGTCAAGGGAGAGATGGGTGTAGGGGTCTCTGGGGGTTATGGAGTATACAGGAGGGTGGGGGCCCTGTGAGAGTTTGGGGGCTGCAGTGGGGTGTGGGAGGACATTGGGGTCTGCAGGGAGATGTGGCCATGGGGTGCAAGATGGTGATGTGGGACAGGTGTCAGGGAGAGGGGACAGTGATGAGGACGGTGACAGGGGTGGGAGGTGGGGACAGGGATCCAAAGTGGGGCAGGGACTGGGGCAGGATGCCAGGTAGAAGGGACAGGGATGGCAGATGGGGGGCAGATTGAGGGCTCAACTGCAGTGGTTGGAAGATGGGGATGAGGAGCAGGATGCCAGTGGGGCTGTGTGTGTCCCATGGAGCCATGGATGTCCCACAGTGCCCCACAAGGACACATGACTGTCCTAGAGAGCTCTGCATGTGCAATGGAACCATGTTTGTCCCATGGAGCTGTGGGTGTCCCATGGGTGTCTTATGAAGTTACACATGTCCATGGATAACCCATGGAAACATCCCATGAAACCATACACGTCCCTTGGGGCTGGGGATGTCCCACAGAGCCATCTCTGTCCCACGTGTGCATGTCCCAAGGAGCCATTTATGTGCCATGGAGTCGTATGTGTCCCTTGGAACTGGGACCCACAGATGTCCCATGGAGCCATCCACATTCTGTGGACCCATAATTGTCCCCTGGAGCTGCAGGTGTCCAGGAATCCATCCATCCATATCCCACCAACCTATGGATGCTCCACAGGGCCATCCACACCCCTTGTGTGTCCCCTCCGTGGAGCAGCTGTGGCAGCAGCCACCCCCAGGCTCCAGTTTGGTGTCCCCCCCTGAATCCACAGCGTCCCCCCCATATCCCTGCTGGGTTCCAGGCTGGCTCCCCAGCCAGCTGTGCTCCCGGCTGTTGTTTATGGCACATCCAGGCCCGTTGCAACCGGGATGTCCGTGTGGTTAAACCGGCTCTGGCTGCGGCCGTGGGAGGAGGGGCCGTGCCCACCCTGTGATTACACCCCCGCACTTACAACATGAGTGGAGACATGAGGGACACGGGGACACACCCAGAGCCGTGCCACGGCACCCTGCAGCCACGGGAACTGGGTCCCACGGCCCCGAGTCCCGTCCCTCGCGTGGCCCCTGCCAAAAGCAGGTCAGCCTGGGCCCAGGCCGAGGCTAATCCAGCCAGCAAATCCCCCAGAGGCACATGTGCTGGGCACACGTGGCCGGAGCGGGGCCAGGATGTGGCACCCAGGGGTCAGGATGGGGCACCCAGGGGTCAGGATGGGGCACCCAGGGGTCAGGATGCCTGGCACCCATCAGGCTGGAGGTGTTGAGGGGTGTCCTGTGTGGGGAACAGCTGGGTTTTGGGGTACTCGGGTGTTGGTGTGTGTCTGTGTCACCCAGGTGTGCCCATGTCACCTTGGGGTGGGGGTGTGCCCGTGTCCCTGCCTGTGCCATGGCTGTGGGTGCCCATGTCCCGTTCCCCCAGAGCAGACGTGTCCCTGTGTCCCCGTGTGTCTCTGTATCCACACGTGGGGATGTGGTGGACATGATATCTGTGTCCCCGTGTCTGTTGCTGTGTCTGTCACTCTCCTGGTGACAGTTGGTTTCCTGGTCCCCGTGTCCATCCTCCCTGTCCCCGTCCTGCTGCTGCTGCCGGTTCCCATTCCGGTCCCAGCCCTTGTCCCTGTCTTGCTCCCACTCCCAGTCCCTTCCCCTGCTTCACTCCTGATTCCCGTCCTGCTCCAGGTCCCTCTCCCTGTTCCCATCCCGGTCCTGGTCCTGGCCTTTGTTCCCGTGTTGGTCCCACTCCCTCTTGTTGTTCCAGTGCCTCTCCTTGTTCCTGTTTTCCACCTGGTTCCTGCTTCTGTTCCCATCCTGGTCTTGTCCTTGTCCCTGTCCCATCCCTGTCCCAGTGCTGGTCCCCAGCCCAGCCCTTGTCCCTATCTCGATCTCCATCCTGTCGCTGTCCCTCTCCTGGTCCTCATCCTCTTCCTGGTCCCCGTCCTGGTCCCTGCCTGTCCCCATCACCTGCTTGGTCCCTGCTCCCTGTCACTGTACCTCTCCTGCTCTCTGTCCTCATCCTGGTCTGCATCCCCATCCCCCGCGCACCTGTCCCTATCCCGGCAGCGATTCCTGTCCCTGTCCTTATCCTGACCTTTGTCCCAGTCCCTGTCCTTATCCTTGTCCCGATCCTTATCCCGACCCTTGTCCTGATCCCCGTCCTGGTCTCCATCCCGACCCCTGTCCCTGCCCTTATCCCGGTCCCTGTCCCGGTCCTTATCCCTATCCCGGTCCTTATCCCGACCCTTGTCCCGATCCCGGTCCCTGTCCCTGTCCTTGTCACCATCCCTGTCCCGGTCCTTATCCCTATCCCGATCCTTATCCCGACCCTTGTCCCGATCCCGATCCCGGTCCCTGTCCCTGTCCTTATCCCTATCCCGGTCCTTATCCCGACCCTTGTCCCGATCCCGATCCCGGTCCCTGTCCCTGTCCCTGTCCTTGTCCCCATCCCTGTCCCCGTCCGGGCTCTCGGGCTCCCCCTGCGGGCGGTGGGTGGCGCTGCGGGTCCTCCCGGGCGGCAGGGGGCGCTGCGGGGCGCGGGGCGCGCAGCCATGGCGGCGGTGCGGGCGGCCCTGCTCGCCCCGCTGCTGGCGCTCGGCCGGGCCGGCTCGGGCCCCGCCACCCCCGCGCGGGTCGAGGTGACGGTGGCGGAGCCCGGAGCGGCGGGGCCGGACGGAGACGGGGCCGGCAGCGGGGCCGGCAGCGCGGGCGCGGTGCCCGGCGGCTCGTACACGCTGCGCGGGGCCGTGCTGGGAGCGGGGGGCGGCCGGGCCGGGCCGGGCCGGGGGGGCCCGAGGGGGGAGCGGGAGGAGATGGAGATCCAAGGCCGCCTGGTGCTGGTGAGCGCGGGGAAACGGGGAGTGGGGCTGGGGGCTGCTGTTGGCACTGGAGAGGGAGGGGAGAGGTGGGAACTGGAGGGCGCTGGGAGGTGTTGGGGGGCAGGGTGCGGTAAGGGAGGGAGGGGAACAGCGGGGACTGGGGGCACTGGGAGACATTGAGGGGCTCCTGGGTGGGGAGCTGGGGACGTGGGTGCTGGGTGGCAGCGATGAGGGGGAAGCGGTGGGAACTGGGAGACGTGAAGGGACCGGTGGGCTCTGGCGATCAGTATGGAAGGGACGGGGGTTCTGTGGGCGCTGTGAGCCCGTGGGTGCTGGGGTGAGTGCTTGGGCACTGCGAAAGGAGTGAGGCAGGGGAGCAGTGGGAACTGAAGGGCCTGGGAGGCACTGGGGGATTGATGGGGGGCCCAGAGACGCTGGGCGACTGACCAGGGCAGGTAGTCCACTGCTCGGGTGTGGCCAGCAGCAGAGAGGAGGTGCAGGCAGGGGCACACAGGCACTGGGGACCGGGCCGTGTTCCCTGTGTTACCCCAGCTGCTGTCCCTGTCCCCACACAAGGCCTGGCTCCCCAGGACCCTTGGGAGCATGGGGGTGCTTTGGGGCTGCCCTGAACCTTGGGGTCCATCCCAGCTGTGCCTCTCCTTGCCACGTTTCCCAGGTGGGTGACGTGGAGCCGGAGCTGGGCGCTGCTGACAGCTGGATCGGGGTGGTGCCTGTGGGCGCCGAGGAGCCGGCCGAGGGCCCCCGGGGTGCCAAGGAGGAGTCCTTCACCACTGCCGTTGTCACCAAGGTGACCCTCTGCCTGACCCTGTCCCCTCTGCCTGGCCCTGTCCCCTCTGCCTGGCCCTGTCCCCTGCCTTCCCCCTGGCCTGCCGTGGTGTTTGCAGGTCACAAAGCGTGTCACCTGGGCTGTCTCCTTGCCATATCTGGGGGGTCCTGCTCTGTGCTTGGTGGCCAGCTTCTTCTGACCCCTCTTGAGTCCCTTGTGACCCCTCACCCTGGCAAAGAGTTGCTGAGTGCTCCCTGCAGCAGGACAGGAGCTTGTCAGGGATGCAGCCCCGCTGTCCCTTGACCGTGTCCCTGCTGTCCCTTGACTGTGTCCCTGCTGTCCCCTGACCGTGTCCCTGCTGTCCCCTGACCGTGTCCCCGCTGTCCCCTGACCGTGTCCCTGCTGTCCCCTGACCATTTCCCCGCTGTCCCCTGACCGTGTCCCTGCTGTCCCCTGACCGTGTCCCTGCTGTCCCTTGACCGTGTCCCTGCTGTCCCCTGACCGTGTCCCCGCTGTCCCCTGACCGTGTCCCCGCTGTCCCCTGACCTTGTCCTCACTGTCCCCTGACCGTGTCCCCGCTGTCCCCTGACTGTGTCCCCGCTGTCCCCGCAGATGAAGCGAGCCCTGGTGCTGGGTGCCTCGGCGCTGCTGATCCTGGCGCTGAACCAGAACGCCATCCGTGAGGTAGGAGGGTGCTGGCGGCGGGGCCGGGCGGGGGCCGTGCCCAGCTGATGGCCCCACTTCCCTCCCGCTGCAGCTGGACGTGTCCCAGCTGCTGGCCAAGCCCGTCGTCGTCATCCAGTCCTCGGACAACGTCACCAGGCTGCTGGGAGCGCTGCTGCGGTATGGGCTGGGCTGTGGGAGGGGCTGGCCCCTGCCTGGGCACTGCCTGGGCACTGCCTGGGCACTGCCTCGTCCTTGGCTTGGCACTCAGCAGGCTGTGACACCCAGGGACTGCCCCGGGGGTCTCTCACTCAGCCCATCGTGTTTGCTGGGGAGGTGTTGCACCATGCCAAAGCCAGCTGGGGCTGAGATGCTTTTCCAGGGGAGATCTGGGTCAGATCCAGCCCTTCCCCAAGGCTGGAGGCCTTCAGTGGCTTCCCAAGTGGTGGCAGGTGTGACAGTGGTCTCAGGCAAGAGCTTTGGGACTTTCAGTAGGAATTATCCAGACTGGTTGGTTCTCGTCATGGCACCAGCATCTCCACAAGCTCTGTGGGTGTCTGTTCTCACCACCAGCAGCAGTGGGACCCTGTCGATCTTCCTGACACCTGGGACCTTGGGATTGCTGCCATAGTGTCACACATGGGGAAACTGAGGCACGAGGCTGGGAGGGAAGAGCCCTGTGCAGGGTCACTGAGGGCTGGGCACAGCTGGGGAGGAAGTGTCTTGCTGTCAGCTCCCCGTGTGTTCCTCTGGTCCCCCTCGGTCACTGCCCATCCCTGTGAGGAGGGGGTGCTCCCTGGCACTGGGGAGCTGTGCCTGGATCCCGCTGTGTCCATGGAATTGTCACTTCTCTCTTTGCTCACAGTGGGCTCCGGGCTACGGCGAAGATCACGTACCAGGCAGTGCTGCTGGAGAACCTGGTATGTTCGTCTGTCCTCTTCTTCTTTCTGCCAGTGGGAGAGGAGGGCTGTGCCCAGCCAAACTTCCCCGATCCATGGGAAGCAGCTGCAGGGAGCAGGGAGGGGATCCAGTGGGAACAGAGCAGCTGGCAGCACTGTTCCTCCTCCCTTGGGGGAGGAGGAGGAGGAGGGACACGTGTTCCTGCATTGCTGGACCCTGCTGTGGCCGTCAGCAATGCCGTGTCCTGCCTTGCAGGGAGTGACCCTCACCCTCTGGTCCACCTGTGGCCTGTCCCGAGGGGGCCTCTATGGGGAGTGGCAGGGGGTGATCTGCCCCGGGGAGAGCAGCTCGCAGGTCCAGGTACGGTGCTGGGGCTGCAGGGGGGCCGGGAGCGGGGCCGGGAGCGGGGCTGGGAGCGGGGCTGGCAGTGGGGCTGGCAGCGGGGCTGGGAGCAGGGCTGGCAGTGGGGCTGGGAGTGGGGCCAGGAGTGGGGCCAGGAGTGGGGCTGGCAGTGGGGCTGGGAGCAGGGCTGGCAGCGGGGCCGGGAGCGGGGCTGGCAGTGGGGCCGGGAGCGGGGCTGGGAGCAGGGCTGGCAGTGGGGCTGGCAGCGGGGCCGGGAGCGGGGCTGGCAGTGGGGCCGGGAGCAGGGCTGGGAGCAGGGCTGGGAGTGGGGCTGGCAGTGGGGCTGGGAGCAGGGCTGGCAGTGGGGCCGGGAGCGGGGCTGGCAGTGGGGCTGGCAGTGGGGCCAGGAGCAGGGCTGGCAGCGGGGCCGGGAGCGGGGCTGGCAGTGGGGTCGGGAGCGGGGCCGGGAGCGGGGCTGGCAGTGGGGTCGGGAGCGGGGCTGGGAGCGGGGCTGGCAGTGGGGTCGGGAGCGGGGCTGGGAGCGGGGCTGGCAGTGGGGCCAGGAGCAGGGCTGGGAGCAGGGCTGGCAGTGGGGCCGGGAGCAGGGCTAGCAGCAGGGCTGGCAGTGGGGCTGGGAGCAGGGCTGGCAGTGGGGCTGGGAGCGGGGCTGGGAGTGGGGCCGGGAGCAGGGCTGGGAGCAGGGCTGGCAGTGGGGCCGGGAGCAGGGCTAGCAGCGGGGCCGGGAGCAGGGCTGGCAGTGGGGCCGGGAGCAGGGCTGGCAGTGGGGCCGGGAGCGGGGCTGGGAGTGGGGCCGGGAGCAGGGCTGGGAGTGGGGCTGGCAGTGGGGCCAGGAGCAGGGCTAGCAGCGGGGCTGGCAGTGGGGCCGGGAGCGGGGCTGGCAGTGGGGCCGGGAGCGGGGCTGGCAGTGGGGCCCGGGAGCGGGGCTGGCAGTGGGGCCGGGAGCGGGGCTGGCAGTGGGGCCCGGGAGCGGGGCTGGCAGCAGGGCCGGGTCCCCGCCTGCCATCCCCACCCCGTGTCCCCACAGAAGTACCTGCAGCAGCTGTGGAACACCATCCTGCTGATCGCCCTGCTGCTCTGCACCGGCGTCATGGTGCAGGCCCAGCGCCAGTCGCGGCAGGACCTGTCGGAGCGGGACGCCGAGGTGGGAACGTGGGAGTTTGGGAGTGTGGGAATGTGGGAGTGTGGGAGTGTGGGACTGTCTGTGCTGTGCACCGTGCTGGGGGCTGTGGGGTGGGCTCTGACCCTCGGCTCTGCCCCCGCAGCTGGACCTGAAGCAGCACATCCGGCGGCGGCTGCTGGCGCTGAAAACCCGGCGGTACCACCCCAGGAAGCCGCCCCGGAGCCGGGCCTGCGAGATCGACAGCTGTGCTGTCTGCCTGGACCAGTTCCACAAGAGCCAGGTGGGACTGGGCAGACTGGAGCCCCCTCTGGGACGAGCCTCCGGTCGCTGGTCAGGGCTGGAGTGTCCTTGCCAGGGCCTGGGCTGTGTCCCTCCACCCAGCTGTGCTCACATGTGCCCTCTCTTCCCTGCTGGCAGTGGCTGCGGGTGCTGCCCTGCTCCCATGAGTTCCACCGGGACTGTGTGGATCCCTGGCTCCTGCTGCAGCAGACCTGCCCTCTCTGCAAGCGCAACATCCTGGGTGAGAACCGCCCTGGCACCCAGCTGGGACCCCGCTGACCCTGGGGCACGGGCTGGTGAGGAGCTGGAGCCTGCCAGGCTCCCTGTGCCAAGGCTCTGTGTCCTCCTTTGCAGGGAACTGCTGCACAGACAGCTAGCTGGCGTGAGGACACACTCCAGGGACAGACCTACGGCTGCTCCAGGGACAGGGAGGGGGGCAGGGGGTGCCCAGCAAGCAGTGCTTGCTGCCGGAGCAGGGTTGGTGTGGCTGTGCCTGTCACAGTGCCCAGACTTCGGAGAGGGAAGTTCTCAGGGCTCTCCTGCCCAGTGTGAGTAGAGGGGTGGGGGGTCCAGAGGGGCAGTCTCGGGGAGGGAAGATTTGGGGCACCCATGGGTGTAACGGGGTGGGGGCTGGGGCAGGGAGAGCCCTGGTCCTGCTGTGCTCTTGCCCTGCTCGGAGCAATTTTTCTAAGCCTTGGGTTTTTTGTCTATTTGCTGGTGGCCGTGGCAGGGTAGGCAGAGCCTGGCTGCAGTGCCAGCCCCTCCGGGAGGTGGGTGACAGACCTGCCAGGGCTGGGGCTGGCAGGGCTGTGGGGTCACTCACGGCCTCGCTGTGGGAGGGCAGGGGTCGGATGCTTTATTTATAATAACTTATTAGAAAGGATGGCATGAGTCGGCTGCAGAGCCAACACAGGGCTTGGCTCACCCAGCACGGTGACTGGGGACACGCCGTGAGCCCTGCCCAGGTCCTGGACACGGCACGTGTCCATCCCTATTAAACATGGAGCAAGGACTGGCTGTGTGGTTTGTGTGGGGTTCAGTGCTGGGGAGGCAGCTCAGAGGTCGGGGTGCACAGCCTGCACCAGTGACTTGGTGGTTCCCAGCCCCTCTGGGTGCTCCTGGAGGGGGGAATGGCTTTGCCAGGTTGTGGCTGGGCTGGTGGGCTCATCCCAGGCCAGCTCTGCTTTCCTCTTCCAAGTGTGGCCACATCCCAGTCTCCTCTTGGGAATGGTTCCTGGCAGGATTTAGCACATGCTGTGCCCTGGCATCAGCCCAGGGCTCTTCTGGGGACTGCAGCAGCAGCGTAGCCATGGGTGACTGAGCTTCAGTGCCCAGGAACATCCCAGGAGGAGCTCCCCAAGGAAGCAGGCAGAGCCCAGCTTTCCCAAGGGAATGCCCCTTCCTGACACACAAAGGGCTGGTAACGAGGTCCTCTGGGCAGGGCAGGTGGCTGCTGGTGGAGCACGGTTTCTCTGGGAGGAAACTGAGGCTGATCCGTGTTTATTTGCGGTGAAGCCTGGTGTGGTGGGAGGGGAGGCCCAGCCCCAGGCGTCGCACCGGGAGCGTTAGGCAGGGTTTGGCCTGGAGTGTGGGCTCTGCCTGGAGTAGCTTGGGGTGCTGGCTGCTTGGAGCTCCAGGCCAGGCCTTGTCAATGCATCCTGGCATCCCTGTGCTGTCCCTGCTGCTTCCACTGCTGAGCCACCTGCAGGGTGGGAGCAGTTAAAGGGGAGGAAGAGCAGGGAACCCACCCCAGCCCCTTCCTCTGGGTTCCTACTCACCCAGTGTCTTGCCTGCTGGCCTCCCTGTGGAGCTGGGACCCCAGCTGGGCCTCTGGGATGAGCTGGGGAAGGGAAGAGGAGGTGAAATTTTCCCCCGCACCAGCTTCAGCTCCACCACAGCTGATGGCACAATGGTCACAGTGAGGGAAAGGAGCTGGAACCAGCCCGGGACACCTCAGGCAACACCAGTTAAACCAGAGCGACCTCCCAGCAGCATGTGGAGCCCGGCCTTGACCCTCTTGGGATCCCCAGAAGATGTCTAGGGGCCACGGGGTGGTTTTGGGGTACACAGCACCCACCCCTGTGGCACCCAGCTCACCTTGAGCACGCCCTGCTCAGCTGCTGTCTTCACCTTGGCGAGCAGAGCCCGGAGCTGCTCGTTCTCCCGCTCCAGCACCTCGATCCGGATGGTGTTGGCCTGGAGCTGACTCTCCATGTCCTCTGTCAAGTTCCCACTGCCTGCAAACAAAATCCAACAGAGCCCAGGCTGCTGCTGCTGCTGCTGCCTGCTCAGAGGTGTGGGCAGCCCTCCTGCCTCCCAGGGAATGGAGCCTGCCCCAGGCAGGGAGCACCAGCACAGCCCGGGAAGGGGCAGCTGGGACCCCAAGCCCTGTGGGCAGAGGAAGCTCTGCCCTGTCCCAGTCCTGCTGTACATCCTGGCCCAGATGTGGGGTGCACAGCAGCCATGCAGGGGAGCACGTTGGGATGGTCACAGCTTCACACGGGGTCTGAGCCCCTCCTGGATATCAGTGGGACAAACAGAGTGTCTGGGGCCAGCAGGATCCCCTGGCAGCTCTGGAGACCCCAAGGCACAAACCCACTGCGCTGCCATCTGCTCCCTTACTCTCAAGCTGCGTCTCAGCGGGGATGTGGAGATCAGGGAAGAACACCAGGAGCCTTTCCCGCTCCCTCAGCTCCTGTGCCTGTTCCTCCAGCCGGGATGTGTTTGCCTGCAGCTCCAGGATGGATTGCTCCAGTGCCAGCTTCTCCTGCTGCAGCGTGTCCAGCAGCTCCTGCACGGCACAGCGGGGAGGAGATGAAGTTTGCAAGAATGAGGACTCAGCCCCTCAGGGAAAGCTCCCACCCTTCCCTGATGAGAAGGATGGCCTATGGCAGTGACAAGTGGACAAGTGACAACGTGCAGGGTTTTAGCTGTGAGATCCCTGGGTGTGCTGGAAGCACGAGCACCAACCATGAAGTGTGGAGCGTGTCCATGTGTCCAAAAACAGAACACTGAAGATGTGGAAGCACCTCAAGATGTCCCTTCCTGCTGCTCCCCTCTGCTCTGACTCAACCAGAGACTCATCTGGCACAGGGTGGAGGGAGAGAGCTCTTCCCCTGGGAATCCCACGTGGATGTGGCCATATGGCAATGTCACCCTAATCCCCAGGGTATCCCTCCTGGGAAAGCTCTGGCTGTGGGTGTGGGACAGGGCAGTGTGTGGCACAGCCTGTGTCCCACAGCTGGGCACCAACACTCACCTGCTGTGCCTGGAGCTGTTTCCCACTCTGCTCCTGGCTCTGCTGCAGCTGCTCCGCCAGCCGGGCCTTGTCCTCCTCGGCCTCCCCCAGGCTGGCCTGCAGCTCCTCACGCTCCCGGTCCAGGCTGTCCAGCTGCTGCAGCAGGGTCCTCTGCTTAGCCTGCAGGGACTGTGGAGTGGGGGTGAGCCTGTGTGGGGCTGTGGCACCCGTGCCCCACAGCCCTGACAGCCGGCAGCAGCTCAGCCGTCCCCGCCGCGCCGGAGCCGGCCGTACCTCCTCGTGCCGGAACACGCTCTCCACACGGACCTTCTCCTTCTCCAGCTGCGTGCTGGTGGCACTCAGTTCTCGGTCCAGCCTGTCCCTCTGGCCTGTGAGCACCTGCACTTTCTCCTCCAACTCCAGCACCTGGCTCCGGGCCACCATTGTGGTGGTCATCTCCTCCAGCAAGGTGGTCTTGGAGAGCTCTGTGAAGACACAGCCACCGTGGCCCAGACTGGGCAGGGGCAAGAAGCTGCAGGAGCATGGAGGTGATGAGAGGGATGGGGGTGTTCAGCCTGGAGAAGAGAAGGCTCCAGAGAGAACTTAAGAACCCTTTCCAGTGCCTAGAGGGACTCCAAAAGAGATGGAGAGGGACCTGGGACAAGGGTCTGTAGTGACAGAACAAGGGGGAATGGCTTCCTGCTGCCAGAGGGCAGGGTGGGATGGGAGATTGGGCAGGAATTGTTCCCTGCTGGTGGAGAGGCCCTGGCACAGGGTGCCCAGAGCAGCTGTGGCTGCCCCTGGATCCCTGGCAGTGCCCAAGGCCAGGCTGGACACTGGGGCTGGGAGCAGCCTGGGGCAGTGGGAGGTGTCCCTGCCCCTGGCAGGGGGTGGAATGGGATGGACTTTAATGTCCCTGCCCATCCAAACCAGTCCATGGTTTTGTGCTTCAGGGGCACTCCACTGGCCCTGGCAAAGAGAGGCAGATCTGACAGGAGGCCTGTGACCCCCCCAAACCTCCACCAGCATCAGCCCACTCTGGCACTGGGTGATGTTGGGGTGCTGCTGTGAAGGAAGCCCATCCTCTGCCCATCCCCACCAGCTCTACAGCCCAGTCTGGGGGGTGCAGGGGTGTGAAACACTCGTGAGGCCAGGGTGAGGGTGTTGATGTGTGAGCTGGGTGAGCCCCTGGGTGAGCCCCTTACCCAGCTCCTGCACAGCCACCTGCTTCGCTGCCAGCTCCTCCTTCAGGGCCGAGAGTCGCTCCTCCAGCAGAGCAGCTCCTAAACCAGCACAAAAACCCTCCCATTAATCAGTTCCTAAAAAAAAAACCCAACTAAACCAAGGGGCAGCAAACAGCCACACTGAAGTGTTTTCATCCAGTGATTCTGTTGTGCCACCAGGGAGGAGGCAGTGACAGGACACAGACAAGCAGCTCCCACAGCCTGGGATTAACCTCACAGCAGGGAAAATTCCCCAGCACCTACAAAAAGCCCTGCTGGTTGTGGTGGGGCCAGAATTTGCCCATGGACTCTGTTCTTCTCCTGCAAATGGGAGGGGATGCTGGGAACAGCTCTGTACCTCTCCGGAGATCATCCTTGTCCTGCTCCAGCCTGGCCACAGCCTTGGAATGCTCCTTGTCCTTGGCTCTCAGGCTCTGCTCAGCCTTCCTCTGCTGCTCTGCTTGGGTGTCCTTCTCTGCCTGCAGCTTCTTGGAGAAGTCCTCAACCTGTTTCTGCAGCTTCTTGTTCTGTTTGCCTATCTCTTCCAGCTCAGCCTTCAGGGGGTTCAGCTGCTGCAGCAGCCCCTGGAGGTGTTTGTTGATGCGGGAGAGGTCCTTGCTCTGCTCCGAGGCCCAGTAGCTCACGTCTTTTGCAGAGAGGTTCCTTCTCCCTGCGCTGTCCTCCAGCACCTCCTGGAATTTGCTGAGAGCTGAAGGGATGTTCTGGCTCTGACAGATGCTGGTGATGGCTCTGCCCACCTCGTGGAGGCTGGCCTGGGCGCTGGAGCAGGTGTCACAGGAACCCAGGGGTGACCCTGGGGTCTGCGTGGAGACACTGCGGGTGCTCTGAGCCAGGCTGGGGGCAGCCCTGGGCTGGGAGCTGCCTGAGCTGCCCAGCACCTGGACTCTTGGACGTGGGCACGCAGAAGTGGACTGGGCAGCCTCTGGAGCAGTTCCTGACTCCAAAACATCTGGTGAGAAGTGTTTCGGGTGCTCCTTCTGAGATTTCCCAGCCTGGGGAGCAGAGGGTGGAGTGGATTGCTGTGTGGGGATCTCCCACCTGCAATCCTTCTCCTGAGGGAGACAGCACAGAACAAAACCAGAGCCCAGATCAAAGTGGAAATGACCCATAAAAGACTAAATCAGGTGTGGAGATAGGACAGCAATGCAACCAAAGGGAAGCCTCAGCAGCAAAACCTCCCCAGCTCCCCACCATCCCCTCTTTCCCAGCCCTCCTGGTTTTGCCACGTGGATTGCTGTGAGACTTTTCCATGAGAAAGATCATTTCGGGGGATATAAAATGCAAGAGAGGTTTTGAAGCAATTACTTCACTGCCTTGAGGCAGCTCAGATCCACAGTGGGATCAGCAGAGCTGCAACGTTTGGCAGAAGGAGAATATTTTCCAAGCTTTAGAGGCAGCCCAGCTCACTCATCCTGAGATCCTGGAGCAGGATGGATGCAGTGGCACTGCTGGGAGGGGACAGATGCGTGACACAGGGGCCAGCACTCAAAGACCACAGGATATCGAGAAGGACCGACCGCCATCCACATCCTGGGAGGGGAGGGGAGTGACTCAGCTCTCAGGGGACGTCCCCAGATGTCCCACCTCGTCGCGGAGCTGCTGGCAGAGGGCTCCGAGTTTCAGCACGGTGCTCCAGAAGGTCCTGGCCGTCAGCCCCGCGGACATGCAGGGTCCCAGCCCCCGCGCCGGCGGCACCGCCTGCCCGTTCAGCACCAGCTCCGCGTAGCCGGTGAAGCTCTGCAGCAGCAGCAGCAGCCTGTCGCGACAGGGAAAACAACGGGAAAAACACGCCTTGGAGCGAGGGAATTCCAGCTGGGGCAGGGAGGCCGGCCCCCTCCCATCACCCGGACAAAGGCGGTGTGATGCAGGAGGGTGGGATTGGAGCTCTCCGGGCATGGATCACTCCGTGGGGAGTGTTATAAATGCGTATTTTGGAGTTGGCTTTTCGCATATAACAAGCAGATTGCTTTATGCATAATATGGGAAGGTTATATTGCATGGTTTTTTTTTTTTATTAATAGAATTTAAAAAAAATTGTGATAGATAAATATTCTTAGATTGTAACAAAGTAGAGATGGGATTGTTGTTTTTTTTTTTTTTTTAATTCCTCAAAGAGATAGAAGACAGGAGGGCCAGCTGGAATTCCTGAAGATAAGGAACAACTGAGCCTTGTTGAAGAAGAAAGATTTACTACCTCTGTCTAGACTTAGCAAGGCCACATAGAAAAACTGTAATTAAGGGAAGTCTTGAAACCAAAAATGAATATTTGAATCATGTATTAGCTCATTTAAATATGTAACACAGAAGTCCTTAAAACAAAGGATCTGAAAAGAGACGACGTGCTGATCTTGTTGGTATCAGCACCTCGGCCGAAAAAGAGCTTTGTTTTTTTCTCCTTATTGTCTATTTTATTTTACTTTTATTAAACTTACAAATTTTACATAATATGTGAATCGTGTTTTTCACAGGAGGCTGTGATGAAGCTCCTCCCAAAGACTTGGGGCACCCACACTGCTGCAAATTCTGACTTTTAAGGCCAACAGCTGAATGGGGATGGCTTGTTCTTTCAAAGCAGAGCTGTATTTATTTCACCCAGATTGCAAAAGGGGCTTTGGCCTCCCAGGGCTATGGCAGCAGCTGTGTCAGTGTTTCCAAGGTTTTGGGAAGCAGTTGAACAAGCCTGTCCCATCTGCTCCATCTCAGCTCCTGGGTGGAGCAGGTCTGCCTCTGCTTCTTCATGGCCACTTTGTGCTGGGAGCTGGAAGCAGGGAAAGGAGTTGGGTTTTAAAGCTCAGCAGGGCATGAGGCCGAGGTGCTGGCACTGCTGATCGTGGAAATACATGGGGAACAAAGCATCCAAACGATTTCATAAAATCATGGAATTTCCTGAGCTGGAAGGGACTCAGGGACCAACTCCAGTCCAACTCCTGGCCCTGCACAGACAGCCCAGCAATCCCATCCTGTGCCTGAGAGCATTGTCCAAAGGCTCCTGGCAGCCTTGGGACCGTGATGTGGCACTTGGTGCCATGGTTTAATTGATAAGGTGCTGTTATGATATAGTTTGGACTTGATGATCTCCAAGGTCTTTTCCAACCCAGCTGATTCCGTGATCATTCCCTGGGGAACCTGCTCAGTGCTCCAGCACCCTCTGGGGGAAGGACCTTTCCCTGACATCCAGCCTAAACCTCCCTGGCACAGTTCCATCCATTCCTTTGAATCCCACCCCTGGTCACAGACATCAGAGCTGTCCCCTCGGAGGAGCTCCTGCTGAGGTCTGACCTCTGTTCCAGCTGAACAGACCCAAGTGCTCTCACCCTCAGCCCTTCACCACCCTCTCAGCCCTCATTTGGACGCTCTCTAACAACTTTAAGTCCTTTCTGTGCTGAGGTGCCCCAAACCTTCAGCAGGACCGGGATAAGCTCAGCGGGTCAGGCACAGGAGCTGCTCCGGGGTGCCCGAGGCCTCTCACCTGTCTATGAGCAGCTCCAGCAGCACCACGTGTGCGTGCCGGCTGAACTCGGGCTCGCTGTCGCTGTGCCTGTAGCGCTGCAGCAGCACCGGCATGTCCAGCTCGCAGGACACTTTGTCGGGGAACTTCCAGGAGGGGAAGCGCACGGCGCCGGCCCGGGAACCCACGTCGGCGATGGCGGCCTGCAGGTCCCGCAGGTCGGCCCGCAGGCTCTCCATGCAGCCGCGGTGGCCCAGGAGGTGAGCCATGCTGCGGGGTGGGGACGGGACCGGGGCGACAAGGCCTGGGAACAACGGGGCCACCGGGCCGGGGACAGCTGGGGTCACCAAGCTTGGGATGGAGGGAGCGCCCTACTGGGGACAGGCTGCTGCAGAGGGGCCGCCACGAGCCCGGCGGTCTGCAGGAGTGCTGGGGAACCGGAGGGAACCGAGAGAATCGGAGGAATCAGCAGCAACCGCGGAGGAGAAGCGCCGGGCCCGGGGCCTGTGCTAGGCCTCGGCGTCCCAACCCCGTCGCCGTGGCAACCACGCCCCTCCCGCGCCGCAGTTGGTGCATTCCTGCTTTGGGCTCCTCCCCCCCGCACGGGGAGGTAATGGTACATCCCACAGCGGGCGCATGCGCCCTGCGCCCGCCCGATTCCCGCCAATCTGCGCCTGCGCCCCTATCGGCGTGGCGTCACTTCCGGCGCGCACGCGCGGCGCAGCGCCCGCCGCCGCCATTTCGCCCCAGATCGGTGCCGGCGCCGCGTCTGCTCCGGACCGAGCCTCGCCCGCCCCTCGATCGGCCCCGCCCGGCGCGGATCCCCCGACCCCGGCAGCGCCATGCCCGCCGGACCCGTGCAGGCTGTGCCTCCGGCGCAGCCCGCTCCCCCCGCCGAGAGCAAACCGGTGCGGGCTGGGAGGGGAGGCGGTGAGGGAGGGGAGGGAAGTGAGGAATGGCGCGAACCGCGGGGGTTTGGGAGTGTGGCCCTCACGGACCGGGCCGGGCTGGGCTGGGCTGGGCTTAGGGGAGCTGCAGTTCAGTCCCATGCGCGGCACTGACTCCTGTGCCCGCTCAGGTGAGACCCCACCTGCAGAGCTGCCCCAGCCCTGGAGCCCAGCACAGGAGGGACCTGGAGCTGCTGGAGAGAGTCCAGAGGAGGCCACGGAGATGCTCCCAGGGCTGGAGCCCCTCTGCTCTGGAGCCAGGCTGGGAGAGCTGGGGGTGCTCACCTGGAGAGGAGAAGGCTCCAGGGAGAGCTCAGAGCCCCTGGCAGGGCCTGAAGGGCTCCAGGAGAGCTGGAGAGGGACTGGGGACAAGGGCTGGAGGCACAGGACACAGGGAATGGCTTCCCAGTGGCAGAGGGCAGGGCTGGCTGGGAGATTGGGCAGGAATTGTTCCCTGGCAGGGTGGGCAGGCCCTGGCACAGGGTGCCCAGAGCAGCTGTGGCTGCCCCTGGATCCCTGGCAGTGCCCAAGGCCAGGCTGGACACTGGGGCTGGGAGCAGCCTGGGACAGTGGGAGGTGTCCCTGCCCATGGCAATGGGGCAGGATGAGATGAGCTTTAGGTTGCCTTCCTGCCCAAACCATTCCAGGATTCCTTCCAGACAGCAGCATCCTGCTGGGGCTGGGCAGGAGCCGAGCCCTTCCCTGGCAGTGCCCCAGGGCTGGGATTCCAGTGAGTGTGGGGGATTGCCAGGAGCTCTGGGAGCCGCCCTGGCTCCAGGAATGATGTGTGGAAGGATTAAAAGTCTGAGGGCAGTTGCAGTTTTTTGTATCCCTGTACCCTCCCAGATCCTTCCTCTCCTGGCCATGTTCATGTTCTTTGCAGCCTTCCTGAGGTGGGAGTACAGCTCCCACAGAGCTGCTCTCCTGTCTCTCCCACAGCAACTTCAGCACTCCTGCAGCTGACAGGGAGCTGATCTCCCTCTGAGAACCTTGGAAAATTGTGATTCTCCCCCAAAAAACCCAGTGACTTTCATGCACAGATGTTACCAAGGCAACTCAGCCTCGCTGTTAAATGAAATATCTCGAGTGTCGTGTTGCCTCATCCTTCAGCTCCTCGAGATGATGTTCTGAGGGAGTGGGAACAAAACCTAAAAATGTTCAGGGTGCCTTTCTCTTAACACACTTGATGAAGGTTGTGTTTTGTGGAATGCTTTGCATTGAAGGGACCTTAAAGCCCATCTCCTCTCAGCCCTGCCCTGGCCCAGGGTGCTCCAAGCCCTTTCCAGCCTGGCCTTGGACACTGCCAGGGATCAGTTTGGCTTGAGAACGTTTTCTGCCTCAGATTCTCCGTGGATTTGGCAGAGCTGGCAGCTTTACCTGGATTTTAAGCTATCCCTGATTGTCCCTGTTGGGATTATAAACATTTCCAGCAGATCTGTCCTGGTTTGTAACACTTTTTCTTGGAAGCTGCTTGGTGAGGAAAGAGAAATCTTTGGTATCCTGCAAAACCAGCCTCTGGTTTTCCTGGGATACAGAGCCATCCACAGGGAGGGTTCAGGGATTTTAGTTTGGATCCTCCTGTTACATGAGTGAGAAGAACACCCTGTTGATTTTCTCTTCAAAACAGCTTCTGTTGCACCTACAATGACATTAAAAGCTGTGTTTTATTTAAGGTGGGGTTAGTAAGTCAGGTCCCACAGGCCCCTAGAAACATCCAGAACTTCCACATGTGGTGAGGAATGATGAATTATTCCTGGAAATGTTACTAGAGCCTCTTACAGCATTTAAAAACATCCTGGGGGTCGAGGCTGATATAATGAAAATTGTTTTGGTTCCCTTCCTTGTTGTCCTGCTGTGCCTGCCCCTGAGAGGCAGGAAAAGGTTGTGTCTCACCCTGAAAACCAGGGAATTGGTGGGGTGGATCATCCAGATTGTTCAGCCAGTTCAGTGCTTGAGGGGCTGAGGAGGAGGAGGATGGATAAATGTTCCTGTGTGCCGTTGGGATTGTGTTTGGAATCTCTAATCCTAGCACCCCTTCACCTTTTGTAATGAAGCAATCTTTTATTACAGCCAGAAGAGGAGCCTAAAGAGGAAGCAGCACCAGCCAAGCCTGTGGTGGGAATTATTTACCCTCCTCCAGAGGTCAGGAATATTGTGGACAAGACTGCCAGCTTCGTAGCCAGGTGGGTGACACTGGTGGTGTCTCTTTTTCCTGGGATTTTCATGCTTCTGCTGTTCAGTGCAGCTCCAGAAGCTGAGGAAGGTCCCAGGTTTGTGGTTTTGCATGAGGGATTTTAGGGTTTGAGGCTGTGCCAGTGAGACTGGAAGAGAAACAACAATATTCTAGTGAAGAGAGTGTAAGCCACCCTTTGCTAGAGAAACTGGTGGTAAAGGAATAAAATCCTTGTTCAAATGGCTGCTGCAATAACTGGCTAACCTGTTCTGAGTGATCTGAGGGGGAAAACAAATTCCAGGTGCAAAGGGAGCCTTGGTACAGGAGTCATGGCTGTGTTCTGCTGCTGAAGTGTGGTGAGTTTTGGTTCCAGAGAATTACTAAATGCTGCTCCAGCCAAGCCCTTGTTGTGTAACTCATCTCTAAAGAGCTGCCAAGGAGTGTTGGCTGCTTCTGAGTATAAGGAAGGGGCTGTGTTTATCCTTTGGGATTGCAGAGACCTCCTCTTTTGGGGGAGGTGGAATGTTTAAATGAGACTGGGAGATATCCAGAGAATATGAAGAGGAGCACCCTGTGGCAGCTGGGAATTTTCTCAAACTGCCCTGCAATAACTGGCTCATGCTTTGGCTGGGAGGAGGGGATGTTACCTGGGCTGGGGGCTCCTAAATGCAGCACTCTGGGCTGCTCAGTCCCTGCACAGGCTGATGGTTACCTGCTTTTTTTTTTTTTTTTCCTTATATGATTGTTCTGGAACTGAAATTACCCTTGAAAACTTGTTAATAGAGAAGATAAAATTGATGTAGTAAGTAACTTGTAAACTTCAGTCAGTGGTGGGAGTGACCTTTGAGTGCAGACAGATGGGGCTGTGGAACTCCTGTGTGTGTGAACTTTTAATATTCACATTAAAGGTGAAATTAGGGGGACAATTGCCTCTAACTCGTGTGTGTCCAGCTGGGTGTCAGCCACTGAGAGAGAAACTCCTCCCACGTGAGAGAGAAAATGATCTTCCAAGGGGCTGATGCCTCAGCACCTCCCAGTCTGAAAGAGACATTCACATTTGAATTGATGACCTGAACAACTTCTCTTGTTGCTCCTCAGAAATGGTCCAGAATTTGAAGCCCGGATTCGCCAGAATGAGATAAATAACCCCAAATTCAACTTCTTGAACCCAAACGACCCCTACCATGCCTACTACCGGCACAAGGTCAGCGAGTTCAAGGAGGGCAAAGCCCAGGAGCCCTCGGCTGCCATCCCCAAGGTCATGCAGCAGCAGCAGAGTGCCCAGCAGCAGCTCCCACAGAAGGTGGGTGTTCCTTTTTCATCACTTTGGGGAAGAATTTGGCCTCTTTGGAGCGGTGTCACAGCCTGGGGTTGAGAAGGAAGGAAGCTTCAAGGTCAAGAAGGAGCAGTTGGTCATACATTTGTCAAAAATGCCAGCAGTGACAGGCTTGGAGTGAGTGTTTGGGACATTTTTTTTGATGCAGATGTACCTGAGAAGGTCCAACCTTTTATTCATCCTTTTGTCCTGGCAAGGGTGTCACTGACTCACCCAGCCAAGTCTTTTCAGCTAACCTAATCACCTTCTTCCTGTCCAGCCTTACAGTTCAAATTTTGCTTTTAATTCTATTCCTCTCATAGGTTTCATACTCTTAGAATCTTTTACTAATAAATCATCTCTGCAGGGCCGAGCTACTTCATCCTCTCCAACCCTGCAGGAGGTCCCTGAGCTGTGTCTGTTCTCCCTGCAGGTGCAGGCCCAGGTGATCCAGGAGACCGTGGTTCCCAAGGAGCCCCCGCCCGAGTTCGAGTTCATCGCCGACCCTCCGTCCATCTCGGCCTTCGACCTGGACGTGGTGAAGCTGACAGCCCAGTTCGTGGCCCGCAATGGGAGGCAGTTCCTCACCCAGCTCATGCAGAAGGAGCAGAGGAATTACCAGTTTGATTTCCTTCGCCCCCAGCACAGCCTCTTCAACTATTTCACCAAGCTGGTGGAGCAGTACACAAAGGTACTCCAGGCGGGGTGATTTTTTTTTTTGTCACAGCAGGAATGAGTTTGGAGGGGCTGATGAAGCCCTACAAACCAGCCAGGCTGGAAATACAGATCCAGGAATCCATCCTTTAAATCCTACTCTTCAGAGTGGATATGGTGCTGAACACAGTGGGCTGTCACCTCGATGTACTGCACGTTATTGTAATCTCAGTAAAGGTTTATTTCTTTTTAAACTGGAAGGCCACAAGTGAATATTTTGAAGAGCAGTAAGTAGTGAGAGGGCTGCAGTAGAATAAGTGGGATATAGCCCTGGGGGTCTGCTGGTATTTTCAGCAGTGTGGAAAGAGAATAATTGCTGTGAAAGAGGCTTTGGCACAAGGAATTGTCACCAACTGTCGTGCAAAATGTGTTTCAGATCTTGATCCCGCCAAAGGGCTTACTCCTCAAGCTCAAGAAGGAGGCTGAAAATCCCAAGGAAGTCCTGGATCAGGTATTCTAGAAGCATTTTAGCTATGTTTTAATTTTTTTCTCTTTGTGTGTTCTTGGCTTGTTGGCAGCAAATAGAGAATAAAATTGTCACTCGAGTACAGGGGGCTCAAAGTTGCTTTAAATGGCAGCTGGTGTTCATATTGGGAGTTCATATTGGGAGTTTGTGGCAGCACAGGGGTACTGCACAACCCCATTTCCAGCTGCTTACAAAGTGCAATCCTGGAATATCCTGAGAGGGAAGGATCCCACCATCTGATCCAGCTCCTGTCCCTGCCCAGACTCCCCAACAATCCCACCCTGGGCATCCCTGGGTGCTCCTGGAGCTCTGGCAGCCTCGGGGCCGTGCCCAGCACTCTCTGGGGAAAGAACCTTTCCTGCTCTCCAACCTGAGCCTGCTCCAGCTGTTCTTCCTTTCATTTGCAAGCCAGCAGTGAGATGACTGTGCTGCTCCTTGTCTGACACTGCTGTGTCTGCTCCTGCAGGTCTATTACAGAGTGGAGTGGGCCAAGTTCCAGGAGCGAGAGAGAAAGAAGGAAGAGGAGGAGAAGGAGAAGGAGCGTGTTGCTTATGCCCAGATTGACTGGCACGACTTTGTGGTTGTGGAAACAGTTGACTTCCAACCCAACGAGCAGGGTACTGATGTTAAACGTTGTCACCTTTATGGAACTGCCCTCTTTGTGCAGAAAGTGTGGCCTGAAGTGCCATTTTGAGGCAGACATTCCCCTTTTATCCTTCAGAGCTGAAGGGAAAAGCCTTACACTGACCTTTTGCAGGGCTGTTGTGTTTTTCCTGGAGTCACTGATGGCAGTCCAGGACTGCAATAGTGTTCACTTTCCCACTTCCACCAGGACACCAGAGCTTGTCCCACTTCCTAGTAGTGCTTCCATTTAAAAGTCACTTTATCTTCATGTGTCATGCTGGTGTTTGTATAGACTCCATCCCTTCTCTTCCATATCCTCTGGCTGCCAGGGATTTTGGTGCCACTGCTTTTTGGCCAAGAATTGATATTTCTGTCAGTGTGTGTTGAGTAATGAAATGGGATAGAGAAACAGAAGCTCTGTTTTCTGCATTGTAGGGAATTTCCCTCCTCCCACCACTCCAGAAGAGCTGGGAGCTCGAATCCTGATCCAGGAGCGTTATGAGAAGTTTGGGGAAAGTGAGGAGGTGGAGATGGAGGTGGAATCAGATGAGGAAGATGAAAAGCAAGAGAAAACAGATGAGCCTCCAGCCCAGCTGGATCAGGACACACAAGTGCAGGATATGGATGAGGTAACTTGACAGTAGGATTGTGTCCCCTGAAATTCATGTGGTTTATGATGGTCCCCACTTTCACTGTAAATAGTTCTTCAGTTTCTTGAGGAAATGAAATTTCCCTCTGATGAAATCTCCAAACAACCTGTTACTGCTGGAATGTGGTTGTTTTTATCAATGTTTTCCGTGACAATACAAGTTTCAAGAGAGAAATCCAGTCATTTTGGCACCCAGTGGTATGGATTTTATATTTCTGGGGTTTTAAGTCTTTCAGGCTTTTTTTGTGCCCAGAGTCTGGAGCCCTGAAAGATGACTCATCTTAGGCTCTGCCCCCTGTAAGCTGTTTTTTCTGGTAACAGGGAACAAGAGTGTGGTTAAGCCCTGTGTGCAAGGCTGCTGCAATGTGGAAGCTGAGGAATATTTGCTTCCTTTCTGGGGCTGCTGAATTTCTGAATCATGGTCCAGAGCAAGCGCTATGCCACAGGTGTCCAAACCAGCTCCGTTGCTTTGAAGCTGCAATAATCTGTTCTTCCAGCACTGTGTAGGGTTTTATGTCTCTCTCAAAGGAACTTGACCACTGGAACTTGGTTATGATTTTTGTTGCCTTTTCAATAAGGGCTCAGATGATGAAGATGAAGGTCAGAAGGTTCCTCCTCCTCCAGAAACCCCGATGCCACCCCCGCTGCCTCCCACACCCGATCAGGTCATTGTGCGGAAAGACTACGATCCCAAAGGTAAATCAAACTAAAAGAAACCACCTTTATTTCTTCCTGAGGAATCCCAAACCACTTGTTTCTAGGCTGAACCAACACTGTGGCTTTGTTCTCCTAGCCTCCAAACCGTTACCACCCGCCCCGGCTCCCGATGAGTACCTGGTGTCCCCCATCACTGGAGAGAAGATTCCCGCCAGTAAAATGCAGGAGCACATGAGGATTGGGCTCCTGGATCCGCGGTGGCTGGAGCAGCGGGATCGATCCATCCGGGAGAAGCAGAGTGATGATGAGGTCTATGCCCCAGGTCAGCCTGAGCCTTGATTGCACAGCCCCTCGTTGATCAGGAAATTCTGAAATTTGCAAATCAAATCAGCTCCGTGTGACGCCCTTTCTGTCATCACGAGATGGGGACGTTTGTCAGCTTTTGTTTTTCCAAAAAAAAAACAAAGGGGACAGGAGCTGGACTTGGATGATCCTTCCAACTCAGAATGTTCTGCATCACTCGGCCACTTGGGTCAAATAAAAGAGCAGTAAGAGGCTTGGTTGTGTTCCTGGAGATAAGAATTGCTCTTTTTCCCTCAGGTTTGGATATTGAGAGCAGCCTGAAGCAGCTGGCAGAGCGTCGTACTGATATCTTTGGTGTAGAAGAGACTGCCATTGGTAAAAAGATTGGTGAAGAAGAGATCCAGAAACCAGAGGAAAAGGTAGAGTAGAAATTGGGATTTTTTTGTTTTGATTGGTTGGGGGTTTTTTTTTGTAATAGATCCCTGCAGCATTATGAATGCTCAGAGGCATAAATGTCTTGAATTTTTTTTCTTTCTATCAAGCTGCTCTCTGGATTTCTTTGTAGTTTGGCCAGGTTGGGTTAATCTGATTTATTTTACTCTCTCAGGTGACCTGGGATGGCCACTCGGGCAGCATGGCCCGCACTCAGCAGGCTGCTCAGGCCAATATCACTCTGCAAGAGCAAATTGAAGCCATCCACAAGGCCAAGGGCCTGGTGCCAGAGGATGACAGCAAGGAGAAGATCGGGCCCAGCAAACCCAATGAGATACCCCAGCCTCCCCCTCCTTCCTCAGCCTCCAACCCCCCTGCCAGCGCCCAGCCCATCACATCTGTACCTCGGCCTCCCACCGTGAGTGTTTGGGCTCTCAGAAGCCAATTACTGGGGCTGTAGTTAATTAGGAGGGGCCCTGATGGAGGGCAAGGGTGCTGGCAGGGAAAAGGATTTTGTGGGAAGTTTGTCGTTTGAGAAGAGTAGTTTGGAAATATTAGAAGCAGCTTATTGAACTTGCTGTTAAAAATGGGATACAATACTTAGGTGGAGTTTTTACCTTCAAGGTGTCAAAAAGACTGGGATCAGCTGGGCAGTGGGATCTTGGAGGCAGAGAGTATGGCTAAGGAAGGGATGGCTGGGGGCCATTGTAGGTGTAGATTGATGTTGGACAAAAGCAGCCCAAGGTAAGAAGGGCTCTGCTGTGAGTCCCAAAGAGCAATTTAGCAGAGGAGCTGAGTGCCTGGAGGGAGGGCACTGGAAGGAGGACCCCTTCAATCTGTTAATCAGGTTTTTGTGCCTGCTCTGAGCAGCTTGCCTTGCCCATGTGATGGGGTCACTGAGGCTCCCTGCGAGTCTTTAGGGGCAGCAGAACCCGTGGTTTCTGCGTTCCCTCGTTACTTCAGTTGGGATTGTTTGTGGCCAGCCCTAGGTGTCCCTGCTGAGGGAATTCCACCTTCTCTCTCCCCAGATGCCTCCTCCCGTCCGTGCCGCCGTGGTCTCTGCAGTTCCGGTCATGCCTCGTCCCCCCATGACGTCCGTGGTCCGGCTGCCCCCGGGCTCTGTCATCGCCACCCCCATGCCCCCCATAATCCACACCCCAAGGATCAACGTGGTGCCCATGCCCCCCTCTGCTCCCCCCATCATGAGCCCCCGCCCGCCCCCCATGATCGTCCCCACAGGTCAGTGACTTCACCTTGTGCTGGGGAATTCTCGGGTCATTCCTTTGTACTGGAGTTCAGCTTGGAGCCTTTGTGCCCCAGTACTGGTGTGTAACTGGGACTGCAGGCCCTGAGTTGTGTTGTTAAAGAGTTTGGGGCTGTTTGATATGGCTTATCTAGTCCTGCTCTTCCTGCACCATGAAATGCAGGGAATCCTTTGGCCCCAGGAGCCTGCCTGGGTGAGAATTAAGAATGCAGGGTAAAGAGAAGCTGCCAGCACCTCAGTGGGTGTTACAGCTGCTTACAGAAGCTGCTGCTGCTGGAGAAAAAGCTGTTTGCTGGCCCTTTTTCCTCATTAGGTGCTTTGAAGTTAAAAACCGTGCTGTAAGAAGCCATTCTTCCTTTTTTTTTCATCTTCTTTTCTTCCCTAACTGGAGGAGCTGGCACCGCTGCCTGCCAAACTTGAGAGCGTGTTCTTTTTTTTTTTTTTTTTTTTGCAAGATCTGCAGGAAGCTCTCATGCCTTGTTATCTCTTCCTGGAATGCTTCCCAACATGAGAGCTCTCTCAATGTTTGAAGTTTGCATGTTGCTGTTGGTCGTAACTTCCTCCATGTATTGTGGCATTTATTTTCAGCCCGTGCTGCCCTGCTCAAAACGTTTTTGTCGTGAGGGGCTGTTTGCTGTGCACTCAGGGGGTGACTGTGGGGTGTGTTATGTGTCCCCTCATCCATTCCAGCCTTTGTCCCTGCTCCTCCCGTGGCTCCGGTCCCGTCCCCGGCGCCGATGCCTCCTGTCCACCCCCCACCACCCATGGAGGATGAGCCAGTCTCCAAGAAACTGAAGAGTGAGGACAGCCTGATCCCAGAGGAGGAGTTTTTGCGCAGGAACAAGGTACACGTGTGGGTCAGAGTCCTGGCATGCTCCACACCATCTCCAAAGGGCCAGTTCCCTGCACAGAGGGGCAAAAATACCTGGCAAGAAAGGGATTTCCGAGGTATCTCCTTCCTTTTGTCATTCCTGAGCAAACCAAACTCCTTTACTCTACACAGAGTAGGATAGCGCTCTTCTGTAATTAAGGGCAGTGACAGGTAGGTTGTAATGCAGAGAAGAACTAAAGTTGCTAATGAGCTTTTAAGGAGAGGAGGGCTAAGCTGGAGATGCAAAGAGATTAGAGTATCAGTGCCAGCATGATAGTAGGGTAATGTGGTGTGTTCCATAACAAGGTGAGATAAATGTGAGCCTCAGTTCCTTCCCGAGGAGTGCCAGTGTCACAGGGGGAGTTTTAAATCCTAAGGAAGGGCTGTATGGTTTTTGTGGGAATGTTTAAAGTAAAAGAGGAGATTTACATGGGATGCTGGGAAGGAATTGTTCCCTGGGAGGGGGGTAGAGAGGCACAGGGTGCCCAGAGAAGCTGTGGCTGCCCTGTCCTTGGAAGTGTCCAAGGCCAGGTTGGACAGGGCTTGCAGCAGCCTGGGATAGCAGGAGGTGTCCCTGCCCATGGCAAGGGGTGGGACTGGATGGACTTCAAGGTCCTTTCCAACCCAGACCAATCTGTGATTCTGTGATTTGATGTGCACAGAGAAGCTGTCTCCTGTTCAATGTTTCACACCTTCACCCTGTGACACCATCAGTGCACATGGTGCACACAAAAGGAAGAGAAATCCACCTTAATGTTTTCTCGTGGGAGCAGTGGAGTAACTGGTAAACACACTTCAGTGTGTTTACTGAGGAGCCAAGATATGGAAATAAATACTTGGTGCTGTATTATCACAGCCCTGAGAGACTTTATCTGTGTTTTCCCATAGGGCCCGGTCACGGTCAAAGTCCAGGTTCCCAACATGCAGGACAAGACAGAATGGAAGCTGAATGGCCAAGTGCTGGTGTTCACCCTGCCCCTCTCAGACCAGGCATGTAGCTGATCCTCCTGCCCTGCCCTGCCCTGCCCTGCTCCCTCTGCTGCCTCTCAGAGCTGCAGCTGGGGGAGCTCAGCCTGCTCCCTGCTCCCTGTGCTGCCTGTCAGAGCTGCAGCTCCACGGGGCTGGGCAGCAGGACTGGGACAAAAGCACTGAAGGAACCCTTTGATCCTCCCAGGTATCTGTTATCAAGGTTAAGATCCACGAGGCCACAGGGATGCCAGCTGGGAAGCAGAAGCTGCAGTACGAGGTGGGTATAAGCCCTTCAAAGGCTGGTTGTTTCTTCAGTGCATTCTCTCACATGGTTTTTTTTTACAAAGAGAAATTATAATGTGTAATTTAATGCACAATGAGATACTGGAAGAGCAAAGGGAATGTTTTTTCCTCCCTAAGCACAGCTGTGACAGAACTGCCCTCTGTTACAGCAGGACAGGCTTTTAGTAGGTGATTAAATCAGTGGATTTTTCACATTGTTGCTGCTGCCGATGAGTCCTCCAAACTTGATGTGGCTTTCTCTGAAGTCAGCCTCTTGTTTTATTAGAGTTTGGGGTTTTTTTGACATTTAACCACAGCAGCCTTGCTCCCACAGCTCTGCTGTGTGCTCCGGGAGGTGGGCGAGCATGCTTTGGAACCCTGGCAGCTTGGGGAAGGCTTTCCTCAGAACAGGGAAGGGAAGAGCTCACTCTCTCTTCTCTCTCTTCCTCTCGAAGCTAGAGCTGTGAGAAAGGCTCCATTCCTTTTTAATGACTTATTTCCAGTCATGCATGTGCCCAGGCAGGCACAACCTGCTGCCTAAGCAGTGAACTTTGTGCACTTGTCTCCTCAGAGTTCATCTCTGGGCAGATACTGTGTTAACCCTTGATGAGAAAGGGAGCTGAGCTGATTATTTTTAAGGGGGAAAAAAAAAAAAAAAAACCCAAAAAAAGGTGGGGGGAGAGTGAAGCCTGAATACTTCCCCTTGGGGTGCCTCTTTATCTGTGTGTTGCAGGAGCCACGCTGTCGATATTGGCTGGTCTAGCTGAAAGTGTCCCTGCCCATGGCAAGGGCGGTGGAATTGGGGATCTTTAGGGTCCCTTCCAACCCAAACCATTCTAGGATTCTGTACCCACCTCTTGGTACACTGGAATCTCTGTGGAGTCTTGAAAATTTGCAGCATTCTGTCATCCCCCTGCTCCTAGTGTACAGCTGGAAGGGTTGGCATCTGGGTGGGATTCTGTGGGAAGGCAACACTGAGGTTTGTGCTCTGACTGCTCTTTTGTGGTTTTTTTTTTTCCCTTTTTTCCTCCCCTCAGGGCATCTTCATCAAAGATTCCAACTCCCTGGCTTATTACAACATGACAAGTGGCTCTCTGATTCACCTGGCCCTCAAAGAGAGAGGAGGCAGGAAGAAATAAGAGACGTGGAGCCCTGAGACGTAACGTGTCCGTGTTGTAACCCCAACCCTCCCAATCCTGTTTCCCTTCTGGCCTTTTTGGGGCTGCATCCAGCAGTAGTTTGAACAGAGAGGCTCTGACCCCCACTAATGAGAGAGGAGAAATGTGTCAGTGTAGTGAGTAGTCTGTAGTGATCAATGCTTTGCTCGAGTGCAGGCTCTCCCTTGAATCCCCTCGGGAAAAGACATCATCAAGGTCATGCCCAGCTTAGTTTAGATCCATCTTTGAGGGATTTATGGTGGCCAGGAGCATCATCTGTCTGCCCTCGGCGCTCACTGCTTCATTTAACCTTCTGCTAATTGAAAACTCCTTCTCCACACACTTATTAACCCCCTTGCTCTTTCCCTGCCTTGGATCTTGTACTGACCCTGACTTGGAGGTTTTTCCTCCCTCGGCATGAACTTGTGTTGCTGTTCCTGTGATAAAGGAGGTCTGGGTCTGCTCTAGACAGACTGTGACTTCTTTTAATAAACATGCAACTCTCCTTCCTTGGATTTGGGGTTTTTAATGGAGATGTGCCTGGTTTCACAGCGCTCGGATGGGGAAATACATCAGGATTTGTAATTAAGCCGTTTACAATAGGAAATCCTCTTATTTTCTGAGGGGAAAAAAAAAAGGAAAAGCTACAAGAAAAGGGGCTTGTTGAAGTTTCCCTGGTGCTCCTCAGTCATTCCTGAAGGAATGTTTGTCTGTGTGGGTGGGGGGAAAATACTCTGAACTTGGGAAGAATTTTATTGGAAAATGTGATTTACAGTTCTATCCTACAGCTGGAATCTCTTGGTCCTGGAGAACATCTGGGTTTGGAAAACAGATGATTCCTGGACTTTCAGTCAGAGTTTGATAGAAACTCAACACAGCAAAGTTAATCCGTGGAATTAGGTGCCCAGGAAGAGACAGGTGTCTGGGATTTGGGTACCTCTGGTTTTTTTGGGTAACCCAAAGTCATAGATTTATTATTACACATATGTTTTTAGTCATGGTCAGGCAGTGCAGGAACATCCTGTTTACCTTATTCCATACTTAGGAGGGGAGAGAGGGATGAAGCAGGAGGGGAAGAGCCAGCATCCTCCTGCCTCTGGTGTGCTCCCCTGGGATCCTGAGGAAGCCCTGTGGCTGTGGGGAAGGAGGCTGGCACTGGCCCAGCCCAGCTGGCCGGTGTTCCCTGGCCACAATGTCCAGCTGTTGTCTCTGACAGGTCCCCACGTGTCCCTGTCACAGCCTGCTCCCCTCCCTGCTGCAGGAATCCAGAGCATGTGGATGCAGGGTGCTCCTGCTCTGCAGGAAGGCTGGATAATCACTTCCCTTCGCTCCTCAAAAACCAGACAATAGGTACAAGCCTGGAGAAAACAGGCAGCGAGCGGGGTTTTCCAGAGCAGATAGAAAAAAAAAACCCCTGCCATTTCAGAGAAAATGGAGAAGTTGTGTTTGTATCCGGGGCCGGGCCTGGCTGTGCTGAAGGTCACCCTGTGTTCCTCCTCCTGCTGTGCTGGAGCCTGGTGCCCACGGAGCTTCCCAGTGGGAGCTGTTCCCTCTATTCCTTCAGCAACATTTGCAGCCAAGGCCCCTTTACCGGTGCTCCAGCAAGAAAACTTCCCCTTGGAAATCTCTTGCATGGAGCCTTGCCAGCCTGTTTCCATCTAAATCCGAGGGCTGAATGCTGCAACAGACTGTGTGTGTGTGGAGATCTGGTACAAAACAAGCGCCTTCCACTTCAGTGGCAAGGACTGGCAGGGTTTGGCTGCCAGAAAAATCTGGAAATAGGTTGAGTTGCTGATTTTAAGGAGCCTCATTCCCTCTTCTTTTGGCACAGTACCACCTTGAGAGGGATCCTTGCAATCACCCCCTGTTCTGTGCTGTGAGAGGGAGGAAATGAGAGCTGGGCTCAGGAGAGGCGGCTGGAGGTGGGATGGACCTGGACAGGTCCCAGCACATCCCAGTCTCCTACGGATCCTTTGGTGTGTTATTTTTGGTTTATTTTTTGGGAGAGCCAGGCTGGTTTTACCTGTCTGGGGTGCTGTGCATGGGGACTTTGGGGTGACGCAGCGGTGATCTGGCTGTGGGATCTGCAGGGCAGGGACAGCTTTGGAGAGGGAAAGAGATCCCACCACTGCCTGGTGCTGGTGTATGCCCCAGTGCTTCCCAGCACCACCCTCCTGCAGTCCCAGTATCCAGCCTTCCTGGAGTGTTAGTGCCGTCCCAGTACAGCCCCAGTGTGCCTCAGTCTGGTCCCACTATAAAGGTCCCAGTACAGCTCTGCTATGGCCCATACTGGCCCTAGTGTAGCCCGTTTTATCTCACACTGGTCCCAGTACAGCCCAATTCCATCTCATCCACGTCCCAGTACAGCTGTGTTGTATCTCCCAGAACCCAGCACGGCGTGTCGTGGCCCATACTGGTCCCAGTATAGCTCATCATGGCTCATACTGTCCCCAACAGAGCTCGTTGTATCTCATGCAGAATATAGCACGGCTCCTTATTATCTCATACTGGTCCCAGTCCAGCCCGTTATGTCTCCTACTGGTCCCAGTTCAGCCCATTATGTCTCGTACTGGTCCCAGTGCATCCCGTTATGTCTCCTACTGGTCCCAGTCCCTCCCGTTATGTCTCCTACTGGTCCCAGTGTATCCCGTTATGTTTCGTACTGGTCCCAGTCCAGCCTGTTATGTCTCATACTGGTCCCAGTACAGCTCCGTTATGTCTCGTACTGGTCCCAGTCCATCCCGTTATGTCTCGTACTGGTCCCAGTCCATCCCGTTATGTCTCCTACTGGTCCCAGTCCATCCCGTTATGTCTCGTACTGGTCCCAGTCCATCCCGTTATGTCTCCTACTGGTCCCAGTCCATCCCGTTATGTCTCGTACTGGTCCCAGTACAGCCCCGTTATGTCTCCTACTGGTCCCAGTTCCTCCCACCCCAGCGCTGCCCCTCTGCCGGCGCACGGAGCCCCGCCCCTCACCGACACCCGCCGGCACTTGACGGACAGCTCCCCTCGTCATCTTGACCAATCAGCTTCGGGGGCGGACTCTCCTTTCCGCAACGCTGGAGACTGATTGGTCGAGTCCGTGCTCCCGCCCAATGGCTGTGCAGGGAGGGGGCGTGGCCGGGGCGGGGCGTGGCCGCCGCCGTGTCCCGGCATGGCGGAGCGGCCGCGCCGCCGCTGAGGCGCCGCCATGGCCAAGAGCCGCGGGGGCGGCGGGCCCAGCTCGCCCGGCGGGCGCAGCCTGGCGGGTACCCGCGAGAGCCTCGCCGACCCTGGCGGCGATGAGCTTAGTTCGCTCGGCTCCGACTCCGAGATCAACGGCGGCGGCCCCGAGGAGCGGCGCGTCGATAAGTTCGGCTTTATCGTGGGCAGCCGCGGCGCCGAGGGGACGTGAGTGGGGGCCGTGAGGGGGGGCGGCCGGGGCCGTGAGGGGCCGGGGGGGGACTGCGGCACCGAGGCGCGGAGGAGCCGCCCCAGGCCCGGCCCAGTCCGCTCCGGCCGATCGGCCCCCGCAGGGCCGGGCCTGGGGCTGGGCCGGGCCGGCCGCGGCTCTCCCCGCCCCGGGGGGGGTTTGTCTCCGCCGCCCCCGGGATGGGCGCGGGGCCGCCCGGGACCGGTGTCAGGAATCGTTGGTGCTCGTGGCGGAGGCCGCAGCGGCCGGGATGTGAACAAGGGAGTAAGGATGGGAGACCTGCGGCTGTTCAGCCTGGAGAAGAGAAGGTTCCGAGCAGAGCTTAGAGCCCCTTCCAGTGCCTAAAGGGGCGGCGAGGGAAGCTGGACTCCTGACTTTGGACAAGGACCTGGAGTGATAGGATAATGAGGAATGGTTTCCTTCTGTCAGAGGGCAGGGATAGATGGGCTATTGGTGAGAAATCGTTCCCTGTGAGGGTGCTGAGGCCATGGCACAGGGTGCCCAGAGCAGCTGTGGCTGACCCTGGATCCCTGGCAGTGCCCAAGGCCAGGCTGGACACTGGGGCTGGGAGCAGCCTGGGACAGTGGGAGGTGTCCCTGCTCAGGGTAGGAGGTGGCACTAGATAAGCTTTAAGATGCCTTCCACCTCAAACCGTTCCATGATGTTTTGATGGCTCTGTGAAGAGCCCTAAAAGCTGTTCCAGCTCTCCCATCTCCCTCTGAAGAGGGGGAGTGACTGGGAAGTGGTGTCCACCACATTTGGGATCTGAGAATACACTGAGGTCAGTGTCTGGTCAGCTCCAGGCACACTGATTCCAGTGGACTTTTGGCCTCTGTCAAGCCAAGGAGGCCAGGCTGTGGTGTTCTTCCAAGGACCCCTTGTTGGCAGTGCTGGCAAAAGGCACCGTGCTCTCCTCACTCTGCGGAGGAAACCCTTGGAGGAAGTGAGGCTAACCCGAGGCGCTGGGCCCCAGGGCGGTGCTGACACCCAGGAATGTGCTGTTGCTGTCAAGCTGGTTCGGCAGCGTGTTTGGTGTTTGTCTTCCTGGCCCTGCTTTCACAGCAACGCCCAGAGAAAGTCGGGGTGGCAGTGGGGACAACGCGTGGCAGCCGGCTCCTCTGCTGCTGGGACATCGCCTGGAGCGGGCTCCCTGGCTTTTGCCCACCTGAGTGCTCTGGTACCAGCTGTGCCTCAGTTTCCCTGTCTATGAGGAGCAGAGCGTTCACCACCCCCCCCCCCATAGCCTGTGGGTGTTACTGGGTGGGTCTGTGGGGTGAAAAGGTGCTGGAGCTTGGAATGTTGGTGCTGGGCAAGGTGCATCACGCCGGGTGATAAACCTTGTCCCTCGGCACTGCGGGAGTGGTGTGACCCCTCCTTCCCGTGGTGCTGCACCCTGTCCTGGCCACACACCACGTTTAAGGGACACTTGTGCTGGCTGTCATTCCTATGGCTGTCCCTGGGGTGGCTGTCCCTGGGGTGGGTGTCCCTGGCCCTGCAGCAGGCAGCAGCAGCTCTGAGTGAAGGTGGTGCTGGAGGTCGGTGGCTGCTCCCAGGGGTGCTGACAGTGTGGTGGCTGCAGTCACTGGGGGACTGAGCCTCCTGCAGCACCCCACAGATGTGCTGGGGCCCAGCTGTGTCCTGCTGAAGGGGTTTTTTTGGCTCGCTGTCTATCCAGGAGCGGATGAAGGGGAATACATGACCTCCTGCTGTGGCTGGCAGAGTTGGGATTGCCCTGCTGGGAGGGGAAGCACAGGAAGGGCACATCCCAGCACCCATGGAGGGTCTGAGGGCACCGCCAAGGGCCGAGCTGTGGGGATGTCACCCACGGTGTGGATGCAGAGGAGCGCATTCCTGGCCTAGGGCATCCTGTCACTTTCCCGCCCGGGGTGCCCCCACCCTCCCGCCTGGGCCATATGAAATGCAGCCGGTCCTCGCTCCCTGCCCGCTGCCAAGCAGCCATCAGCTGGGAACAGCTTCCAGTCTGTGCTGGCAGGGCTCCAGCAGGCCCACAGCCAGCTCCTGTCTCCAGCGTCCCGCGCTCCCCAGCTTCCCACGCCTCGCGGAGCCCCGGCTGGAGGCCAGCGCTGCCTCCATCCCCGGGCCGGGCTGGGGAGCTGCTGGCCGTGCTGGGGAGGGTGGAGAGCCGAGCAAAGCGGATCCTCTGGGAGCGGGTTTGCTCTCGGAACAATCGGGCTCGCCCCGTCCGACCCGCTGCGGTGGGTGGGACTCGGCGTTCGGGGAAGGGCTGGGCAGGGCGCAGGGCAGCGCTGCCAGCTGGATGCGGCCCTGGACTCGCCGTGCCGCTCGCTTTCCGGCTCAGAATGGGGAGAGAGGAGGCAGGGCCTGCACGGCCTGTAGTGGGGCTGGGTGCTGGGGGATGCTCAGCGCCAGGCCGCTGTCCTCGGGTCCTCAGGAAGGATCTGACTCTTCCTGAGATTGGCGTGGCCAAAGGACAGTGTGGAGCAGAGCCTGGGAAGGCATCGAGTCTTCACTGATGGCTTGAAGGAGTGTCTGCTCTCTTTGGGTGTCCCTGCCTGGGCCTGCCCCAGCTGCCTGTCACCCATCTCTGTGCAGATGCGGTGCCATGGGGGGTTGGAGGCCGTGGTGCTGACTTTGGCATCGCAGCAGCATCCCCCCCTGCCTCAGCAGGGTTAAATTAGATTCCCTGGCTAGGCTGAGCCGTTTCTGGAAAACACTCCCCTCCCTCCTAAAGGACCCTGGGCCGGGCTCGGCGCCGGGCCTGGAGCAGTGCCAGGCATTGGGAGCACAGTGTGGCTGGAGCTGTGTGGATGACACGATGCTTATGGCCCCAGCTCTCTCCGTGTGCAGCCAGCCCCTGCCACGGGGATCAGGTCTCGCTCATCCCTCACCTTCCTGGCATGTCCCCGGGGATGCTGCAGCACGTGGTGCGTGCAGCGCAGGCTGCTTCCGAGAGCTTTGAGCTGCTGTGCTGGCGCAGTGACTTCACTCACGGGCGGTGAGCACTTCTGGCAGCTGCCGAAACGCCGGCGCTGCCGAGCGTGTCCTGAGCCCTGCGCCCTGAGGGGTGCAGCCACCTGGGCATGGGGGGCATCCAGGGTGACCAGGGGGCTCAGCACCGTATGGAGGGCCAGGCACCCACTGACCGGCCTCTTCCTCCCGGTCCCACAGGCTGGAGGAGGTGCCCTTGGAGGTGCTCCGGCAGCGAGAGTCCAAGTGGCTGGATATGCTCAACAACTGGGACAAGTGGATGGCCAAGAAACACAAAAAGGTAAGTTACAGCCGTGTCCCCTCTGAGAGGTGGCAGTGAGGGACAGCCAGGCACAGCGGTGTCCCTTTGGGGCAGCCTGGTGTCACTAATTCCTTCCCCAAAGTCTGTATGCCTTTGCTTGATGCTGTTGGCTTGAATGGGCTGTTCATTCCCCTTGGACGCTGGAGCTTGGTGGGGCTGAGTGGTCCCAAGCCAGCCCACTTCTGCCTCCAGCTCTTCCCTGCCAGGCTGGAGCCTTCCTAGGGCTTCTTTGGCTGCCTGCAGGCAGCCATGGGAATTGTTTGCTCATGGAAACTTCTGTTCTGAGCGTCTTGCAGACCAAAAAAAGCTCCATGTAGGAAATGTTTGAGCCTGATGCGCGTGACACTGGTCTGCAAACTGGGGTCCCTGGGAGACTCCTGGTGTGCTGGCTCCACGGCTTAGTTTGCTGGTGCTCCTTGATCCCCTGAGCCTGCAGATGAGGTGGGAATCAGGATGCAGCAGGTCCAGGGTTGCTGCTGTGTGTCTGCTGGGAGCAGTGAGGCTGCTGGCATGGGACAGCAGTGCCAGAGAGTGTCCGAAGGGCATTCTCCTCCTCCTCCTCCCCATGCTGGCAGAGTCTCCTGGCACCCCTCAGTGTGCCCAGAGTGCTGTCCCTACTCAGTGCCTGGTGAACGACACCGGAATCCCTCATCTGTTTCTTGGCTGCTCCTAAAGGATTTGGGAGAGTTTTCTGGGCCACGGCAGGCGGGCGCTTTGTTCCCCGGGCAATCCCTGCCGCTCTCCGGCCGTGTGCCGCAGGGTGCCCTGCAGGATGGGGTGAGTGCTCCAGCAGCCCTGCGCCTGCCACAGCAGCTCCCTTGTGCTTGGGCCGAGTCTCTTGGAATCTCCACGGGGCTGATGTGCTGTATAGTCTGTCCTGCAGCAAAAAATCCATGCCTGGAGCTTTGGAGAGGCTGCTTCAGAATGCTGCTCTGTGACTGGATCCCTGGGGCTGCTCAGGGAAGGCTGCCAGGCCTGGCCTTGGATGCTGTCAACTATCCTTGGTCTGGCAGAAGCCTGCTTGGTGCAGGTCCCTGCTGCTCTGGGGGAGCTCCCTGAGCCTCTGAAAAACCCCAGTACTTTTCTGGCTGCCTCACCAGGGTTGGCAGGCAGCCCAGGGATCATCCCTGGGCCAGCTCCCGCCGAGCTTGCTCACACCTGCACCACTCCAGCATCCCAAAACGCTCCCTGCCTGGCCCCAATCCCAGCAGAGCCTGACCCCACATCTTTCATGGTGCTGAGCCGTGCCAGCACCGCGTGCTGGAAGGAGGGCAGACACGTGGGTGGGCAGCTCCCACTGCTCTCCCAGCGTGGGCAGCACTCTGAGTTCACCTTGTTTTCAAAATCCAGACACACTCCCAGTCCCTGGAAGATCACAGTGGGATAGCAGGGGTGATGGCAGGAGCCCTTGTGGGACCAAGGGGATGAGCTGCTCGGGCCCAGCCAGCTGGAGGGGCTGCCGAACCAAAACCCAGCGAGGCGGTTTCCTTCCTGGCAGCTCGGTCAGCAGGAAGGGGAGCTGGCTGGAAATGGGAGCTGTCAGCAGCCATGGAGCTGCCCACAGCAGCCCTGGGCATCGGCCGCTGTGTTTCCTGCCGGCACAAAGGGACCGTGTAAACAACCAGTGAGGGAGCAGCAAACTCCCTGGGGAGGTGATGGTGCTGTGCTTGGAAACAGCCACCTGCTCCCCAGTTGCTGCAGCAAACAGTGAAACACAGCCCTAGGCAGGCAGGAGAGGCCTGGGGGAGATTTGGGAGCTTTTGGCCACTGCTGTCAGAGCCCTGGCACAGTTGGCATGTGCCACCCAAGCGGGGACATGAGCAGGGTGTTGTAGGGGGCTCTGTTTTGGTCCCTGCTGGTGCAGGTGGCACCAGGGCTAAGCTGGCTCAGCTCCCCATGCGGGGTAGGCACCGACTGCCTCGCCTGGACTTTGGTCCTGGCTGGTGCCCAGTGCCAAGGAAACCAGGGGCACAGGAGACTGTGGGCATGGAGCTGGCCCCAGGGGCCTCAGGATCTGGCCATGCATGGAGATAGGAGCAGACCTGCCCTTCTGGCCAGGGTGAGCAGGTGGAAAGGCTGAGACACTCATCAGGGTGCACATCCCTGCTGTCCATATCCCCGTGGGGGACAGCCTCCCCTGTGTCCTCAGTATTTCCCATGTGGACAGAGCCACCTGCTTCCCACCTTGGCTCCAGTGTTTGCTTTTCCAGCTCCCAGCAGGAGCTGGCTTTGAGGCAGTGCCAGGCTTGTTTGGAGCTGTTTGCAAGCCACAAAGCCTCTGCTGGGCCTCTGGCAGCTCCCTCGTGCTGCTGGTGCAGCCTTGACTGCCATTCCTACATCCCAGGGGCTTAGGGACACTTTTCCTTGTTTGGGAAGCAGCAGGGGAGCAGCCTGTGGCCGTGATGCTGGCCTGGCTCCCACCTTGCCCCAGGAGTCTCTTTGTTTCCCAGTGCTCCGTGATTTTCCCGTGACGGCCGTGTCTCTCCCGCAGATCCGGCTGCGGTGCCAGAAGGGGATCCCGCCCTCGCTGCGGGGCCGTGCCTGGCAGTACCTCTCTGGGAGCAAGGTCAAGCTGGAGCAGAACATGGGCAAGTTTGATGTGAGTCCTGCTGGGGACCCTGCTGCACCACCAGCGAGGGGGCAGTGCTGGGGTGGCTCCCGCTCGGGCTTGGGTGTATGTTGGGATCTTGAGGGGGTGTCAAGGGTGTTGCTCACCCCAGTCTTCCCCTCCCCAGGAACTGGACCTCCTCACAGGAGATCCCAAGTGGCTGGATGTGATCGAGCGGGATCTCCATCGGCAGTTCCCCTTCCATGAGATGTTTGTCTCGCGTGGAGGCCATGGGTATGTGGAGCTGCTGTGTGTCCAGCCCTCAGCAGCCATGGGTGGGGTGGGCACTGTCTATCCCAGCTCATGGAGCCACACTCATATCCCCAGTGTCCTCCCCATTGCCTATACTCCCACAGTCACAGAGTCATCCACTGACTGAGAACAGGGTGGCTCAGACAAGCTCTGACACCCAGTGGGGTGGGAATTGCCATGTCAGGAGGGCAGAGGGAGCAGGTAGCAGCCTACAGCCACTGTTTCACCAGGAAAATGCTGCTCCCAATGTGTTGGGGAGCATCTGTGCCCCTGTGCTTGCAGCTGGGTCCCTGCCTGTCCCTGGCTCACTCTGGGCTGGATGGCTGTCTCAATACTGTTGCTATGCTCGTGCCTGCATGTTTTAGTTTTGGGAATTTCATTCCCAGGCACGGTCTTGATGCACAAAGTCATGTTCCGTAAACTACCGAAGTTCCCACATCTGTTCCCAGAGGAGGGGCTTTGGTGATGGTCTCTGGAAAACGACCAGTGGTTCCCAAGAGTCCCACCTCTGGGGTGGGCACATCTGTAAATGTACAAAAAGAGTCAAGAAAATAAAAGAGGGATCTCTTGCTTGCAAGAGCTCCACGCAGCCTCTTTAATGCACTCCCTGCCTCATTCCTGTGCGTCCCCCACAGCGATACAATACCTCCCCTCCCAGATCCAGGCAGGACCTGCACTCTGTGGGCAGAGCTTCCCAGAGCTCTGGGTTTGTATGGAAAAGGGACTCCAGCCAGGGGCTGAGCCAGGCTGGGGTGCAGGGGGAAGGCTGCAGGGCTCCATCCCGGGCGTGTTCCCAGCCCTGCGTGCCCGGCTGTCTCCGCAGGCAGCAGGACCTGTTCCGGGTGCTGAAGGCCTACACGCTGTACCGGCCCGAGGAGGGCTACTGCCAGGCCCAGGCGCCCATCGCCGCCGTGCTGCTCATGCACATGCCAGCCGAGGTATGGGGGAGCTGTGGGGCCCTTTGGGGGGCGCTGGTGAGCGGGGTGCCCGGCTCAGGGCAACCCAAAGCGCCCCAGGGGTGCTCTGCTGCTTCCCACGCTCTCCTGTGTGGTCCCTGGCAGCAGGGATGTCCTCTGGGTGCTCACCCGCTGTCCCTTGGCTTGCAGCAAGCGTTCTGGTGCCTGGTGCAGATCTGTGAGAAGTACCTGCCTGGTTACTACAGCGAGAAACTGGTGAGTAAAGGGCTCATGGTGCTTTCAGCAGTGGTAGGGACCTGCAAGGTACTGCACCTGGGTTGGGGCAACCTCTAGGATCAGTCCAGGCTGGGGATGAAGGGATCAAGAGCAGCCCTGGGGAGAAGGGCTGGCCATGCCCTGGCTGTGTGTCCTGGGCTGATCCCCCAGTGTGGGCAGCAGGGGAGGGGGCATTCTGGCCCTCTGCCCCACTCAGGTGAGACCCCACCTGCAGAGCTGCCTCAGCCTTGGGATCCCAGCACAGGAAGGAGCTGGAGCTGCTGGAGCCAGCCCAGAGGAAACCATGGAGCTGCTCTGAGGGCCGGAGCCCCTCTGCTCTGGAGCCAGGCTGGGAGTGCTCACCTGGAGAGGAGAAGGCTCCAGGGAGAGCTCAGAGCCCCTGGCAGGGCCTGAAGGGGCTCCAGGAGAGCTGGAGAGGGACTGGGGACAAGGGCTGGAGGGACAGGACCCAGGGAATGGCTTCCCACTGCCAGAGGGCAGGGTAGATGGGATATTGGAAAAAAATTCCTTGCTGTGAGGGTGGAGAGGCCCTAGGACAGGGTGCCCAGAGCAGCTGTGGCCACCCTATCCCTGGAGTGTTCCAGGCCAGGTTAGACAGGGCTTGGAGCAGCCTGGGATAGTGGAAGGTGTCACATGGCAATGGGGTGGAATGAGATGAGTTTTAAGGTTCCTTCCAACCCAAACCATTCCACGATTCTACATCTCCAGGCCGAAAACCTCACCCAGCTCCTCATCCAGGGGAAAGAAGGGGTCTAGGGAGGTGCTGGGTATTCCCACAGCCTCCCTGTTGTTCCGTGGCTCCCAGAAGCATTCCACGTTCAGGGATGGGGGCCTCAGTGTAGAGTATCCATGGGACACAGCTCTGCTCTCATATCAGGTGTAGAGGGTTGGCTGCCCCTGCCGGGGCCAGGCACTGCAGGCTGATCTCAGGATGTTCACTGGGGTGCTGGCCCCTGTCCCTGCAGGAAGCCATCCAGCTGGACGGACAGATCCTCTTCTCACTGCTGCACAAGGTCTCACCTGTGGCCTACAAGCACCTGAGCAAGCAGAAGATCGACCCCATCCTGTACATGACGGAGTGGTTCATGTGCGCCTTCTCCCGCACGCTGCCCTGGAGCTCCGTCCTGCGCGTCTGGGACATGTTCTTCTGTGAAGGTAGGAGCACCCCACCATCCTCCTCCTCCCGGGGTGGCTGCACTCCCCACGGCCATGGGACCTGTAGCAGGGCAGGTTTGGGGCAGCCACATGTCTGGGGTGGAGGTGGGCTGTTGTCTTGGGGGTTAGGAGGCACGTACATCCCAAATTCACCCTCTCGCATGTCCTCACATGTTAGTGGGACTGGGATCTGCTGCCCCACAGCATTTGAGGGACATGGTGGCTGTGTCACCCCGTCCTGCCTGGTCCTCACTGCCTCACGTCTCCTCTTGCAGGAGTGAAGATCATCTTCCGGGTGGGCCTGGTGCTGCTCAAACACACCCTGGGCTCCTCGGACAAGCTCAAATCCTGCCAGGGCCAGTATGAGACCATGGAGAGGCTGAGGGCCCTCAGCCCCAAAATCATGCAAGAGGCCTTCCTGGTGCAGGAGGTGAGGTGCTGGGGACGGTCTGGGGGCCCAGTGCCACCCAGCTGGCCAGTGCTGCCAGACTGGGCTGTCCCTGGGTGGGCAGAGCATGGCGAGCAGCCCCCAAAAAGCTCGGTTAGCGGTGTCCCCTGCCCCGAGGGGGATCCCAGCCCCGGTGGCACCGTCACTGACGGCACAAGTGTCCCCACAGGTCATCGAGCTGCCGGTGACGGAGCGTCAGATCGAGCGGGAGCACCTGATCCAGCTGAAGAAGTGGCGGGAGACGCACGGGGAGCTGCAGTGCAAGTCCCCCCCGCGCCTGCACGGCGCCAAGGCCATCAGCGAGGCGGAGCCGGCGCCGC